>FR990020.1:5251070-6451280 GCA_905404135.1 Hesperia comma
CGGTTGAAGTGATTCAAGCCGAACCCCCTTCTTGTTAGGAGACAACCTTAACTTTTAATTTTGTGATTCGGTCCAGGGATGGCCCAGTGTTGCAATGCTTCCTACGCTTTAAAATTGGAATAATGGAATTGAGCTAACGATCACTAGTGCCTTAAGATTTGTTTTAAGTTTTAATTTGATTGTACCTACCTAACAACCGATTTAACACCGGTTATTAAGAGCTTCAGAAGACTCCATAATTATGACAACACTTATAACGACTCTGAGAGATTATGTACCTACCTATTTACTTAATACTTAATAATTATAATTTTTCGTAAAGTATTTTTTTAAAATTTCATTAAATCCAACAATAAACACGAGTACCTAATAATTATCCTAAGAAGACTTATAAGTCGGAACACTCGCAGCAACCCTGAGAGCTTCGGCCGTCCTCCCGCCCGGATGAACACCAAATGTGTGATATTTTTAGGTATGTTGATTGCCCTCTTCCTGTTTCCGGCACCAACGCTCTGATCAGCCGACTGCCGACCGCTCGCTGCGTACGAAACAGCTAATTAGTGATGAATAATTAATACCCGGGCCTTGTTGACATGTTGCCGCTTGATAAATCTCATCAGTAGCTAATATTCATTTACTTTAATCCTGCACGACTAGAACCATCGATGGCGATTGGCATATTTGACACATCCGGTGGATCCGGTTACACTTTTGAGCTTTTGAGACGACCATCTTGGCTTAGTTGTCAAGGGGAGCAACACACCTGTGACCAAATTAGGACCCCAATGTGACTTACAAGTACTAACTGGACTATTACTACCAGCAATTAATAAAACTAGCTTCGAGCTTCACCCGCGTTGAATCGGCACGTTTAAATTATGCCAAGATAACGTTAAACATTATCTTATGTCCTTGTCAAGGTCTCAATTTATCACCATACCAAATTTCATCTGAAGCGGTTCAGCGGATCAAGCGTGAAGAAGTAGGTACATAACAGACGGACATACATAGGTACCTACTTTCGCATTTAAAATAAAAATAAGGAAATATACTACCCTTAGCACCTTTTAACGGTATGCCATGTTGGTACGCCGCGCCGATTATCACCGATTATCATGTTCATTATTAAAACAATCAAAATCAAATCAGAAACTGAAATGAATACACTCGTAGTAGACGAAAACTATTTCTCAACTGTTCAATCAGTAAGTAGTAGAGATATGGAAAAACGTAATAAGTGTCAGCGCATTTCTGAAAATGCATTCAAAGCAGAGTGCTCGTTGGCTGCAGGTCAGTGCCCCGAGACGTCATCACTGCTACGTCACCCGCCGTGATGCCACACCACTAATATTAATTGATGCTGTTAATCATTATACTACTTTACTAATACCAGTTTCCTCCAATTAAGTATTATGTATCGGTAAAAATTATATAATAAATCCCTTTTACTCGAACCGCCTGTAGATAGATTATTCTAAGTGCCGACTTCCGTTCAGTAGGTATTACTTACTTATAATTCGATATTTCATTGACTAGAGGCGTAATCGAGTTTCAAGTTAATTTTATATAATAGTACTTAGTGGCTAGGTACAATAATAATAGTGTAACTAAAGATTTTTGATTCTGACTACAGTTAGATACTACTAGCGACATCTATTGGTTACCGGTACGTGTATTAGTTGACTAATGCCGCCTCTACACATAGGCCAGCGCATTCGCCAACGCGCTGGCGGTGCGCTTGCCAACGTGCTTGTGAGTTAATCCACACATTGGAAGGTCGTTCAGTATGCTTTGGTTCGGGCCAATGTGCGGACGGATCAAAAAATGGATGTTGAGTTGGTAACAGCTGCAGCTGTATATTGATTCACAGCTTATAATTACTACGTAAATGTGTACAAGAAAAGGGTGATACTTTCATATTTATGATATTAAAATAATAATAAAGTACGATGCTCTTACTTTGAAGTAAAATATCGTAAGGAAAACGGAATGTCCAAGAACCTTATTTATTTAGCATTTTTAATACTTACAACATTTTTATTTTTATGGTACTTATTTTTTGGATTCCATAGGCAATTTTCACTCTGATAGAGCTCAATAAATTTAAAAGTTTCCTCATTACTCATATTATACGTCATTTTGTTACGTTAGGTGTTAATACGCCGCAAGAAGAAAATATGCACTCTTGATCGCTGCTCCGGGCAAACTGATCGCGCGGCCAATGTGTGGATGGTGCGCCAAGCTTGCGACAAGTGTTCTTTGATGATACCGACACCGCGCGGCAAGCTCGCAAGCGCGCCGGCCAACGTTCAAATGCCTACCGCCAACGTTCCAACGCCCGTTCTACACATTGGGAGCCAACGCACTTGCCAACGTGTTGGCCTATGTGTAGAGGCAGCATAACATACTATTGTTCTCTCCTTGGCTGGCTGTACCTACGCAAGGTGGTTGGAAGCTCCACTTAGGAGTTCGGCCGCCATTCTAAGTAAGTAACTAACATAATGTTATTTTTCGATGTCGGTCAACAAGGCAGAGTTCTTGATGCCACGTTATTTTGTAAAAACATATAATATTGTCAGCAAAAGCCACAAAAATGGTAGGTAAAAGTGACATAATATTTTTTAACACCTACATACTTACTTAATTCCAAATAAATTACAAATAAATAAATTTAAGAGTATGTACGTTGTAAATTTTAAAATAAAATTATCTAAAATCCTCTCATTAGGTGTAGATATTTTACAATCAATACAACAAAGAAGCAAATGAAAATGAAACGCGATTGAGGACAATATGAAACATTAACAGTGGTACAAGACACGGACGACACGGAATTAGAGCGACAAAAACTGATTCAATATAAAAAGAACAGGATGATTACCGTAGACGGTAGTCGTGACTCGGAGTAGAGGCTTAACAGGAGTGCGTGTTACGCAGTGAAGCGTTACTGAGGGTAGCAGTAAAAAATAAACGCGGCCACTCGACTATGACTGACACTTCCGCTTAACTCAAATTTAACGATAAATGTAACTAATTGACACCAATTTAAAATAAAACTATTGTTTAAAACCTTATTCTGTTTTCCACAGTAGATGTATACTTACATGGGTGGGTTATCGTTAGGTAATACCCATTACAACTTTGAACATTCAAGATATTATGACCTTGGCATTATTTTGTAACGACGAAAGAGCTTATAAAGTAGAAATAGTACCCAATTAATTACCAACTTAGTTTATAAAAAAGTTTTTCAAGCTAATGGTTCACAAGACCATCATTATGATTGGATTTCATTAAATTAAAGCATTCAACAACATTAAAATTAAGAAAAACTTTTAAAAAGCTATAAGTAGTAGGTAGACAGCAAGTTTAATGGAGCACGAATACTGTATACATAGTATGCAAATGAATTGAATGGTATTCCAAAGATCCATTCAATCGTGGATCGTGGCCGTTCACAGGCGATAATTATTATTATTGGTGATTCTTAGAAGCGAGACAATCAGCAATAAAAAACGAACACGCGCAGAGGTACCTACTGCCAACGAGCCATCGAGCGGACAGCTCCTTAATAATAATGTAGAGGCGATCTGTTTTGTGAGACCCTTTTGGTGGGCTCAAGGATGGTCGTGGGCTCGCATTCAGATGGGGCGATCGCGTTCCGTGTATGGTCCAGGTTACATCACATCTTGTTTATAAAGGCGCGATGGATTTGAAATATGAAATCGGTTATCATCGTTAATTATCGATTCATTGTAAGTGCGCCGCCATCTTGGATGTAAGTGCGCGGCCGTGTTCCCGCGCGCGGCTTCCGGCGGGCGCGTGTCAGTGCATGCTAATGTTCGCGCATGCGCCGTGTCCTGTCCGCCTCTTGCGCGTTTCACTTCGTCACGTCACCCTCCATATGCTGCTCACTGCTTCACTATGCCATTATGCTGCTGAAAAAATAAGCCGTGACTGAATGGTACAGTAAAAAAATCTTGTACCTAAATGGTAATGACGCCACTAACTAGGTATGACGATGTGTTAAGGTTAAGCTGCTTCGGCGCTGCTTCCCCTACAAACCTTTGGACTAACGAAAATGTACGGCATGTAAAAAAATATTATCTATGCATAAAATACTTTCAAAATAAATTAATTTTATGTTGTTTCAAATCACCCCCTAGACCACGGAAAAAGAGGGGGTTTCAACCGTCGATTTTTTCCCCTTGTTGCATGATTTTTGTACGGCGTTGCGGAATAATGGATTAGAAGCTGTATTGAAACAGTATGAAACTGATGCCGTACAGAATCAAATGACCAAATTTACCCTGGAATTTTCAAAAAATCAAAAAAAATTACCGACTTTGTGGCGCACCATTTTTTTACGGGACTGCGCGCTTTCTTGTTATTTTTCATGGATCTATCGATGGTGAAAATGCCGTACAAAATCATATGACCAAAATGTACTCCCTATACCTGCACTTTTGAATTCTCACCAGCACTCAGTTGGACAGCTTACAAGTGACGGCATAGTGCTGAATCTTATTATTTTGTGCTCTTATATCGTCCTATATACATACATCACCTGGTGGTTCGTATAACCCATCCATTTTCGACATGGGCCTGTAGTCTAATATGGGTACCTACCATGCACGATGTAACTAAACCTTTGTTGCTCTAAATACATACTTACCTAGTATGTAGAGTAGGAATCCTCTTGGATTTGAAGTAATTTAACTAGGATTGTCTAAAAACAATAAGCATGACTTTAAAATAGATCGTTGTATTTGCGATACAAAAATCATTAGTAACATGTAACGTCTATTTGTGATTTTGGTTTTTTTTTTTCAAAAGATTAGAGCGTTTTTGGTGGGGTATTTCCGTATTCAGATGTATCTTATCGCAACCTGAAATCATTTTAAAAATTTGCGTATCTCTGATTTAATCATAATAAGATTTGAAACTCTTAGTGAAATATAACCTATCTTTCTTGATATTTAAATACTTATTCTACTTTATAATACAATTGCTTAGAATATTTTGTTTATACCTTAAATTAGTTTTGCTTACAAACAGAAATAGCAAGTCCTGTACGGTTACGTAGAAACGATTACCAACACATATTAAGGAATCTTAACATCGAATCTGAATAAAGCGTTATTCTAGTCTTCTATTGTTCTTACAAATACTTGCATAATTGCTACATTGACTTCGCATACCAAGTATTATTATTTGATATTTTGCCAACACATTTAATATTTCATTTCACGTAGACGGATTTTCTATTTAAATACCATAAAATGCTATACAAAGATTAAAAAGACGTAGGTAGAGCAGAGGTAGGTAGAAGACAAGTTATTCTCGTCACGAGTGAGGTACTTGTTAGACAGGCCGGCTGCGATGCGTCGAATAAACTCATAAGTCAGGCATCGATACGAGATAACCACTCATTGAGTGACAATGGCATTGTTTGCAAACTATACCAATACTATCCCTGCATCCACATCATCGCTTATACAATGTACCGACGCACTATTGAGAAATCGTTCCACGATTATGTCACTCATACAAACATTCCCTGTATTCGATAGCGCTATCTTATTATTGTTGCTTATTTTAAAACATGAGATGTTTATGAGCAAAATTAGCATGTATCGTCCATGTTTCCAGAGCAAACACCTATAAATGATCACTTTTGTCAATTGAACGGTGTTGGACAATTTATAAGTAGTGCAGTGATGCGGATAATACAGAATACATACGGTTACTCGACCGAAGTCTACGTAGGTCTAATTTAAAATACGTTTTTGTGTGACAATCCTACAGTTCAGTAGTTCGTTCGTAGTGATCTATCGAACGTTCTCCGTCGATGAGACATACTTATATTTATGTGACAGAAATAAATATTTGTTTAGTCGTTCATGTGCGTGGTATCTCGTGGTTACAAGGAATACTGGTGTAGGGGTGAGTGTTTACCTTTTATTTTGTTTTTGTTTTACAAGAACTCGATAATAACTAATCGAAGCGAGAGACCCATTTTGAGAGTCATCCGAGTCCGATCAATAAAGACAGGGTTGTGAAAAACATGTATGTTAATAACGTATTACACATTGGTATAATTAACATTCATAATGTGATAACGTAGTAGTTTCAAATTTAATGCGATACACGAGGTCGTGGGTTTAAATAAGTACTTGGTATGGGTAACTATCCATACTAAATGCGAAAGTCTGTCTGTCTGTCTGTCTGTGACGTTTTCACGGCTAAACTACCGGTCCAATTTGGATGAAATTCGGACTGAAAATAGTTGAAGACCCAGAGTCAAACATAGGCTACTTTTTTTCAAAAATCAACCCCTTAATAGTTGAAATAGGGGATGAAGGTTTGTATGAAAAATCTGCACCGCATAAACGATTTCGATGAATTTTCCCGGGAAGATATTTGATGACGTACTCCCTCCCCCACTTCGCCGGTTGGCGATATAAACGAATTCTACGCGGGCGAAGCCGCGGCAAAAATCTAGTATGATAATAATAAAAAAGAACATCTTTACTCTTAAAATTTCTTAGCAAAACTCTCATCTAGGTTTGGCTTATATGGAGGGATATCGCTCGTTTCAGTATAAGGTACACGCTCAAGTTTTCACAAAGCTCAGGGTTTCACAAAGTTCGTTTCATGGAACCCAAGGGTTTTATAAAGGTCATTGATCATTGGCTTTATAGTTCCATAAAGGTTAGATGCTGGGAACACTTGAGACACGCGAAAAATAAATGAAGTCCAAAATGTAGAGATGAAACGTTGATTTGGAGATAGGCACGTATGTAGGTATAGTATCTGTATCTCGCGTTACACATATCGAAATATAAGGTAGGTAGGTGGAAAACGTTGTTATAACTAATTATTTCAGAAAAATAATTTAATGTTATGTAGATTTAAAAATTTTGTAATCGCTGCTCAAGTTAAAAGCAGTGGACCAAGTGTTAAAAAAATTACATTCATTATGAATAATGAGATATAACCCGATTATCTTCAAATTAAGAGAAAAATACTTGGGCATCAAACACGTGATCACATTTGCTGCGTCAGCGTCGTCCGTTCTCGAAGCCGCAAGTGGTACGGCGCTGCGGCTCACTAAACAAAGCCGGTATATTTTTTGCAATCAAAGCTGATGAAACACACGGCGTGCGGGTGTTTACTCGCAGAATACCCGTTGGGGCGCAGAACAGACATAATAAGCGTTGTTTAACCATTGAAATCAGCGTCCGCCCTGCCCCGCATATGGCTCAAAAGGAAATGACATGTGGTTCCCGAAATTTACCCACGACATTGTCATATGGATGACCCTTAAAGCGAGGTTACTAAGCTCAGAAATGTGGTGATGTATTCATGGATGGTAGAGCGCATTAACTTAGTAACAGCCTATTCACTCTTGATTTGAAGACACCCACATTATAATCAGACGGGAACACCAACGCTGGCAATCTATGATTTACTGTTGGTGCGTAGATAAGCAGATTGGTATTTTAACAAATTAATGTTTGACAACAATAATACTTATGTGTATTTAGTATCTACTAGCACCCACACTCACTTTTATTCGAGAAAGCAATGTTTTTTTTGTTAGAATTAGGTATTTAACATACTATGACTTCATTATTTGTGAACTAATTGACACAAAACAAATAATATTCAAGCTTACAACAATAATACTGCATGCAAGTAAGCCGTTGTTGAGTTTTTGTTTTGTAGAATCACGCCTCTGAACCTTGAGTCTTCAAATTCTTCAGATTCGATAAATTTTCAAAGCAAAACATGGGTTTGTGAACCTAAGCCACGTATGAAATATTTCTGGCAGGACTTCTGTAAAGTACCAAATTGTTATTCCGTGCAATTTTTTACTATATATGTGATATGTCGTAAAAATAAATGTTCGGTTACGTGTTACTAAGGTACCTACCAGGGAAAATATTATTACCAGTATTTAATATTTCCTTAACTTGAACTAAACACAGATATGCTTCTTAAGCGTATCCACAATAGTCCATCGTTCATGTCCTTAGGCACACCTGCCGGCGCATTCCGTCCTTCGCAGGGCTTCGGTCGCATACACCCTTCCAAATTCTATACACGCTGCATGTTGCACTGGTGTACTGTACCGCCATAGATACATATATGCGGCTTTTACATTATCCTATGTGCAGAGAACTAAGCTAGAGCGCAAATACACCAAGCGCATTCAGTTTGGACAGTGTTAATGAAATACGAAATAATATATTTTATGCCGATAAAGTAAAGAACAACGCAATAATGTAGTTGGATCGGTATAACATAAAAATTTATTTTACATGACTTTTTACTTTGTCGTCTGGTCCTAGTTGTACGATTATCTCTACATTTTTCATACTTCGTTCAACGATGAAATGTAAATGCTACATCTAGCAAGTAGTTTTAGAGTTATCTCTACTTTTCGATGTTGAAGGTAGTTATAATTTTTTTTAAAGTTAGTTGTTTTATATATATACTTACTGAAGTAGAGGCCAACAACAAGGCCATGCTTAGCTAAGCCAATGTATTTAAATGGTCACTAGCAGCAGTGAACACTTATCATCGTTACTTACTCTAATATTCGTTCACTTGCTGTAAAAAAATACACCGGAAAATCGCAATAATTTTATTTAAAGAATAACGCCTATTGTTGACCTCTTCCTACAACTGTAAAGTTAGTGGCAAACCGAGTATCATAAACGCACAGATAGTCAATAATGATCCCGTTTTCTATTTAACGCACAGACCCCTAAGAATAAGAAAGAAAACGCCAAAAAATAAAAACAGAATTGAATCCACATTACAGCCCATTGTGTCGTTAAGTCGGCTCGCTCGACCCGTACTGAGCGGGGTTTCAGATTTCCTTACATTAGAGGACTGTTACGAAATAAAACAAAATGGTGGAACAGTGTTGTGTTCTTATTATTTGTGAAGGCAGGGAGCTTTGTTTGTGAGCACGCGCCTTGCAGGTCAGCCGTGAGATGTCGACAGATTTGCAGGTGGTATTAAATTTTCTTTAAAGCTATGTGCCTTTGCCTGAACCTCCTGATACTTGGGTTGGCCACTAACTCTCCACCAATTTGAACTGGAGCAGCGAAGTGGAGTTTGCTCTTGGCCTTCTCAATGACGAGGACAGACCCGTGCTCAGAATAGGGTCCTTAATAGGTTTAATTTAATAGGTTGAAGTCATGTGTTTGGGGGTGGAAGGTCAGATTGCGTATATGCAGGAAACAGTCAGGATAAGCCCTCTCTAGGCGCCAAGTCAGTGGAGAGCTTGGTTCTTACACCTACATCTCTACACTATAAAATATCAAAGTATGACGAAGAGCCCCGAAGAGGCCTTATTTGTTGTCGAATGTCACCGTATATTTCTTGAAGACTATCCAATTTGGCTTAGATATTCCTTTTCAGCCAAATCTCTTATCGCCTTAGAACTTAAAGGGCAGATTTAAGCCCAGAGAGACGTGTTCTGATGATAACGATGCCATAAAACCAATAACCATAAACACGTTAGCAGCAAGTTAATTTACATTTTCCATTTTAACTAACGTCTCGATTTAATTAACGTTCACTCTAACCGTGTATGTGGCTTTATAAATGCAGTGTGAACTGAATGAACATTGCAGTTAATAAAACTGCGGAACGGATGTGAAACGAAACGGAAGGAAGCATTAATGTCTAATATCAACAAAAGTATCGATGGTATGAATAGGACTAGAATGACAATGTGAATCATGGCACTCTGGGATATTCAAATATTATTATTTTAAGTTTTATTAGTAGTAAAAATCATGTCAACGTTGTCTTATGTAAACATTAAATGTATAAAAGTATAATAAATAGTTAATTTAAATACTATAGATACAAACAAACATCGCAGTCACTGATCTTCAGTTGTACCTATTTTTAATTGCATGTTTATGTACCTACAATAAATAGGATAGGATTGTATTAACAAAAAGAGACAAGCTTTCATCTTTTTCTTCTGGTACTATTTCGGCAAGGATATTTTCGAAAGGATATTTTTTTTGTACAATAAACATCTTCTTTTCTTGATTTCGAGGAAAAATTTAATTCCCGGGACTATCAGCTAGCGACCCTAGCTTGATCCCAGCCATTTCGCCATACGTGCTTACGAGCGTATTTCGCAGCTGAGTTCTAAGGAGTACTTACCTCTATACTGCGAACGCATTCGATATGGAATTCGTTTCAATTTCATCCCACACAAATGCCATCTCTCCGCCCCAGTCATTAAGGTACATTTCAGTTTGACGGCAAGAATTCAAAAAGCCGTAAGTAAATTTTGCTTGCAAGTTAAATTGAACTATAACTACAGGTAAGAAGTTTGTTTTTAGCGTGGCGTAGGACTGCCGTATTCCCGGCGACTCAGGTATAGCGACGAGGAGCGTGCGTGACGCGGCGGGCCCCGGCTTAGGGCCGGGCGCGGCGTTTCCGGCCCGAGTGCCGCGCCGTGGGAACGAATATCTACCTACACTCAGATTAAATGACGGCCACTAATTAATTTAAGTTTACATCGCGTAAAAATAGATATCCGTGCGTACTCGCTACTTAGGATTTGACCGGTTACAGGTGACGCTCGTTTCTCCGGCGCGGCGTTAAGTAGCATGGGATTTGAGTTTGGAACTTCATTCAAATTAATGGAGTGCGGTGCACGTTATGTTGCAGGGACAGTTTAATTATAATTTTAATTACAGGTCATTAAATGATAGTTTGAAAATTTAAAAAACCGGCCAAATGCATATCGGAATGTAGAGTTCCTCAATTTCTTGATTCAATAATGTTTTCGCATCAATATTCTGTTTTCGCAGTTGTAAATGAGTCCACTTTAACCATTTCGCTGACAGGAGACTGACGGAAAATTTTGTTTTAAGTATCTTGAATTAAAATATACCTACTTGAAAAAATATGATGCGTGTTGTGAATAAAAGAGAAAAACCTTATTTTTATATTTAATCTAGCGAGCTCCATAAAGAAAGTAATTCCCATAAATACCTATGCAGAGAATTAAAAAATTAAGTTTTTTTAAGATATCCTCACATATTCCCTTCAGGTCCATTAAGTTGAATTCCCATTAAGTTGAATTCTCTGAATGTTGAATTCCCGTTAAGTTGAATTCTCTGAATGTTGAATTCCCGTTAAGTTGAATTCCCGTTAAGTTGAATTCCCGTTAAGTTGAATCCCATTAAGTTGAATTCCCGTTAAGTTGAATTCCCATTAAGTTGAATTCCCATTAAGTTGAATTCTCTGAATGTTGGATTTCCATTAAGTTGAATGCTCTAAAAGTTAACTAGAGATGACTCAAAAACCACTCGCCAAATGTCGCTCTAATTTATATGGGTTCACATGGCAAACACTACCTTTCGAACAAAAAATAATCATCAAAATCGGAACACGAAAAAAGTTTCAATTAAATTCACTTTATTGAGAATAACTCAAAAACTGTCCATCAGATGTCGCTCAAATTAAAATGGGACGTCAAATGTCGAAAGAATTATAGAAATTGGTTCGCCCAGTGCGAAGTAATGAAGTGACACACATGAGACAAAGAAAACGTACAGACGAATTGAGAACATCCTCCTTTTCTGAAGTCGGTTAAAACATACTATACAATTTATAATATTAGTATACAGCACCTATTTATTGTCATCACCTCCTGGTCACTTATAGATTGTAAAACATAATGTTGTCATCTGTCTCTTGCTTGTCACTCAAGTAAAATAAGTTTATCAATAATACAATAATATTGTTACGAGTCAGGAGTACTGGGTTCGAGAAAATGCCAAATGTACCACAAAGACTTTATTGTACTCGTAGATACACAATTACACTATGTACACACACCAAAACACTATGCACGTAGGTACTCGTAAACACACTCGTCGAACTCTGTATCGCCCGTAGAAATCACTCCACTTCTCACTGGTATCGCTCGTAGGTATCGCTGGTATCTTCCTGGTTTCGCTTCCGAAACTAGAATGCCCGCAGTTGACCGAGTGCCCCTTTTTATACCACTCACGCACCATTCATGCCAATCCAGAATATTCCGGTAGTTATTAGAATGAAGCTCTAGTATGTTCCTTGCAATCGACTTTCGACCTTAAGACTGTTGTCGTAAGGTCGAAGCATCATGCGCGTTCTTCGAGACGGCCGCGCTCCATTGTTCCATTGTTCGCGTGACATGTTTATGGCCCCTATTGTTTATTGCTTCCGGTTTAGCGAAGTACATACTCCAGGGTCCATAAGTTGGGACCTTAAATTTCGGGGCCCCAGGGCCTAAACTGGTTGCTGCCATGCCCAAAACCTTCATTTTTTGGGCTTCAGGTTACCATCTAGCACCAAAGTATTCGTCAAGACAAATCAAACGAGCCCAAACTCGACGTGGTTGGGTCTCTTGATTACCGAGTTCCTCTGGCCACCTTCCAGCTCCATCATCAGACCCTGGTTACCGTATAGCACCAAAGCACTCGTCAAGACGAATCAAACGGGTTTAAACTCGACGTTGTTGGGCTGCTTAATAACTGATTGCCTATGGCCACCTTCCAGCTCCATCATCAGACGCAGGTTATCATCTAGCACCAAAGTACTCGTCAAGACAAATCAAACGAGCCCAAACTCGACGTGGTTGGTTCGCTTGATTACCGAGTTCCTATGACCAACTTCCGGCTCTATCATCAGACCCTGGTTACCATTTAGCACCAAAGTACTCGTCAGGACGAATCGAACGAGCCCAAACTCGACGTGGTTGGGTTGATGAATTACTAAGTTCCTATTGACACCTTCCAGCTCCATCATCAGACCCTGGTTACCATGTGGCACAAAAGCATCCGTCAATACGAATCTATAAAGCCCAAACTTGACGTTAAAACTAGTCTTTACTGATATTTATTTTGAGCAGCCGTTAATTCTAGTTTTAACAAACGCAGTCAGTTGAAACGCGTTTTGACTAGTCAAAACTAGTTTTAACTAAGAACGGGTTTTAACTGTAACATCTATATCGTCTGCATATTTAGAGATTGCAACTTAACAAGAATTCAACTTAATGGGATTCAACTTAATGGGAATTCAACTTAACGGGAATTCAACTTAATGGGATTCAACTTAACGGGAATTCAACTTAATGGGATTCAACTTAATGGGATTCAACGTAATGGGATTCAACTTAACGGGAATTCAACATTCAGAGAATTCAACTTAATGGGAATTCAACTTAATGGACCTGAATGACATATTCAACCCATCTCGGACAGCTCCAATATGTACGTACCTCTTATAAAAAACATGTTAATTTGAACGCATCCATAATTCAAGATGTTATCAGATCGCAGCTCGGCAGGGCTGCCTCACGGCTCACCCTTTGTCCGGGCACGTCGCAAGATGGCCGCCAGCCGACACCTGGCTCGGCAGATGCTGCCTCCATTCAGCTTGACCCATTAAAATTTTTATCAATTGCGGACCTCTGCGCTCCATTCATCTTTTTTTACCTTGATGGATCCTGCGAAATTAGATACAGCCTTCGTTTAGATTAGTTTTTTTGTACTAAAATTTTGAGTTTGAATTGATTATAATGGTTTTTGTCAATGTTTAGTGCCTAGATTATTTATAAGTACTGTATTTCTATTGGAGGAATTTTTTGGTATTGTGATAGGTACAATTCCCAAAAATTCCTCTACCTACAAGATAAAAATAAAAACTTTCTTAATCGAAATTAAGAACACCTGCGGTGTTGTCTTTTGCTAAACATTAAAAAAAAAACATTTTTAAACACAATTTTTTTGTATTACTATCTTCTATCCCCTTGTACACAACAAGACGAAAGAAAATACTGAATCTGTCTAAATGAGAAAGGGGACCGGAAATTTCGCAATAGGCTGTATCGATCCCGTGAAGTCATAGATGACACAAACACTCTAGGTGCTTTAAATGAAACGGAAAACTTTAATAAAAACAAAACATAAATAGGGAAAGCTGAAATTCATAATCCTAGATGATGTAGAGTAAGAGAGATGACTTTATTGTTAGATATTTAGGTACTCATGTTCATGGGTGAAGATGTCCACTGCAATCAGGTTGCTTGTTTGGTCTTTAGTCTTTATTGAAGTTATTGCAAAGACCAACGTAAAACTTTCAATACACAGTTCGGTAATATTGGAAGTAAAATACCAGGAGTAAATTCAATGAATATGCACAGTAGTTACTTACGGCCATGCAATTTGTAGATTACATCTCGTATAGATTTACTCTAAGTGTTCAGGTTCACTTATATTTACTGGTTTCTTTAATGAAAGCGCTGTTCGAAGGTGGGAAGCGTTCACTGCCTGTAACGGACCTTACATAATTATTGCTAAACCTCACTTTACCCAACCGTGTGGGGCGGTGTAAGCAAAATTATACTTTAATTATATAACTACACCGTTCAATGTAATCTGTTGAGTCACAGTTACTTGTGTCGTTACAAAGGTAGCAGGCGGAACTCCTGAGCTGAATGAAACAGCTGTCGGTACTCGGTAGTCATATGGCGACCTACACTTAAAATAGGCACGTTTTTCGAAGAAGCTACTAAAGCTCTTTTCGAAAGATAATCTCTCCGATATTTTTCGCAGGTGCTCTGTAACGTGCTGGGTTATGTACTGTATTATTATCAGACCTACATATTTATACTTGAATTTCAAAGATTGACGTTTAGTTGGTTGCGGAAAGTGTTTGCAAAAATCCAGCTTTGAATTAAATTAATTTAAGTAATTCTAACGTAGGAATTATAAATAAATAAAAAACTTTTTCTTCCTGTTAGATTTTTGATGAATATAACATGAAACCTAAATCATTAAGTTAGTCACGTAACGCGTTTTATACGCCGATACTAAAAGTATACTGGTATCATGCTGGGAAGGTGGTTTGATATAATCTGCCAATACATAAGGAATAAGGGTTCACTTTAGCATACATCTTTATTTTTTATTTATGTAAAAAATATCAGCTCTTATCTGCGTAGAAATTAATTTAGGTATAATGGTGTAGAAAACTACTTATATTTAGTTAAGTTACTTATAAATCTGAAAATTCGCGAAGTGACTCCTACCTAATATTTCGGATGTAAAGTAGGTGCTTTATTTCTTGCTTCATTCACCGTTCTCTTTGGTGTTACTAATATCCATGAGTTACGATAACCCTTTAGGGGAGATGTGCTCAAGACGGCATACTCAGGTAAGATGACACACCTACTATATTGCTTTAAATATTCGCGCTAAGAGTGCAATTGTGACGTTAACGGGAGTCTACATAGATGTCGCTAGTACTCAAATTCTGTATGGCGGAATAAGAACGCGGACTGGCAAGCAGTGCACGTTTTTGTGATTTTGACATGCTCAAAAGTTTGCTTTCGGTTTTGTTTGATGGTGAAAATACATGTAAGGTAAGGGTCTTTACTTTAAACTAATTTGAATTGTAAAAATGGGTTATTAAACTGCACAAATATAGCTAAAAACGCATCCTAACGTAAAAGGTTTGGTCGTGATAATTTAAACCATAATTTTGTGACCGTTGGGTAAAATGACATACAGGGCGTGGGTGTAAGATGGCATACTATGTCATCTTATCCGTGTAAAATAGGATAGGAAAACTTACCTGTTTTCTTTTTTTATACAGAATGCCTGGCATTTACTAATGAACATCGACGCGAAAAAAACGGCTATTGAAGCTGTGAGGGACAATCGAATGGTCTGGCTTTTAGCATTGATAAGACGACATACCCTTAAGGTGTAAGATGACATACAGTAACCAACTTATCTCTGAAATGAAGAGAGGCGCTGTCGGACGCAATTCGAGAGGTAGTTACTGACAGACGAATGACCACATTGTACTTATGAATGACTTTTTAACATGACGGCATTAGTTCCAACTTTTGCAATTTCAGAGATAAGTTGGTGGCAATGTACCATGTCATCTTATCCTATACATATGTCATTTTACACATGTCAACCTAAGTGCCATTGATGTTTGTTTTCAAAGTTAATATGACGTTGATTGTTCTGAATTTTAAATAATTTTGTTGATTATGATACCTTTTAGAATATACGCAAGATGCTGATCTCATGTGACTAAAATTATTTTAAATATTTCCCTTGAAAGAAAAAGTATGTCATCTTAAGCACAATTCCCCTACAATCTATAGGCTTCTTGCATGCACTTTTCTCGCTCTACTTTGTCTACTTAAAGAAGAATGTTCATATTTGGGCTACCTTT
Source organism: Hesperia comma (assembly GCA_905404135.1). Taxonomy (NCBI): domain Eukaryota; kingdom Metazoa; phylum Arthropoda; class Insecta; order Lepidoptera; family Hesperiidae; genus Hesperia; species Hesperia comma. The sequence goes on from FR990020.1 coordinate 5,267,358, forward strand.
ATCTCTTGCTTCGTTTGTACTTTTGTATTATAATTATTCTTTTATATTTTAACTTTCACCGTCATTAAGGCTTTAAAATAAATATTTTATACCAGGGGATGCCATTTTAGCCCAGTGTCCATACTTCAATGTGCATTGTCCTTAATGACAGTAGAAAACCTGAACTCAGTGGGCTCAGCACCGACTTAGAATTGCTTACGATACTTGCGATGATAATTATAATAATTATTTATATTAGATAACTAGGTATGCGATAATTATTTAAATAATAAGCACCAAGTTTATACACCTACAGTTTTAATTGCACCAAGTCCAGTTTGAATCTAGACGTTTTTGTTACCAGGCATTAATTATGCAGTTATTTCATATTATTCAACACGGCGGTACTGCGGGAAGTAGGCATGGAATAAAAAAGACTGGTTAGGTTTACGTTTTCCCAGGCCGCCCGCACACATTACAGACATTTACTGGAGACGTCTCCACTGAATATATGGAGAACTAGATTGTATACCGGCTCCAATGTTAATGCCACTACGAATACCAAATAAGACATAGCCGCATTCATTATTACTTCGCAGCATTTGCAGCACAAATTACCTACCCGACTCATTGGTTCTTTATAACGTCCAGTTTTTATCAAGCCTTCCCTCGGTAATTTATTGGTTCTTAAAATAACTTTGGTAATAATGACCAAATCGCTTAAGAGAAAGAATTTAAAAGATTGTCTCTTGTTCCTTATATTCAAGGGCGTGACATACAATTCTTTGAAAAAAATCACGTAAGTGACATCTTCATTTTTTGGGTCTATTTTTTGTTACAAAAATAAGACAAGTTTCCTTATTTTCTGTTTAAAATTTTCACATAGGTTTTCGCTATCACCCTGAGTTGACTCCAGTAGAATCCTTAAGTTATAACACGACAGGGTGTATGACTGTGTCAGCTTTGCCTCTACTGTTAAACTTATCAGGTAGAATTGAGCTACGAAGTGGACATACCTGCATGCACAATTCAACTTTAGGTGTGCAAATGAGTCGAGTAAACCCTAGCGTGATATTGCAGAAGATATAGAAAAAAGAACTATGAAGTAATCAATTTTTTTTTATGGAATTAAGATAGCAAACGAGCATGCATAACCACCTTCCGCTGCCGCCCATAACAACTGTGACCGACCCAGAACTAGACTCAATGCGTCTCGTTCTAATTCCGTCACAGATGCGTTGCTAACCCTGAGGATTGAGATGGTCGCCTCTAAAAAAGTGTAACCGGCTCCACACCTTCCTATCCGGAACACAATTGTTCTTAAAACAATTATTACACGGTAGGAATGGTACTAAGTACCGTGGCGGGCGGTGGTACTTCCCCGGGTGAGCTCTAGGCCCTACCACCTGTATTGAATCAATAAATTAATATAAATAAAACTCTATCGATACCTACTGCGTGACTGATTTTGTGAATGACTCAGACAACACACAGCCGACTCTTCTGAACGCAAAAAGCTCGCATGCTTGTGCTTTGGGGAGTGTAGGCTATGGTGTAGGGGAGCAGTAAGAGAGAAAATCGTGCCTCTCCCCCCTAAAGAGAGGGAATAAGGTGTAGGTATAAACTGAAACAAAAATTCTACACAAGTGAAGTCTTTGGGGGAAGGCAAATTTTTATATAATAACCAACTCACCATTCAATTAGTTAAACTAATTACTCATTAGCTAGTCATGCGAATAAAAACACCTTATCATCGTGCTTGACGACCTATTCCGATCTAATACCAACAAACTAATACCACTGGTATTAGTTTCTTATCCCAGTGAATTTCTATTCCGAACGAATACCAGTCATAAACGAATCCCAAAATTATTAAAATGGTATGAAGGTACAGTCAGTAATAAAAATGCTGTAAAATAAAATAAAAATTTCAATCAAAATCAGTCTTATTAAACATGCCTTTTTTACCTAAATTTATTTATTTTTTAAGATGTACGCAGTTTTGGAAATTTTCAAATATTTTACTTGATATTGACGACCTAATTAAAACTGATTTGGAAAAAATTCTAAATTTAAAATTTACAGAAGATTCTTGGACTCAAGCTTCATTACCTATTAGATATGGCGGTCTCGGCGTAAGAAAAATTTCTAGCGTCGCTCTTCCGGCATTTTTGTCCTCAGTCCATAGCACGTCAACACTCGTAGGTAATATTCTGCATCATAACGATCAAAACTACGGTGTTGTGTGTTTGGAAGATGGCATGAATGAATGCAGGACGACGACTCTAAATTATCCTTCAGCATTAAATTTACAAAGAGCTTGGGATGATTTGCTTTGTAAGCATACGTTCGATTATTTAATAAATAATACTCAATCAGACATCAGTAGAGCGAGATTGAGAGCTGTGTCAAGTTGGGAGTCTGGTCAGTGGTTACAGGCGCTCCCATCTGCTTCCATTGGCACTCTCTTAGATCCTGATACTTTGCGCATATCTGTTTATCTGCGTTTAGGTGTCAGAGTTTGCTCGCCTCATACTTGCTCCTGTGGTGCAGTTGTTGATGCTTTGGGGCTCCACGGTCTCTCCTGTCAAAAAAGTGCTGGCCGCTTTTCCCGTCACGCAGCTTTGAACGATATTATTAGAAGGTCTCTTGTCACAATAAACATTCCTTCAGTCTTAGAACCAAACGGTATTTTTAAAAGGATGGCAAGAGGCCTGACGGTATGTCGATCGTGCCGTGGACTATGAGACGGCCACTAGTGTGGGATGCAACGTGCGTTGATACACTGGCTCCGTCCCATATCCATGGTACGAAAGTCAGAGCCGGTGCTGCGGCAGAGGCGGCAGAGAAAAGTACTTGAAATATGACAATATTTCAAGTGCTTATTACTTTTTCAAAGCTTTGGAGTTGAAACTCTTGGTCTTGGTATTTTTATTTTTGTTTTGTTTATATTTTTAATTAGTATGTACCACAAAATACTGTAAATATGATTTAATAAATATACACTTCAATTAAACATGTTCAAGTGTAGTAACAAATAATTGCACAAATACCTAAAGAATAAAAATAAAGTTTTTCCAACAAATCAGTAGTCATCATTTTCAACTTTAAAATAGGAAATAAAAGCTATCACAAAAAAATTAAAATTACAATTAAATACGAGTATAATTATGTATATAGTAAAAATTTCAATCAACAACTATGACAAAAAGAAATTACTTTTATACTTTGTAAACAAATATCGGCATGACAGTCGTTACAATTTAATGTTTTAAAAAATCAACATTAAATAGATAAATAATACCTAATTATTTGTGCAAGGACAACGATTCGTATAAAAACAGACCTTATTTGATTGTCTTAACGTTCACTAAGCAAAATATCAAAACGCCTAAGGCGCTTCGTTTGCTCAACCCTTGACTGTGATTGGTTGGATTGGATTTTTAAACAATAGGAATGAGCTCACCTTTTCTGCTGGTAAAAAAATTTGGCATGTGATTCTCCATAAGTAAAAATGTGCTTTTTTGCAGGTAAAAAAAATTGGCAATCACTTCCATAAGAAAAAATGTGTGTATAAAAATTTAGGATTGAATTACGATCATTATAATTACTTATTAAATAGCAATTATATTTCCGGACTCATCGCCAAGGAACAAGCAGGATTTGTCAAAGGTAGAGGCACACGGGAACAGATATTGAACATGAGACAGCTTATCGAGAAAAGTAGAGAATTTAATGTACCGATGGCTCTTTGCTTCATTGACTATGCCAAAGCTTTTGACTGTATCAATTGGAAAAAGATGTTTCAAGTCATGAAAGAGATGGGAATAGGATCATCTAACCTTTCTTGTCCAGAATCTTTACCTAGAAGGTCATTCAAAGATTCTAGTTGATAAGACAGAATCGCAACCATTTAGGACAGAACGTGGAGTCAGACAGAGGTGCATTCTGTCACCGCAACTGTTTAATCTAATTGGTGAACACATAATGCGCAGAGCTTTGGATGATTGGAAAGGGGGTATCCGTGTAGGCGGTCATCTAATAAACAACCTACGATTTGCAGACGACACCACCATCATAGGCGTCAATGAAAAGGAACTTGCCGAGCTTCTGCAAAGAGTAGAGATCACAAGCGCAGAATACGGGTTGCGGATAAACCGAAGCAAGACCAAGCTGATGTTTGTAGACCGAGCTAACACATTGCAAAGAACTTTCGAACTACAAGATCTTGATACGGTTGATCAGTTTGTGTATCTCGGCTCTATGATTTCCAGTGATGGGGATTGTGAACCAGAGGTCATCCGCAGAGCGCAGATGTCAAAGGCAGCAGTAAAACGGTTGGAAAAGATATGGAAGAACAGAGGAATCAGCCTAAAAGTCAAAATAAGGCTTATGCATACCCTTGTCTTCTCTATCTTTCTTTATGCTTCCGAAACCTGGACACTGAAGTCTCGCGTAAGGAACAGGATAGATGCATTTGAGATGTGGTGTTGGCGTAAAATGTTGGGTATCTCATCGACAGCCCATCGCACCAATGTATCTATTCTGAAGGAACTCAAGATCCGAACTCGTCTCTCTACTATATGCATGCGTAGGGTTCTCAAGTACTTCGGCCACGTGGTCCGGCGTGAACCAGACAATCTTGAAAAATTGATAGTGGTTGGCTGCGTGGAAGGAAAGAGGAGTAGAGGGCGATCACCGACCCGTTGGACCGATGCTATTAAAGAAGCGTGTAAATCCACCATTCACGCATCCATGCAACTTTCCCAAAACAGAAAAGTCTGGAGGACTTTAGTGGAGAAAATCACTTACGATGACCACGACCCTCAGTCATGAGGAAACGACGAAGAAGAAGAAATAGCAATAGAAACGTTTTCTGTGAGTTAATTATGAATGGTATTCGTTCGGAATAGAAATTCACTGAGATAATAAACTAATACCAGTGGTATTAGTTTTTTGGTATTAGATCGGAATAGGTCTGCTTGACTATCGTTGCGAACAGGAGGAACCTGTCGACATAACCTCGTCCGAGATTCAGCAGGGTGCAACACAAGTAAAATAAATTGGATTGAGTTTTAGAAGTCTCTTGTTCCCTAAAAGATACAGACATAATTACAAATATATAAAAAATACAATTAAAATAAATATAGGTACATTGATTACTATGGTATGAACACTCGTGCTAGTTTAAAATGGGTTGTACTTAGTAGGCGCTGCGATATTTCTTTCAGTCATGTAATTAAGGTCGTACTCTTCTTAACTAAGTAAGTAATAAATATAGCACGTTATAGTGTAGTCGGTCACGTAAATAGATCTCTTTCACTAACCCTTCAACTGGGTTAAATTTATTTTACGTTAATTCATATGTCCTATGGTCCTTTGGGTGATTATCAATGAAACTGACTCAAAAAATGGGCGAAATATTAAATATGTCTACTACTTATGATTATCCATATTATATGAAACGGTAAGAATGGCGTAGGAAAATTTACCTGCCATTATTTAAATGTGTTCATACTGCATACTGCATTTTAAACGACCCATATGGCGCAATGGCCACACTATGCCATTTCTGGGTTCGGTTCCTAGCGAGAATGAAAAAACCATAGGGTTTATATTTCTGTTCTCGGTCTGGGTGTGTCCATCCACGGCATAGAAAATCCCAAAGTGGAGTTTTATGCACTCATGTAATTTTGTTAGGTATTAATTATTATCTTTCGAGCCTCTGTTGTCCCGAATCAGCTGCGTAACTGCGTTCATTCACATTCTCAGGGTCAGCGAAGCGAGTGGTTGGGGCGTTCTGGTAAGCGGCGCATGTCGATTACTTGAACTTACATTCATTCATGAGTTGGTGCTAGGGCCCGTGTACATTGAGCTTTACTTTCATGGTCAACAAGAAAGCGACGTAAATATAGGTACATTAGCGATATAGAGGCGTATCACTTTACTACTAAGTATATCGCGTATTATTTCGTATCTCTGCGTAGTGAATGATCTGTTTTTGGTGTAGGTACATATTTGTAAAGTTCAGCAAAATAGAAGTCAGTGAACCTGTGATAAAACAACCAACTGAACTAACTACTACTTGCATACTTTACTAACTTTGCATTTGAAAAAAAGCTAATTTTTTTTTAAATACATATGCCACTTATTGTAAAACTAACCCTGTACCGGCTCAAACCTTTACAAAAACAACAAACGGCTTCCGATTCTAAAAACCTTTCGATTGTCAGTCGGCATGTGTACGGTCCCTTACCATTCCGGCTTCGGAATTCTCCCACGCTCGGGTGAATGAAGTGTGCGGGCGCAGTGTGAGGGAGAAAGGGGCACTTCCCGAGCCAGAGCCGCCTGGTGTTACTTCCGCCGGAAACGAGTGTTCCCTGTTCGCGTCAATTATTATTTCCTACTTAATGCTTCCTCTCAGACCGGCGCAATTAAAGCTTAAGACGCTGCAGTGCACCAATAACGAGAAATGTTACTGTCGCTGTCACCTAGCTTGGTTTTAGGCGGTGATCGATGCGTTTGTTTAGTAGAGCGAAAGTTTTAGTTTCGGTCGTTCTTGTAATTCCTTATGTGGCATTTACTCTGCTTTCATCGGAAGGTACATTAAGAATCTTGACGTATAATTTTGGGGTAGGTATTAGATACGTACCTTCTTTCGATACTGCCATTTTAGTCCTTTTCGTAATTTTAGTAGATATTTGAATGACATGAAAGCGACAATTTAAGATAAATAACTTAAGATACCTAGGCACCTAATAAAGACGAAATACGAACTGACGTTATGTTAGAGAGGTTGCAAAAAAGTAGAGTAGGTAGGTACCCAATAGTTAAAGGAATTTTAAGCAAGCAACTAAAAATATAAACAAAATCTGATTCCTTAGGTATCCTCCACAAGGCGCTGCACTAAATGATCAATTAAGTAAGACTGTCAAAACGTAGTTTATGCACTTTATTGTTACAGCTTAGTTAATGTAAAAAGTTACATAAGAATTGTCTTGGTCTTTTTACGCATAAAAGTTTGATCTAATCAAGTAGTAAGAATATTATTTACGTAAAACTGCGTCAAAAACTTCAATACAATGTCAGTAACAAGTTGTACAATGTGCTTATCAGGCGTGCGAAACCTAAACAAAAAATAAATTACCAGTTGATATTTAAATCCACTCGCACAAAGTTGAATCCAACAACTTTCACAATCAATGAAATTGTTTTATCGCGGCGCGACCGGGGGAACCATTATCGTCTCTACTTCGCCGGTACAATTAGGCGGCGTGCGATAAGGATAGCTCGCGGAAGTGGAGTAAGAATGGAGCGGGGTTTCATTGATGCTTCCGTCGACGTCAATGGTACGCCTGTAAACACGAAGTAATACAAATAGTAGTTTCCGCGAAGATATGAGATAGTGTTGACGAAGTCAAATCTATTTTTGGCGCGATTGTTTTTTCTTCTTTTAAATTTTTGGTAGGGCGAGGTTTTTAATGATAATTGATAATGCATTGGGCAAGTTCGTTGTGAAACTCGTGTAGCGAAGGGTAGCGTAGGTAGGAGTCTAAGTTGGTAAGTGAAGGATAAATAAATTATTTTATCAAGCCGTGGTTTGTAATTACGTAATGTAATGTATGTAGGTAGCTAGGTAGGTACCTACATATGTATATGTCACTTATAAGGTATGATTTGGTGATGCGCGGTGACATGTATGAACCTTTATTTATTTAAGAATTTTATATAATACCAACGATATTACAAACAGAGATTATATATCACTGGCACACCCAAAGTAAAACATTCAAGTTACCCTAAATATTTGATTAAGTTAATTAATTACGTGAGTAGTTTTCATTAGGTAATTCATTATTATGCTCTTCCGTATGTGTTTTGCTTATCTGTGTCTCATATGTCCTGTTATGTTTAACATACCTTGTAGGTACGTACCTATTATAGTTGCAGTAGGTACTTAGTACTTACAATAACCGAGCAGATCAAAAATTGTGCCTAGCGTTGAATGAACGTAATATGTAGGTACATATATGTATATGGATAATACTTATGCACTCAGCTTTACTATACCTGCTTATTATTTTGTTAGAACCGAAAGTTGTACCTACCTAGATAGGTGCTATCCACCATAGATTTTTAAACTAGATATTTCGTTCGTACCTAGTCATTGTCTGACACCTACATTTAGTATTTGGCACTCCCAATTATTCTCCATAGTATGTAGACTGTGGATCATTTCATGACTTCACTCTTAAGCTACGGACCAGGTATCCGAAGTTATTATGCCCACTGATGCTTAGATCGATCGGACTTGGAACGACGACGTCGCTGGCTACTAGCACTTTTTGATGCACAATCAGCAAATAACTTTAGAAAGCACTCAATGAGGATCTATCGCTGTTGCCAGTGCTAACCGTCATCATCGCAACTTATTCTTTCTATTCCTGCTGTTCCACTACGGGGCACGAGTCTCCTCGCATAATGCACGGTGTACAATACAAGCCATTGTTCACCATTGCCAATTGCAGATTAGTGGGTGTCACACGAAATTTGAGAATATTATGGAGAACTCCTAGATATGCAGGTTTCGTCACGTCACGTTTCCTTAACCAAGCAATTGGTAATTAAATTCTAATACGCACACTTTTAAGGATAAAAAACGTGCAGGATTCGAACAACAATCACAGCGTCAAATCCTACAAGTCGCAATGCGTCATGAAATCTGAAAACTAAAGAAGATTATTAGACAAAGAAAGTTCAATCGTGTTTGACGATTGACGCAGATCTGTCGTGACGTGACGTATTTTGGGTATCAACATTCCCTAAAGATTACTGCATAATCAGATGAGTCGAGGCAAGTGTGATGACGTAACAAACTCATTGAGTTCCCCTCGAACCCTCGTTAGCTCTCGCCCACGGCCCGCTACGTCACGGGCTGTTTGGCATGGCTAGGTATATAGCTAGGATGTTATACATTGCTGTGACGTCAAAGTGCTTAATTAGTTTTATTCTGTCGTGATAATGTTAAACGTCACGTCATGTTTAATGGTTTTTAAACTATCTCCCGATGTTTAACATGTGACGACAATTTAAGTTATCTTTTTAAACGCATTACACATACATTTTCATGACTAGGTAATTTTTTTTGCATTTAACTGGCAAACGGTTGCACGTTACCATCAGATGAACCGTAAGCGGTTACCGACACCTAGAGACTATAGACCTAGGTCGGTAACACATGTATACACCTATCATTGATGCGTTGCTGGCCTAACTAAAAATACATAATCAATTGTGTTTGAATCAAGTACCTAATGCTGATTACATTACGAAAACATTTTCACGATGAATTTAGAAATGATGTTTAGCTAGCCAGATTTCTACATACTCTACATTCATTAGTTAACAGTGTTAACTCATGGTCATGGTAGACCTTGATTAACTTGTTGGTTAACTTAACAGTAGGATTGAATTAGCAATATTAATAAAACAGATTCGTAAAATTATAGAAGTACTTACCTACCTAATTACTTACAACATACCACTGTGGTAGAGTCGATATTTACTACTAAATTTGCAAGAGGTTTAACTAATAAATATTACTTGAGTGGGTTTTTTCCTACAAAATATTTAGTTACGAATAATTTATGTGTATAAATACACGTTACATTAATAACTTGTTAACTGCTCTATCAATCGCATCCGAAAACACATCATTAAAATTATCATTTCAGAGAACATTACTGCGCGAAGCTTCGATCTTTCAAGTTATACATAAGCTTCGTTCAGTAACACACCAACGATTATATATAAAGATTACTTCAATGGCATAAAATACACCGTCAACACCGCGTAGTGAATGAAACAGTGCGCGTCCGGCCAACAGCAGCGAATGGGAGCGGAAACCTGCGGTTAGTCCACTTCCTGTTTCCTGCGGGGCCGAGAACGTCGCACGCGCAGCCGACCTCGCCCGACCGCGCCCGACCTCACCCGAGCGCGCACGATCACGACCGAGCACAACCGAGTACGCCCGATCCCGACGACAGTTGACATAGTTGAATTGAAAAGTCGTTACGTCGACTGTCATTGATGCTAAAAAGCTCTAGCGAGGATTCGTATTAATGATATGATGAGCACATAGTTGATTTGATATTATCTTTGATTGAGAATTTTGCTAATGAGTGCGTTTGCTTACTAATGATTCTTGAGTGTCAGTGAGAGACTGAGAGTAGGTACGTAGTGAGAAATTATGGAGATAATGTACACCTTACGATAGTAAGTCAATAATCTTTTATGTAATAACAAATGAATAAAAGGTTGATTACGAACTTTCTTCAAATTAAGCACGGATTGAGTAGGGTCGGAGGGCAGAGATTGTAAATATTTTTATAAGCTGTTGTTTTATTTGTACCTAATGGCTGTATGTAGATAGATTCGGGTCAAATCTTGCGAGCTGATTTACAAGTATTAGGTACTTACGGTTTACTCTAGGGACATAAAATTTAGCATATTACTTTATTTCCGAGGACAATGTAATTTTACGTGAAGCAAGACCGGATGCCACGCTCCTGATTGGCTGCAGACAAGGGAACTCCTCAACTGTAAACAGCACAATGACTACACTTATCGCTTTGCACTTTTCATTCACCTAACATTATTACAGCGTGCTTTTAGGTTTTAAAACTATGTTTTTAGGTACTTTGTTAGGTATGTTGTTAGGTACTTGCGTATTTTATTACAGCAAAAAAGGTGGAATGTGAATTTCAGTAAATGAAATTAGGATCTGAATATTATGTAGATTGCGTCATAGTAATATAATAATCGCTTGGGGTACTATGTAGTATTCGGATATCCTAATTAAATAAATAGGTATCTAATGGGTAACTGACTTCTTACAACAGTCAATTTAATTTTTTTAAGGTTTCAAAATGCATCTATTGGGTATCGGTAGACATATTCTCTTCTTTTTCTGTCGTCTCTACTATTGTCTCTCCTATAATAGAGTCCAATCACACTTTAGTCGTCATTATCATAAATAGAGCAACTAAAACTGTCCTACGTACAATCTTACGTCAACGTGTCAAACGTACAATATTAATTTTTAATTTAATGAGAAACGTGCAGGATTTGAACCCCGGCCCTCCTGTTCGGGAGTCCAACGTTTTTAACCACTCAGCCATCACTACTTCATATTGAAACTGAAGTATGTAACAAAACTTCAAATAATTGATGATTAGAATAATACGTAACAGTACCTAGTGTATATTATTGATTTAGAAGGCTAGTAGCTGGTAGCACTACAGATAAAGGACTCTACCCTACCCATCAGGATTACCGTCGATTGTTCAAACACTTAATATTGAAAAAGCTGCAGCTACCATGAAACTTAAGCATTAATTACAGCTTGGTACGTTACAGTAATCGCCATTACTTAGAATGTTTAATATTACGAAGTCTTTACATAAGTCAATAATATAATCGACAAGTATGTAACAGCGCACTAAGCTTCTAAACGCATTTATTTATTGCCTACTTAAAGAAATCCTATTATGATATTGGATGCAGTCGTAATAGGCTTATTATTATTGCTACCCGAAGTGGATTTACGTGAGCTTAGTAGTAAACAAGAATCTCATAGTAACTAAATTAAGAATATAATTTAAACTCTTTCGAAATTATTATTCAACTAAGGTACTTCTACATATCTACATATATCACAATCGACTTATTTGGGGATTCTGTAGCATAGTTGTAGTGGCTGCCTCTGAAGCTAAGGTTCCGGATTTGATTTCTAGTTGGGGCAGAAAGGCAGAAACTCACGTGTCAGCTATATGTATTTTTACTTTGTAGAAGTTACCGTTTGAGCAGAATCCCATATGATGGTAGGGTAAGATAGGGTATTTTGTGTTATTTATCACTACATAGTATAAAACAAAGTCGCTATTTTTGTCCGTCTGTTTGTTTGTCTGTTTGTCTGTATGCTTAAATCTTTAAAATTACGCAATGGATTTTGATGCGGTTTTTTGTAATAGGTAGAGTGATTCAAGAGGAAGGTTTTTATGTATAATACATGCATATATTCCCACGAGAACGGGATCCACGCGGGTGAAACCGCGGGCGGGCCGCTAGTGTTGTCTATAATACTCATAACTCGTAACGTAACTCGTAATGTCATGTCACAGTTGGTCTAGCACATTTTTCTCTATGTTAAGAGTAGGTAGGAGGTATACCTAGAAACAACCCCGACACAGAATTCATTCATAAGAAGCCGATCTGCGTAATACATGTCGAAATAAAATGCCTGACACGCAAGTAACATTATAAATATACAGGTGAGACGTCCGAGAAAACCATTTAGGACCTAGTACTTAAAAAGTACATATTTCGAGTGCGGTTGTGTAACCACTCCGTTACCAAGGATCACGTTCGCCAAATCGGTAACAACACAAATCATTTAACGCAAGACGAAACAGTATCGTCACGTTGTTCGATATACAAATTAATTACCAAACTCGAACGTTTCGCTTCAACAGTCATGCTTGTGTATGGGTGCCGAAGCGCCTACGTTGCCTCCTACGCTTCACCCACGCAGCGGCCCCCATCCTCGGATCTCTCTGAACAGCGCAGTGGGTTCGCAACATATTAATAGATTAAGTGATCAGCAGAGGTGACACTTCATAATTATTAAGATACCTACAAAGTAATCCAAAAAAAATGCGCGCCTATAATGTACCTACGTGCCGTAAGGAATCGTTCAAACCAAATAGATTGACAGCCGCCGACTGCGAGTAGGATCACTATGAAAGAAAGAAAGAAAAATATGAACTTAAATTTCTTTGCATATCTATTAAAGAATTAAAATTCTTTAATTCTTATTGGTCCAAAAAATGTTACATATTTACATGTTGTTGGAACCCAACTTTTAAGCACCTTTTATGCACCTTTTTCTGTTATGTAAGAGAGAGAGTCTGTTAACCTACCTACGGGATAAACCGCTAAAACCGCGAACTGGCTGCCGAGCGAAACTAATTAAATTGTACAACGCTCATGTTATTGTAGTTAAGCTCTTAATGAATGAACAACTAGCCCCACTGCCACTTGTTCGATAACAAACCGTAAATCTTTGGCGACAATGCGTAGGTTGTAGATATGAAACTATTAGCATTAGGTATATTTATTTTGTTCTTTACATTATTGTCCTTATTTTATAACGTTTGTACGAGGTGTAGCAGTAATAATAATTTTAATACACAACAGCTAACAAGCAGCAGTAAAGTTTATGTATTTAAACATGAATATATTGTTTTTGGTATTTAATTTATTTACATAGAGCTATAAGTGATTATTATATCGGCGATTTTACCTTACGGATAAACTATAATTATGGCTGAAATATTTTACTTAGAAATAATTACAAGGCAACATTAGTCAATCATAGCGTGCAACTACATATACATATTTTGTGTATATGACTATGAATAAAACAATATATTAATATTAAGTATGGTATCTACATACCTAATTATTTTGTACTACACCGTTGTATGATTTAAAATGGGTCTTCGTCCTAACATCCTACCTAAATATCTACTATACTCTACTAAATAAAGCTTTATCCTTAAAAACATCCTAGTTTTGACTACCCAATCCGCATAGTTCGTGAGACCTATGCCATTCATTACCTACACGCTACACGTAAAGCCTAAGCATTTCTCATGTCGAAGTCACAACGAAATAACTCGAAAGACCTTGTGCCCTCGGTCATGTTTGGCACGAGTAGTAGAGGGGGCGCCCCCTCCCACTGGCCGCCATTCATGAACAACGGGGAGATTTGTAACGAATTGAGAAGTATTTGCATAATCATATTCAAAAGCGGCCATAGAATTAAGAATGGTCGCGCTGAACGCTTTGAATCGAATCCTATCTTTTGTGTAACACTGACGAAGTAGGTACGTAAACTTTAGATTTACTCGACCTATTTATGTTAGGTATGTTACTTATTTTCAATTTAATCTTCACTATTTCTAAATCGAAAATGAGCAATTTTGCAAGTATAATATAGTATAATTTATAATATTCCACATACTATAAGATGCCAAAATTGTAATGAATAAATAACACGGCTGAGATCCAAAAACTGGTAATTGTGTGAAACACTTTCCATAGAATCGATAACGAAACGAGCGATTGGTTGAGTAATCTGTAAGGCATCGACGTTTGTCGAAAGCCGGTGTGTAGGCGGTGTGGCATTCATTGATAGATAGATACTTGCATACTACTGTATACTTATCTGCAGTATGTAAATAGTAATAGAAAACCGATATAGACTGGTTGCTACTGAAATATTTGTGTTATTTATTGAGATTACATAGCTCGTACATTACATCACCTTATATGTTATGTCAGTTATATAAAGCTATAGCCACTACTATGACACTGTTTGAGATAGAAATAAAGAGTGTTTCTGTATCTGGCCGAAAAATAAGTTGACGAAAGTCAGATAGTTAAGGCTTACCATCTCCCATGGTCATACCTACCTATAACTGAAGCTTATCATTTGAGAAGAGTAAAGGCTCTCAAACCTCAGCCAGAATATTAATAATACGTCAAGGCGCCGACTCAAGCGGAGAATAGTGGTTAATCGTATTTCAGCTCTACCAACATCCCTAGTGTAGATAAATTCAAGGTTTAAAATGAAAGGTAATAAGTCCAGAAACCTCTGAAAAGGGGGACCTGATCTGTTTTTAGGCAGGGTGCCCCATGAGTAGGGGATGTCAGCTTTGACTGAAAGATTGGTAGAGTTAGGCCTACTGTCCACGTAAGCTGCACGTCATACGCACGCTATCGTCAATTGCCGATTGCTTGCATCTTGTGTAGAAATAATCAAATCTGTGTCCACGTAGCAGCAACATTGCGTCCGCCGGTCGCCTTGCGCCGCCTTACTTCATTTTGTAGGTTGCATGCATTCGTCATGCATTCGTCATTTGACGCGTCTGTGGACAGTAGCCCTTACCCTACACATTTTTTGTATCAAAACACCTATATAAAATAAATTACCTGCGAAATGTACAAAAGATAGCTACAAGTTACCCTTAACTTATGTTAAAATTCACGACTGATGCGAATTGTTCCAAGAAGACTGCATCGCGAACGAATAAGGCCACGTGTCGGTGTTGCGGTCTTGTGAAAAGTGTTAACTACATAGGGTGGTAGGGTGGTACGGTGGCAAGGTGGTGGGTGGTGTGGGCGACATGAATGAACGCAACGCCGCGCAGCCGCGCCGCCCGTGGCCGTGACTCACGTGACGACCCGCCGGTTACATAACTTCTTTCATGAATCAATTCACGATCGTCACGCTGCTAAGCCATTCTGTAGATACTGTTTTCTGCAACATAGTGAAGTGTATGTGATTGGGATTCGTTTTTGATTACTATTAAAGCAATTTTAACTTCTTTCGACCATGATTCGGGGAAGAAGAAAGGGTTGATAAGCAGATAGAGTTATAAAGCACTTATGTTTTTGTACGATTTATGTTTTACAATCGATTAATGTGATACGGTAAATAAATTGTTGTTCTATTTTAATACACATTACAAAAACTAAATTTACGGTAGCTCTACGGTGGCATGGACAAATAAAAATCACTTACTTATATAAACTTTTTATCAGGGATAAAACATATATTTGTCGCTTCCGGGAAACGAATCCGGGACCTCTCGCCACAGCTACGGGATTGTAGAAACTATGAATCATTGTAATAATTGTAACAAACATCTAATATTAAATTATTTGAACGTAAAATTGCTTTAAAAATGCCGATGCGGTAAAAAAGTACGCTGCTGTAGATAAGTATGTAATACCTTCTATGAATATTTCGTTTTTTACTTCATTGAAGCGCGTGGAAGCCAAGTCAGCTGTGCAGAATTAGCCGTAGTACCTAACTGCCTACTGCCTACGCTTCGCACTATTAATGTAATTCGATCATAAACTGCACTTACCTATAAAGAGTATTATATAATCAATAATACATTTATTGACATTTACTGTGGGTGTACCCAATCGAATTGAAATCAGGTACAGTTAAGAAATCTAGAAGAGTAGAATGGATGGGCTGTGCCACGCACTAGCAGCATGTTAGTTATCCTAAACTAAGCTATAGCGTAGCCTACTGCCTACGCTGCGTAGGGTGTATTGCATTATCAAATTCATATAAGAAAGCTGTTATTAAGCTATTGTATAGCTTTTATCGCAGGCCTTGGGCGCGGGGACCGAATGCAGAAATTTCGTAACGAAAATTTATTACACCCTGCACACAGACATAGTTACTATGTCTATGCACCCACACATCGATAAATACCAGAACTTTTAACTGAGTTAACTAACTTTTACTTTATAACGGCTAAACCGATTTGGCTAATTTTAGTCTTGAAATATTCGTGGAAGTTCAGGGAAGGTTGCAGCGATGAGAAAATATGAAAAATTGCGAGGTAAATACTAAAAAAAATGAAAATTTTAATTTCCCATACAAATCTTACCTGTCAAACATTTGATTTTCGCCCCGTCGGTTCGGTGTTTTAAGAATAATTACATGTAGATCTGGATTAAATAAGGCGTTGGAATCGACAACATGTATTCATAATAGTCGAATTATCGCGTATTTAGATTTAAAACATACAAAATAATAACATGACATAAAATAATGACACTATATTAATGACTTGAGGGTGATAGAGACAGTGCCATACAGGCAAGGCAAACTGTAAGGCACTGTCTCTGTCACCCACACGTCATTCACGCGCCAAAAGATCGTTGTAGGACTTAAATGTCAAATGTCAATTTTCTTTTTAAAAAGAATTATTTTGTCAACTGAAATAGTTCTTATGCTTTTGTTCTGAATATTTAAATCTTCTTTGCACAAATTAATGCATTATCCGTTTCTAATAAACTTTGATGTAACTTTTGATAACTAGGCAACTAAATGAAAACTGGTACACCACTTTCTTATCCCACTGTAAAACAGTGAATTTCTGTACTCGTATAATTTGTGTACAAAGTGTTTTAAATATGAATAAACAAAGTGCATTTATTAATGAAGAAAGTCACGAAAAAATTGTGAAAGAAAATGAGTTATTACTCTATATACATTCATTTTATTATTATTATCACAAATGCAGTATTATTTCTTGTTTTGTTAATTTATATATAATGCTATGCAATAGCTTTACCGCGGCAGTCTCCGAGTGCCACACGTCTTTTTTTGGATATCTCTGGATTTTCAGAAAATATAGCAGTAGGAATTGCTTCCTTTCGTTGTTTCTTCTCCATCACGTGCAGATACATATTACCTAACAGTGAACAACTATCGTAACTTATTACCCCGGATATACGAAGTGGATAACTCGAATTCTTAAGCACTTCTCGCACACAACGCTATTTGCAAGCGACTCAGAACTTGTCAATGTATGAAAGCGACGCGTCTACGATGCGTCTCCTGTCAGTGAGAAGTGTCAGATACAGCGAATTTTGGATTACGTTGCAGTCGCGTAGCTAATAAATAGCGTAATGTGAGAAGTGCCTTAGAGCACGACTTTGCTGAGATGGGCAAAAGATTCTCATGATTACAGATGACAGTTTCATGATTCATAATCACCGTTTATACGTATAAAATCATGGATGTAGAAAGTCAAGATGGGCCCGTAACATACATAAGGCGCACGACGAGTGGTCAACATTAGGTTGTGTGATTGAGTGATTGATCAAGTCAGTCTGTTGTAGACAGCAGCGAGTTACACATCTTCCTTACGCAAAATCGATTTCAGTAATTACGTCCGCAAATGTAGAAAATAGGGCTTCCTGCGCCTTCAAAAATATTCTTTCAATTCAAGAAACACAAATAAAGTCCAAAGGAATCACATTTCATTATGTAAACATAAAATTGTAAATTATTTTCACTATTTCTAAAATAATAACTTTAGTAAAATGGCGCGTGACATATGTAAGAGTGACAGAGACAGCACGACTAAAACTTCCAAACGCGGAAGCAAGATATCACTATGTAATCTGTTCGTTTTCAAATATAGTAACAAAATTCCATTGCGCCAACTTCACGCACAAACCGATTCAATTCAAAATTGGATTGTTACAATTTGACACACATTCGAACGTGCAAGGCCGGTCTATATTATGTATGTCTATGTATAAAATACATATACAAAAAGAAGGGGACCCCCACCCTGCTTTTTTTTCTTTTTGTATTAACTTAACATACCCCAACACAATGACTATTTGTTTCTCTGTGATTTTTAATGTTCTTATCTCCATCATAGGCTACTTACTCTACTCTACCTACTTGGAAATAATAGTGTGCTTTTGGTTTTTGCTTTTCTAACTTTATTCAACTACCTACCTATGAATACCTATCAATAAAAGGATAACTAGATAAGGTACTTAAAACTCGGCACACCTGCATAGAGTGCACAGCCCATAATAAACCAGCGTTGATTCTAACTCCACTTTATGATTTGATGGCGCACGGGTAATCAATATATTGTTTGACGACTACCCATTAGCGAGCCATTACAGGCATGAGGCCCGTGATCGACGAGGGTTCGACCACAGTGCAGTAGGGAGCAGTGGAGGGGCTAGTTGCCAGGCTAGTGTGGAAGGTCCTAATATGTTCGAAGGCCGGCATTGTTAACTGGGAGTACAAAAAGCGGTAAAATCGACAAACGAGCAGACGAGCCACTTGAATCCTGATTGTAAATGGTCACCTTCACACATTGGTATCACCGATGCTTGTCGGGAAAGAGAAGAGAAGAGAAATACTTTTTGTATTTCTGGAGTGAATTTAGTTATATTAAGGCAGTTAAGTTCAGATCGATTGCGATAATATTAGAGCAGAATTTTGTAGAGGTGGGCTAATTTACCTACATGGTTATAGATTTTAATTTCACCTCCTGCATTTTGCGCAAAATGTGACCATGGTTACGGGTTACTGTAAGAACCTACTATTACATATGGAGGCACAGTGCCCCAAAATGTACCTTATTGTAATCTATACTTAATCATGATTACATCTTTCTATCGTCGTCGCTTCAACTACCAAGCTGTTATCTGTTTATGTTTATTGAAATTTAAAATAATATCTGGTGTCGCTTCTCCATGGTCCATTTTCCGCCCCCAGGACATGCCACCCGCATGCAGTGTACGCCTTGCACGCCCGTTTGCAACCCTGTCTCTGGAACTTCGACTGCGTCACACGCTATCACAGCCAGCGCGTTATTTCGGTGTATTCGAACAAGGCCGGTGTTGTTACCGGACGGCAGCCTATCTCGACCGTGTCCGGCCGCCGGACGGACGCGCGTCCGGTCGACCGATTGCTCTGGAATCCACGCTCGGCCCACGTCATAGGTAACAGCAATTATAACGGCTGTTTGGGCTGTAATTGTCTCCTAGTTACGAGGATACGGGCTGTGGGTTTGCGGCCGTTCTCAATGTTCTGCGAGTTTATTTATTATCCTCGATTCTTGTCTACGCATTATCGCAATGTTAGAAGATAATAATTACTTTTCCAGCTAATTTTTTTATGACTTTAACCCATTAATAGCCCACTTCTGAGCACGGAACTTTCCTTACATTGGGAGGCCTAGATCACAGGTTCGAGGGCAACCCATGTCCCCAAGTGTCTAAAGTTTCGAGATTTAACCAGAGATAAAATATTTTTAACGACCAGTAGGTAGAGGTGCTAGTTGAAGTGCAGTCGCTTAAATTTTAGAATTTTACATAAAGCGTTTGTTTTCAACTAAAATATAATTCTAACCAACATAGTTCCAATCAATTAAATAATAAGATTATACTACTTTAGTGCAAAGAGCATTTTATTTTTATGAGCGTTACAAACGGGCGTAATGCAATGTATGCTTATGCGGTAATACAATAATAGGATGAAATATTATGTAGAGTTGTTTAAATAGCATAATAAATGTTACACAATTGTTAGTCATGTACTTATGATGTGGACTCGCAGTAGTTAATGTTATTATCTAACATCCTTTTAACGTCTTTTATCTTCTGCTTACTAAATAATTACATTTTTTTTATTTAAACATAATACGTTATGACACCGTATTATTTGATAATATCGGTCACCCACCACTCACCACACAAGCAAGCATACACGCATGCATAACCCCAGATTGCTTTACAGATTGGTATCAGCGTGACCATTTGAAATTCATTCACGTGTAAACTAAAAGCTGAGTTGCATTACCATTATCAGAGCGGTGTCGCAATACGAGCTCTTCCTGTCAAACCGACACTCGATATTGTGCTGCGCGTTTACACCTCACGACCACGACTACGACACTACTTCTACTTTTGACGACTTGGTAGACTTCGCGACGCAAGCCTAATGCAGCGACCAAAAAAAATCTTGTGGGTAATATGGGGGAACTGAGAGAGGATTTTTGAAATGTTATGTAATAAAAAGTATAAAATGTTGTATAAGTGTAAAATAAAGAGTCTCGTTTATTAAAAACTTGTAATTTGCTCACATTAATCAGATGAATAAAAAAGAAAATTACAGGATTTCTGAATATTCATTCTTTAAAGTACTCAATCAATGTAATATTTTTTTATGTCTAAGCCTGCATAAAATGTAGTCGTGCTTCAGCTACTTTTAGGTATATCTAATAATTAATTCAGTTGGGTCTTGTTCAATATGAAACCAATTTTTTACGATTTCCAAGATGAGTAGATATGCTGTTCCAAAAAATTATTAAGTATAATGTACATAAAAAATTATAGTTTATCTTTGAACACTTAATAGTATAACTATCACACTAATTAGAGTTTTCTATCTACCTTGATGACTCAAATTGATTCTCCTCCCCCTGGTCATAATTAATCTACAAGAGAACTAGTTCAGTTAGCTGAATTAAAGGTGGATTCATTTCTTGATAGGTGAAGATCAATTCAAAATATGCAAAACTTCAACTACTAATAAACTATTCATCTACCTACCGACTGCGCCTAAGTTTACTTAACCCGGTTTATCACTTGCATTCGACTCAAGCCTTCCTCGTATATTCTTGGAACAATTATTATGTCGTTTATATTGCAGGGCTCTTTCAGCGACGTAATACAATATTGAAACATATAATATCATACAAGCAACAGATAAGCAAGCCCAGTTGAAATGGAGGACCGATTCGTCTCGAAGCGATTACGCCACAGAAAGTATTCGAGCTTTTGCAATTCGTGTAGGTCAGGGATTCCACTTATATGATTGGCTCCGATGACGTGGTTGTAAATCGGCATAGGCTTTCCAAGAACTGTAGATAAAATTCACGTGGCAGAAATCGGCGAACCAAGCTGTAGATATCAACTGTTGTAATTAAATGACGTAATTTAGAGTGCGGAATTTTGTATGTTCTTGTGTTCATTTTAAAATTTTAGGCTGAATAAATTGCAGTGTCCAAATTTTGTCATACATACGTTCTGGTTATGCACGTCTTGATTTATACTTTAAAAATAGTTTTTAAAGTTAAATTTGGCGTTACCGGTTACTGGTAATCTTTATATGTAGGTCTGAACTGTCGAACATAGCAACGTCCAGCTGAAACCCAATGAGCCGGAAAGCTGAAATAGTGCACACAGATTTTCATTATTATTATTAGTCCATTGAAATGTTACATTTTTTAGGCCTAACCTTGCGTTTTTTAGAGGACGCAATTTTATTTTATTGATGTGTAGGGGGGGTCAGGGTAAAGCTAAAACCAAGTTTGTGGGGTCGCCACCCTTGTCCCACGGCCGCCATCTTGAAAATAGGGGTTGAAACGGTTTTTATGATATATCTCTTAAACTATTTATTTGATAAAAAAAAATTGTTAACATTTTTTGTTACAAATTAAATTCTCTACAACTTTGGTCCAGTAACTTTTCATCGTAGAACTATAAATAAAAAAGTTATAAGCGAAAATCTTCTGAAATTCGAGAAAAAAATTTATATTTTTCGATATAACTTTTTTTTTATCATTTTACGAAAAAATAATATCAGACCATTTTTGTAGATCGTTTTTTGAGGAACAACTTTTATTTGCATCATTTTTACATTAAGTTAATAGCTAAGGTTTTACAGCGCTCCGAAGTGAGTACTATTGTTTAGTACTCTTAACTATACCTATATTATATGTGTGTACTAATAATATGTCATCAGTTATTGTTTTTTTTATTTTGTTATTATAACTTTTTTAATTACAAAGGGGTTTGAGTAACTTTGTATGGACCAGTGGCGTCATTTTTTTTTTTGAGCGGCCACCAATAATTCTAATATCACTTCATAGTACTATATTAAATATATAATTATCTTTCATCATTTTTGTGCTAAGTAATATCGAGCTGAGATGGGACTCGAAAAACATAACCCTCCCCCAGTCGGGTATAATGTAAACAACCAATTCTAAACGATTTGGAATGTTTATTCTTTATTATGATTGCGAAAAATAATGATAGAGAAATCTAAAATAGTGCAGTTAAATGTGATAACTTTTTCGATTTTTCGAGCTCCGATATGGTTTGGAGCAATGTGCCCATAATAACTTTTAATCGTTTTATTCTGATCTTTTATTATATATATATTTTATTGATGGCCGCAGAAGTTCAAAATGACGCCAATTTTACCCAAACCCCTTTAGTAATATTATTAATAATTAATTATTGACTCTTTCTCACTCCATAACAGGATTTAACAATTATTGATTTTTAAAATAATTTTAAATCTAATGGAGTGTGAGTGTGTGTGTATGTGTGCAGTGTGCTTCCATGGTTCTGGAGAGACTTGCAGCAACGTAATGGAACTCTCAGAATTAATAAATGAAAATGACTTTGATGATGAACCGCCGACATTAACACCCCTTCCTTCTCCAGTTCTCCCACTGGTACTTGATTTAGAAAGCCAATCAGATGCTGAGCCGCAGCCTGGTCCATCGAAACGACTGAGGACGAAGTAGTTCTAATTTAGAAAATTACCGTGGATTATGCCTATTGGGGATACCACGTAAAAAAAACGCGCCTCTTGACTCTACCTTGTGGGTGGTGGGGAAAAGAGTCAATAATTAATTATTAATAATATTGCTAAATTTGTAATTAAAAAAGTTATAATAACAAAAAAAAAACAATAACTGATGACATATTATTAGTACACACATACATATAATATAGGTATAGTTAAGAGTACTAAACAATAGTACTCACTTCGGAGCGCTGTAAAACCTTAGCTATTAACTTAATGAAAAAATGATGCGAATAAAAGTTGTTCCTCAAAAAACGATCTACAAAAATGGTCTGATATTATTTTTTCGTAAAATGATAAAAAAAAAGTTATATCGAAAAATATAAATTTTTTTCTCGAATTTCTGAAGATTTTCGCTTATAACTTTTTTATTTATAGTTCTACGATAAAAAGTTACTGGACCAAAGTTGTAGAGAATTTAATTTGCAACAAAAAATGTTTACAATTTTTTTTATCAAATAAATAGTTTAAGAGATATATCATAAAAACCGTTTCAACCCCTATTTTCAAGATGGCGGCCGTGGGACAAGGGTGGCGACCCCACAAACTTGGTTTTAGCTTTACACTTACCCCCCCTACACATCAAAAAAATAAAATTGCGTCCTCTAAAAAACGCAACCCCAAATGTAACTTTTCAATGGACTATATTTATTAAAACATTATTTATTAAAACATCTACCTATTTTCAATTTTTAAGTCCCTTAAATAAAAAATATATAATATATATGTATTTTCTCGCATTATACTAAACTTGTAGCGAAACGAACTTGCAATATACCATTTCTAAATAAACGCAATCGTAGTTGTGTGCAGGTGTAAGTAATTATTATTCAGCACAGGTAGGTACTACGTTAATAAAATTGCATGGTCATTTCACATTAATCGTGTAAATAAACTATCTACTTAACCAATTGTATTAATTTTGCTTGAAAAGTAAGCAAAATAAGTACATCGAATGAATCACCTGTATGTTAAAATGATTCAACGGGTTGATTCATTCAAAATTAAACGGAAAAATATCTGTGGTTTCCGCGTAACGAATGAGGTGTTCTATCCTAGTTCATAGTTGTAACATAGCCTGGCCCTCACCAATGGTATTTTAAAATGACGCAATACCTATATTATGTGGTTGCACCAAAGAAAAAAACAAATTAAAATTTTCGGCCCACTGTCCATTTGGAATTTCGCACCTGAATTAATTAATTTTATACACTGTTCTCAGTTTTTTAGGCTTCTTGTGATTGGTTATTTCTTCTATTCGTGCTATACTAGCTGTTGCTTGCGGTTTGGCCGAAGCAAAATCCTTTCTTAGCTGGGGTCTTCCCTGAACAATTTCATCTTTGTACGCTAAGTGGTTTTCAATATTTCGTGATGAGTGAGCGACCTTTCGCTTTTACGTAATTATTGACCACGATGGTCAAAATATAAAGGTTCTTAAAATTTGGAGAGGGCATCGATCACTTTCAGTTTACTAACAGTAAGAGCCATGTTGAAAGGAATAATGGTACAAAACTGCGTTTTTGAAATGCCTACTTCTACTACAATACTAATAATACTGAATGATATTTCTAACAAAAGTTTATATTTCTACTTTAAAAAATCCTGCCATACACGAAACGAAACGACGATAATATTGATAACGTCCCACGCACACACTCCTTTGATAGCGCTACAAACGAATCATAATAGAATGATTTCTTCATAATTCTCATTTTAATAAAGTCTTAGTGATCGTTAGTTTCTAATAGCTTATTAGCGCTTTAAACGCCTGTGAGGCAATAAAAGTGCAGGATTTTAGATCCCAGTGTGGGAGATCGTTTGAAACCTCTGCAGTTACTGCTAACTGTTCTGTTGTAACATTTACCTGTCATATATTTATTGCCACTCCACGGCTGTGGCCCACGTAGTATCTCCCACTCGATATGAATATCTCAACTAATTTGATATTATTAATTCCTGAGGCAACGGTCGTAAGAATGCATTTATTTATAGAAACGGCCCTGTAGCCTAGGTGGTGGTGGACGCCCAAAGAAGGTTCGATTCTCCGCTGTTTCAGGTTTGAAATTAGAGATTTAGGAAACAGGAAAATATTTCTCGCGTCGCGTGTTTTTCTTGAAAGGAAATTATTGCCCTGTTCTTGTATTCTACCAGAGGGTATAATTAAAACCATGAGCTGGTCAGTTCTTTAGTACCTACTAGTAAATCCGCCCTCGATTCGCTTCGGGAAACCAGTCCCTCCAAAAATCTCTATAAATTTTAACAAATTATGTTATTCCGATGTCTAAGCTATATTACTGCAAAGTTTCATGAAAATCCGTTCTGTAGTTTTTGAGTGAAAGAGCAACAAACACACACACACACACACATACATCCTTACAAACTTTCGCATTTATAATACTAGTAAATTCGCCCTCGCTTCGCTTCGGGAAACCAGTCCCTTCAAAAATCTCTATAAATTTTAACAAATTATGTTATTCCGATGTCTAAGCTATATTACTGCAAAGTTTCATGAAAATCCGTTCAGTAGTTTTTGCGTGAAAGAGCAACAAACACACACACACACATACATCCTTACAAACTTTCGCATTTATAATATTAGTAGGATTAGTAGTTTGAGTGAAAGAGCAACAAACACACACACACACACACATGCATCCTTACAAACTTTCGCATTTATAATATTAGTAGTATAAAGACTAAATCAGAGACTGTTAAATTGATAGCCCTGTTAGTTTTTCGTAATAGTTCGGTTAGAATTTTAGGTAAGATTTCTAGGAAGAGTTCTATGTTGTAGGCAATTCGATCACAAACAAATACATGTTCCCCCTAAGAACTAAGATGTCATCTCAAAAGTGCATCAGAGTCCTCACGTTTCATTAGAATAAATAAATTAAAATACCTAATACTGATAACACGGCAGGTAGATATCAAAA
This sequence comes from Hesperia comma, assembly GCA_905404135.1. Classification (NCBI taxonomy): domain Eukaryota; kingdom Metazoa; phylum Arthropoda; class Insecta; order Lepidoptera; family Hesperiidae; genus Hesperia; species Hesperia comma. The sequence goes on from FR990020.1 coordinate 5,293,341, forward strand.
TGAATTCAAGCGGATGCTATAGCTATTATATTTATTCAATACAATCTATGTACAGTTATGACATAGTAGGTGGTGCTTACAAAATCTAGTTTGTGCAAGTTGAGATTAGAAAATCAATGGAAGGGGATAAACTGGTGGCTCCCACGACCGACCCACGCGGCTCGGAGCGGTTTTATTCCTATGCCGTTTTTACTAGTCTTAGCCATATCCGTTCTGCATAAATTATTGTTTTTTATGGAAATGAAGCGGATTGCGCGCTCTTACTATCGCCGAGTAATCTGCGCAATTTGTGACGTCTTTGGACACCTTATTTGAAGCGATGCGATTCATAATGTTTGAATGAAATTTCAACAAATTTTTTGTAACTCATCGACAAATGAGTAGACCAACCAACTTAAGGTCAGTATAAGCGTAAGTTGGGCATTATTGCTTACTTTAAGGCACTGCTGTAACCGAAACACGTAAATAAAACAATTTAGCGGTCTTTAGAAGAAGAATGTTAGCTAACATGGTATAAAATAACTGGATTTACCTACTGCCGAGATTAATACAGAATGTACAAAGCCCCGAGACCTACTTATTACAAGGAAGGCACCTCGCTATGTAGAGTCCGTTCTTCAGAAAAGTGCACGAAGAAAAGTCAGAAGAGGTTGGCTTACATATTAAATGGATGGAGTTACTTACATACATTCTGAAAGATTTTTTGCGTGGCATCTGACTATCTTAGAGTGCAAACAAGTAAAACCATTTTGTTCTGTTGGATATAGCATGATTGATGGCTTGCACAAATATAGAGTCGACCATATTGTGCACCTTTCCTTTACACTTATTCCATGAAACTCTTCAAGTTCAATCGTATCCATTTCATAAATTCACCACTGACCCGCAATTTTAATTTGCTACCACTACTCAGAAATATACACAAACTCGTTAGCTGAAATGGCTATTGTGTAAACGTTGTTTAATTGAGTGCTCAAAGTAATCTACTGAGTCAACCGATAAAAATAGCATTTGATGACAAATGGAAAGTAATTTCATTTTATTACTCTTTTGCCACGTGAAAAGACAATTAACTAATGCGTAAAGAGCTCACAATGAATGAGTGTTGTGCGTGGGTGCGATGTGGCCACAGCAGACGCCTACAGCGCTAAGTGACATGTCTGTAGTGGGCGCAACAATGAGGGCACATTTTTATCGACGCGACGCACGGTCGCGCATGACCAATGACCGCTAATTCACTACGCGACTTTTTTGACGACTTGCAATTAACTAATACGGATTTTACAATGCTTTTTTGAACCGTACGGCATGTAAGGGGTGTTTTCTTAAAACATTTGGATACTTTAGTATTACGTCACAGTTTGTAGAGTTCACAAACATCTAAAACGGGACACTGTCGAAAGCACTTTATAAGTATATGACTAGAACCAAGTGATAAATTAATTTCTAATATTCACACAAATATTTAGTGGAAGCGAAAAACAACCCAATTCCTGTTATTGTTTGTGTCACAAATTGTATTAAAAATAAATTATATCCCTAACATCCCAGAAGACAACAAAAATCTGCAGGGTATTGACCTCTTGAAGTTTATTTATATTATAATATAACAACTACTTATCAAATTTTATTAAATATTGCGGACAGGCCTCTTGATAACAGGCGCACTTTACACGATAGATCTTTCATACATTTTGAACCAAAAAATATGCTGATAAAATAATGTGTAGTATGTATAGTAGCAAGATCGCTGAATTACTACACGAGTACGGTATGAGAGTAAACGGAACTTTACCGAGTTAGAGACTATACATAATATGTATCTCTCTCTGATATCAATCCTGCGCTGCAGACTCTGTGTGGCATAAAAATTTGCCTTATCTTCTCAGACCGGGTTTCGCGCCTTCTATTGGTGTCATCCTCTGTTTACATCGTAAAGGATTTATTCTTAGACTTTGTTTTCAGTTTATTTTATATTATCTTATTTTCTCAAACACGATATCCTTTTTAAACCTGTTCCAGCTTAAATTGAAGGTCTTTTAACTATGTAGGTACATGCATCAGCCTTACAAGTCTGATGTTGGACATAAGCCTTCCCTAACTTGCGCCAATCAGACCGATATCGAGCCTTCTCAATTTAGCCTAAGCTCCCTGCTTGCAGGAACAAACTGGAGTCACACCCTCGTTCGTTGTTCAGAAGGCTTCACAGTGACACCTACGCTCAAACTCTAGCGTTCCTTGACCAATATTTAAGAGGCTATGATTCTAATTTAAAATAGAGCTTGTATGAGCTGCGTACACTGTATGTAAGCGCTTATATGTAGGTAGGTACAGAAATTTCCGATATCGGTTAATTCGTGGGTAGCGAAATCCGAGTGGGTAGCGGTATTGCGTTTTTGTTTGAGCGAATATCGCTACCGCTATGCCGTTACCGCCGGGTAGGTACCTACCCAAACTTGTTGCATAGCTTGTTGGTTGTTGTCCACTGTTGAGAATAGAAGTCATCCAATGGATCTATTGTCTTCGAAGATATACCTAATATTATGATGTAGAATTGCGGACGCTTACCTTTATCCTACGCTGTTATTTTACCCTACCCACATCGGATACCACGCATATCTGAACAGGTCTTTATTCCTTTCAAAAGTGTTACATGTCAGTGATCGGACAAGACAAATCATTTTGTGTTGTTATTCATTCTTATCCTGCGCCTGCTGTCTACGTTATACGTGTTTTGTATTTATGTATCCGATATACGGTATTTTTTTTTCTTTACAATTGATATCTAATCTAACGTTAAATAAGAAAAAAACTTGATTCATTGTGAGTGACGTCAGACGTCCAATTGGAAGCCGCTCCACTCCAGTCGTGCGTCGTCTCCATCTTTTATTTATAGACGATTGATTGATGGAGCAGAAAGTCGTATGAATGAATCGATTTATGGTTTCGTTGAGCGGACACTGTTTATGTGGCTGCTTGACGTCAGGAATCTTAAATGGGATAGGTACGAATGTCCTAGTATTTACCATCGTACCCCATCGATATGCCGCGACAGTTATCTATCTCATTTAAATACGTATTGCGCTTCGACCATTCGATTGAAAATAATTCCCGCCCAGGACATGTGAATCGAACACGTATTAATCACATAAAATGATCAATCGCAGGCGTTAATAACATTGCACCTTATCTTTCAATAACGCATTAATTTATTGCTTCATAAATTTAATTTATTAATGAAAACTTTATTCTACATTCTATACATACCTACTAATTATAGTTGTACTCGTATACGAAACATTATATAGATAAATTCTGTAGAGCTTCGAGAACGTGCGGTTATCGTCATTTCGGTAGATATACATTAGCGTTTAAAGACCATAATGCTCGTGTTTTATTTCGTAAATGTCAAAATAATATGCTCAAGTGTGACATATCGTAACCTTTAACCTGCGGGCGATCGTACACACATCGTAATCGGAGTTTAATTGCGGTCTTGAGATAGGTTAGCAACCGACAGTAGGCAGGGAGCGATTGCTCAACGGCCGTTATCTGGGCATTCGGCAGAGGTTCGTTTGAAGTCCCCACCGCTTCCTGCGCGATGACCCGCCTTATCGCCTGCGCCTGCGCAGCGCCGGCCACACTCTACTCCACTCTTACCAGTTCGTCTGCGTCGCCGCGTCGGCTTGCCATACATACATACTTGATGACTAAGTATATTCGCTTTGCGTTGCCTTACTTATGCTATGTGTGATTGATATGGTTTTATTTTCAATCGTAGTTAGATGATGTTAATAACGTCAAGAAGGACTTTGCAAATATGCTCATTTGCTACCTTAATTCCATACAAAATCAGTAGTAATAGCTATCTAAAGTTACCTCATTACCTGCATACTGGTTAAGTGGATCGTGTTTATCAATCGGCCTAGTGAGCAGTCATTGATTTGGTCATTAAACTGAAAATATTAGCGAAACCAACCGGCAGCTCTGAGGAGAGCTAATAATAGTTTCCGATTACATGACGAACAGCTCTCGAGCCGAGGGGTCAACTTCTGGTTCAAATAATGTGACACGGAGTGGGTATGAATATTAATGTGGCTATTAGATTGGGGATAAGCCAGTGGTGTGTCACGAATCCATTCGAGCAAAATGATTATTATGATTACTGATCACTTTTATGGTAAACTTGGTATACCTAGAGGTATGATTGTAATCTGTAATGATGTAATCTGTAGTCATGATTATATTTTGCCGGTCTCAGCTCGGATCGCCATGACAAGAGTGCAGAGTTCGCGTCACGCGAGACGGTAATGTTATTTTGTTGGCCGCGTCGCCAAGCTGTCTCCAGGTGAGTTTAACGGTTTAATTTAGCTATAATATAATATTTTTGATTCTTCATTACCTACATAACTTCGTAATACGCAACAGGTCATATTTTTATTTATTCGCACAATTTAATTAGTTTTAAGTAATCAATGTCTTTAAGTGTCACCGGCTTTAAACAGGGTTTAATCAAAATTATGTCAGTGAACATTTTAACTGTAACGGGTACTCACGATATTTATTATTTATGCCGATATTTCGACCCAATTGCATGGATCATGGTCACGGCGAGACTGCGGTGGCGGGGGGAAACTATTGACAGCTGACACACGAAAACACTAATGACAGATAAGCCTGTCAACCTTACGTCTTGTCCGTTTGACGTCCTTTGTCACCATATCACGACACACGACACTAACGACATCTTCGCGCACTGACTTTGAACTTACTGTTTTTGTCGAACACATACCGACCACTGGATTCCACGTTTGAGCTAATTTAAACCCATCTTCCCTGTTAAAATTATTCGGGTGTTTCTTGATCTCTATGGCCTCTCGTACTAATCGTGGAATGTATTGGCGCTCAACTGAGATTACTTTAGGACTAAGTATGTAGCTCAATCCAGTGGTTAGCACCGGCTTGGACGAGATGTTCTGCTATCGCGGATTTCTTAGGGTCGTTCTTTTTGACTGCGCTGATGTGTTCTTTTATCCGTTGAGAGATAGCCCGTTTTGTTTGACCAATGTATGAGCTACCGCAGCTGCAATCAATTTTATATACCCCGGGGCACTGATAAGGTATAGAATCTTTCGCTGACCGTAGGTAGGATGCGACCTTTCTGCATGGTGAAAATATCGCCTTGATATTATATTTCCTATTTAGTAACCTACCGATTCTATCTGTTACCCCTTTAACATAAGGTAGAAATGCCGCTTGCCGTTCTGCTGTGCTAATAGGAGTGTGTTTGTGCGTGGATTTTTATAACGTTCTGTGCCCATTTTGACGCAAAACTTTATTAACGTAATCTAGTTCTTGCGTTAAATGTTCACCATCACAAAAGTCGTAGGCTCGTTTAGTGAGTGACTTAGCAACCGATGCGAGATGTTTAGGGTGATGGTGTGAGGTGCCATGAAGGTATCTGTCCGTGTGAGTGGGTTTTCTATAGACTGTGTGGCTAATCTTACCGCCGGGGTATTTCTCCAACGCGATTATATTTAAAATCTTATATGTTAATGTTAGTGAAGTAAACTACATAGCTAAAGTGTCTAGGTAATTGTAATTTCATTAATTATTTTGTTTTGGTAATGATTTTTATTTGAGAACATCTAATCTAAAGCATGTGACACTACCTTCATTAAAATAAACACTCGCGGACAAATTCAAACACCGTTCGTAATAAAATAAAATATTAAGATAAATAGAGGCGATAGTTTCGTAGAATGTAATAAAACTCGGAGTTGAACTATTATTCACTGCACATCGAACAATCAAACCGCCACTGCAGCATGCAGCGGGGCACAGGTCAAGGAATGCGATCGATAAATACCGATATTTGACAGTGAAATAGCGTGTTTATGAATACAAGCGCCACAACGCCCCATAAATGGCTCGGATCACAAATCAACCTCACAGTGACACGAATGATCCATCTTACGAGCCATAGGTCGAGAGATCCGCTCCCAGACGTGTTTTATATGAGATTTTTTTTCTAATTCAAAACATGCATTCACCCGTATGACCCGTAACTAACTGGCTGTCTATTCAAATACATCACGCGTTTTAGTAAACAATTGGACGGCCGTGTATAAAACGAAGAGGCTATGTTAGTTGCAAATATAGAACATTAAAATTCTCGATGTCGTGCGCTTACGCACGCACACAGCGAATAAATAGGAGGCGGTATTTAATGCCGCCCGATACAGAACCTAAATATATCGGGAACAATTTCGAAGTATTAACATATTGTGGGGTTACGCCGCGTGACACACCAGCATAGCTTTCAGTTGTTTACCAAATGCGTTTGATGATAATGCGCTGGGGATCGAAATAGCGTAACTAACAAGCCAATTTCACTTATGTCGTATTGACTAGCCGCACTCAATCTTTTAAGTATCGTTTATGTTGTCCAGATTTTCTCTTATGATACGGATTCTTTTTGAAGCTCAAAGAATTACCGAAGAATACATAATAATGTACATGTAAGTGCATAATTTTAAAACTGATTGAATTAATTATTGCAGTTTTAAAAATGTCCACTTCATATTGTTCATATATTTTGGTGTTGGATTAAGTGCCTGATTAGGTTTTACATAAAACTGACTAATCCATAAAAAATAATTTAAAAAATAAATTGTAACAATTGTAGAGTCAGACTTCGCTATATTATTTGTAGACATACTGTGCCATATTTCTGTTAATCAATTGTGCTGTTCACAATTCTGCACTTTTCAACGTATGCCACAAAAAATCCATTCATTCCCTACCAAATATAATTTACTACGTAATCATTAACGCGTATTACGACATTAAGTTGTGATATATTGTACAATATTGCCGGAGCTAACACCTCTATTTGTACTCCAATAGCCAATATGTGCTTATCACACCAGCCTCATCCGGCCATCAAGCCGTTGACGGGCTGCCCACATCTGTTGTTCCAATTTAAAACGCAAGTACTTTTAAGCACTTCCATAGCAGGGGAGGCGGGGACTTGAACCTGCCTACTTTCCGTGTAAGTACTTCAAAGTTATGGCGTTTAATTTGTGGGTATTTTACTTTTAGCGGAATAATTTGAATAGGTAGACTTTTTTAAAATAATTAGTTATTATTTACTGTTCATAAGTTAAAGTAAAGTATAGCCAATTCATCAGGGAATACTGTCATTATGTCTACAACCGTTCAAAAACTGTTCCCGGCTCTGAATGGTGGATCCCGCCCATGAATTAGATGCACTCGTGGATTCATCTTAAAGGATTCAGAAATTTAAACATTTTCCAGTCACAAAGATTGCCTTTTTTAAAGTTAACGGTGTTTTATAACAAGAAACGAGTAGTGTATTATTAATAACGCAGCGCGGACGCGGCCGCCAATATTTCAAATCTGGAGGAAATAGTCGAGCGCTGCTTCCCGGATGAGGCAGAAGGAAGCGCGCGATTCTATTGCCACTTCCGCCCACCCGACACGTACCTCAGTATTTATGGATGCTTTATGGCTTATGGGAAGCGTTTATAGATTTTTGAGCTCAACGCATATTGGTTTTTAATTTTATTGTACCATTGGATTCGATTTACAGGACGGATGTGGCGGGTTGAGAGCATGTTTCGAAGTCCCCACTCGTATTTTTCATGGAAATAGATTTTTATTTAAGTACTTTACAGGTTAGGATATTTCATAATAATAAAGATAACAAAGACTTTCAGAGCTTATATTAATGAGTAAAAATGGTTGTCTGTTGACCGAAGTCATTCAATGAATGACTTAATTCGGTCAACAGATTTGTATGAAATGAAGGCTTCGAATTTTAATAATGTGTTTGTCTTTGAATTACCTAGGTATTGGTATACCTATTTTTAATTATTCATGTATCACAACACGATGCAGTCTAAATAAAATTAGGTAGATAGGTAACCTTTTTGTAGAGCTGAATTATTTTAAGCTTATATTTATTCTCTTAATTATCATCATAAAATTTATGATTTTATCATACACTCAACCAGCGTACTAAATACTTAATATTATATAAGATTGATGTTGATCTTAGCAGTCAAAAGGTAGAAAAAAGAGGCAGTAAATAGTAAACATTCGATATATAATATAATGTTGTCGTTTTATTTACAAATAAATACAAATTCAGTTAATAAATAAATGGTAAATTATCTACATCTTAATGTATGTTTCTTTTATCTCATTTCTTAATCTTCTCTGGATTTGTGTGGAATCCAAAATACTAATGTTAGCGTTTTCTTATGACACGTTTCGGTCTCAAGAAAATTTGAGACTTTTTGCGTTCGGCGACACGTTCACGTACATTCACACTATACGACTATATTTACAAGGTACTCGTAGACGATCACTCGGCAACGCGGGGCCTCGTCCGGCGGCCCCGCGCGCCCACACACTCGGACCAGGCACGATCACTGGAGTCCACCGTCCACCCCCGCGCGCGCGCGGTCCGAAGCTCTCCGCTCGCCAATAAATATTTGTACAACGCGAGCGCCGCTCGGGGCGCGGCGGCTCGCGGCGGGACTAGATAATACTGGAGAGCGGCGGCGGCTCGGGGCAGCGGCAGCCGGAGCGGCGCAGGCGCGCGTACGCCGCCGCGCCCGCCGCCGCGCACGCGCGTAGCGGCCAGTACAGCCACAGGCACGGCAGCGGCAGCGCCAGTGCGCCCACGCACGCCAGCCGCGGCCCGCACGCGCACGGCTCGCCCGCCTCCTCCTCGCCGCTCCCGCAGTGGTAGAACAGCGCCTTCACGCAGCACATGCACGACGCGTAGTCGACGCACGCCTCGGCGCTGCACAGGCACGAGCCGCACAGCCAGCGGGAGGGCAGCGGCCGCGGACGCGCGCACTGCTCGCAGCGGCAGCGGCCGCACTGCTCGCACACGATCGACTCCGGGGCGGCGGCGCGCCGCTTGTCCGCCGCGGCGCCGGCGGCCGGCTGCGTCGTCACCGGCTTGAGCGGCTGCGCGGCGTGCGCGTGGTGCGTCCGATGCGCGTGCGCGTGCGCGACGGAAGTCGCGCGGCGCGGCGCCTCCACGTAGGCGTTGCGCTCGCGCTCGGCCTCGGGCCGGGGCCGCAGCAGCGACACGGCGGGCGGCCGCGCGCTGCCCGCGCGGTGAACGCGGGCCGCCGGCTTGGGCGGCCGGGGCGGCGCCGCCGGCCCGCCATACTCGTCCATCGAGTCCGGCTAACGGCTCTCCGGGCCGTCGCCTTCCTGTTCCCTCATCGTCCCCACCTGTCAAACGAGTGAATGCGTTCGTTAGTACCGTCGGGATCATTATTATTCACTAATGTTTAGTAAATCAAAGTAATCAAGTAATCACGTGCGACGAATGACTTAAATTAAGTAAATGTACGTACTATACAAGTACATCATAAGTATTTGTATTAATAATTATAATCCCAGAGCGCAGTGCTTGTGTGCGAGTGTGTAGGACGCAGTTAAAAACGAACCCATCAAGTTTCTGAGCTCGTGGGCTGTGGAACGTGCCCAGTAAATATCCGTGTGAGTTAAAAGTATAGATGTAGAGTTCTATAAAGTCTATGTTGTTGAAAATAATCAAAAATGTAGCTCGAAGGACCAAATAAAATTTTTGACGTTAAAATGCATGCAGCACATAATATTTCAAAATGTCTTATGTAAGTAGCGGTTTCTAGTATGGACACAGTCAAATTATTTTACTACAAACATAGTTTTGGAAGTACCTGTAAAGTATATCGATATGAATATGATCCTTTCGTTTTGGTTTCGTTATCATTATTATCTTGCACATACTTCCAAATCATATAACGTTTAATCGTCAACCTTGAACTTTATTTTCTATATTTCGCAACGAACATGGTACTTAATTTTATAATTGTGATTAGTTTTCTAATTGTCTGAATAGTATTCTGATTCTAAAGCATTGATTTAGGTTATTCTCTTCGTTTGGCTCTTATATCAATTATGATTCAATATGTTTACATACAACGAACAATTGATGGACCAATTTTGTTATTCAATTAACACAAGTATTTCATTAAATGATACCAAACATGTAAGTCCCTATAGCATTAACAATTTTTGATAATGTTTTAGATTTTTTTTTAATAGTAGCCCTAAATTAGCTTCTTTATTGCATCAGTCAGTTTAAAAAGAATTGATAATAAGTGGGAATGTTACTATCAGTTGTGTATAAAAACAAAAGTGGAATTGGGCACCAATTTACAGATCTAAAAATTCTGTACGGTAAACAGATAATAATCAAGGTCGCATTCAACTTTCAAAAATTGGATTTACAATAAGCCAATGACCTAGGTATTGAAGTAAACAAAAGAGAGTGTAGTGCCAAGTATCCGATAACATTGAACTTGACCATGGTCAAGGCCTCAGAGGTACTAGTGAATTCTTCCACGTAGAAAGTCTAGAATCATCACAGTATAACTCGAAACGGAAAATAAAGAAGATTATCGTTCATGTCAAATCAAATGCCTGGGTCCCGCTTTCTCTGTAATTGTGACTGCTAGTAGAAATAATTTAGAAGGAAATAAAACCAATATTTATGTAACGTCACTTTTTGTTATTAAGTCTCCACAATTTGGAAATTCTTATCTTCATCCAAAAGACAAATTGAGAAATATTAGATCATTTTTATTATTGATTTTTCTGTGAGAAATTCCCTGTTATAACGGTTAACATAACACTTCCCACATTAAAAAATCTAGAATTTGATAAAATTTCTCAAATTCTGGATTCAGTCCTGATGTCGTACTAATCCTCAAATATATTGTCGTCATTACCGTCCAAAGAAAGTAGCAACTGTGCACAGATTGAGTGATTCTGAGTGCAAGTAAAATCATCCAATATTGATGAGCACACGAGGCTATTGTAAGCTTTGTCCCTTGTCGAAAATGAAAATAAAAAGTTGACTCTTATCGATCTTTTGATGAAATTTTTATAGTAGCCAATTTACATTTGCACTGTCACGTGAAATTCGTAAAATTTATCGTCAGCATTGAAATGATATTAAAATTGATGAAGATGGGTTTTATCCTACATTTATTTTTGTAACCCATCTTTGAAGTCGCCTGGAACGCGACTAATTATTCGCAGAATTGAAATTTTTAAACTGGGTACTTCCCAAAAACGTATGAGCATGGGTGAGGTTCCTGAGAGCAGTATTAACGTTAGTTAATGTTATTAGTGTACATGACGTATTCAACATCTTCAAGAGAATCATACTGTCATTCTTCAAGAACCTTAGGATATTAAAATGTAATATTTCAAGCGTTATTACTTTAATGAATTGCTAATTCATAAATCAATCAAGTCTCTACAAAAGCACGAAATTCATCGAAGTAGAGTTTAATATCTCAAATAAAGAATAACTTAAATGCAGTTTGTAATATGTTAAAAATCATAATAGATTGATTGAATTGAATCAATCAAAACAATAGTATTATAAACTCATTCCCTTTAATAGATATTATTAATGAATTCAAACATTTAGATTCACATTTATACTTAAAAGATAAAACTTGATTTTATTTACCTTCATCCTTTGCAAATATTAACTCATGGAAATGAAATATCTCGAATATCGTTTTGTAAATATTTCTTTGTCTCCACAAAAAATACACGTAGAATTATATTTCACTTAATGCAATAAACAATGTTAAAGTAGTAGTACTTATTGTGAAGGAGATACAAGGAAATGCATGAATATTACTTAATGACATAACAGACCGCGGTAATGTATCTATTTAAAGAAATATGTATGTTTAGTTTTATTAGCCTGTTAAACCAGTGTGACATCGCAATGGATGTTAAATATTTCTTTTATTATTATATAACATATGTTTCATTGAGGTTATGTATTAAACAATACCGCACCTTATCAGTTATGGACGCATCATTATTGTTTCATTGATAACATCGTGCAGAAAATCCAGCGCTACTGTTTTAATTGGAGACATTATAGCTTTTATTTTCCGTCACTACCTATAAATCATTTTTGAAATGCATTCTTATGTGTTTCTAACAAACAATTTATGATTTGTAAAGTGCTTTTTGCATGTGATCAATATCTTAACCAATTATTTTTGCAAAAAGTATATGATGTCCATCATCCACCTACTCATTAAACTTTTCTTCTAGGTTGGGCATGACTTCTATAGGTTTATTATTCTTTTATCTAACATGTGTTATAATCAGGTCATTATATTTAATTCTTAAATTATAGCAAATAACTGATGTTATGTCACTTCTAGACATAATTCTATAATGTGAATAACATACGTAGATCATTCAATTTATATAATTCTGGGCGACTCTAATAGATATTGTTTTCTGACGGAGTAATGATTGACATTAACTTGTAAATATTCTACGAAGAGCTATTTGCAGCTATCAACAGATCACTATGTATTGAATAAACATTTAATAATATCAACACGCTCAGACTATGCGCGATATAATAATCTGCTAATGGCGTCTATTAATTAAAACGATACACTATCTTTTTTCTCACATTATATACTAGACATGTATGTAGTTATATCTTTGATAATTATCCCCTACAAAAATGAACTGGAATGTTTATTTAAGATGAGTTATATTTATTTTGCAAATATCCAGAATACTTTAGATAAGATGTACGAGATAAGGGATTCGGAAATTTACGACATGGCAAAAATATGTCTAAATATAGGTATGGCAGATTATTTCGCATGAAATGAATATTAATTTAATGAAAATTCCACCACTTAATCTTCGGCGGACGGAGCCTCATTGTTTTTATTGGTTTCTACGGTATTCGTGGAGGATTTATGAGATCGTTTCTTTAATTTAGTGTCTACTGCTATAACAGATAGATATAAAAGTTCTTATTTTACTTCTAGATATTTATAAATTGCCCAGAAATACGTAATAGGCCATTAATTGAGGCAAACATTGACCTATGCACAGAGTCTAAACCTAAAGGCTATATGAATTGCTTCTAAACTGCTTTCACCTAATTAAATTGTAATTCCATTTTCATTACTAATAATTTCCATATTATTAGGTATGTAGACATTTATGAAATTTTGTTTTTTAATATTCATACTTATAAGCTGCCACAATTTAGGAAGCATCAAAACATAATCTTTTGATCTTACTCTAGCTTTTGCTTTCGGCATACTCTCGGCAAGCCGGTATTAGTTGCATTAGTATTAGTAGTATAGTAGACGAAACTCGTGCACTATTATTGTTATCATTCATAGATTGTGATGAATCATGCTTCCGGTAAACCTATTGGTTTGATATTTTAAACCTATTGGTTTGACATGGGCATATAAATCAATTGCTATTGAAAAAGATATGGCTCAATTTCCCAATCCAAAAACCGATTCTACTAATTAGCAATATTAACATATAAAGTTGTTTATGGTTATGATCAAATGTGAAGTGTTTTAGATTATGCGACAAAACTAATATTCTTTGCTGCAGAAGTTCAGCAATAAATGTTTCTTTGATTTAGCTTTTATAATTATGAAGAAAGTAGTTTAAGTAGTAGATTATATCAACGACATCGTCGCCTATCGTCAGTAGGGAGACACGTGTTGACCGTTGACTTTTGAATTTTGAATTTAAGTCCGATTATAAAGATGAAACAAACATTGTAAATAGGGGTAAGATATATAAAAGAATTTGCAAAGGTCCAAGACAAAAATGAATAACAGAAAAAAAACTGTTTTTAACAATTATGATAGCTCTTCACTCATTTTATGTATAAGAAGAACTCTAATTACTGGTAAGGTGTTTTTTATGTTCAGGTTGAATTATTTGCCCTCTCTAAACATACCCTAGGTATCCGGAAGGATGAACAGTCTTGTAAGTTACAATTAAAATCTTGTTTAGTATTATGCTCTCGAATCCGTTAAGATTATGCTTCTTATTGTTTACAATTTTATTATTCTTTATCTTCCTTCAGTTATCATTTTAGTGTCGAAAACGTTGACTGTTGCTATAATAATATATTCAGTTGAACTTGATTACATAGGTACGACCTATGTACCTAGTTAAAATTCACAGAATTAAAGACGAAAATGTTGTTTTTTACTTTATAACTACGAGATCTAAAGACGTTTGAATTTCCGTGGTTCGAAACACCTTCAAGTTTCAAGTCTGACAAAGTAGGACGTAGAGGAATGACAAGATACGAGGGCAGTCCAAACGATAGTCGTCAGATGGCAGGCAGAGTTGGAAGTTACGGCGTGTCGGCGTGGCGGGCGCCGCACGTGCGTCCCGCCTGCCGCCGGCCGCGCCGACGCCGCCGTCGCCTCATTCATGTTAGCTCCCCTCGCTCGCTATTCACCGATTGCTACATTCATCGCGGTCGCAAGTTCCGCGACACATACACCCTAGCCGGTTCGCTCCTGAGTGACTGGAGGTTCACCGCGAGCCGACGCCGGTAGGCGAGAGTCCGTCCGGCAACCGGGTGGTACTTACGAGGCGGAAGTTCCACGGTCACCCGTCTCCTACGCACATCGCTACACGGCACACAAGGGCACTCGGGCCGACTGGCCCCACACACTGCACTGCGCTCCAGCCGGTGCCGCCCGGGCCCGCGCCGGCACGCGCACACACACTCGGAATACGGCGGAACCACCGAATTTCGGGCGCGCGAATCCACGGGAAGGCTCGCGAGACCGGCGCGGCCCGGAGCGGCACCTGGCGCGGGCGGGGGGCGGCCCACGCACCGGCCTCGATTCTCGTCCGCCCGCCGCGCGGTTATCACTGCAATATGGCCGCTACTCACTTCCTCGGTGAAGTTCTTCGTTGATTTCTACTCCCGATCTCGACGACGGCGATTCTCGTGACCGTTCCGAACTCGTGCGGATTCACTGTACTTATTCTTATACACATTTTAGTGGAAAACTGGGAGCGCTGGCGCTACGCTCCGACGAAGCGACCGTTCCGTTCGCTGGCACATTCCGCACTGGCGTCGGGTGCGGGCGCGGACCGGCGGAGAGCCGCTCCCCGCCGCCGCGCGTCTCTCCGCGCGCGCCTCGCCTTTTTATGAATGGAAGGCGGCCATACTGAATGAACCGCGTACACGGAGCGGTCGGCCGCTATTTTCGCAGGCGAGCGGGCCGCGGGGAGCGGGGGCCGGAAGCGGACTGCGAGCGCTCGCGGTGCCAAATTTTGCGGCGCGGGCGACGGCAACGGATGTGCTCGTTTATCGAGCTTCCGGCGAGATCCCCCGCACGGCCGCATCCGGGAATTAGGTTTCCGGTCGGCGAGAGTTGTACCACTCCGCCCACTTTCGTCCTGCAACTGCACTCTATCTCACCCTCGCTACGCTTGCCTCCCGATGATAAATACGGCTGGCATAACGTAGGAAGTATCGACGTAAGCACTGATTTAGCTCCGCCGACACAATGTTGTTGCGGTTGCGAGAGGGCACCGGCGCTGTACAGCCGGGTTTATCGAGGAAGTGAGAAGTTGTCTGCCAAGAGCACATACGATAGTTAGTGGGTCGGGTGCGAGGATACTCAACACGAGGAGGGCGCGTTATCGAGAGCCGCCGCGCCGGCCGCGGGTGTATTTACACGCGAGCACAATTTCGCAAGGTTGTCGACAATAAGGCGCGTTGTACACTACACACGGCATCTCTGTGTCAAGGACGAGTGATAACGCGCGCTACACGGGACCTCGCTTGTCACTATAATCTGACAACGTTATAATTCATCAAAAACCACCTATGTACCTACATTATTGCCACAACCGCAATCGATTGGATAATAGGAGCATTACAATTTACAACGAATACATAACTTGCGAGTGCGTAATTTATTGATTGGTTACACAACTTCGTATCTTATCAATTCGGTAGGTACCTACTCATTCAGATTTTCAAGAATGGACTCAATGTGTTCTGTAAGACAGGCTTGTTTAGATAATCGAGGTTTTTTTGTTTTGCGAATGTTAAAGAGAATTAGTAGGTTCTTATTTGGAAACTGCGATTAAACAATAAAAATATCGATAAATCGGTGCAACCAATATCGCCGCCGTGAATGGATGGTGCAACCCCTATTCAGTTGGCGGATTAAAAAAAGTTTCTACCTGAACATGTTCGCATTGTCGTCACGCAGCCAGCAACCGCACGACAATCGGTCACTCGTTTAAATTTCCATTATAATTTATGAATATTCTTCGGAGTGAATGAAATGAGCATCATCGTCGTTGACATTGACTGGTCCCATTTTTTGCTCGGATCATACCAAAAATGTTTCTACCTACGTCTTGTACCAAGGCTGAAGTTAATATGTTGTTTAAATTCATCTCATAAAAACATGCACAAACTGCCATTTTAATAAAGAGCTTTTTGGCTGTTTGGCCTGAATCGGCATAGAAATGAGAATGCCTCCGCTTCTTTATTGGCTGGCGATAACCCGTTTGTCATACTTTTTGAGAAAATGATTTCCATTCACATTTCCATTGACGACCCGAATGGCGCAATGGTTAACACGCCGCGCCGCGCTGGATCGCTGTTCCGAGGGTCCTGGGTTCGAGTCCCAGCGAGGCGGCGATTTGAATGATGAATTTGAATTTCCGTTCACGGTCTGGGTGTGTGTCCTTGTCTTATGTGTTGTCGAAGGCACCCATGACACAGGGAATCCTAGTGTGGGGCTTTGTGTGTGTAGCGTTATTATTTATTTATTATTGACAGGACTGACCACTTCAAACCAGGGGCATGCCCGTTTCGTTTGGTAGCTATTTCCAAAAAATACAACATAGATCAAGTTATATGTAGGTATGTATTTAATATGTCTTAAGTAAATTTTGCTTACAAGCTAAATTGAACTGTAAGCACACATAATAAATGTGTTTTAGCGGAGAATGGCAATTTCATATGCTCGGCTCACGACTCAATAATACATATATATAGAGGTATGTACTACCTACAGTTTGTACAGTTTGTACCTACGGTTAGTTACTCTCTATGTATTAGTAGGAAGTCAGACAAAATAAATTTTAGACTGTTGTCTATTTTCATCTATGTATTTGCAAATAAGCTAGCCATTATTAGAACACCCTGTAGCTCGGGACCAGAATACGAGCTTCGGTATCCCCTGCCTGTCGTAAGAGGCGACTAAAAGGGGACTTTCGGGGTTGCGGGCGGCTAGAGTGGGAGCTCGAACCGTCCATCAGCAACCCCGGGAAGGACGACGGTATGTGTGGCCGCGTACCGTTGTAAGGCGCTGGCAAGCGATGGGGCCTTAGTTCCTCGCGGGAAGAGCCCGAATGTATGGGCGCCGCGCTTGGAGGACTCCGGTTGTGTTCCTTTTGGAGATCCCGGAGTTCTCCACAAGCGCTGAGGAAGGCCACCGGGGGGGTTTTAGTGGGTAAAAATCCCACATCACCCTGTGTCGCTCCCACGGCACCGGGTACCTTTTGAAGGTTTCCCCCTCGTCAACAAAAAAAAAAGGTACTATATCTATTTATGATAAACTTAAAATAATGTTGAGAACTTTCCAAAGAAGTCTCTGGAAAGTATGCTAGTTTATCAGACATTTAATTTCGCAAAAAAAATAAATAGCTAGGTAGGTAGGTACTTTGGCAGAACAAAAATCCCCATTCTAAAATTAGAGGCGTCCATCTAATTTGAATGAACTACCTTATTACTTATTTGCAACAACCCCACATCCTACGTAAAAGTATAAAGTAGTCTGTTTTAAAATAGATTTATCAGTATCGGAAGTTCATATATTTTTTTCTTGGATGACGTCATACAAACTTAAATGTGGTTTGAAGCAAAAGCTGTTTTTTGTCTGCATCCGCATCCGTACGTTTTTTGTTTGTTTAACGGTGCGGTATTCTTTCCGTTGCAAAAAAATAATTGCATTTTGCATTCTGGTTTTTTATAATAAATTCTATTACGTTATTATATTGTTTGGTACCTTACTTGATGTTATATATATTTTTAAACCAACAGTTTATAGAGTTGTGCCTACGTGCGATTGAAAAATCAGAGCTCTACATACTAAAATGTACGTAATTTTTAAGTATTGTATGAAAATATTGTAGGTAAGTTGCTATTAGTGCATCCTGTTATTTAACTAGTTAGTTAACCAACGCACTGGATCCTCATTTGGAGTGTAAATAACTGTCTCTACATTGACCTTAGCCGTTCAAAATTTATTAGTTAGGTACGTCTAGCACCAGCTATGTGTTTAACTCAGGATAACAGGAATGTGAGAGAGAAAATAATACTTTTCGATTTCCGTTTCCTTTACTCCCACACGGTTTTTAAGCCAATATGTAGATTTTGAAACAAAGCAAAAAAACTTTACTTAAACTAAAATAGACAAATAAAAATAAAATAGACTAAAATAGAGCTTAGAGTTTGCGGCTTCGATACGTGGTGGTTTACTATTGGCCTGTGTGCAAACTCAAAGTCACACACAACAGAAAGTGGTGAAGGCAACTTACTTCTCTATGGAATTACATCAGAAATTATAAAACTTATCCTACCTACATAACACAAAGAATAGGTTGACTCAAGTCACAATGGGCTGGCCGCAATTTGAAAGAATTTTGAAAGGAGTGTAACAGACCTCCCCGACATGGTGTATTGACTTCGTCAGTCCACCGGAGAGCGGAGTCTAGTCAGTCAGTGAGCGGAAGCCTTTATTAGATAGTAGAAGCATAAAGCATGATAGATATATGGATGGGGTTTACAATATCAAAAGTTTTATCTTTTCAATAAACAGCTCCAGGATTTGATCAAATCACTTGCTTTGTTTATGCAAATTCTGTGTTGATTTACTGAAAAAAATATTTGATCACAAATGTCAATTGCGCCGTCTATTTTCCTGTTTATTGTTCCAAACACGTTTCGAGCAAACCAAGTTAACATTAAAAGAGTCATCAATTAACAATCGCGATTGTCTCATGATGATATTCGGTTAAACGCCACCGAACAATAGTGATTCAAGTGGTTGTAGGAAACGCGAAGCCAATAAGGAAGAACAATAGTGTGGACACTGGACGAATGGCCATAGCGACACACGACACTGCACCGGTGCTTTTTGTGGAATTAAGGTAGCAAACGAGCATGCAGCACCACCTTTCCGATGCCGCCCATGACAACTGTGACCGACTTAGTACAAGACTCAACTTAGGGACTAAGATGAGTCTTGTTCTAAGTAATTAGTCCAGTTAGCAGATGGTATTAGAATTTTAGTTGGTCAGTTTGTTTGTAAGTGTGAGGTCAGGGACTGTTAGTTATGGTTAGTACTGTTTGTTAATACATATTAGTAAGTACTTAGTAGTTCTGTTAGTGTCTAATAATAGTATGAATGTCGTTTTAATTCAGTCATAGATGCGTTGCTACCTCTGAGGACTGATATGCACGCCTCTTCAAAAGTGTAACCAACTCCATGGTACTGCATCGAGTATGTAGGAACAACATACGCTTTGTTTTCATTTTTATTATTTTCATATTCTCGTATAGCGAAAAACGACAGGAGCACAATGATTACGCTTTGTTATGATTTTTTCCCCAGCTGTCTGATAAATGATCATCGGCAGATGCGATTGATTGAATATATTGTTGTCTACATAAAATACATAATTTATGCCATACTCGGATAATTATGAATTTTTAAGTCCTTTGCTAATATGGTCATCATAGAGCTCTACTATCTAGCACAAGATTAACATGAATTAAGGAAAACTTAAGCATTATTTATTTTACAATCCTTTGAAATTAGGTACCATTAATAAATTAAAGGCGATCAACATAAAATTCCTCAATTGATTACAAATTAAATAGTGAATTGATATCTAAATTGGTCCTGTTCACTGTCATCGCATATGTAACGACATAATCTTTCTCTGATTTATACTTGATTCTCGATTCAATCAGTAAACTTATAATTAGAATGTCTTGAAAAATAACAAAAAAACAAGATAATATAGTAACTAGTAAAAATAGTTTCAGGTTGCGATTACTATAATTGGAAGACAGGATGACTTTTTTTAAACGAAACAAAAAGGATTGAATTATTATTGCGTGAAATACTAAGCGCTGTAAGAATATGCAGGTACGTACCTAGGTATGTACTAAATAAAATACGCATCTAGCTGTGGTCACAGTAAGCACTGAACACCAAGCTGTTAAAGTTAATTAATGTAATTTACGAGCGGCACAGCGCAGGATCCTAGTATAAAAAGTCAAAAGAAGCATTTAGATCAGCGGTTGTCACGCTTTTCTGGCCAAGGGCCGCACTAGGGCACAGTTATCAGACCAGGGATCCCACAAGGGTCCTTTTTACCTAAATATTAACGTATGAGTTCCTGCGTGCATTAACATTTTAATTATACTTCTATCCCCCGTTTCAAACTCCCGTACTGCGGCCGCACATACTGGCCGCGGGCCGCAGTTTGACGACCACGGGTTTAGATCGCAAGTCGGTAAGGTGGCCCACTCGATAGAAATCAGGTTCCGTTTGTTATTCTGGAGGCGGCTGCAGGCGGAAGCGTTCGCCTCCGCCCGCGCTTTCCATCCGCCTGCACGCCGCGCCGCACGACGCGTGACGCATGACGCAAGCCATGAGTGCTATTCCTCCTCAGTTTCGGTGTTGCCCGTTGCTTCATGTTATTAGGCAGTCTTCAAGGGAAGAATGAAAAAATTTGCGCGCTTATCTACTTGGACATTTGGAGATGTCGCCGCTTTTTAATGGTAATCCCATTTAGTACTATGATCATTTGATTTGGTGACAGAATACATGCACAGATTGTGGTCGAAAGTTAAGTAACTACCTAAAATTAATGTAAAAAAAATCACACTTAGAAAAAAATCATAATTTGAAAGCGGTAGAAAATTTTATGAAGTTCTGTTCTCGATAAGGCACCCCTTACGATGGGCTAGTTAGTGTAAGGCCGCCGTAAGCGGGCTTTCAAGGTGTACACTGCACGCGGACATCATGAATTAAAGTAAACCGTCATATCGGTTTACATACTTGATAGTTGAATCGACGACGGGCTGCAACGGTATTGCACGCAGGCGCTCATGCCACTAGTGGCGGCCCTGCGATGGTGCGCCATCGTTATACTGTATAATTAAACTACGAAGGTTTGTCTGGTTTTATCGAGATGTCGTCCGTGACTGTAAATTGTCTACCTTCCGCCTGCCCCTCGATCAAACGCTGTACGGAGCGGTGGTTTCGAACAATACAAACGAAACAGTTCCAAGGCTTAAATATGTATGTGTATAAACTTTTGTTCTTTTCTTTTGTTTGTCTTTATTTTTTTTACCCAATTAAGTAATCGAATAATTAATGCAAAAGAACGCTAAGTATAACTTACCATTTATTATATTTGATCAAATGAATATTCACACACAACTCTACATTTTATTTACATTTACCACTTATTCCTGTCTATAACCCTTAACTTTCAGTTGAGGCACACGATTCAAGCATAAGAGCTTAACTTTGTCGACTTTAGGTACCAGAACTGGCTCTATCTCTTACCTTCAATTCACGCACGATAGCTCTGCCATTTACTTTTGCTTTAAATCTATGCATATATATGCTGACAATAAAGCTGTAAAAAATGTGTATTGAACATGCTTATTTGCAAAAAGGCTATTTGAGGGGGATTAAGCAACAATAATAAAACACGAATTTAGAGAAAAGTTTGTCTGTCTGTTTGTCTGTTTATAGTCTTCGGAACTACTACACGGATTTGAATACCTACATAATATATGTAGATATTAAGCCCGAATAACATACATATATAGGCTGTACCTAATTGATTTTGGAAGCTAGAATACCTGATGCAAGACCACAAAAGACCAGCTAAGCTATAAGAATTAGCTATGAGAACTATATAACCCTAGCAAAAATAGTTTTTCTTCATAACATCTCTCACACCTAAATACATAATTATGTAACGTACAACTCATGAAAGGAACCATTCATATCGTCACTCGAGGTTATAAGTATTTGCCATTAGTTTTACGATACGCTTTATCTAAACGATTGTCTTCTGAAAATTACTATTTTATCTTTGAACTTCCTTCCCGTGTTAATATTTATAAATAGATAGTAGTACATGTTCGGTTATCTGTATGACTTAACATTATTTTTAAAGTAACGCATATATATGTGGTTTTTTATGTCTTGTGTTACGCCACTAAACTTAGAAAGGCTACATTACAATGTTGTATCCTAAAAGTACTGCTAGAAATAGCACTTTGTTTATTAACATGATGTAATTGTTTAATTTAATTTTTTTATTTGTATAATTGTTAAAATATAGCTATATATATATATATATATAACAGTGGCGATTCCTGGTGTTTATAATTGGGATGGCTCCAGCTTTTGTTATATTATAGGGTGTAGTGTTAAGTGCGCATAACCGGAAAACCATTTCTTCAGACGGACAATCTAACAAACTTGCAGTCTTTCATTAAGAAACCTACTTTGAAATCGCAAATAATAATTGCTTTTTACAAAAAAAATAACCGACTTCAATCTTGATAAGTAGAGATAACTCAAAAACTACTCGCCAGATGGCGCTCAATTCAACATGTAAGTGTAAAGTTCTCGTCGCTACAAATTAATCAAGCCCAAACACTAGATAACTGCAGTAAATCGTTGAGGAGTTCCCTCGACTGTCTTTCGGCTTCATCAGATCGACTCCAGATCTTCATGAAATAGTAGCGCTTTAATGTACTTATGATAACATGAACAAACACACTAGTTGTCCATACAATTTTCGAAAGTTCCCCTCGATTTCCCTGAGATGCCATCATCAGATCCTGATGTCCTTATCACGGGACCCCACTGCACATATCTACTTTAGAATAAAAAAAGAATTATCAAAATCGGTCCATAAACGACGAAATAATCGCTGAACGTACATAAAAAAAGCATATATATGGTCGAATTGAGAACCTCCTTCTTTTTTGAAGTCGGTTAAAAAGAAATTTCATACAATTTGATATTTTTATTTTTGTATGAAATAGCTAATGTTTTTTCACGATTTTAGGGTTTGTCCCATAGTGAAAGTCCATTTTCCACTATCAACCGTTTTTCGGCAAACGATCTCGTCGTGAAAGGTCTTTCTAAAAGTTCTTGTATCACAGATTTTGTTGAATCACTCATAATTTCATGTCATTTCATTATAAACTAATTACCTACTAAATAAAAAGTAAATTAAATCAATAGAAAGATAGAAACCGTAATCACAAATCTACACCATCACGAAAAACATGCGAAAACTCGTTAGGTAATGCGCCATTCCCAGCGCCAGACCCGCGTTTCAAACTCAGTGATACGCTGATACCACAGTATAATTTTACTATGGTGATACTAAGCGATCGAAGAGGCGCGGGCGGCGCGGGCCAACGACTTTGTATGGACTAGGCATGCGCTGGCCGGAGCGCATCGCTCGCCTCGGCCGCGCTCGGCGCCGACCGAACGCGAAGACAATTTCGCCGCGAGTCGCGATCGTGATAGAAGACCGCAGCGCTCGTAAAATGTAATTATTGTACTTAGGTCTAAATAATTAGGTTGTAAATATATGATTTTTTACATTTTATTTAATGCTTAACATTTATGGTATGGCGCCGCCATACGCGCCATCTTAGAGAAATCGCCACTGATATATAAATCTATTATTAATACAAACTACCGTTTAGCTAAAATGCAATATATATCCATAATAATAAGGAAAAACCTCCATAGCACCTACCTACTCGACTGACTTCTTAACCGCTCTACCACCAAACCTTAGACAAGATTGCCTTAACTTCTATATACTATCTTCTTATAAAACAAATAGTTAATTAAAGCGTAACATGTTGGGTAACTTGAACGCAGCTCAATATGCATAATACGTTTTCACCATCCGGAATCCAGATTATTTTTCCTACAAATAGTTAATTATGACATTTCCCCTGGCAACTAGCTATTTCTTAAAAAAACCTATTTAGATTACACATTGATCTATAGTCGTACAGGGATCATTTGGCGCGTGGCTGACGTTATCCACGCGCCAAAAGATCGTTGTAGTAGGACTTTATATCGTTTATATCCTTTGTCTTTGGGATTACATAAAAGTCATGGTGACATACTGTAGTACTGTTTGGAACTAATGTATCTCGAGAACACTGACGAGTGATTCGTTTAATTGTGTCTAAATTTATTGCAGGAGTGTCGATCGTTCTCATGAGCCGCCGTCGTCCGAAGTTCGTTACGAGGCGGATGCGTGCAGAGTGCACACTAACGCCGGATGTCGGCCACAGATAAAGGAAGCATGAATGAGAGAGTTACTGCGATCTATACGTACCTTATCCGTAATAATCTATTCGCTCTCTGCTGATACATGGCTTGGTTTGGATGATACTTTCCCATGCGTTTTGTAATAGTAATATTGTTTTTACACACGTGTTACTATGTGTTTGGTACCTATGTACTTGTACCTAATGTGAAATGAAACCTACCTCTCTAGTGGGATAATTTAAAGGGCGAACAAATAATACGATAAGACATTAATATACTTACCTTAATGAATTGTTCTTAAATATTAATTTACTTATAAAGAGCCAATTAAATAATGGGGAAAACCATAGTTCCCTTTCTAGTCAGCAATGAGTTGGTGACGCTCATCGATCTATGTAAGTGACGATGACGGCCCTATAATTACGGTGAACACTTAATCTGTTGGGCATAACATTGTTTGCCTCAAAAAATTTACTTGCTTGAAAGATGTTGATTAATATTTTAATCAACGTTAATATAAGCTACCTACCTACAATCCTAAAAAAGTTGATTCGAAACAAATCATTGGTCTCGCCAACTCATCAATTGTAAACGACACATTATAATTTCAAATTTTATTTTGCGAAATCGAAAGGATACTCCTTTCTTAGAAGCGAGCAATAAACAACGCGACGTGTCGCACGTTTTGGCGGCAACGACATTTTTTTTCCGCGAAAATTTCGGCGTATTAGCAATAAACAGATGCAAAATGCGTAACTTTGAACAGGAAACGCGAAAAAAACTAAATAAAAAAGTACAATTCCAATCCGCGCACAGGCCCCCATACAGATGGACTTAACGACATCCGCTAAGTTAGTAAATTGGTGTATTTCTTTTATTCCTTCGACTTTTTAATCTTATTTTATTGTTACGTATTGTTGTCTGCTTTTGTATCTGCCATTGTTTTAAATTCGATGACTAAACATTTTATGGAAGATAATAGCTAACAAACTCGCAGACCGATCAAACAAGTAAGTTACTTTGTCGATTTAGTAGGTGGTAAAATTAAACTTTAGCTGGCTCTACGTGAGTTTTAGTGGCAATATTTTTGAGCGTTTCCATGCTTTGGGGGGCTCTTTAAGCTGTCTGTCACGGTTGTTGTCGTAAGGTAACAATCAATAAGTCACATCAAAAGCCTTCGGGCGGTAATGCTCTACGCTAGGATGCAAGACGCTTTGGTATATCCAAAAGTCACAGCTACTTACTGTGTAATATTGGTACTCAACTCAACTAGGTACTCACCCTGTCTGTAAATCAACAGGACCCAGATTCGATTACCGTTGCATTACAATTATGTGATAGGCAGGTGTAACTATCAGAAAGATGTTTTTATTATAATTGTGTCTGCCTACTCTACTAGTGACAAATGGAATCCTTAAGAGAGGATGTGGAAATGTTTGTTATTTTTAATAGAGAAGAAAGATAAATTATTATTTTGAGGGCCAAAAAGTGCAGCAATGTGTATGAGGTAAGTAGGTAGAGCCATCGCATACCTTTACAGTTACATAATAGATTAACTGTGAACGCGTTCCACTTTTCAGACAAATGCTAGAACGCGCCATAATTTTATGGCGATGGCAAGTTGAGTAACCATCGAATATGTCAAAATGTGCATTAAATCCAGTAAACAGTAACTATTGCCATAGTAGGTACCTTTCGTTAATCGTATGTACCTAGGTAAGTACATTAAATTGTTAATTAAAGTCAAAACAATGCTTCAAATTCAAGCTTCTGTTTCAGAGATAACATTCGTACATTTTCCTTGATAACTTTTAGACTATGCTTTTTTTCATAACGCTCATTTTTTCCTTAACTATTATAAACCTGGTTAATTTTTTACCTCTATATACAGCAATTTCCTCGAATTTTAAGTACATCCATCAAGATGGATGGTTTTATTAAAATTGCGTTTAAACGCAAACAAACAACAAAAATTACTCAAAAACGCGGCCTTAACGACACAAGAGCTCTTAAAATATATATGTAAAACTAGCTTCCGCCCACAGGCTTCGCCCGCGTGGAATTCGTTTAAACTTCACCCCCCTATTTCACCCCCTTCGGGGTGGAATTTCAGCTTCTTCCGTTCAGTATTTTCGGCTGTGCGTTGTCTGTCAGTCACCAGTAACGCAAGAGTTTTATATATTAAGATTAGGTTATATTTGATTGAACCAAAGGTTGCAAATCGTTACGCAAGAACCGAAGCTAGAATGAAGGATCTCGCTGAATGGGCAGTGACGCTCGGTCCATTCATGGCACCGTGACCTTAGCCGACCCATGGCAGCGGGTGTAGTAGCGAATTCGACGATGTAATTGGCACATTGAAATGCTGTGCGAATTGTTCGGCACACGTTTCAGTTGGTTTTCGGAGAGCTTTTGATTGTTGGTGTTGGTAATTTAGGTATAATATGTTGATAATCGTTGTAATCCTACTAATATTATAAATGCGAAAGTTTGTAAGGATGTATGTGAGTGAGTGAGTGAGTGAGTGAGTGAGTGAGTGTGTGTGTGTGTTTGTTGCTCTTTCACGCAAAAACTACTGAACGGATTTTGATGAAACTTTGCAGTAATATAGCTTAGACATCAGAATAACATAATTTGTTAAAATTTATAGAGATTTTTGAAGGGACTGGTTTCCCGAAGCGAAGCGAGGGCGGATTTACTAGTTTCATATAAATTATTGGTTAAACTGATTTGTGGTAACATTTTATTACCTGATATAGTATTTTTTCAATCTACTTAAACATAAATTATATTAGATAAACTGAATTTAAAATGTTTAAAGCAATGCTCGTTGTCATGTGGCCTCTCAAAGCGCATGACGTCATAAACCACGAAAAGTGTCAGTCGAATAATGTCAATATTTTTTGACGGGTCGTGAATGAAATAGGCGGTTCATGATATCAATCTAAGTCACGTGACAAATAGTAGCGTTTCGGTGGGTTTGATGGGTCGGTAAATTGATGTGATTTCATTATTATAATCATCTTTACATATTAACCAAGACTTCCAGTAAATCCGCCCTCGCTTCGCTTCGGGGAACCAGTCCCTTCAAAAATCTCTATAAATTTTAACAAATTATGTTATTCCAATGTCTTATCTATATTACTGCAAAGTTTCATGAAAATCCGTTCAGTAGTTTTTGCGTGAAAGAGCAACAAACACACACACACACACACTCACTCACTCACTCACATACATAATTACAAACTTTCGCATTTATAATATTAGTAGGAAGTAGGATTTGAGAACCAATTGTATGGAGTGTGTTCATAACAATAGAAGCCACACACACTTAAATCCCTCAGATAATGCGAACACTAACGCATAAAGATTATTCCAAAGATTAATATCACCCAAAACGTACCAAATTTTTACAATAACAAGAGTAGAGTCCTTCATAATTCGCTCTATGCTTATTGCGTTCACTCACAAGAGTGTCAATGGACCAGACCGGAATAGAAAATAATTTAAAATATTATGATCCACGTAGGTATTACTCGTTAGGTATCAAACCGGAATAAAAAATAATTAAAAGTATATCGATCCACTCTCGGGATCTATTTTCAAGTATCAAACCGGAATAACCCGAGTCACAAGCACGCGAACCTTTGTACATTGCACGAATTGTCACAGTTTGATAGTTTGGAATCCCATTAAATTGTCAAAAATTTGCATAATCATGCGTAGGTCCGTCCTACAAGGTACCGACCCAGAACTAGACTCAATGAGTCTCGTTCTAATTCGGTCACAGATGCGTTGCTAACCCTGAGGACTTGGATGGTCGCCTCTAAAAAAGTGTAACCGGCTCCACACCTTCCTATCCGGAACACAATTGTTCTTAAAACAATTATTACACGGTAGGAATGGTACTAAGTACCGTGGCGGGCGGTGGTACTTGCCCGGGTGAGCTCTAGGCCCTACCACCTGTACCTTGCCATGAACACACATCCAGGCAGATAACAGGAATTTAAATTCATCGTTCGAATGGCCGCCTCGCTGGAAATCGAACCTGAGACTTTGAAAGCGGAGCGTCGCGTCGGTATGTTAATGGTTAACCATATTGCATGCGGATCGTCGTATCATCGTAACCTATAGAGCCTATATCTACCCCAGTAAAACGACAGCACAACACACACAAACACAAACACACACACAACACGCACACACAACACGAAGAAACCTGATCATTGCCGAGAGCCATTAATAAAGTCGATGCACTGTGGGCACCTAACCGAGTATTATGTTTTACGACAGATACGTTCTGGGTAGATGATCCGGCACAGAGGTCTACTGCCACAAAGATCCGAGCGTCCGTCGCTGAAGATGGTCCGAGCGCTGGAGATTCTTCTCGTTTTAATTGAAGGCAATTACATAAATTCCACGTACCGGTGAGGGCGAGGTGCGGGGCGCGGGGGGCGCGTTCGACCTTCCGTGAGGCCGCGCGGCTCGCCACGAGTCCACAACGCGACACCAACCACGCTCGCCAAGCCAAAAACGCACTTAGCGACCCAATATAAGCCATAAAATCGATTACCCCGATATAGAGAACTTTATAGAAACAGGAACTGTTTCTTTTCCAGAAATTTCACGTACATCCAATAGTAAAGTTCATGTTCTAAGAGTCGCGGACGCAATTTTCTATTGTAAACCATTTAACACTGATGTTTATGTTGTTGATTTAAGGATAGCTTTAAGCTTGTAAGGAATAATAAAAAAAAATCTATAAAAAAATCGTTCTCATTTATCACAATTTTTATTTGTGAAAGCTTTCATGTCTGCTGAAAGAGATTTCAGGTTTTATATATTTTTTTGAAACGGTCATAAATTATATCAAGTAGATATACTGTTACTAGATTAAATACCAGATTATACAGCAGTGAAACCTAACATTAATCCTAATATTAGTAAGCATCGAATTTATAATTATTAGGACTGGCTAGTAATAATAAGTCAATCAGAAAATGTTCTCAGTAACAGCAGTAACCCCGCATCATCAAATATTACGAAGTTTAAAAGATTTAAACGCAGTAACAGGCAGAGAAAGACTTGAGAAATTGGAGAAGAAGAAAACAAGAGATTGGTATTCTACTATATGTAGTAGGTGTTAGGTATGCCTAAGTAGAAAGAAAACAGAAAGCTTTCGGTTCTTTTGTGAGAGGTTATAAGAACGAATACGGTACGTTGATAATTAAGAAACAAATATTATTCCTCGTGTTCGTGTCTTCTTTTAAATGTATAATTAAGAAGGTGTCGTAATAAATCATTAATATTTTATGTATACTTTATTTATGGGCAACATCACGCCATATACCTACCTAATGGGCAGTAGCTACCCGTTGAGTCAACATTTTTATTGGCACATGGATAAGAATATCAGAATTTGTAAAAATACACGCCGTATTTTTTCCCTTGCATTAAACTGTGCGTGAAAAATTTTGTTTAATTTGTTCGTTGAATATACTTACCAACCAGTTCTTACATTTTCGGCTTATGCTTCTAATCTGCAATGTTCCTGATTGTTAAGTAGGTAGGTAGGTGAGTACTAAACTTATTCTATACAACTACCTACTGTTGATTTTTTATTCATAATTATTATCCAAGCAAGAATATTCATAAACACGCGATAAGTATAGCAGTAGCAGAAGTATAAGCAAAATAATTAAGTAGGTAGCTATCTATTTAAGCAATAAATTTAAATTTTATTTCAATAGATATTGTATAGCAATAAATTTTTAGAAAAATATATTATAACGGTTAGAATACAACATAATTAACATGCCAACAGATTATACAAAAAATATTTTTATAATTCAATTTTTTTCAATTGTAGGTATAGGAATCTGCATACTAGTAGCACATTGAATATTAATGACAGCATGAATAATAATTAATGTTATACATAATAAGAAAGAATAAATACTACGGCCGTGTCGTATTTTAGTAGTTAGTTGTTACTTGTTACGCTAGCGATGGTCCACGATAATTTTACCGTTCACGTAATATCAGCCGTGCCGTGGTACATATGAACTTAATGATTATATCGGTTGGTAAAATTAAAAAACCGTCGGGACACTATTCTCTACATTCCAGCAAAGTTGACTTAAAGTGATTATAAAATTCCGAACGAATGACGTGTGCGTCCAGGATGTATCTACAAAGTTCACTCAAAAAGCAAAAGTAGCAGAGAGCGAATGGAACACGGTTTACAGTACGCAGTCGGGCCAATGACATCACTTTCCACCGTCAACACGGCTCAACTATCCGCTCAGCTGCACGCGAACTTCGCCTCTAATTACACACAATTGAGTCCACAGTCCTACTACCGTCCGCCACGGTGTGTGGACTCGAATATTTTTTCTGTTTCTTCTATCCGTATACCAGTATCTTGGTTTCCACAAAACAAATTGTTGTTTAAATCGTAATAGCAGCGTGTTTGACACGTTAAGCCTAGCCTCTCGTATCGTGAACCCGAATCAATCATGCGTTCGACTTCTTTTGTAAATGAAGTATGTTTAACGTATCTTTGAGATCTTGAAGTATTCAGAAGTGGGATGGTTTTGATCAGAAAATTGTGTAATGTTTTAGCAGTTTAATACAGATGTGTTTAAGTTAGTCTCTCGTAAGTAAGAGTTCCAGTAAATCCTTCTCGCGTATCTATTTTTAGTTTAAAATTTCAATAGGTATTATCAATTATTTTGGTGATTGAATTGATTCTTGAGAATTATCTATATTCCCCTCATTATCAAAGACGCCTTAGGTAAACTTGCCATCATGTCCAAAAATAAACCCGGGGAGCTCACCCTGGGAAGTACCACCGCCCGCCACGGTACTTAGTACCATTCCTACCGTGTAATAATTGTTTTAAGAACAATTGTGGTCCGGATAGGAAGGTGTGGAGCCGGTTACACTTTTTAGAGGCGACCATCTCAGACCTCAGGGGTAGCAACGCATCTGTGACCGAATTAGAACAAGACTCATACTAACAATAACTAACTGGACTATTACTAACATTAACTAACAGGACTAATTATCACTAACATACCCTGTCCTCGCACTTATTAACAAAATAACCAACTAATATTCTAACACCGTCTACTAACTAGACTAACCATCCTAGTCCCTTTGAGTCTAGTTCTAGGTCGGTCATAGTTGTTATGGGCGGCAGCGGAAGGGTGGTGCTGCATGCTCGTTTGCTATCTTAATTCCATTAAAAAAAACGAATAACTGATAGAGAATGCTTTTAGCATTAAATTCGCCTTTTGTATCCTGTACTTTTGTAAGGTTCAAGAAAAGCTTTATTAAACAAATAATAATAAACATTATGATAGATAATGACAAGTAAAGTGTGAAATAATTATGCCAGAGAACTACCTAAATCGCTAAATCCGCCTCTATCAGTCTGTTTCTATCCGTATGCATAGCGAGAATAAAAATTAACATTTGGAAAATTAACATAGAAAGCTTGTTATTGTCCAATGAAGCTATTTTATTACTCTAAATAGTAGATATTAGGATATTAATTTTATTTTATTATACTTATTACATTTATATACATAAAGATAAATATTACAATGCTTTAAGAAGACTGTGCAAAGAAACCGTAGGTAACGGTCTCTCTCTTATAACTTTTCTCATAATTTACATTTTACATACTCAAATTGCAAGATTCTTTAAGTATGTTAATAAATTGATCATGGAAGTATCGTGACCTGCAAGAATAAACCTTTCATTATGATATGTCTCTAAGGTAAAAGAAGTTTACCAATCCGCCTTGGTCTTGAGTTACCTACTTAACTCCACCAGCGCCAGCGGCTGAAATGCCGATTGCAGTGGAATCATTTGTAAAGAAACTTTATTTCTAGCGGCGAGTGTGATGGATGTTTTAAGTTAATCTGCATGAATATTTAATGACGAGTGATACCCGGGCCTGGTGGTAGCGCGCCCGCCTGACCTGATCGCAGGGTTGCCAGATCTTGGCCACTATACCTAACTACAAGCAAACACGAGAAATATGATGAAAGTTAAAACTACATCTGGTATGTAAGTATCAAGTATCCTCACAAACGAAACAAGTGATAAATAAATCGGGTATAGAGCAGTCAGAATCAGAATAGTTTTGATTGCATCTGTATCTCTCCGATGTGGCTTGTCCTCTGCAATCGATGGATAACAAGAGAGATAGGTAGTCACATGCTATACAACTTGTGAAAAAATGGGAGCATCAATATGTTCAAAAATGTCGCACATAAGAAATGTTTAACCGTCCAATTTTACAATGCAGCACAAATCATAACTAATGCCATTGCAGCAGCTCAGTTAATACCGAACATATATTTTAACATGTTGTCAGTAGCTGAGTAACGTAACGTGAGTCAGCTAACAATCAATTCAGCAATTCATGGTTCAAACCTTAGTTAATTTTTACAGTGTCTATTCCATCACGATGCATCAGCTCGTTGGCTGTCCCAGCCATCCACAAACCGGCAAGTGGCAGCCCTGTCAACGGCCGTCACCCGTCCGGCCGGATCCGAGAATGTTGCTAATGATAACTGGTATCGAATGGTGATTTACGGTAGATCGCATCCGGACCGCCGCACCGCATCACCTCGGCTTTGTGAACAGACGGCTGATGACGTACGCGATGTCCATTTAGATTAGCTGCCTCGGACGTATTGAATTAATTTAAGTTTGCCCGCTGTTTTTGACTCGTTAACTGATTCGCAAATCCTTGTTTTCGTTTACGTGTTTCGCAGTATTTTGGTGTTAAGGTTAGCGTATGGGAAATTCAGCATTTTTGTTCAGTTATTGTGGTTAGCCTGACGAGATAATCTTCTTTTATCCTCATAAATGGTGTCCTGTTGGGTTCCGCTCTCTTCTATCGATTTAAGGGGTACCGAGTCATAGGTCACCACGCTGGCCAAGTGCAAATTGGCAGACTAACGATACAATATGTTCTTATTAAGTTTCTATGAGGCCTGGCTAACTAACACCTTCTCGCTTGAGTCAGCCGTCAGACTCGTCATGTTCCGGTTCATGTTCATGTTCATGTTGAGATAGAACTTACTTTCTTTCTGACGTTTTCTTTCTCCTACGCGAAGATACATTCAGTGTTACGGTGGGTGACGACCATTTAAGGCACTGACCATCTGCTTTGCGGCTCGGTGTCCGTCCATTGATTATATTTAAACGATTTTTTAAGTTAACCTTAACATCTTTATGTAAAGGTCAGCGAAGTCAGGTGACCTACTAGTTATTCAGTTTTTTATCAATTCTGAATGTATTATATAAGATAAGATACACAACATAAAACAGGGATATATATGTATGTTAAAATTACTTGCGTATCTTAAAATTATTCATAATATCGTATTTCTGATCGCAATTTGGGCTATTTTTAGCATATATTCGTAAATATGTCTTTAGAGAATATTTTAGTACGTGGCAACTTAAATCGTGAAACATTGAAATTAGGAATGACACAGGTAAGTGAAGAATGGAAGAGCAATTTAGATTTAGACTAAGGTCAATAATAAATTCATTATCTTATTGAAATTCTTCACATTTAAGCTAAAAGAAACGATATGATTAAACCATAATCATTTGTAGACCAATTTCGACCACTATAGGCTGTAACTTGGTCACGGCCAAACATCTTGTAACCTATCCTACCGATAGTACCCGCATCAGAACTTTATGCCCTTTGTCAACCTAACTAAACTAGTCCATAGCAATATGTCGTATTATAGAATATGTTAACGTTTTCCTTAGAAAAATGGTGTTTGACAATGCGACCATATGCTGCGCTGGCGGCGGCGACACGGCTAGGTGTGGTGGTGTGGGCGAACGGGAGCGCCCACACGGCCGCGAATTCCGAGCCCACAGCCATCGCGGCTCGACCCACACCTGCGCCAACCGTTGCTACATTGGACACGACACGGGAAAGGTACGACTTCCTTGTGCGGACACCATCAACACTGGTATAAGAGGTATAGCTCTATGACAGATTCTATGGCACACTGACTAGAGTGAAAACAATATTGTCAGTGCCATTTTATTTCCTTATTGGCGTTTCGTCTCCTTTTTTAAATTTAAGAATTAAATATTTAATATGGCACCTTTGTAAAACCGTGGTAAGTAGGTATATGCAAAATATTTAACGTTAAAAAGTGTATTAAATGATAAAATAAGCAAAAAATTACATAGGTACCGACCGAACACTAGGATATAATATGGTTTTATATTATGTAGAACAACATGTAAACATGTAATAAAACACGGTTAAAAAATTGACGAGATAGATGAGAGATAGAGTTATTTTTTGTCTTGTTAAGTACTTAA
Organism: Hesperia comma; assembly: GCA_905404135.1. NCBI lineage: Eukaryota > Metazoa > Arthropoda > Insecta > Lepidoptera > Hesperiidae > Hesperia > Hesperia comma. The sequence goes on from FR990020.1 coordinate 5,328,026, forward strand.
TTACAAAATAGTAAAATTATTCATATTTATTCATAGGTCACGGCTTGTTTCAACCGTTAATGATAGCCTTAAAATCTGTATGAAATCATGGTATAAGAATTTTCTGCACATTTGGGTTTGATTTGGTGCACTTTAGCTTTGGACCTCCTTTATATCAGAAGAGAATGATGCCCTGCAGTCTCTTGTGTTGTGTTTGTATTGTGCTGTCGTTTAGGACTTATAAAGGAGGTAACTACTAGGTAGATAGATTGACATGACTTGTGTAAGATTCCAGATTAGTCATAGATATCTGTGCAGTTCCGGGACCATAAATTCGCATCTAGCAGACAGCATTACCATTTCCTGCTTTCATATAGTTTTAGTACCTACTATGTCGTTTCGCATCCGTCTCGTATATCGCAGTGTAGCCTTGAAGCATGTCAATATTAGTTGCTAACCGAATTCTCTCGCCGCGCCACGCAAGCTATCCGGACCGGTTGATAAACAGTGATTTCTATTTAATTTCACCTAATCTATCATCACATCATTCGTCTGACATCGATTGCTCCCTATAGATTATAGAGGTTAAGTTATGTTTGACAGATGTTTTAGGAATTTTGGGTCGTAATTTTTATGGTGGACTTAGTAATCCATACCTACCTACTAATGAAATGCAAAGAATTCACATCAAAATGGAGCAACATCACGAGGTGATTTTTAATGTGGAGATAGTTGAAGGGATAAAGATGTTTTAAGAAAGTCACTTCCAAATCCTTTGGGCACAGTTTGTCTCTTGTGTATATACCTAGCTACCTATACTGTTATGTATGTACCTACATACAGCTACACACGTGGATGAACAACTAAGTAGTAAAAGTTTGAAGTGTTGCCAAGTGAATAGAATCGCATTGGCAGGTGCCGGGGGGTGGCTGCGTTCCCAGCATCACTCACCTACATGTTCCGTGGGGAAACAGGCAGCCCGCTTGTATCTGAAACAATTATAATAACATTAAACAAAAAACTTTATATTGTTATTTTTTTTGTTTCAAAATTTTAAAAAGAATAGTGCCGCATTTAATAAAATTTAGATACCCTTAGGTAAGTTATAGTTATTTATATTAAAAATAGACAGGTAGGTACATACCTAGTACTACCTTGCAGACATAGGTGTAATAATGATTAAGTACAGGTTACAATTTCATCTGCTTAATTTTTCCCAAAATAAAGTCATGATGTACGGAAATACCACAGCCAAGAGCGCTCTACATTTTCTCGAAAGTCGCATGCGATGGGATTTCCTAGCCTCTAAATGTAATCGTAATACTTTATTATGATTAAATGTTGCCAATCGCTGCTACCTAGTATCCTTGTTCACAATATAGAATAGTAGCCAATACTGGTTAGACTTGTCTATACGTTGTTAGAATATGTAGAGTTATATGAAATAAGTATCTGTACTATAATACATAGATATGTTAGCATAAATCGTTTGAATCACGCACTTCGTACTTTACTTCTTAACCAATACTTAATGAGTACCTACTAAAAGGGAGCCCAGAAAACAATTATTTACTGTTTAACTTGTTTATTTTAATCATTCAAACATACATCTTTTCCCATAGTAAAATATTCGTGTTCTCTTTATGTCTTCGTCTGACAGTTGTATTTTTAATATCCTTTTATAAGTAAACGGCCTGTTACTCCTTCTTGTTGACATAATTAGTGATTGTCCAAAAGGAGTTCCTTACACTACGTTTTTATATACATTGAGTAGTTACACAGAGAAAAAACCGACAGTGCGGCTCAAAGCCACACGTAAACGCGCGTCGAACATAATATGTACGTTTCACATAGCATGACTTCAAGAAGGTCAGGCTAGGATGCGGACAACAAAAACGTTCATTTGAAATAAAAATATTCATCATGAATGAATAAACAATTCCACGTTCATAGCGTTAATCAATGAGTTGCATGCAGGCAACAGTGCGAGCCGATGTCCAGCTCATTGATCGATCGACTTGATAGGTACAACTACACGCGCGCCGTGTACGTATAGGTGCGCACGCGCAAAGAAAACCGGATGGCGCACACTGGTGCAGCTTTGGTTGTGTGCGTTCGTGAGCAAAGGATTTCCTACCGCCCCGCGCCCCCGCCTCAGACCTGTTGCAGCGCTACTGGAGTTACGCCGCATAGTTACCAGACTCGATATGGCTGCTCTCCGCGCGCCGCCGCCGGCCCGTTCTTTCACAGCTAAGTTACGGGTGCAGAGGTTGAGTTAACTTTATATGATTTGACTTGGCTGTTTGAACAAGCCACAAAAAAGATTGGAACTTTTTAAATTTTATGTTGGGTTTGTTAATTTTGATTCGTTTCACAGCACATTGTACATTGAAATTTGACAATATCCTTTTTTATAAATGCTGTTTTCTCTCTTCTTCTTCTCTATCAGTGTCAAAATTAAATTTTCATACAATAGAAAACATACATATACATACTTATGAAATCAGGTGTTTATTTTGTTTAGCAGGTTAGGTACTAAATTGCTGTCAAAAATGAGACGTAATTATTTTTTACATTTATTTTCAAATTCCATTATTCTATTGATGATGAAAACTAGAATTTGGAGCAATACTTATGTATTGTATGTAACTATCACAAACTATTGTCTAATAATATGAGTCATATTTAACACTTCTACCCAATTTTGCGCATGAGCACAAAATTTTAGATCCTTTAACTATTTCATTGAACCGTGGTTTCGTTGCTTCACAAAATAAAATATTTGCCCAAATAAATAAGTACCGATCTATCGGTAGATCGAACTCATTGCTGTTGTGTTCTTAAAAAAAATATCTGTTAGGTGTTGTTAGTAACAGTAAGCAATCTTCGTGAGAGTCTTTAACCTAAGCGACATATATTTTACCACTTATTTTATTTATTTATTAACCCCCGACGCAAAAAGAGGGGTGTTATAAGTTTGACGTATCTGTGAGTGTGTGTGTGTGTGTGTTTGTGTGTCTTGTGGCATCGTAGCTCCCGAACGGATGAAGCGATTTCAATTTGTTTTTTTTTTTTTATTAAAGGGGACTTACGGGCGCGTGTTTTTAGATATGTTTGATGAAAATCGGTTGAGCCGTTTAAAAGTTGTGGGGGGTAAAAGCGGGGAAGAATAGCCGAATGTATGCAAATCTACTCGTGTGGGGTCTCAAATGAAAGGGCACAGTAAGAGAATATTTAAGACTTAATCGAGAATATTCTTACCTATAAAAAGTATAAAATAAAAATTGGGGGATCGCTCCATTTACTTCTAACTTTAACACAAAAAAATATTGATAAATGATAAGTCTTGGGTAAAGGACTAAGTAGGTAGGCATGTGATACTTATGAAAAAAATCGTAGATAATGAGTAGTTAGGCGCGGTCCTCCAACGCGACGTACTTATTATTTTTAGAGATATTATTTTTTACTTTTTAAATGTTTGTGTCGGGGGTTTTTTTAATTTTTAATTTAATTTTTATTTAATTCTTTTTTGTACACCAACAATATAGGACATTAACAAAGGTGAAAAAAAATACATTACAAGGTACAAAAGGTGGTCTTATCGCTACACAGCGATCTCTTCCAGACAACCTTAAGTGTGGAGCATAAGATAAGAGTGGGTAAAGTGGTAAGGTGTACGAGAAATGATAGGGATATTGATAGAAAATGTAGAAATAACTTATTACAGTTTTCACTGTGTATTTCATTACTTACTTTAGTTTTTTAATTGCAGTCAATAAGATGCCACCTTTCAGGTCAAGTAAGTCAGCTGTCAGATGAGGTAGGTCAGATGTTCAAGTGTCTGAGTTAAAGTGCAATAATAACTTGGTCCAACCGAGTGTTCTACCGTCTACGACACTCACGGATTTTTTTTTAAATTTAACTTTAGTTGTAGAACCGACCTTCTGCCAGGTATGTTATCTATGAATTCTATGATGTAGTGAAGCGAGCGCGGGCCCACGCACACACCGCCACTCCAACGTTTAATTATCACGGCGCACTCGTGAAATTGCCGCTGATCTTCACTGCTCTCATCGATATTAAATTAATGTACTACGTAAATCACACCTGTATGACTATATGACCTTATATTTACTCTCTTTCCATCTCTAATAAGGTTATGTGTGTGACTACGCAGCAGTTGGCTTATAATCTTGGCTTTGGAATCAGATTTTGTTTCAATTATATTAGTTTATCAAGTTATTTGTTGACACACTGTTGAAAAAACTCGACTAGGAGTACAAATGAGGACAACCTGGCATACTCTACCAGGTGACTCTAGAAAGATGTTAAATATATGTGATCTTGCCATCGTGGTATAACAAGGCTACTTAGTACAAATTTTGTGTATCTACCACACTTTTTGATATTCGTGTGACTGTAGACAACATGTCGCTTACAGATACATAATTACGTAACATTGTTCAAAATTAGGCATGTACCTACTTTTAAGTGAAATATCCTCTTAATATATTAGTAAACCCAGAAATGGGATCGTGATAAATATTTTGGTATATACCTACAACGGTTATTGACCTGTTATTGAAATGTATCGCAAAAGATTCCATGAAAAGGTACAGAATTAGAATTTTGAATGGGATAATGAGCTATCTTCAGAATTTGTAGTTATTTCGATAATGAATATCTACTTATTTCGCATGGTAAGGTACGTACTTGTTTATTTATGGGATGGGGCAAAAATAACCGATCACTGTAAGTTAAGGTAAAATAACTTACCTTACTTTATAGATTTTGATTAACCAAAGTCTTATATAAAACAAAATATAATTATGGCGTCATCGTACGGCCTGCCTTTAAAATACTTATTTTAATCCTCGTTTCATGTAGGTATAACTTCTTTATTCTCTCTTACTTATTTTAGGAAAGTTGAACAACCATTCATTATGTTAGTTGCAGGAATCAATGATGAACAAACTCCGGTCCCAATCAGCTATTACTATGAATAATTTGAGTAAATTATTTAATTGCTTCCTCACAGGCATGCAAACGTTCAACATTTACATTAGCAGGCTTGCCGGTAAAAGTAAAGATATAAGAAGTAAAGAGCGTAACTTAATACAACTACAAGTAGTATGGATTTCGCAATAATTTATCAGAAGTAAAAATAAGTAACGTCTCGTCGAGCGACGGAGCTTGCTCGCGCCGATGGCCTCAAGCTCTAACGCGGTGAAAAAAACAGGTAGCGCCGTTCCACCGTATCGATCTTTATGTTATTTTTCTTATTTATCTTTTTTATCTGAGCCTCGCTCCGAGACGGACCCGAACGGAAGTTGTAACGATTTTTAATCGCACCGAGTATCTCGGCCGGCCGGTTCGTGCGCGCTCGGCCAGCTTCTATATACTTATATATTATATTTTTTTGTAAACAACCACCGGAAACGGACGAGAGAACGAAGGGCCCTGGAACACATATCTTCCATTATGCCCCTGTGTTCTCGGTAATGATAAGCGGAGATAACGAGACAGCCCCGGGAGATCACCGGTCGATGCTGGAATGAATGCGAGCTAATGACTGTCAATAGTATTAATAGCGGTGTAGTGACAGCATTTTACTGTTGATGTTCGTTAAACGGTCAGAGCCGGCAATGTCAGCAGCTGACGCCGAATAAGATGCCTATGAATTGCGACGATGTATTTTTGTAACGTTTTTCTGCCAATAGCGCGGCGTGGGCGAGTGATAATGGCCCGAAATATCCACATTCTCGCCACCCACCCGCACCATCGAGAATATTACTCCACAGATAAATAATTCTTAATCTTATGCTATTTTCATAATGGCAAGCGTCGCTCGTTACGTGTTAGGTGTAAGATTCTATGGCACTAAGTGACAGTGCGCGAGCATCACGCGCGACCTACGTAAGCAAGACTCGTCATTTTCATACTAGTCATGAATACCTATGTTGGTTTCAAACAGTTTCATATAGATAGTTATAATCTAGACATTGCCGCACTGGCAAGACTAGGATATCCTCTTAAAATGTTGACGTTACAGGTGACTTTTTATTTAAATAAGCGATACGAGGCATCGGATGGTAAGTGGTGATCGTCACTCATTGATATCAGTAACGCCGAAGGAATTACTGATGCGTCAGATAGAGAGCAGAAAGAAAGACTGCGCACAGAATAAGTAGATAATGAGAAACTTACAAAATTACGGGCACAACAAACTGTTTATTTACTATCACTTTAATTTATGAACCTAAAGCTACGTTAGGTAAGTAGAAAAGTACAAAATACATTAAGTCAAGGCATTTTCTACTGTGATGTTGTAAAGAAGTTCTTGGCCAATAACCAATAATACTAATTAAAAGTGAACTTTATTTAACTGTAAGTAAGATAAGTACCTACTATTTTTGAGATCACTTTACGTCGTAATTGAACGTTTAAAACTTGAAAACTCAAACCGTCTCGGTTCATAGTCCAGACGCGCTGGACGCGCCGCGCCGTGTCCCACTAACCGTTCCTCTGTTTGTCGAACAAATATCCACCAACATCGCTAAGTTCACAAAACGTAAACACAATTGTGTGAACAGCTGACATCGGAATACAGAATTCAAGGATTAAGTAAAGATAATGCTTAGATACCCACCGATTTGACTGGCACTTGATCTGCTACTTATTTCAGAGAAAGTTATTGGAAATTATTGAGACCTTTGTTTACTTAATAACCATGTCAGTTATGTAGGTAGGAGGTACCTACCTATGGTGTAAGTGAATCTGTGATTACCTTTTATATCTCGTTTTTTTAATATTCTGTGTTTACCTATCATGTTTTGTTTTCCACAATTTCCTCAATGATTCGTAATTCTGATTAGATTCGTTAGGTGGTTGATTTATTAACTTATGGCTATTTTATTAACTAATTAATTTACTCTTGTTAATTTCTCTTTCTGTGACGTTTATTCATTTTTGAAAGATTATAATTTTAATTTGGTTTTGCATTATAGGAAGAGAAAATAGAGACTTCATTAAATCACATGTATACCTAAATAAGGAAACACGAGTAGGTACCTATATAAGTACCTAATAGTTGTTTAAACACGTTTTTCTATCAATTCGAAGTTTGTATCTGAAGTCATAACTAGTACTTATTACACTGTAGATAGTCAGGTACAAAATTATGTTAATGACTAAGTAGTTAGATGGTAGAAAAAGTAGAGTCGGTATATAACAATAATTCTGTTTTTACAAAGACACATAGGTATAAAAGATGTTTATTTTAACTATCATTAGAATAATAACCATATTTTTCAAATATTCTTTATAATTCCATTAATCCAGACCAATTGGCCCAAATATTTTCTGAACGAGACTACAGCGTCTAGTGAACGTCCAATGCTGTGTTGTGAGTAGTAAAAGTTCTTTTTATCTGTCTATCTAAAGGAGTCTAAGGGTTCGTTCCACTTTAAGCATTCCATTTTAAGCATTTCTTTTTCTGTATAAAAAGAGTTGTTTCGAATGTTGTGATCGCTCAGTGGAACGCACCCTAGTTAAAATTGTATGACATAACTTTACTAAAATTGTCATAACTTTATTAAAACTGTATGACATAACTTAACTCTTTTGTATTTAATACAAGTTGTGTTGTTTTTTTGTTTCTTCGTCAATCTTTCTACATATCTCTTTATATTGATTTCATCACGACTTTGGGACTTAGGTCTCCACTCACAGCATCCGGGTTACAAGTCATATGCTATGACACTGGCCAAGTTCGAGTTGGCACTCTTTACACAACTTTTAGAACATTATGGAAAACTCTTAAATGTGGAGGTCTCGCAAAGATATTGCACTCGTCCACGCAAGTGTTAATTTAAATCTAATATGCACGTATTTTTGATAAATTAGAGATGAGGTGCAGGAATCGAACCCAGAGCACCCTTTTCAGGGGTCCAAAGTTCAAACTCGTTTGCATTACGTCATAATTCATAATCAATCCATGTTAGTGTTGCCAGTAAGATACATTACGCATATTGGGTGTAGTACATTATGGAAGATATTTATTCAGCATGCGTTTGACCTTGAAAGGCTAATGTTTGGATGGCACAAGATAGTAAATCTTATCAAGCCTACGAATAGCAGTAGTTGGTCCGAGTAGTTCTTAGAATAGATAATTTTATTGTGTGATTCTAATGTGTAATATCTACTAACTAGGTAGTAGAATCAAAAAATATACCTATTTACGAATGAACTGTCATATGATAGTAACATGATAGTAATAGGAAGGATAGTTGTTCGGCCCTAAGTATAAGCCAGAGTCCCTCTGAATTCTTCAGACTTAAATAGTCTCAAGAATTCAGAGGTGTTAAACGTTGTGTCTAAATTGGTGACGAATGTACGAAATTTGATACTCTAAAAACAGAAAAATACTTAAATATAAATAAGCGAAAAAATTATTTACGGAAATAAAACGTTTTTCTGAATATTTTTATAACGAATAATGAACGATTCTCGATCACTGAGGTATTTGTTATTTTTGGAGGTATACTTAGATATACTTGATGATAAATTAATAATAATTCACTCATAGCCACAAAATTAAATGTAAATAATAATCCTACAATAGGATTCTCTGTGACGTGGGTGCTATGCACAATCCACAAGACAAGGACTCATACACCCTGACCATTCAAACTCATTATTCAACTGCCTTGCTGGGAATCGAAGCCACGACCCTTGGAACGACGATCCGGTGTGTGAATCATAGCATATTCGGGTGGTTCCTGTTCTTAGACAGAACGAAAAATACTCCAGAAAAAATATTGAGCAACCCTAAAATATTATACAATGAGGTTTATTTTTTATATCTAGTTACTATTGATTTGATAAGAAAGTCAGATATATCAATAATTATTATTCATCTCATTCTTTCGAAATAACAACAAGTATTATTTAAACAAATGGGTACAGACTACAGAGTCCAAGAATCATGTCAGTACTCCATAACACAATCGCTGAGACCGCGGTCTGTCTGTTTTGTAGCGCAGCGTCCGACGTAGACTAAACAAGCCACGGACATTATGTGTACTGTGTACGTATTTGTATTCGACATAATCACTGTGAGAGCCGATAAAAATCCATAGACAATGATCTTGGAACGAAGTTCCTTATTGTGCGGTACGGAAGTTTACGGAACAATGATAAAAAATTAAAATTACATGATTTTTGCGTGATGGAAATGGGAAGGTAGGTTTTTGCCTGAGCCCAGTCATAGATGTGCGCTTCGTGGTCAATCAGTTTTATTATTGCAGTCATTTATGGAGCCAGCAGTCAGGTAAGGTATGTCAGATGTTCAAGGTATTTTTTATTTAAATACATAATAAAGCTGCAGTGATAGCTGGGTGCTTTTCACATTGGGTCACATGTTTATGTTAGTAGAGTTCGACTCAGAAAATACGCGCTTACCAACAAAAACTCTTATTTACTCACAAAAAGTTATTGAAAACATATAATATCTTATAGGTAGGTATAATTTATAACATTATTTTTAAATCTGGTTCGAAATTAATCGATAACGTTATTATTTTTCTCGCCTTACTTTCTACACACAAATACGGTTTTATTATTAAGCGTAGTTAATATTAACTTATATTAAATTGTAATTCAGATACAAAACTTGTGACGCCAAGACGCCATAGATTCAGAGTTCTCGTACAAGACGAAAAGTAACTCGTTGACACGGACGGGCGCCGTCCGTATTTATATCCCTTTGAAACGGCCGCTCCTTATGGTTTCACTGACGGTTTACTTAATCTCCAAAGGTTTCCGACGTAAATAATTTACACTACTTATCTTAACTGTTGACGACATTAAACTTTAATATCCTTTCACAAAAATTGGAATACTGTTTTGTTTCGTGCCCGTGATAATTCACAGATATAGCTAACAATGGGTCATACTAATGATGCGTTTTATACGCTGTATGTTTGTATTAGTTAATAAGTGTGCGTTGTTAATATAAGAAAATATTGCATTATAGAAAAAGGAACTGAGACAACTCATACCTATTCTATAATGCGGGATTCAACTTAAGTACATCCAGGTGCAATATGATTTAAGAGTACTGTAGTGACACTCAGTAAAGTAGCCTAAAATATAAATCATTCTTTAAATAAATAATATATTCTAGTACATTTTACCAACATATTGGTAAATAGGTATCGGTACAAGATGGCGTCCACTATATTAGGACCCGCGTCAATAAAACATTGCAAGCTTTAACATGCCACTTATGGCAATAAAATTGCTCTATGAAATTAAATTCTGACATAATTTGATTTTAATGATTGACTGTTCAGAGGAGCGTGGATTCGGAACCAGTTTAATAAATCATTGGGGGCATCAATTACGCCGTTGAGGGGTTTCGTTTACCGACAAATTGAAAAACAATAATACCTACAGCTTTTCATGTAGATACGAAGTTTATCACTCACAGTAGGTGCAGTAGATTTTCCGTAGACCAATTTGAATCTGAGATTATAAAGTGAAATAGTAGACGTAAATAATACCTCGTAGAGTATTTTTACTATGGCTTGATCTTTGCAATAGAAGAATATTATTGGTTATATATAGTTTTTTGAACTAGGCAATAGTTTTTGACGCGGTCACATTATTCTGGTAAGTATATAAATATACCTACGAATTTTAAAAGCTTCACTTACCCATTTCCCCTGACAAACTCATACAAGACGTAGACGCTAGACGCAGCCTCGCACATAGGATAGGCTTAACGGAGGATGCAATTATGATGATTAAATGAAACTGGTTCTGATCCCGATGCTGGAGTCAGGACACTCGGCTCGAACACCGAGATTTACTCGCAGCCTCTGCAAAGTTTTTACGGCTTTATTCGCACGCACTACACTGCGTTCGCGTTCGATACGGATTCGTTCTTATTGCATCCCACACAAATACTAGCTTTCCGCCCCTGTGATTAAGGTATAATGCAGTTTGACGGCGAGAATTTAAAATGTCGTAAGTAAATTTTGCTTACAAGCTAAAGTAAACTGTAAGCAGAGATAATACATTGGTTTCTAGAAGGGGGTGGCAATTCCGTATTCCCGGCAACTATAGAGAACCTAACACATGATATCATCTGTTGACGGTGAGCGAATGTTACCTAAGAAGTTATTGTCTTGCTCTACTATGAATAAAAGACACAATAGTTGTATTGACAATAATAATATCTATCTAAGCAGTGGTATTTAAGTGCCTAACTGACAGGACGACTTTGATTTGAATGCAACTGTCTGGTTGCGTTTTACAACAACTTAATCAGCATCTTAATTTGTTTCTCAATATTTCATAAGTACCTTAGTATTGGACTAACGGAAGATTTAGAAAAAAAATTCAGGCTGACAGACAATTCACAGCCGAAACGTTCTTTAAAATATAATATCTAGTGGATTATTTAGACGACCATGATCAGATGAGCCACCGTTACCAATCAGTAACATCAAAGGCCTCACTGAAGCGTTGCCACCACGAAAGAAAGTCAAATGGTTATTAAGTTTTATTAGGTATTTTTCATTTCATTTCAAATGGTTATTAAGTTTTATTATTATTTTATGTATTTTTTAGGTATATTTAAGTTTATGTATGATATTATTTTAATTACATGTATGTTTATTTATGATATGTATAATAATATATATGTTTATGTACGTGTATATATATTCTTTTGCCGCCTTCGTTGTTTTCCCACTGCCCAAAGGTTGACTGGCAGAGAATGCTTTTAGCATTAAGTCCGCCTTTTGCTCGTATAGGTACATTGTATGGTGCAAAGAAGCTTAAATAAATAAATAAAAAAGACGTGTGGCACTCGGAGACTGCCGCGGTAAAGCTATTGCATAGCATTATATATAAATTAACAAAACAAAAAATAATACTGCATTTGTGATAATAATAATAAAATGAATGTATATAGAGTAATAACTCATTTTCTTTCACAATTTTTTCGTGACTTTCTTCATTAATAAATGCACTTTGTTTATTCATATTTAAAACACTTTGTACACAAATTATACGAGTACAGATATTCACTGTTTTACAGTGGGATAAAAGTGGTGTACCAGTTTTCATTTAGTTGCCTAGTTATCAAAAGTTACATCAAAGTTTATTAGAAACGGATAATGCATTAATTTGTGCAAAGAAGATTTAAATATTCTGACCAAAAGCATAAGAACTATTTCAGTTGACAAAATAATTCTTTTTAAAAAGAAAATTGACATTTGACATTTAAGTCCTACAACGATCTTTTGGCGCGTGAATGACGTGTGGGTGACAGAGACAGTGCCTTACAGTTTGCCTTGCCTGTATGGCACTGTCTCTATCACCCTCAAGTCATTAATATAGTGTCATTATTTTATGTCATGTTATTATTTTGTATGTTTTAAATCTAAATACGCGATAATTCGACTATTATGAATACATGTTGTCGATTCCAACGCCTTATTTAATCCAGATCTACATGTAATTATTCTTAAAACACCGAACCGACGGGGCGAAAATCAAATGTTTGACAGGTAAGATTTGTATGGGAAATTAAAATTTTCATTTTTTTAGTATTTACCTCGCAATTTTTCATATTTTCTCATCGCTGCAACCTTCCCTGAACTTCCACGAATATTTCAAGACTAAAATTAGCCAAATCGGTTTAGCCGTTATAAAGTAAAAGTTAGTTAACTCAGTTAAAAGTTCTGGTATTTATCGATGTGTGGGTGCATAGACATAGTAACTATGTCTGTGTGCAGGGTGTAATAAATTTTCGTTACGAAATTTCTGCATTCGGTCCCCGCGCCCAAGGCCCGCGATAAAAGCTATACAATAGCTTAATAAGTTAATAATATTAACATAAAAGTTACAGAAATCGTTCGTAGATGAAATGAACGTCACCCGTGTGATTCCCATGCCGTCCGTGATGCCCGTGTGATGCCATCCGTGTACTCGTTCAATAGATAAGAAAACATAATATATTATCTGTCTTCAGAGGAAAAAAATTGGTCAACAACCACAAGGTCACGATACGCGGAACTCATAATAACGGAAACTCAGAAAATATTTTTTGAATGCATGATATAGGTACCTAAGGTACGAGAGTTTGACAATGTCAAATAAGTTACTGAGGACGAGTTGAGGACGGTCGATACTTTAGATTTTTACAATCTGATAACAGAATGCCCATTTACCAAATATCGAATCTCGAATGGAGCTGCGTATTTCTGACTCACATCGATTTACAATCTTGCTATATACCTACTCGTCTGTAGGTAATCTATAAAAAATATTTCAATCTAAAGAGCCTTCAATGGAAGGCTTGGTAAATAGAGACAGGCAACACTAAATCGATCAACGATGCGATGTCAGCCACCAAATAAAAGTAAAGAAAGAAAGTACGTATTGCTCTGAGGCTCTCATTTGGCAGTAGACTCAAGTCAAGACATAGTAGCTAGCCAGGCAGGCTTCACGGAAACATTATCTTATAATAAATCCTATTAATAGTATTGATAATACAGATAATATGTATAAAACTCTAAATATTACGATGTATTATTTTTTTAAAGTATTTAAGTATATAAATTGTAATATTACGAGTATGATAAAAATGCAGCAGTTTTTAACCGACTTCAAAAAAGAAGGAGGTTCTCAATTCGACCGTATATACTCGTATGCTTTTTTTATGTTTGTTCAGCAATTTTTTCATCGTTTATGGGCCGATTTTGATAATTCTTTTTTTTTGTTGTAAAGTAGATATGCGCAGTGGGGTCCTTTTAAAAGGATCACCAGGATCTGATGATGGCATCTCGGAGAAATCGAGGGCAACTTTCGAAAATTGTAGTGACGACTAGTGTGTTTGTTAATGTTTTCATAAGTACATGAAAGCGCTACAATTTCATGAAGGTCTGGAGTCGATCTGATGAAGCCGAAAGACAGTCAAGGTTAAAAGTCAAACTCCTCAACGATTTACTGTATATAGTTATCTAGTATTTGGGCTTGAATTTGTAGTGACGAGAACTTTACACCTACGTGTTGAATTAAGCGCCATCTGGCGAGTAGTTTTTGAGTTATCTCTGCTTATCGAGGTTGAAGTCGGTTATTTTTTTTGTAAAAAGCAATTATTAAGTTAAACTTCCAGTACGTAATGCAATTTATGCGAATGTCACATCAAACATTCAATACCTACTTAGTCTTTGCATGATGCACGGACAAATTAACAGAGAGACAGACAAAAATTTAAAAAAATATGTCTTCTATTAGTTACGATTTTTTTTATTGTTACTTCCAGTATTACCCCTTGATATTCACTTTTCAAGGGCCGTGTTAATCCATAATTTATAATATTCCTCTACACAATACAATACATTTTTAATACCTATTATATCTATTTACTTTTATATTTATCTATATCTATTATCTATTTAACCTATTGTTTACTTTATATTTATAATTTGTATTAAGCACTTACTTAATGTTCTACTATCTATCTTATTATAACTATTTAAGTTTCTAAGTATCCAGATTATGTAACATGTTATATACTTCTGTTTTATAACACGTCCACACTATCTAACATTGTTGTCTAACAATGAAACATGTAACAAGACCGTACACATTAAAAAACATTGTTGTAAGTATAACAGTGTTTTATAACAATTCAATGCGTGTCATTTCTTAAAATATAGCATATTAATGTTCTACTATCTATCTTATTACCTATAACTATTTAAGTTTCTAAGTATCCAGATTATGTAACATGTTATATACTTCTGTTTTATAACACGTCCACACTATCTAACATTGTTGACTAACAATGAAACATGTAACAAGACCGTACACATTAAAATAACATTGTTGTAAGTATAACAGTGTTTTATAACAATTCAATGCGTGTCATTTCTTAAAATATAGCATATAACATTGTTGCAAAAACTTATAAAATGTTATATAACTTGTTTTTGTAACACATATCGTCCACATTAAAAAAACATGTTATTTAACTATGTTTTATAACATGTTTTGATATATGTATAGTCTGTACGCACCATAAGAGTAAGTGTAGTGCATATCTTATGGTGTGACTTGGTGTTTAGTATTAGTTACGATTACTAACACAACACGGAAAATATGAATTAATAACTAATGCATCTATGTAGAGATAAGTAAATAAAGTTTTTTGCTATTCCTGAAAAAAGTGATATTTTGAGTTGTGCTACTCTTTATCTAGGTGTACGATATGAAGACCCTTCATACATTTTCAAATATTCCTTTATACAGACAAAAAAAAATAAAGTTATGAATATAGATATATTTTAATGTTTGATAAATTTGATATGTTTCTGATTAACAAGCATACTCTTAAACACGTTTATTTCAGAGACGCGGCGCGGAGTACCAGGGCTCCAGCGGTAAACAGGAAGCGTGTGTTGGCAGCTCTTCAACATCGACATTACTATGTTACGTTGTATGGGATTCCCATGGGCATCTAATAATTTTGTATAGACAATGGTATATTTGAAATTTTTACACGTATTGCCTTTGGTATTTGCTTACTGGCTTCGTGATATTCAATTGCGAATTGATTTCTGATTGCAAAATTGAGTTTGTTTATTACTTTTTGGACTTCAGGTAACCAGATCCTGAAAATGGTTTCCTCTTATTGTTTGCAGGACAAACTTAGCTCCAAATATCAAACACTGTAGTTATATTTCAAGCACAGAGACTAACAATACTTACATTAAAACTTTTATCCTCGAGACTACACCGACGAGAAAAGGCCTAAACAGCTTTCTTTTGTTTTTATTCACATGTAAATATCTAATTCAGTGACCAGCGGGTGTACCGGATATGTGTGCCCGTTGAATGGTATTTATTTTCCTCGTCGAAAAAACAGCACAAAAACAGGCGAAGGCGACACATGGTTCGAGACAAAGGGCTCAAATATGCGCTACAGATGTGGGGCGCGCTCCCAGAAACAATACACGCTTTTTAGTAGATACCATTTTCGTACTATGCCGTCTGTCGTACTTGCTTACAAGAAGTTTTCTTGCGTTTTAATACTAGTTTGGGTTAATTGGATACATAAATTAAGGATGTTACACAATATGCTAACAAATGTATGTAGGCAAGTTGTAAGTTATAATACTACGATCAATTTATGGATCGAAGTCGAAGCAAGCTTGAGTGATTAAGTTTTAATTCAATTAAAAAGATATTGAAATAAATGCTTCCCGGATGGTAGACAATCTATTTAAAAGCTATCAGCAAGTGTTTCTAGTTTAAAATACAACAACAGCTACACATATCGCATCGTGTACCAGTATTAATTCAATCCGGAACTCGGATCCCGTTAGGATAACGTTGGACGTTTTATGTGCAGTTGCGAGATATATTAACTTTTCTGTAGCTATAATACATTAGGTAAGCGTGATAGTCTAATGGTTTGAAAGGCGATCTCCCAGGGTACAGGATCTATTGAAATTTATGTATGTGAATCTTTGCAACTAATTAACGCGAGTGTCCCGCATTTTCTAACAAAATGAGTGAAGGTTTTGACGCAGAATTTTCTGATGAACCTAGGCTAGGTAGTATCTTCATTCTATGGTCATGGTGGCTTTAACCTATGAGGTAATTGGGTACTGTGAAGAAAGAAGTCATTTCTCATAATAGTTCATTAACTTCAATAGAACTTCGGAGGTTCCTAGAGCTACGAACGTCGTATAGGTAATCTTATCCAACGGATACACATTTGAATGAGTTTATTTTTAGTGCAATAGGTAATTATAGTAAAATACCGTCAGGCCGATTGCAAGCAAGTTTGAAATATATGCAAACATTGCAAACCTAGTAACTATTGGAGTCATTATGAACAACGCTATCTTATTCATAACCAAACCTGGATGTAATCTTATAATGCTTCTGAATCCAGATAGCCCACACCCAATTAACAATCCCTCCCGAAATTTCTGCACTCGTCGGTCGATTTCAATAGTTTTAATCAACACAAGTGCGGCGCTGTGCGACCAAACATCACCAGAGACCCTCGCGTGCTCTCGTCACGACCAAGACACTTATAGGTACCTCATGCAACGACGTTAGTTGGCCACTGTTTAAACTGGGCTCTAATAGAATAGGCCAATAGCGCAGCCCGTTCTAGTCGACAATGATACAGCGACTTACAACATTGTAAGCTTCGGAGTGTGGCTTTAATATATCTAAGTAGGCACGAGTAACGTGTATAAGGATTGTGTGATGTTTTCTATTGTAACATTCCACACGGTTTAGCTGAAAAGCGCTCGCAAACACACGCTTTTTAAAAGAGCTTTTTAAAAGCTTATAAAAAGTAAAAAAGGCGATTAATACAGCTGATTACTAAGTAGAGAATTTTTACCCTGACTGTTACCTCGGACAAGGAATCACAGTTTGTGTTTTATGTAATATGTATATTTCCGATGTTACAATATTCATAGGCGTCAAAAATCTATAAGACTTTTATGACAGAGTAATAAGTAGCCATTACCTACTATCCGTACAAGTAGGTTGAAAATCAAAAGCAAGTCTGATTAGTTTTAAGCTACACCTTTAAAGTCATTTGTTGAAATCTGCCCACATAATGGCGCATGTGGGTTTATTATGGTGCAAACAGATTTGTAAATACAGCATACAAGGCATTGATGCAACATCAACAGTCGAATCGACGTGCCATCGCGATCGTATCATGTAGGTGGTTTACCACTGAGGTGAGGTACGCAACGGTGACCATCCATTTTACTTTTGAAGGGATAACACAGGATTTCGATCTTGAAGATGATTGCTACATGATGATTGCCTACATGAATAAAATAATTTTGTCATAAAAATAATAATGGCAGCTGTTCCACGCGTTAGCTTGTTTGGCCTTCAGTCTTCAACTATCTTTCTGAGAAAATTCAGCGAAATCGATCAAACGGTTTAAATTTATCGTACCTACTAATTTCGTCCCGTGTTCCAACCCTTTAGAGATTGATTTTTGAAAAAAAGTAGCCCATGTATGACCCTGGGTCTTCAATTATTTTAATGCTGAATTCTAATCAAATCGGGTCGGTGGTTTAGCCGTGAAAGCATCACAGACAGACAGATACACTTTCGCATTTATAATATTAGTAGCAAGTAGTAAAGTTTGAATTACAAAAGATGTGAAAGAAAATATTAATAAAAATAAGGAAACGCGTGGTCACATTAAGCAATAGTTGTGTTTGCGACCTCGCCTACACCACACAATAGGATAGGCTTACAATTATCCCCAGCCAACCTAAAATTCCTATAAAAGTAGGTAATTACATTTCTTATGAATTTTGCCTTTGACTTTTTAATAAGGGCGCGTGCTCAATAATACTACACAATAATGATTATAGACACTTAATTTAAAATAAATATAAAATAAAAGTACTTTATGTAAATAGGCAGGCTACTAGGTACTTGATACATTAAGTAGGTACCTATATAAAAACTGCCCACTCGATAGGCATAAATTGAGAATTAATATTATGTATTTTACATAAATATCACGGACTACCAATGATAGTGTAGGTAGGTAGGTTGCATTTCGAGATAGGGTAAGTGCTCCAGTGAATGAACACTTAAGCATCTAGTGAACTTTAAAAAATAATTACTATATGTTCCCTCTAATGCATACAGCCCATAGCTAGTTTTTGGTGTAAAGAATACATTCAAAAATAAGATTTAGGTTCGTTTTACCATATGTGATTAACAGTCTTTTAGATATTTAGCGATAAACAGAAAAATCCCCAAAAACCCAGTGAATGAACGAAATTTTCTAGTGAATGAACATAAATAAATCCAGTGAATGAACATATTTTTTCTTTATTAATTACGTCACAAAAAGCTTCCAGCAGACTACCGAGTGGTGGTTGAGGCTCCTCTTGGATCTTCTGACCATTGCTTGGTAAGGACAACTGTGCCCTTGATGCGTAAAAAGGGTTCTCGTCCGTCTGGAACGCATCAAGTCTGGCAATATACAATGTGTTTTTTTTACACTTGATCAAACGAAGTGTGCGGATACTAGACAAAAAATTACCGACAAAAACATTTTTTTTTATTTTTTTTTATACACTTTCTCGAAAATAAGAGCAATTTAATTTTTTTTATTAAAAATCTTTCTTTTTGAATTTCTTTGTCTGGGAACGGTGTATTTTCGTCAAAGTAGTCTCTTTTGAAAGCTAAAAAGTGTACCTACCTAAGAAAATAAAGTGAATAACAATATCGAACATAAGCTTCGAGAAAAAAAATAAGCTATTTGAAATAATAGAAATAAAACTTGATTTTTATTGATTTTTGACCTCTAACTTTAAAATGAGGTCGTTAACATAGTCGTTTTTGCACATTTTATTAAAGTTCATGATCTAAGGAACAAATTCTCTAAAGTAACTATTGCTCTATCTATTTTCGTTGTTATGATATTCACCGGCAAACTAGGGTCTCTTTGATCTCCATTATCATGGCATTTATTATTTAAGTTTAATCCTTTTATTCATGTGCATATGTATGCCGATTAGACTTAGAAATTATGAAATAAAACAACTATTTGAATGACTTCTATTGTTAATTAATTTTTTTAATTTAATTAATTTATTCAATTTATTTGGAGATCAAAGAGACCCTAGTTTGCCGGTGAATATCATAACAACGAAAATAGATAGAGCAATAGTTACTTTAGAGAATTTGTTCCTTAGATCATGAACTTTAATAAAATGTGCAAAAACGACTATGTTATTGACCTCATTTTAAAGTTAGAGGTCAAAAATCAATAAAAATCAAGTTTTATTTCTATTATTTCAAATAGTTTATTTTTTTTCTCGAAGCTTATGTTCGATATTGTTATTCACTTTATTTTCTTAGGTAGGTACTCTTTTTAGCTTTCAAGAGAGACTACTTTGACGAAAATACACCGTTCCCAGACAAAGAAATTCAAAAAGAAAGATTTTTAATAAAAAAAAATTAAATTGCTCTTATTTTCGAGAGTGTATAAAAAAAAAATAAAAAAAAAATGTTTTTGTCGGTAATTTTTTGTCTAGTATCCGCACACTTCGTTTGATCAAGTGTAAAAAAAACACATTGTATAAGCAGATTGAGATGGACTCAGGGAATTCCTGGGTTCGTACCGATGGAGGCAGCTCTGCTTCGCTTTTGGGGACCCGAATGTGTGCGCTGATTCAGCAGCCGATGTGATCCGACAGGGTATGGAATGTTTTACTCCTAACTCTGTCCTATGTTGGTGGTTAAAACCGGCCCTGGTACAGTGGTTCATACATTGCGGCATTTCACCGCAAGCGTGCCGCATACCAGGCCTGGGCATCAGCGTACTCTTCGAAGAATCCATCTGTCTCCGAGCTTAAGAGAAGGCTCAACGCTGCCTCCCGGTCGGCTAAGAAGCAAATGTTCAGGGCGAAGGCCCAATTCATCGTCAGAATTGGCGAGCGACTAGTCGGGACCTACGGGAGTCGAGAATTCTGGTGGCTGTCGAGGGCAACTTCTGTCGGTCTTCTCTTCCGCCACTGCTATTATCAGATAAATCTGTTGTCCATACGTCAAAGGGGAAAGCCGAACTTCTTGATACCCTCTTTGCCGTCAACTCGACCTTGGGTGATGGAGGGACCATAGTGCCTAACATCCCGCGGTGTGAGAGCTCGTTAAACGATAAAAGATATACTTTTTACTCAAAAATCGGTCAGACGAGCTCTACTGTCCCTCGATACCAAGAAGTCGAGTGGACCAGATGGCATTCCTGCAGTGGTGCTTAAGGCGTGTGCTCCTGAATTGACTCCCGTCTTAACGCGCCTATATATTCACGCTCACGTGGTGTAGAAACCACTGGAATAGTGCCGTCTTCGTGGAAAGTAGCCCTAGTTCATCCTATCCCCAAAAAGGGCGATCTTATTGACCCGGCCAATTACAGGCCTATAGCGATAACTTCCGTGCTTGCCGAGGTAATGGAGCGTATTATAAATGCACAGCTCCTAGGATATCTAGAGGATCGCCAGCTGATCAGTGACCGGCAGAACAGGTTTCGTCACGGCCGTTCAGCTAGCGATCTTTTAGCATATCTTACTCGCTGGTGGGCTCAGGCCCTTGATAGCAGCGGGGAAGCATTGGCGGTCAGCCTGGATATCGCTAAGGCCTTCAACGGGGTCTGGCAAAGTGCTCTTCTCGCGAAGCTTCCATCTTACGGTCTCCATGAGAGGTTATGCAATTGGGTAGCCAGCTTTCTATCCGAGCGATATATAAAGGTCGTAGTTGACGGTTGTTGCTCAGATATGAAACCTATAAACGCTGGTTTTCTCCAAGGGTCTGTACTATCCCCTACTCTGTTCATTCTGCATATTAATGATATGCTGGAGCATGTAAACGGCATTTATTGCTATGCGGATGACAGCCCGGGAGATGTATGTTACACAGGCCGTAAAAACTCCTCTCAGTCTCATGTGGAGGATTGCAGAATCAAACTTGTGTCTGAAGTCGAGAACTTTCTGGAGCAAGTCTCGGAATGGGGACGACTCAATTTATTTATTTATTTAACACTTTGTTGTTTGTACACCAAAATTTAGTTGAGTTCAACCCCACGAAGACACAAATTTGCGCGTTTTCCGCTAAGAAAACCCCATTTGTCATGGCGGCTCAATTCCAGGGTACCGCGCTCACCGTTAGTAAAAGTGTTGGGATTCTGGGTGTTGACATTTCGAGTGACGTGCAGTATCGGTGTCACCTGGAAGCTAAAGTCTAAAATTGGCCTCCAAAAAGCTTGGCGTCCTGAACCGGGCGAAGCAGTACTTTACTGCGAAGGTACTGATGCTTTATAAAGCTCAGGTCAGGCTTCACTTGGCTCGTCTGCTTTAACGTCAGCCCTTCAGGCTATAAAAAAAACGAAAACTATTACTTGGATATAATGAAAAATGTTTGTTAATTCACTGGATTTCAAAAACCAATAAATGAACATGCCTGTCCCAATACTAGCCCAAGGGTCAGAAATCCATTCATAAAGTAACTCCCAAAAGACGGGCCTTATAGCATTAAAATATATTATATTATTTAATAAAAACTGAATTTGACGATGACCCAGTGAATGAACGGCCGTTCATTCATTGGGTTTCAGACGATTTTTAGTTCCAATGCTGGGACACGTAATAATTTAGTATAATTGGCTAAAATCCCAACTTAATCGATTTGAAATACAATATTTATCAATTCTATTTTATTATTAAACAACTAACTTCACGAAAATACTGCAGTTATTGTTACAATATCAAATCAAACACGAGTCATCATACCTGACTCGTAAATTCTGGCTCGAACAAATTCTCAGTTTCTTATAACCGACCACTTTAGACGCTCGTCATTTTGTAATAAACAATGTCATTAGGAATGAATGTTGCTATTAGTGTAGGAGATAGAGTTGCAATAACGAAAAAAAATACTCCGTTTCGTAGAAACGCCCTAATTTCTTATTTTTTGGGAAAAACTGCGTTTTGTTCATTTACTGGGGGGTGTTCATTCACTGGAGCACTAACCCTACCTATTTTATATTTCTAGATAGGTAGTAACGATTTCTGGAGTTCGTAGTATCTAGTTCTAATTTTATTTATTGTTTATCCCACTCATTTATTTTTTACAATATATTCTCTTACTTCGATACTCAATGTAGTTGAACCCAATCAAGTTAAAACGGTGTCAAGTAGGTAATTATAGTCAAGCACTATAACACTACCAATGCCGGAATTGTCAATTTGTCGAAAACACTGATCGTTTATGAATGACAATGATGCAATAAATAGGTAGATTGAGCGTCGCCCTACAATGAAGACAAAAAAAACACGGCAACAATATCAAGCATGTGTGCGTGCAGGCGATGTTTTTCACTTTCGTCTAGTGTCTATGTTGCGTGATCAATGATACCAGTTACTAAAATTTTCCCATAAATCACACATTAAACTTAATTTATGGAGTGGTTATTTTCATGAATAAATAAAAAACCCTACTTAATTTAATTACAGTTGTTTATGTTAATGTTGTAATAAACCAGCTAAGTTAATTAAATTAATATTTTTTACGCAGTTTGTAGTTGGAAAGGAGACGGTCCAAAATTGTATGGAGTCTGGGCCTGGTTTTGTACCAGTGATAAAATAAAATAAAAAAGAAAAATAAACCATTTTTGACTAATCAAATCCACGAACTCATCTATATTTCAGTGCAAAAATTATTTATTAACTCCACGTGACGCAATTATTCTACATAATGGCGGGCAGCAGACCAGAGGATTCATAATTTTTGACGTATGACGTTAGCTGTCAATATGCCTTCTCTATGCTTGAACAATGGCTCGAACTCAGAGTGAAGGACGCCATCTTGCAAGTGTTGCAAGTAGTACCTACCGAATAACTCGAAATTAATTTTATTTTAGCAAGTCATTTATTGCGATTTGTGAATTTATTATATTTTTAATGAACTTTCTGTATTTTTTGGTTTTTCATGGTTTAGTGTACAAGATCAGGCCCAAAATGGACCATCTCCTTTTCTAAAATTGTAAAGTTACCGTCTCAGATTAAGGTGAAAATTTGAAGGGAGGACGGGTTCTACACTCTCATTCGTCCCCCCAAACTAAATATTGCTCTCATAAAGTACTTACTTTTTTAAAATTATTTTTCTAAATCTCTAAAAATTTTAAGGTTATGTAGTCTCATTGGTTAATGTGTAAGCGCTCGAAGTCTTAAGTGTATATATATGTGTGTGTGGACGTGTGTGTGTGTGTGTGTGTGTGTGTTTTAAACTACATTATAAAAAATAAATAACTTAAGTAGATCTAATTTGATTTTTGGGCCTAATTTTGAATCGTGACATCTCCGGCGCTGCGGAAGATGCAGCCAAACAGGCAAACAGGACTAACAATAGCGAAAAAGTAATTTGGGGGGAAAGTTGGGGGAGTCACCAACCTCTCCTCCAAAAAATTTCAGCTTAATTTGAGGTAGTCACTTTATAATTTTTGGAAACTTGATTTTTTTATAATAAAAAAAGTATGCATTTCCTAGATTTAAAAATGGTGGGGGGAAGATGTGAGCGTCAGCCCCCTCCCCCCCTCAAATTTTTAGCTTAATTTGAGGTGGTAACTTAATTAAAGAAGAGCCAATTATTTACGTTACCTATCTAATTTAATAAAAAAATTACTTGGAAAGTTAATTACATGCATATCATTAAAAAAACTTCAATAAATAAAGGAGATGGTCCATTTTGGGCCTGATCTTATACACTAAACCATGAAAAACCAAAAAATACAGAAAGTTCATTAAAAATATAATAAATTCACAAATCGCAATAAATGACTTGCTAAAATAAAATTAATTTCGAGTTATTCGGTAGGTACTACTTGCAACACTTGCAAGATGGCGTCCTTCACTCTGAGTTCGAGCCATTGTTCAAGCATAGAGAAGGCATATTGACAGCTAACGTCATACGTCAAAAATTATGAATCCTCTGGTCTGCTGCCCGCCATTATGTAGAATAATTTCGTCACGTGGAGTTAATAAATATTTTTTGCAATGAAATAAAGATGAGTTCGTGGATTTGATTAGTCAAAAATGGTTTATTTTTCTTTTTTATCTTATTTTATCACTGGTACAAAACCAGGCCCAGACTACATACAATTTTGGATCGTCTCCTTTTCACATTACTCTTGTACCTTTAAAAGTGGTTTATTCGACCCAATGCAAAAATAATCATTAAAATGGGCTCATAAACATACGAATATTAATGTTATATTATTATAAATAAACACAAACGTATTGGTAAACACCACCTTTCTTTAATCGATTTATAAAAGTACATGAACTAAATAATATACACGTAACCATAAACCAATTTATATACCCACAAAAATGATGTTAAGTCGGGAGCATAAAAATAGAAACTAGCAACACTGACAAAAAAATGACGTAATTTGGTTACAATAAAAATCAAAATTGAAATTTAATTAAAAATATGTTTATTGGTTACTTGCCTATGATATGTGATGTTTTTTGAGCTTTTTACCCTTCCTTTATAATTCCGGCACAGTTTAATAGCACATTTCGTCATGTTATCCCTCTTATTTGTTTATTTAAATTGCGCGCGTAATACGTAGTGACACGAAAGCGGCGCGATCGGCACTAATTGGCGGGAAAGTACTTCTGCGCCAATAGTTGGCGCAGCTTTTTTGACAGGTCTTCGCGGATTCGATTATCCATCTAGATACTTATACATCAATGATGAATGAATTAGTGAATGACAGTTCAGCCATCTTGTTTGTTTACGCGGGACGTTCGATCGGGTGAAGTCGGCCACTGCCGGCGTACATCGGTGCCTGAAATAGCGCGCCAACGAAGAGAGCGGTCGACGACCCTGCGCCTGCCATACCGTCCGAAATATATCTTCACAATCCTTGCCTTCGCCTTTCTCTGGAGATATGGGGATTGGGGATGTGATTGCACTACGAAGGCAACTATTCGATTTTCGAAATTACACTTTTACTTTTTTAGAACCTCATTTGAATTAAATAATGTAATTATTTTCTCATTTTATTCCTACTTTTGTTTTTAAATAACCAATTAAAAACCCTTTTCGATCGGTATTCAATCTTACTACTATTTTTTTAGATTGGCCATCATAACAAAATTATTAAATACCTATTAAAATAAATAAATAAATAAGTAGATACATAATAAAATAAGTATGTAAGCTAAATTATAGAAATCTTACAGACATTAAAATTCATCCGCAAAAAATTACAAGGACATCCACCAATGTCGATAGATGCTACTACATAAGGCTCAATAGTCACAACATTCTTAAAATTAATAAAATGGAAGTGCCTACCTACAATATTAAATCGTAAAATTCTGAACGAGGACATCTGCTGCCCTCTATCGGAGTTTGCAACAACTATCTAGTCACCTTGCCCTCTCCGCCCTCATTTCTATGTCAAAGCTGCTGTACTCTGTAGCGTTTGCTAAAAATAGTAGAAGGGTGATTTATACATATCTATTTGTAACACGATCTAACTAATTATGAAGTATTTTGGTGTAAAATACATTAAAATCAGTTTTCCAAAGGCTCTACTTATTTTAATTAAGTATGTTCTTATTTCTTTCATGAATTTGGAAACAAGTTACATTAATTTCCCTATTGAGGGCGCTTTACTTTACATAGAGACAGAGGCTTTATTAACAAAACAAACTATTTAGTTGGTACTCAAATATGTAAAGTTAAGTGGTAATTAATAGGTGGTAGAGTCTGGTGTTCGCCCGGGTCGTTTGAACATTTTTGTTGTTCCCGTTAATCTCAGACACGGCAGAGCGGCTTAACCGATTGCATGCGGTTTTCATTAATGAATGGATTATGTATGTAGACATTGTAGACCCTTAACTCTACTCTCACTCTAGAATCTTTGCATCTATGAAAAATGTTGCAAATATGAGACAATCTTCAATTAATCCCAATATCTAATCTATGTCTCTACATTGGAGATATGGAGCTAGTATTTAATATTTGCAAAGTTAATAGTAATATTATGAAGCATGTTAGGAATTGTTAACGAGTTAACCGAGCAGAATTGATTATCCTATCGTACCCTGATCGGTCTCAGCCTACATGCCTGTCAACGGCACCCACGTTTTGCAACGATGCAGCCACCAAATTCTCAACCCACGAGGACGTGGGCAGGTGGAAAGCGGATTGAGCTAATACCGGGTTATGCAACCATTTGATATGGTATGCACCTTATTGATTGCGACAGTCCCTGATGCCTTACCCAGCAAGTACGCAACCGTTGCCCAAGTGTTGAGTCGTGGCTAATTGTTATGATGAAACCAGCGAAATTATTGGAAGTACAAACTGCAATGCAGTTGCAGTAACAGCTGCGATATAATTTTATTTACATTGATTGAGGCATTGGTAGGCATAAACCGCTGTGTGGAAGGAAGGAATTTCCAAAGTATTATCTGTGAAACCCAAGGTTTCCCGATAAGTCGCCGGGTTTCTTGCGAAGAACGAATTAAATCAACAATTTTAAAATGTTTATAATAAATTAAAGGTATTTATATTCAAGGAATAAACTAGAGTAGTAGTTTTTTCATTCAATATAGGTACTTGTGCCTACTTAATAATCATAGCTAGCAGTGTCAGTGACAGTCAGCTGGGCTGGGTGAGTTCCTCGTGTAGAGAGCTCGACAACTCATTGGAGCGTTGTTGCCGTAACATGATCTCCTGGTAGAATGCACTAGATACACCTAGCATTCCGTGTATGTATCGACGACCCGTGTGGCGCAGTGCGGGGTTCGATTTCCAGTGAGGTAAAAGTTTGAATCATAGGCTTAAATTTCTGTTCTGCAACACAGTTTTAGTGAAAACTGGAGTATAGGAATTTAATCTTTGGACTCCTGAAACAAGAGATTCCAAAGATCCGAAACCAAGATTCGGAGCTCGCAATGATGTGTGATTTTCAAAAATTCATCATACAGTTTTTATAATCGTTTGCCTCTTTGAAGAAAACGATCGTAAAGAAACCTGGTCACCTGAATAGGATATAGCCAATTTGGATAAAGTAGTTAATTGATTCAGGCGTTACTTTGCGGAACTCCATTATTACAGATTAGATGTTAATCTACTTTGCAACAATCCGCGAGCAAACTCGTATATATGATGGTGTATACTTTCATGCAAGTAGCACCTCCCTCCCTCCCACATAGGAACATGCAACGAACAAAGAATGTATACACCAACATACACACCACCACCCTGTGGTGGTGGTGGTGTGTATGTATACACCAACATACACACCACCACCCTGTGGTGGTGGTGTGTATGTTGGTGTATACAACAACAACAACGAACAAAGAATATTATTATTATTATACAACAACAACATATATTTATTATTATACAACAACAACGAACAAAGAATGTATACACCAACATACACACCACCACCCTGTGGTGGTGGTGTGTATGTTGGTGTATACATTCTTTGTTCGTTGCATGTTCCTATGTGGGAGGGAGGGAGGTGCTACTTGCATGAAAGTATACACCATCATATATACGAGTTTGCTCGCGGATTGTTGCACCACAGGGTGGTGGTGTGTATGTTGGTGTATACATTCTTTGTTCGTTGCATGTTCCTATGTGGGAGGGAGGGAGGTGCTACTTGCATGAAAGTATACACCATCATATATACGAGTTTGCTCGCGGATTGTTGCAAAGTAGATTAACATCTAATCTTGGATAAAGTATACGTTTACTGGTATTGCAAATAATAATTATTGCTTTAAAAAAAAATAACCGACTTCAATCTCGATAAGCAGAAATAACTCAAAAACTTAATTCAACATGTAAGTGTTAAAGTTCTCGTCACTACAAATTAATCAAGCCCAAACACTAGATAACTACAGTAAATCGTTGAGGAGTTCCCTTGACTGTCTTTCGGCTTCATCAGATCGACTCCAGATCTTCATGAAATTGTAGCGCTTTCATGTACTTATGAAAACATTAACAAACACACTAGTCGTCCCTACAATTTTCGAAAGTTGCCCTCGATTTCTCCGAGATGCCATCATCAGATCCTGGTGATCCTTTTAAAAGGACCCCACTGCGCATATCTACTTTACAACAATAAAAGAATTATCAAAATCAGCCCATAAACGACGAAAAAATCGCTGAACAAACATAAAAAAAGCATATACTTATACGGTCGAATTGAGAACCTCCTTCTTTTTTGAAGTCGGTTAAAAAATAACACCTAACGTTCCGCACAAAGCAAGAGTTCGCTTTTCGGTTTTTAACTTAGTTAATTGAGTATTCTGCAATACCGGTATTCTAAACGGATGACACACACAATACAATGAAATGAATGTAATTTACAAGTTAAACGTTCGAAACTAACTGCAAACGATAAATAATGGACCATCTTTTATTTATTTGGACCTACGCCAATTAATAATTACAAATTATCTGCATTACGTTCTAAGGTTCTACTTTCGTATATACATAAATAGTAGATTGTATAACAAGGGAGCAAAGTAATATTTTTACGGCGAGGGCGCTTTTTTGAATCCAGAGCGAAGTGAAGGATTCTAGAGTAGAGTATTCTTTAGTAGAATCCCTGAATGTAGCGAGGGATTCAAAGTACGTCGTCCGAGCCAAAAATATTTGCTCCCGAGTGATACACTCTACTTTTCAACCCCCCCCCCCCCCTATGAGAAAGAATTATATTTTCATAGTCACTTAAAGAACTCATTTTTCAAAATAAAATCCTCAGATTATAGAACCAAAAGGCAGATAGAACATTCGCAAAGAAAAGCGACGAATAATGTGAAGTCGCTTTTTCACTATGTGTGCATGACAACCTTAATGTCAACTAGCAATTGCACCGTATGGATAGGTACGTAATTCTTTGTGTGTGTGAGGTTGCCAAGTGAAAAGTCATAATCTCCCGCAATTTTGTAAACATTGTTCGCCATATTTCCAGCTTCAAACATTATGCACAATTAAATGGGCAAATTATTTATTACTAGTGAACGCCGTTGTTTCGCTTCGGTAAACCCATAATCGATAAATGAGGGATGGTATTCTTTAAATTGACGTTATTTCTTATTAGTGTACCGATTCAAATAAAACACACACTAAATGTTAACCCAAGCTCATTTGAATACGTCAGTGAAAACTGCATCTAAATTTGTTAAGCCGTTCCTGAGATTAGGCGGAACAAATGCACAGAAAAACAGACAAAAAATTAAAGTTTTATTGTATGTAAAAATAATAATTGATTTTAATTTCTTCTGATAATAATTTCTTGAGCGCCTCCGAGCTTCGGAAGGCACGTAAAGCCGTCGGTCCCGGTTGATATCGATAGTTTGCAGTCGTTAAGCCGTTTCGGAGGCCTTCGGGCGGCTTGAAAACTTTCGACAATGTGTTGGCCACTAACCCCTCCGCCAATCCGCAGTGGAGCAGCGTGGTGGAGTATGCTCTAGTCTAGGCCTCCTTAATAATGAGGAGAGACCCTCAGTAGTGGGACATTAATGGGTTGTAGCCATATCACTAGTTATCAAAAAGTATTATATAATAATTATGTGTAAATGTTCTTTTAATATACCTATTTAATTTAATATTTTAAATATGTTTAATTGTTTTAATTAACCTATGGATTTTTGTCTCTTTGGGTAGATATTTTTAATCAAAAAAAAACATCAAAATATCAATATACTTATTTATTATAACAAAAATTCGGTTTTGATGTTTTTTTAATCAACCAATGTCCTTTTTTAGTGAGATAGGTACACGTCATCCTCACTAAAATGTAATGAGCGAACCACGCAAAATAATATGAATCCGAATAATATGAACCCATTTTTCTCTTGTTACAGCATCTGTCGGAAATCTGCAAAAATTATTAGTTATTAGTAGGCTAAGCAGAAACTAAAATATTAGATATATAATATTTATCATACATATTATTGGCACACGTGACATTTTCAGCAGTTAAAATGCTAATTTTATTGGCTGTATTTCCTGATTTTTAGGTTTAAATAAATAAAGCTATTTACTTTCAAAATATTTTTTTTCGATATAAATTTATAAATCGACCAATGTCCAAATAGTCCATGCATATTTCCCCAAATTTAGGGTCGGTTACCCTATTATTTTCATTTAAACTGGTGTACAAATGAATGATTGTTGAGGTTTTGTGTTCCGAGCGAACCGAAAAAATATTATTATAAATAAATAATAAAATAATGAACAATTACCTGTGAAAAGATATTCCGTCTTCTTTTCTTTGTTTTTGCGAACAACTTTTAGAGAATTTAAAAATGCAAGACGGCATTATAACCAGATTATAACTGATAAAATAATGTACCTAAAAAATTTGACATTTGCGACGTTTATGCTATTTGACGCTCTCCTTAGTACTGACACGAGATTGTATTAGCTTTTTATTTTGTATTTGCTTTGTTAACTTCACTTCATATTTGAACGACTACATCTGCCTTTTGGTTCTATAATCTGAGATAAATAAAACCATGAATTTCTCACAATCCGAACTGAATTCAAAAAGTGCGCGGAAAAGATAATTGTGGCGCACTTAATTCAAAAAGTGCGCGGAAAAAAAAATTCCCGCCCGCTAAAAGTTCTTATAGAAAACACCAATTTTGGGCGCACTTAAAGGTGAACCAAGTCGTCTTTTTCGAATAGGGGGGATGAAAAATATCTTTCAACAGACCCGTAAAGAAAATTGCATTTGTGAAGTTTGCCACTTCTGTTAATTTCATGACGACAACTAAGAGAAAATAATAATACATTTTATTTGCAAGGTCTTGAAAATCCGATTCAATAACCCCGCGACATACCGTCTGGTTTTGGACATGGTGACTGCATACAACTTTATTGTTTAATATGTCACAATCATAATGTTAATGAGGTGCATTTCAAAAGGCGATGGCGTCCTTCGAACGTCCACTGTCCGCCTACTGCTCAATTATTAGTAATCACGTTTTAAAAAACCCGTCAAGTGCGAGTTGGACACATGAGTAGGTAGGGTTCCGTACCATAAAGCGATATTTCAAATTGTTTCGTTATAAAAGGCGGATTTCGAGAAAATGCGTCAGCTTGTTGTATGAGGTTAAAATTACTTTTTTATTACCTATTTGTCGTGATGTAAGCTTTGATACGTCTGCTTTGTGAAATTTTAAAGAGTCCGCATTTCTAATGGTCTATTTAACAGAACTGGAAGAGAGACGTAAAAATACTTTCTGTAACAAATAATACTACATATTTTATATTTAGGTATATAAATAGGGTGCCCTATGTCACTTAGTACTAGTGCGGAACCCTAAAACATACGATTAATGATTAGTTTACCTTTAGGTATTTCTGTCGCTTCGTCACTACCCAGTACCCATAAGTAGGTTATGCAGCCTACGCCGCATCTTAAGTATGGTATTAGTATGTGTTACAAAAATCACCAATTTACCTGTTACCAAACTTGTAACATGTAACTGCTTAGGACTAGGTCGTCTTTGAGCGTTGTAATGTATTATTTAATAGCGACAGCGCTTGGCCTCGTACTCATATATGGAAAGGAATAAGTAGGTTTAGGAACATACATACACCAATATACTTATGTTTTAATTTCGATAATCAGATGATTTACACTTAATTCTTGATAACCTTGCATAAATAATAAATAAATCTGTTGAAAAAAAATTCGTGAACATTGTATGTACTTACTTAGGTCAATTTTAAATGTACTTAGAAATATATCTCAATATTATTTCATAGTTAAAGCTTTCTTACTAAAATAAAATGGTTCATAAAAAGGTAGGAGGTACTACTTAGTATCTAATTTTGTGTAGATTTTGTGATGTACTTCAATATATACCTACGTCCAAAATTTGTTTTTACCTTTATCTGAAATTAATTTGAAATTTAAAATCATGAAACTGACAGGAAATTCGGTGTTCTTAACTTAGTTCATAAAAGGAGTTCTTAATTCTGATGTATTTTTTATGTATGTTACCTCAGACTTCGGTGTTTAGATGACTGATTTGATAATTTTTTACTTTTTATATCAAAAGCTGGCGCTTGACGTGTGGTCCCAAAAATACAGAGAGACATCTGAAGCGGAGTTTTTAAAATGGAGGAGAATTTAAAATGTTATTTAAACGATTAACCAAACCAACAGGCAACGAGTATTGTGTATCTGTCACAAAACCCGGTAAACAAATATTCAAGTATTTATCAATCGCTAAAATTATTTATAAACTTGATAAGATGGATCTAGTAAGCAATAAACAGTAAACTATATTGGTGTATTGGAATATCTAACTCTTGCTCGACAGGGGTTAATGAGTTATTCACGCCCTTATTATCGCTACGTTCAAGTTAATATTGTTAGTATGCCACCAGTGGGGAATGAATGAATGATAAGCCGGGAATTCTAACTGGAGCGCTGGTGATGTTTGGTGCTAACAAACAATGCTACTTTACAATTATACACGTGTTTGTATAATAAAGTACTTGCCAGCAATGACGGGTTAGTAGAGATGTGCATATATCATCATGTCCACAAACCGAAACTGTCCTATTTCCTCGGTATGAGCCACCCCTTACAATGTGAGGGGACTATATTTTACCTTTTTGGCCAGGTGCAGATTGGCGGGCTCCACACACATAGAAGAACTATGGAGACTTCTCAGGTATGCAGGTTTAATCCTGATATTTTTGTGCACTGAGGTAAGTGGTAATTAATTGTAATATTAACATTTTTTTTTAATTAGACGTACAGGCAAAATTTAACTCAGGCCTCCGCCTCCGGTTGGGAAGTCCAACGTTCAGACTTTAACGGTTTAATAGACAAACTTGCGCACCTGAAAGGCCTCCGTATTATTCTCAAACGCGTGCGAAGTCTACCAATCTGTACTTGACCACCCTCACGTCATGAATGAATGGCCAGCACCCTCACACCATGAATCCCGAGTCCATCGTAGGTACAGGTGAAGTTTACGATGATGACTTGGAAAATACATGAAGATCAAGCCTTTTCCAACAACTTCAACTAAGTATACCTACTTTTACTAAAAGATATCTGGTAAAAAAATAACGATATACACTAATAGCCCCATTCACTACGTCGTGAGCGTAATTGGCAACACACGAAGATAATATCTATTATTATTATATATTATTATTATGGGTACCTACTCATCTAGACCGAGAACAGAGATTTAAATTCATCATTCAGATTTTCACATCGTTAGAATTTAATCCAAGATCCTTTAAACCGCAATTGGGTATGGTAAGTATTGCGCTGTATGATTAAATACAAACTAAAAGCTGTTTTGTAATGTGTGTCTGGGAATGTGCCATTTCCTGTAGAAAATGAGAGACTTGGAATTTTTCTGTGGTTTTTCCTGTAAACAGTGAGTAAACACTTCAGGTTTCTGCGAAATGGTGTTGTATCAGTTCAGCTCAATAGAAAATATATATAAACTTTGATAGATACATACTATGAAAGTTTTTCTAGTGTAAGAGCATTAAACATTTTAAACGCTTCAGCCCCTTTTGTTTGAAATGTTATGAAAACATGTTTAGGTTCTGTTAAAAAACCATAATAACAAAAGAACATCACTAATTTAGGTTACGCCGCGTAGCTTACGCGGCAAATTGTTATTACAAGGATTATGGATGTACCTACATTTTATTATCCCAAATAGATTTAAAAAAAAGGTCAATCAATATTCTGAGGCAATTATGTATTTTGAGAATCGAAACCACGTTGATGACATTTCCATTAAAAAAATTCCAAAGAATTTTCTTTTTGAATAAAATGCTTGTTAATGGATAATACGAGAATCCTACGCAGTAGGTGACATTTAAGCCCTAACTATATTACAGATCGATGTAGGAAATAGGTTGAAAGGTCACGAAATTACGTTAGCGCTTCCAGTGAAGCGGGATACGTGTGGGCGGCGTAACCTACAGCCTTTGGATTCAATTCGATTGGAAATGCACTCACCGAGATACCTATAAAATGTACGCGTATTAGAGCGACAGGCTCTGAATTAGAAAAGTCTGCGTGGGTTTAAAGTTTCTACTTTTACTGCTCGTCGATTGGATCTTCACGGAAGATATATGTATAGGTAATAAATGATTCATATATATGTGGTGTTTAGGCGTTTCTCATAGTTTGAGACGGATCTGAAATAATAATAAAAGAAACCAAGAATAAGTAGGTTGACACAAACTGAGAAGGATATTAATAATAATCATAATTCCTTATTGATGTTACAGTAAAATATATTAGTAGGTAGTACTTACGAGTATAGCATGAACCCTGAAAGGGCGTTGCAAACAAATAAAATACAAAAATCTTGAAATTAACTTATACAGATTCTAAATCTGACAATTTAGTGTTAAGAGGACAGTTATTTTTTAACTCTCCGACACTTCAACTTTCTTCACGACAATTTGACTCATCTATCCTGAAATAATGATGACAAAGTGCCCAGGGAGTTCTAGGAGAAGAATGAGAAGAAGAGCATTTTTAATGTACTTAATTAAAGAAAAGTTTATCTATTTAATCAGTTAACTTTAAACTTAAGACTCGCCTTACAGTCCTCAAAATATCTGTCATTGTTATTGGACTACATCAATCTAATTCTAAGATAACAAAGATACTTTTGAAAAGAGTAAGTAATCATTGGCGGTTTTGATTAGGTACCTACCCTAGTTGAAGAAAAAGTTTTATCTTTCAGCTACAAGTACTTACACCAAGGAAGTTGCCATATACTTAAGCTAAAACACTTTTTCGACTGATTTCATCTATAGGTACTTGAGTCACCGAGAATATGGAATTGCCAGTCCCCGCTAAAACCAAATGCGCTCACAGGCAAACAAGGCATTTAAAAAGGGATTTTAAACTCTTGTTGACAATTGTGTGGGTAGTCATTAAGGCGAATTCACCATCGAACGCGAACGGAGTAAAGCCACTAATCACCATCGCGTATTTCTTTTACGTAAGAAAACAAATGCCAACATAATAAAACACAAGTCAGTCAGTAATTCTAGCGTTTTCTAACAAGCATATCGAGTGATAATGTAACAGCTATAAAAAGCGATATATTTGCGAGTTGCGAGCGATATGCGTTCGGAGTGCAGGCACTTCCTCCGGTTACGTGACACCGATATCTTTCATTGATAGATTTATCTGCGCGGGGTCGCGTTCGCGCCCGATCCGCTATCATGTGCCAGTGCCACTAACGTCACCTCACGTTTCCAACTTTGTGGACTGCTCATTCATTGGAAAATTAATAGCTTATAACACAAAAAAAAAAGAAAATAACATCGACAAGTAGGTTAAATTGACAACATCATCAACCTAGTCTAAATCAATTTTTATGCATAATTAGAGATAACTCAAAAACTACCTGCCAGATGTTGTTCAATTTATATGGAACTACACAACTTGCACTGAGTTTTGAATTAAAAAAGAATTATCGAAATTAGTTAATCCAATAAAAGGTTATGAGTTAAGACAAAAAAATAGCCTTGTCCTTTTTTAATGTCGGCTAAAAATTTTTTAAGTCGTACTTCAATCGCCAGAATTAAGGAACCTAGGCGGTAATAGTCAGTAATCATGGCTCGAAGCAGTGCAGTTGATCTGAATGTAGGTAGTAGGTACCTCCCTACCAACTAAAGATCTGAAGAATAGCGGTTAGAAAGCTGATCTATTTATTTTGCATGTAGCTATAAATTGCACCTGTATTTCACGGTTAGATATGTTCCTTACTTGCTTCAAATACGACATTGACATATTTATTATAGGTACGCATATTGGCTAAGCCGCTATGAACATGAGAAATATTGAAATAGTCATCATTAAGTAGGCTTTTTAATAATGAAAAAAAATTCCGAGTCAGGCTAAAGTCGACTCTATTCCCAGACTTGCCTGGGGCTCTGAAGACAGGTTTGGACTTAACACACGTTTGATCTCACTAGGTACCCTTATCCTGCGACTTAGGGAAAGCACTTGCAACACACCATTGATATGTAAAATGAACGTGTTTGACACGATAAACTCTATGGAACGTAAATTACGCAATCATCATCATCATCAGTTCACAGCCGGTTCATTAAGAATAAAATTCCTCTGATTGCTTTACAATCAGATAGGGTAAACTGAGGAATAATTGGCCACCGTTTAGTAATTGGCCACTTGAAATTTCAATGCCTTAAAATAAAAACATAATGAAAGTTACGTTAACTCTGAGAAGTGTACTGTGTAGTGTATGTATGTAATTAGTTATGGACTATCTGTCATATAAATTAATTTTTCTTATTATATAAAGAATTGAAATTCAATGTGACCGATAACTTCCTTAACATTGGCCAATAACACCTTAAGATTAGGTTTTATTGGGTAGCTAGTATTTTTTAATATTTTGCGATGCTTAACTAGTTCGAGTGACTAGGTAGTCTGATATTTTATGAGAACCTAAATCTTTCAATACTATAATAATGTCATAGGTTACACAAGACAAGCCAACCAACTATTAAAGTATCTGCTACATTTTAAAATTGAAAATATTGTCGAAATGAATATCGTGGCAATTAATGATGATTTAACGCGGATGTGGAACGTTACGTAAAAATAACTACCTACTACGATACGAATTACATACGATAGAGGCGACGCGTCGCGGCCGCGGCATTGCCGTACAACTGTACATAATTACGTATTCCTCTGTTTATCACAGCAAAAAACCGACTGGCGCCACGCAGATAACAACTTCTTAAAAGGCTCATATTGGTTTTTAAGCTAGATAATGCTCGTAATTCTTCCCAGGCACATAAGTTTGTAGTAGCCCTTTTGTCTCTTATCTTATCTGCATGCTTCACAAAAATATTATTATGTTTCTTTTGGCACGCGTTTTGTTGTGTTTGAATACTGCTATGAATTTTTGTTGTGTAGCCTAAGTGCTTCCTGTTAGTGGCGTGATACGGTGTAGGATGTCGGCGTGGGCACTCGACGCCACTGCCGGCAGCCGTGCAACGGGACACCGCGCTGTTAGCTGCCCTGCCGGCCCTACTCACTTCTTTTGATTTCCTGTCAATAGCCTTTCTTTAGAAATATAACTGTAAGTACATCTAACAGCCTGAACTCGGCTATACTTCCTGACACATAAAAATACTACAGCTACGTAACGTACTAGATATAACGTTTGTAACCAACACAATATAGATTAGATGTGTTATCTTTAATTAACGAGTAATTCGTCGTGAACGATCATGCGAGGTCCGTTTTAAAATAATTTTAGTGAATGAAACAGCACAACGAACTTCAAGGTCGGTCTCAAGATTGGTGAAAGAGTGTCGGTATAAATAGATGACGCACCGAGAGGATCCGATGTGGCGTGCGATGGGGAGCCGGGCTGCCGGCGTAGTCACTACGGACGGACGTACGGCACGGTCCACAGATTAGTTAACATGTACGGGACGAGCGGACTAGAAGTTGTCACTCGCGAGCGACTTGCGCGAGCGCAGCGCTTGGCGCGGGGAGCCGCGAGTGCGCGCTGGCATGCGACGGACGACTGTTTCAGACGCCGACGCTCCATTCATTCGTAGCCATGAATGAACGAGTCAGCACGTGGCCGAAAAATTCAACTGAAACTACGTCTGGCCAAGAACTGTCGCTAGAGGAAACCGCTGAATCGACCTTGTCTTTATGTCTTTACGCTGGCTAGACGAGCACTCGTCTAGGTATGCCGACCGCGGTGTGGTGACGGATTACGATCGCGCAAACAAAAGATAATAATGACTTTATTTGCATACGGAATGAGTTTACAATTTTAAACTGTAGTAATTTCACGATAATGGAAATTGGCTTTTTAATAACAAACAACTAATTAATAGCGACTTTAGAATTTAGAAATAATTTGCTCTATCAGACTCTACCTAATACTTTACGATTCGTATAAAATTTTAGACGTGAAATATTATTGAATTCCACTAGTGTGGGTATAAATAATATTTTTTACCTATATTGTAATATTTGAATTATGCAAACAAATTAATCGATTAATTATTTTCTATTAGCTTATGGCCAAAAATAAAGACATCACAAAAAAATATAAAATGTAGACTAGGTAGGTATCTACTAAGCAATGATTTTATATGACCCTTCAAGATTTTAAATAAAAACGAAATCTAAACGATTTAAACATAACCTATTGAGATAAGTTGTTGGGCTATCTTCCGTCACTTTGCAAGCTCTACATGCTGAAATTGCTGAATGCTGATGACTATGCAAGCGGAGGCGGAGGCTTCTCCTCATAATACTTGAGTCGCTGAGAATAAGGAATTGCCTCTCTTCACTGACAACAAGTTCATTACGTGTGCTCACAGTTCAATTTAGCTTGTAAGCAAAATTTACTTAAGGCATTTTAAATTCTCGCCGTCATTCTACAATGACCCTTAACGACATGGACGGAAAGCTAGCATTTTTGCGGGTTGGCATTAAAACGAATTCCTATCGAATGCGAACAGAGTAGGAGTAGAACATACTTACCTACTCCAACAATATAGCGATAATAAACTTTATGTGCGGATACTTACGTCGATAAAAGCGTTGCATAAAAAACTAAATTGGAGTGTCCCTTATCTATTCTTATCCTGCGTTAGTCAGTGAGAGAAAAAACTTGTTTGAACTTAAGTGGTATATCTATATTTTTTCAGATTTATAAACTCCATAATAATGTATGTACATCACATCACGCACTCGTAAGAGACAGTCAGTCAGTTCGGGAGACCAATGCAGGTAGATATTATGTGCAATTTTTTGTGTGAATATAAATTTCGTGGTTGTAGTGGTGTTTTGCAATATTTTTGATAAGTTTCAGCATATTTTATTATAATGTGATAGAAGATCATTAAATCAGATTGCTCTTAGAGTAAGAATTTTTAGTATTATCATAATAGGTATGTCCAGAACCTACCAACATACCTAATTAAAATACCGCATTGCCAGCTTTTTTATGGGAATGATATAGCAAACGATTATGCAGCACCACCGTTTGCTGCCGCCCAAGACAGCTGTGGCCGACCTACGACAAGATTAGGAACTATAAATGGTTAGTCCAGTTAGCAGATGGTGTTAGAATTGGAACCTTCGTTGATTAACGAGTTAGTAAGCATGAGGATATGAGCAGGGATTATTAGCCCAGTTAGTATATAATAAGTAATCTCGTTATAATTTGGTCACAAAGTTGTTTGCTACCTTTGATGATTGAGATGGTGGCCTCTAAAAAAATTTAACCGGCTCAATGTCTTTTTAACTGGAACAAAATTTCTGAATTTTTACACTGCAGAAACCACCACCACGGTAGAGTACCAGGTATCATGGCGGGCGGAAGTTCTACCTACCAGTTGCAGTAAATACCTACTGTTTTTGTAGTTTGCTATCACGGTATAGTCAGCTGGTTGATGCGGGGATCATAGACCTATTACTGTATTTTTTGTATTATAAAGCATTTTTATTATAATTAAACTAAAAACATTATAATTTAATTGATTTTCTTCTTGTGTTACCTACCTCTAATCATCTGGTTGGCTACAAGATCTGGTTGAGAGTCACTACTGGCTCACTACTGAGCATGGATCCTCATTATTGAGGAGGTCTAGAACATACATTACCTACTCTACCATACTGCTCCAAGGCGGAATGGAGGTGAACCCTCTAACCTTAATTTAATGTTGCTAATACTTAATAATAATTAAAGTACTTAATTATGTAGGTAGTTATAGGTACATACTTATAAGGTAAATTTTGTGTATGCTACATAGTTGTCATACTAAAAACCTTTGATAACGTACATAAACAAGTACTTACCTATGTATTTAAAAAAATTGCATAGCGTTTGCATTGGAGCTTAAATTTAATTTACATGCTTAAATATTTATTTATAGCTAATTATAGGTTTTAGTAGTTACTTATATGAATAACATAAAATTAAACAGGAAATGGAAAATTAAACGGAAGTTAATTTAGGCCTACCTGATGATTCCGGTAGCGGCGACACTTCTTTATATTCAGATTAATAAAACAAGGATGACGTTAAAATTGAAATAAATAATTAATTATTTAATTTATTTACACTGTTATTCTTAAATTTGGGTTTAGTTTATTAAAACGTTGAACGAAAAATGAAATATGGACACTGCGTTATCACATTGAACGCGCACTTTATTTCTTTTATTTTATTTAGATATTTATGAGAACAAGAAAAAACTCACTAGTCCAAGCGGAAGCATAAGCCAGAGATGTTATGCCGTGAGCTGCCCGACGAGATTTGAAGTGCCTGGTTCACCAGCTCGTCAGCCCGCGCCTGCGCGCGCCACACTAGGGCGTGACCTAGACCCTGAAAATACCCACCCCCTCGCCCACGCACTCCGGGTTTCCATGGAAACCAATCAAAATGCTTCCCGAAACACACTCAAAACTGGCCTAGAGCCCTATATTCGAAA
The DNA here is from genome assembly GCA_905404135.1 of Hesperia comma. NCBI lineage: Eukaryota > Metazoa > Arthropoda > Insecta > Lepidoptera > Hesperiidae > Hesperia > Hesperia comma. The sequence goes on from FR990020.1 coordinate 5,369,150, forward strand.
TATAAACTACTTTTTTCCTATCACAACCTTTTAGGCTACGAAGAAATTGTACAGGGAATTATTTGGAGAATATCGAGGGTTAATGAAGAGTGCTTTTTATATGACATAAGTAATTTTAGTGGCAGGAAGTACAGTTACCTACACAGTTCGCTCCTCCCAAATAACGACGTAGGTCGAGCCGCATTGGTGTATCCGAGATGGTTCGAGAAATAAATGTCTGTCAGGAAGAAATTATTGATGGCAAACAAGACCTACATAGGTTTCGACTCTAGCGCGTGGCACTTATAGCACTATGCTTTTAACGAATTGAAAGCCTTAGAAATACATACATAGTGATATCATGTATCTAACTGTTTGGTCTGTTAATGTACACTATAATTACATTCTGTTCATCGATCTTTAATAATTAGATCGATGGTTCTGTTACTTAGTAGACAGATACTTAGTTAATGCTGAAGCAAAAAGAATCCCACATGTTTTTTTTTGTAACAGTTAGAACCTATGGTGGACACACTTATGTAGGTAGTACGTACTTTGGGCTGCAAAGGACTGCATCCCTCTTTAAGTCCAAGTCCATTTCTCTTGATCGTGTAACTTCTACCTACCTAGCTACCTATGACTCTACTTGGAACCGGCTGACAAACATTTTTTCCCCTTTTCGCTTTTTTTTTTTTTTTTTTTTTTTTTTATGGAATTAAGTTAGCAAACGAGCATGCAGTACCACCCTTCCCCTGCCGCCCATAACAGCTGTGACCGACCTAGAACTAGACTCAAAGGGACTAGGATGGTTAGTCCAGTTAGTAGATGGTGTTAGAATATTAGTTGGTTAGTTTGTTAATAAGTGCGAGGACAGGGTATGTTAGTGATAATTAGTCCTGTTAGTTAATGTTAGTAATAGTCCAGTTAGTTATTGTTAGTATGAGTCTTGTTCCAATTCGGTCACAGATGCGTTGCTACCCCTGAGGTCTGAGATGGTCGCCTCTAAAAAAGTGAAACCAGAACCAGCAATAATGCGGATTCTAGCTTGATTTTTCGACGGCAGTCACAAGAATCCTAGCGTGTTACTGATTTTAATTTGCGTATCTTCAACTCAAAAGTGAACAAACAGACTTCTAATAAGTTAGTGCACTTTACTACCTAAGAATATGGCGCCATTTAGTATCATCAGGTGGAATTGCAGCAAAGTTAGTTTGTATGTTATAATTACAATGAACATTTAGGCAGGTATTGGATTAGGAATTGGTTTGGTTTGGACACGTTTAGCATGCAGCAAACACGCTTTTAAGACTGTAGCCACAGTTGCATAGCAAATGATATATTATTTATGAACTAAGCAGGGATGAGGGAAACGAGAAGACGTGTCATCTGATGGTAAGTGATCATCGTCGCCCATAATCGGCATAAGCGACGGACCCGAATCTTGAAGGATCCCATTTCTAAGCACTATACTAAGAATACACAGGGATGAATTTTATTTCGTAGTTTACATTCGTAGTTTACATTATAATCGAAATGTGGACGAATACCAGATATCCAGGTGGTGTTGGTTGAACGGTTCATTCCCATTAGTTCTACTGAAAAGTTCTACCGTAGGACTAATGGGACTTTTTTTCCCACTAGTTCTACTTATAAATGTTCTATCGAATAGTGGAACTAGTGAGAACATTATTTCCCAGTAGTTCTACTACATTTTATTTTAGACAAAAAAACATTTACTTCAAAATCAGTCTTAACTTTCTGGGGGCACCTCCTAGCCCTTCTTTAGATGTACGGCGGCGAAAGTTAACCGCAGGTACCAAACGACGAATCAGCCGCAGTTTCTCAGAGCATTCCCCGTTATATAGACGGTAGAAAACAGAGAGACCCCACATCTCTCCGCAGATTCTGGTTGTAAACTTACTTACTCTAATCGAATGTAACGAAATTACTTTCCAAAATTAGGTTTGTCTCGTTGGTACTGCAGACCTAAAGTACCTACCTACTTGGCTGCAACTTATTAATGCCCACTTACTGAGCACGGGTCTCTCCATCATAATTGAGGAGGCATACAGCATACTCCACCACGCTGCTCCAGTGCGTTGGTTAGTGGCCAACGCTCACCTAACGTCACCCATCCAAATACCGACCGCGCTCGCTGTTACTACTCGGCCGATCCATGGACCGATCACTTACAATCGATGCAAGCCACGGGCTATAAGAGCTTCGTCACTAGATAATTATTGTCATATTTCTTACGAAAATTGCAATGCCGGGCTCTCGTTTTACTATTATACTTATATCTTCAATAGGTAGTTTATATTATTTCACTAGAGGAACCGGCAGACGTCTTGTAGCACGCCTATGTATGTTGTTTGTATCTCAAGTTCTAGGAGGCGTATCAAGATAAAAATTAAATATACGCTATTTTTTAAGTTAAAACCTCAGCTATAAGTATATCTGCGAAAGCCGCTTCAAATTTCTTTCAGTAGTTTTTGTGCGATGCCTGTCTAAACACAACCACTTTTCCACCTAAAATGTGAGTAGCCCCTAGTGATGCAAAACTGCCAGGGCGATAGTGATTAACACAGAGACGACCCCGTAGGCCACTTCGGCCTACGGGTTTTGTAGTTCGGGTCTTGCCGAGCGAGGTCTCGGGTTCGATTCCCGGCTGAGTCAAATGTTAATATGTCAGATAATAATTTGTTCTCTGTGTGTGTTAATGATGTCATATACTGTGTTTAGGGGGTTTAAGTATTTATTTATTATATTTTGTATTCTTTATCTATTTGTGTTCTTCGGAGAGTACAAAGCAGGTATCTAATAATCTAAGTTCACATTTTTGTCTTTTATGTTATAAGCAAGTGAAATAAAACCAAATATACATTTCGTAATTTAATAAAATTTTCTTCAATATAAGAATATGTCCGATTCCATCCATTATAATACAAAGCATTTCAAAAAGGGATAATACCTACATAAAAAATACAACCTTCCGTATCTTCAAGATGGACTGATGTTTTAAGCCTGGACTATGTCGACAATTTTGATCAACACCTTCATTCGGGTACCAAACACAATACACGACCTTCGCAAAGAAAATACTTTTGTGTAACTTAACTTGACTATTTTACCTAGAAAGCACAATAAACAATCAATTTAAATAATTAGTAAAGTGTGAGTACACTGATCCCCATAATAAAGGTTCTCATTCTCAATCGATAATCGATACAGCGCCATCATGCGGAGTGTCTGAGGAACTAATTCTTTTGCTTTATCCTTCTACTTTTTTTTATCTCCGATTGTAAAAGCCTTAAGTGAATACGAATAAAAGTAAGACACTGTATACGTATATTTTATTGTAGAGATCAGTGAAAAACGCACCTTGTTTATTTCGCATTAGGTACTAAATTAGCACTGAACGGACATACCACGAACGACGCTAGATCGTTTATTGCACTACCGGAACACTGAAATATTAATTAATTTACTTTGCGCAACACTTATATACATTCACATAAAATCTATAGGAAATAATTCATTATGAATATTTACAAGACTTTCCTTTAAATCTCTATTAGTTAACAAATTTTCAAAAAGATATTTTTTTTGGAATTTCGACAGCTTTATAGGTCCAAACAAAGATACTAAAGGTTGAGGATAATTGCCATATATTAAATAAATAAAGTTTCAATGGACTATATACAATGCACTTCGGTATTGACTAATTGGCGACGACGTAAGTACCCTAATGTTGTCCACTTTTACTACGGTGTCATTGTGAGTACGACTTCATGCTGACTCCCAGTGACCAGCTAAACAGGGCTAAAAGATCAAAGGTCCTAAGCAAACTTAACAAGATAGAAAATAAAGAGTGTAAATCTGAGTGGTCGTAACGAAAGCCCGTAGTGTTAATCGCTACGTTTAGTGGATATTTAGGTGTACGTTTAGAGTAATGATGCCGCTTGATAGTCTACTATCGATAGACTATCGATAGTGTGGCAATAGTGAGACTATCGATAGTACTATCGATAGTATTGAAAAAATCAATACTATCGATAGTTTTGGACTATCGATAGTTATGTATTCTGTAATAGTATTGGTGGTATAATACTATCGATACTATCGATACTATTATATGTCAATAGTATAATACTATCGATAGTATCGATAGTATTGATTTTAGCAATACTATCGATAGTCCTATCGATATCCTACCTGATTTTCAAGGTCAACAATCGATAGTGTAACTATCGATAGTTCAGCATCACTAGTTTAGAGGATAATATATTTAGGTGTGGTCGGTGACATTCACATACCTTTATAACGAGAATGACACAAAATACATCTCCCAGCGTAAGTAAATTGTAATACTAGAACAAGAAGCCTCAAGACATAAATTCACATTAAACAGCATGAAGACGTACTCAACAAATTCACATATGGCATCATTTAAAACAACTCATAATTTGAAAATAGAACAGAATTATTAAAAACAAAGTTATGTTAAGATATTCAATATAAACTCTTGCTAGAAAAGACGGTGAGATTCGAAACAATGACACAACGGAATGGAGGAAGATGGAACAGACACGACACGCCGAAATTCAATACACAAATTTCGCACCTACGATAGCTTATTAGGACGAGAGCTTTACAAAAAAGCTAATAAAAATGGCTACGCTAAATACCTGCAATAACGTTTTTGCTGCAACATTTACAAAATCAGCATCTAACTTTACATCAAGACTATTGATGTTACTTCTAAATGTTCATAAATATCTTCATATCCTGTAATGTTCTGAATTGAAATTTGAAACTTGAAATTCAGTTTTCATGGTAGGTCGAGTTTTGTTGAGCACATATCTGCCCAATTTAGTCTTGTTCTAAGTCGGTCAATTGTCATGGGCGGCAGTCGAAGGTGGTGCTAGCCTGCTTGTTTTTTAAAAAAACTTATGTAATTCATTTAACAAAGGAATAGTTATCAAACTTGAAACCACGACAATGTAGTGTCAAATAGGACTCCTGGCGCGTAGGTCACATTAAATTTCCTAGTTGTGAGAAGTATTCTCATATCAGACTTCGATGCTAGACTCGTGTGTATACCCAGTTGCATTACAAAAACGTCACACAGACGCGAGTACTAACAGCCGGTTGGATGACACCCGATGGTCGTTACAGTATCTGGAATAGCTTCTTCAGTTCCACCATCAGCTGCCAATCCGTCTTGGTCAAGTCTTCTCTGAAGTAATCCTTGCACGCGTCGATACTTGCGCGCGATATCTGGAACAAGAAATTGATAATGTTATTCGTGTCACAAACTGTATGTTGACGAGGTTGTTTTATATTATGTAGTTCGGTTACATTTAATAAGAGTGTCTTGAAATCAAGAAAGAATAGTAGGCTTCTTCTTAGTTAATTGTGCTTTACCACCAAAGAACACACCCCGCCCCGTTAGATCGCCACATTAAGACTTACGGAGACACTATTTTAGACGAGAAAAAAGGTAAGAAACTTATTGTAACAATAAAGCTGCTATATTTTATTGAAAACATTCTTAGCAATTAGGAAATTCCCATTATAGAAGTTATTGCGATACATCACAAAAATACATCTCACTTGCGTCATCTACACGAGGAAACCATTTTTAAAAATGGAAAAGCTAAAACTCAAAGAAGCTGTATAAAATAGGCTGCATTCCAAGTTTGCCACGTGTTCTAAATATAGATTGACTATGAATGTACACGAGGCCCATTCAGGTCGACCCAGTTTAAGCATCGATTCAGTTTCCCGGGATTCATTGAGGGTCTGACGTCACCGGGGAAATAGATCAGGTTGTGCAAGCAAGGAACTGGGTCACACCCCCTCCATGACTTCCACCCCCGGACCCCGCACCGGCGAGTGGGCCAAGTGAATACAACAGATTAATATAATAGGACTTTTTGGAAGTTCTAGTTCAGCTAGTTCTAGTCTATGAGATTGATGAAGGGAAAAAGCTAAGATTCCCAATGTATCATTATTTGTTATTGATGATGCAAATGAATTGGATGCACCGAAATTCCTGTTTGATTAATAGGCTTTGTTATTCCTTTTTTACTTATAGATAGGTATATAAGCGATATAATTTACGTAGAATAATGGGTTGCTTAAATGTTAATTAAGGGATGAAAATATATACCCTATAGTTATATTACAGTTATTCACCCGAACAATAGACACCTACCCTTTATGTAGAGTGGTAACGACATTACATTTTTAATAGTATTATTTTTTTTAAATAATTTCAGCGGCTCTTTATTAAAATTTAATTTCATGGATTTGCAAACTCTGAGTTTGGTATCTTTCAACATTTTGTTATTTTTTTGACCTAACATTCAAGTTAATTATATCATTGTTTTTATGTACCTAGGTAATTGAAATTTGTTGTAACAATTTAAAGTAGGTACCTACTTAATTCTGTGCAAATGCAATACAAGTAACTTTTTCCATTTTACTTCATACCAACATCATATTTCTCGATCTGACTTCCCCTATATTGTTTGCCCTTTATCTTACTCTGTTTAGTAGACATACATAGGTAGGTACCTACATACCAAAACCTACATTAACATCACAACATGAATTGTAACACAGTTAGTCATCAATAAAAGCGACGTGCCTCTCATTAAGATCGTATGAAATAATATCTTCCGTCAACAACATACAAACCGGCGGCTTGCAGACGATGACACGAGTTTGCACAATAAGTAGTTTCATCAATGAAACCGCGCAGCGAAACATCAATGGCGCTTCTAGAATGGGATCTGACCCGGTCACCGCGCGTGTGTGTGTGACCGCGTGTGTGTGATCGTGTCTGTGTGAGTCAGCTCGACCGACGATGATTTTCGATCCTATAGTCACGACGATAGAGCGGTACAGCCAACATTTTGGTAAGGTACGAATGTCCTTATGACGTCGTGTGTTCACGCAATGAAACATACAATACAAATATGACATAATCAACGCAATAATCTTTTAATAAAATGTTGCGAGGATTATTTTCAATAAGCAAAAAAACATTACAAGTATTGTATTATAACAGTTTTACGAGGTGAATTTATTTTGACATGGGCCATGGCTTAAATTTAATGACGATGATAATATTTAAAAGCTTTTGTAGGCTTTTATAGGAATTCCGTTACAATACCTATATGAATGTGTGCGGAATATCAATATGTAGGTACTTATTAAAAGGACTTTATAAAGTAACTAGAGAACCGCCCGCGCTTCGCTTCGGGACCCGTAGGTAACAGCCGCGTAGGTCCCGCTCCCGTAGGAATTTAGGCTAAAAAGTAGCCTACTACTCGCTCTCTTCACTCCACCCTGTCTGAGGTGTGTGGTGCCCTCGGGACAGTTAGTTCCCCTTTGGGGGTGTCTCTCGCGGCCCGTTAAAACGGACTGGTTCTTGGGCTGGGCCCTAAGGCCCTTGGTTGTCCATCTGTGGTTAACCAATAGGTCAAGTCCGTTGAGTGGTGGCCTTTTTACAGGCCACAGAGTCTTAAACGGGATGGGGTTCATCTTCGCGCCGCCCAGGCGATCGAGGCCCTACCGGGTGAATCCCGCTGGTGGGAAGCCCAGCAGGAGCCGATCAGCGCCGGGCGACGACTTACGAAGCCCCAGTATCAGTCAGTGCTAGCCCCGTCCCGCGCAACCAGCAAGTCGCGCGGGAAGGCCCAGCGGTCCGGTGGACGGGTGTGGAGCGGCGCCAGGTCCTGCAGATGCGGGAACCGCGACGCGTCGACACGCCCGAACATGTTGCGTGCCAATCTTTCGATGAAGTCGTTCAGGCTCTCGACTCCAAGGTCCCTCTGGTCCGCTGGCATTATCCTGTTGGCTGAGCAACTTGCGGACATCAGTCAACAGGATAGTGCCAGCGGGCGGGCGGTACACTGAATACAGCCGGAGCTGGGAGTAGCCTATTACATTTGCCTATGACTTAAGTAAATTACATGTAGTATTTGACAGCGTAATTCAGAACTTGCAAATGAATTTTATTACCGCCATCTATTAACAACTCCGAAAATGAATATCTAGCAACTAACAAAACATCGAACTTCCCATGGGAATGGGATGTTTTTCCGCGGTAAAAAGTAGCCTACGTCACTCTCCACCCTCCTAACTATCCCCACACACATAAACCTTACCATATAATAGCTTTGTTGCGACGTGAAAGCGTCACAAACAAACAAACAAACAAACAAACAAACAAACACACTTTCACATTTATAATATTAGTAAGGATGCACTATTTTAAACCAAACGTTGTTGCAGTTCTTCTACATTGTAGAGATTTTTTAAAAATGTCAATATTTGGTGCTTATATACAATGGTACAACTTGTAATTTTATATGATTCTGTTTTAACGGTGGAGGCCGTTAATGTTAATGCCACCTTCTTTTATGTAGACACGCGTTGGTGGTCGAAAAACAAACAGAGCAGATACAAAATCATCAAAAACCTACGCAGAGTCACTTAAAAAACCGGAGAACCATATTTCGCAAATTAGACTCCGCGACTGAAAGCCTTAAAAATATTGCCCGTTGCTTCTAGTTAACATGGAAGCTGGTAGCTGCCAATGCATGAAATACCATTATATGGTCACCATGGATGTAGAAAGTCAAGATGGGCCCGTAACATACATAAGGCGCACGACGAGTGGTCAACATTAGGTTGTGTGATTGAGTGATTGATCAAGTCAGTCTGTTGTAGACAGCAGCGAGTTACACATCTTCCTTACGCAAAATTGACTTCAGTAATTACGTCCGCAAATGTAGAAAATAGGGCTTCCTGTGCCTTCAAAAATATTCTAACAATTCAAGAAACACAAATAAAGTCCAAAGGAATCACATTTCATTATGTAAACATTGAATTGTAAATTATTTTCACTATTTCTAAAATAATAACTTTATTAAAATGGCGCGTGACATATGGAAGAGTGACAGAGACAGCACGACTAAAACTTCCAAACGCGGAAGCGAGATATCACTATGTAATCTGTTCGTTTTCAAATATAGTAACAAAATTCCATTGCGCCAACTTCACGCACAAACCGATTCAATTCAAAATTGGATTGTTACAATTTGACACACATTCGAACGTGCAAGGCCGGTCTATATTATGTATGTCTATGATGGTCACTGTATGATACCTATGAGATCGCTTCAGAACACTAAAATGTGGAACACATGGACAGTTTATCCCATATGCGAATACTATCAGGGTAAAGGTGAGCCACATGGTAATCCAATCGGCGAATATATTTTTCCTTATCCACCGTACAACATAAACTTTATTTAGGTTTAAGACTAAAGTATGTAAGGGAAACTCAAAACATGTCTTCTGTACATAGAATTTTAACGTCAACGAATAAAATTCAAATGTAGACCTGTGAATACTGTGAATAACGTAGACACGACGGAAGTCTGGCGACCAGTATAAGTAGACGAATGACATAAGCAGAATAAGACTGCGAGACAGCTCAAAACATTATTCGCTGGGCCCACAATCGGCAATAACGTATGCCATATATCTGACGTCCTGGTTACATAATACATCCGGTTTAAAAGTCCGCAACGTTTTCCATTCATGAAAAGTAATCCGCAATGTATTCAGTTTTTCTCTCTTGTGACGTAAAGGAATTCATTTTATTTTTTATTGCTTACATTTACATACGTTTCATTGATATATGCACTTCGGTCTGCGAAATGTTCGGCATATGCATGACTGATTTCCATTGATATTTTATGCAATACATGACGTCATTTGTGTCTTGTTTGCCCAGTACCTAGTATTAAACTGAATATAAGATATCTATCTATTTATCTATATCTATAAAACTCAAAGGTGACTGACTGACTGACTGACTGACTTATATAGTGATCTATCAACGCACAGCCCAAACCACTGAACGGATCGGGCTGAAATTTGGCATGCAGGTAGATATTATGACGTAGACAACCGCTAAGAAAAGATTTTGATCAATTCTACCCCCAAGGGGATAAAATAGGGGATGAAAGTTTATGATTTTCGACTGATTGAACTGAACGTACAGCCCAAACCACTGGACGGATCGAGCTGAAACTTGGCATGCAGGTAGATGTTATGACGTAGACATCCGCTAAGAAAGGATTTTGATCAATTCAACCCCTAAGGGGATAAAATAAGGGATGAAAGTTTGTGATTTTCGACTGATTGAACTGAACGCACAGCCCAAACCACTGGACGGATCGGGCTGAAAATTGGCATGCAGATAGCCACCATGATGTAGACATTCGCTAAGAAAGGATTTTTCAAAATTCATCTCCTAGAGGGGTTAAATAGGGGGGGTGAAGTTTAAACGAATTCCACGCGGGCGTAACGAAGTAACTTTAGAGAATTAGCTCAGACACTTTTTGTAGAGTTATACCTAAGTAATCTAAATGTTTCGACCACTTTTGTACACAGTATATATATAACTCAAAGGTGACTGACTGACATAGTGATCTATCAACGCACAGCCCAAACCACTGAACGGATCGGGCTGAAATTTGGCATGCAGATAGCCACTACGATGTAGACATACATATAAGGATACATATAAGGATTTTTCAAAATTCATCCCCTAAAGGAGTGAAATAGGGGGTGAAGCTTAAACGAATTCCACGCGGGCGAAGCTGCGGGCATAAGCTAGTATAAGATATTCTTTAAACGTTAAAAATGTAAAATTTTATGTAAAGTTTTTTATGTAAAGTAATTTTAGCGTAAAGTGTATTATGTGGTAGGTATAGTGCCGATAGCAAGCAATAAGTTTTTGTGTTCATCTTGAATTAAGTCTTGTTTTAGATCTAGAGTGATGCTGAAGCTCGATTAATACCGTAATTAAAAAAAAAAGATTTTATGTAGAAGAAAAAAAACAAAATACGCTTTTAGAAAGAAGGTGAATTATAAATGCAAAGCCATAAATTTAGTCACTGTGCTATTAACCGTTGAGGAGTTTCTTTTTCTGGACCGAATTCTACGCACAATATCCGGTCATACTTGTTATACATTTGCATTGTCATCGGGGTTTGAACTCTACAAATTAAGTAGGTAAATCAGGCTTCTTGAAATTAGTAGATATTAGTCTAGGTACTATTTCAGCTTTACACGTAGGTCAAGTTAATATGCGCATGTTTTAAAAACCGGTCTAGTGCAAGTCGGACAAGTAGGGTTCTGTACCATCGAACGATATAACTTTTATTATTTGGTCGATAACAATACATACAGAAGAACTATTTTTAAGCTGACTTGTATGGCCTTTGGAATGTAACTTTTTTACTTTTGTATTATACGTATATACAGCGACCACAGTAATATGAAAATTTCAGACGTGGGCCTATTATCGTCATAGATAGGTATACATATAGTCCATTGACAGACAGAGAGTGGACAATATTATTATCACTTTTGAGTACATCTATAAAAACTTTTGACTCATTTAATACAATTTGAATTTGTCACCCGAAGCATTTCATAAGACATCACACACAATGTTTATGTTGTTGTTACACATATAAATGTCGTTCTGGTATCTGGTCGCGGGGAATGTGAAATTACCAATCGCCACTAAAAACAAATCTATTACAATATGTGCTCAAAGTTCAATTTACCTTGTAAACAAAAATTAACTTACGACCTTATAAGCTCTCGCCGTCAATGTGCAACGTACCTTAATTACAGGACCAGAAAGCTGGCATTTGTGTGGGATGCAATTAAAACGAATTCCATAACGAATTTGAACACATAGGTACGAAGCTAAGGGCTATACATCGCGGGGGCGGTTCGGACGATCTTACCTAACGTATGGAAAGGCGTGACGTCACGTTACCAAAAATATCGCGACCTTCGCGCCGGTGACGGAAAGCTGCGTGCTGGACTCACACCGAGTGCTTTCATATTATTAGTATTACGGAAAGATTGATGCTTTCGTGTTATGCCAGCTAAAAATATAAACGCTTTTTCTATTACACGACCTTAGAGCTTAGAGTATCTATCAACTATGTACGTCAGAGAAACCAATGTTAAAGTACTGAATACAAGGTTTTACTTTGTTATATATTCAAGGACTACGCTTTGTTTCTGTAGGATTTTAGTACTTTTATCTATCGGTGAAGTTGCATTACTTCTTATTCAATAACTTCCCACGTAGTAAAAGAATATCGCTTTTTTCAGTGCGCCAACCATTACACCGTAAAGTACTCTAGAGACAAATCTATGGATCTTTTCCAATAGTAGTTCTGCAAGATGACCATTCCGTACGAGTCATCAATCTACATTGATATTGCATTTGCAACCCACATCGCGTTTGGATCCCTTTTCATGTCCATAGCCAAACGAATTTGTACTCAGCCATACATATATTATAATATTTCCTATCATGTGCGAGTCAACAGAACGATCAGCTATCCAAACAAACAATAGCACGCAAAGGAGTAATGAATAAAATAACGAAATACGGAAGAATGTTATTGATAGCTAATCTCTCGGGCATTGCAACTGAACATGTATAAAAGATTTAATTGATTTTTGAAGTACTGCTAGAAGCTACACAGCACCAGTTGCCTACCATCACGTATACCTAATTGTCATCGCTGTATTAAAGCAGGTAGTTCATAACGAGATCAACAGGACTGCTATGATCTTACAAGGATCTAGCAGCAAGCGAATCTTCTTGCTAGTGGTAAACTTATTTAGACATATTTATAAACAATGGACGATTCAATGCCACGCGGTGACTTGTCCTGTTTCTGGGGCCTGGGCAATATAACTACATAATCACAATTCATGACTCTCCCACATTTGGGCTCAGTTGTATTCTCATAATGAGACGGATACATATAGCTGCATATTCGGTCACGCTACCATGTGGGATTGGTGGACTAGACATAACTTGGAGAATATTATGGAGAAATCTCAAGTGTGCATATTTCCGAAACCAAAGCATGTGATAATAAAATTTTAATACGCAAAAGTAAAGTAGAGGATGCGGGATTCTAATTCAGAGCCCCGGTTCCGGAGTCCAACTTTCAAACCATTCAGCTACCACAACTACGATATACGATATAGCTTAGATTATATTCACTAGGTATACCAATTGATACGACTTTCTTTATTTATGTAGAGTCAATTGTGAAAAATTTCACCCAACTTTTTTACGTAAGACAAGTTATTTCTTGACAACAATCCCACCTGATGGCAAGTGTCGATGAATTTAAAAATATTGGCCGAATTTACTCATAAAGTCTATGCCTTCTCCCCTTGAAAACTCCCACATTATACGAGTACATAGGCGGAAACACCTACGAAAAATTCAATCAATTCCACGTGTAATATAGATACTACATATATAGACAAGTCTTAGCACTAAAGCCAATCGATATAAAAAGACGATACGAGACATGCAGTGTAAGAGTAGCTGTAGACATCCTCAACGGAACCTCAGCGGAATCAATACCGACGGGCGCGAGCGTCAATATTGCACCCGAGCCGCTCTATTGGATTAGCCACGTCGAAAATTAGACATCGTACAAGTAAGACTAACATTTATTTCGAGAATTCTAATACTCCATGCTGTCAATGGTTACTTTTAGACACTTTTCCTAGCTGAAAACTATGTATTTTGCATGATGCCGTGAATTGGTAATCTGCCTAGAGATTCAATCATATCAGTTTTCTTAATTTCCTTAACGAGTAGCGAGTGGGATTCACATAAAATATATATATATTATCTCATTGTGGTGATGATTTTAATTTAAGTACCATTTATTAAATGATATAATTTCATTATGTGTACGATCAAATTTTTATGTTATTTTTTCTTTTTCTATTGTATGTTATATGTTTGAATATCTACCGCTATTTCTGATATCTGCTTATAGCAAATGTTAATTGGTATAGAATGTCATCTTATCATGAAGTCTGTCTTTTGTATCACATCACAATGATTTTGGTATAAAGGTACCTAAAGGTAATTTGGTACAAACAACTATTAGTTATCACTACATTGGTCGCCTGCTATATTGATAGTAAGCAATCCCATCTCTATCATAATAATCATAAGGACATACAAGGCCAATGCCCAGGGTCCCCGACTTCACGGGGCCCGAATGACTCACAAATTTTACTTTTAAATCTTTCGAAAGTGAACGCTGAAGCTTATATTTTGAGTTAAAATAAAATGATCCTAAATCCTGTGCAAATCCATATAGGATGGTGAATCCAATGGGTACATAATAACTTACAACCTATTATGGTACTTTTCACTACCCCAGATGAGTTCCCAAAGGCCCACGCTCTAAAACGGTGTTGTTAATAAGTAGTATAATTTTATTTTAACAGTGAGATTTCTAAATATAGATTCTGCTGTAGCTCCGACCCGCCCCTAGCAACAGACGTCAGCTAGCAGAGTGCAGCCATGACGTCACGGGCGACCCACATGCGCTCCCGATCAATGGCGGCCCACGGGGGCGCCGGCTTTGCGACACACCCTCTTGCATTCATACTTTCTACAACCTACAGGCTACATGTCATTGTTAATTAAACGCAGCATGAAAGACTACGAGGGAACATGTACAGAAAATGAGGGTTGTTTCCTAGAAGTTATAGTCATATGTTGATAGGAAATTAAATTAAATTTAACTCTGTAATTTAATACTTGTATCAGAAGTTGAAGGACAGGGTATGTATGACTAATGTTACATTTCCAATGATCACTGCTGAAAAATAAAAATACCCAAAAAGTGGTAATTACCGTCGTAGCTTTGAAGAACATCATGGTTTTCACATTACCTATTTTTCTCATTACGTATTATTTATGTTCATTACCTGCACGGAAATTTACTAGCATAACCTTCCTTTATTTTTACGTCCATTTCTAACTTCTACAACAGAAAATTAGATTGTATTTTTATTTTAAATCAAAATAAAGTTCCGTGAATACTGGCATCAAATGATTTTAAAAATAAAAGGTTAATTTTAGTCTATGATTGTTCTAAATCCAAATATAGAAAGAAGGTTGTCAAACAACAAGCCCATCAGTAAGGTAGGTGCATCTATCTACGTCACCCCAGCCCCGACCTACTGACCCGCCGAGCTGCGAGCTGCGATCAATGAGGCAGGGTGAAGGCGCCATTCATGCTCGTTGGCTACGACCGTACGACTTGAATGAAATTTTATGAATAAAGTCTATAAAAACATAATATTCAACCGATTTACTGAGTAGTTACCTCATACTAAAATTTATGAAAATAATAGCTGATTGATAATTTGGACGGAGGTGCCTTATGTATGTAACTTAAGTAAGCATTGAGAAAAGAAATTACTTCACAAAAATTTAGATGAAGCTATTGTGTAGCTTTTAATTACATGGGGTTTACTCTCAAAATTTTCTTCCAAACATCTAGAATTAATGAAACGCTTGTTTAAATATTTCTCAAAAATTGGACGTTGAAATTGAAATTGAATGAAATTGAATGAAACTATAACTTGTAGTAATACCCGTCTCTGATTTTTATTTAGGTGATTAGCTAATTACAAATTGAATATATCTTTAATTGATTCCACAATAAACCTACTTCAGTAACACATTTTTAAATTAATTTGGGTAGATACCAAATTAAGGTTTTACAACATCAATAATAATTCTAGCGATATTGTTACAAAATAATTCTTATATGTATCAACGTACATACATTTAGTCGTGATCGTGACTATTTCATACGAGACAACCGACGGGTTGTTTACGTTTCGGCAATGCGCAAATATGACACGTCGTAATACAACACGAGCCATGGAAACGTACACACGACAAAGATACTGTTTCCGCCTTTCCTGTTTGCAATTTATACTTTACACGCAAAATAACGTGAACCTATACAGAACAGACATTACAGACGGTATAAAAAGTAGCTGAGCGACGTTGCATTCGCTCTTATTACAATAGACGAGATATTTGTAAAGCTTACCAATTTCAAGTCAATAAATATAGCGATACCTTTACTGCAGGTCTTACCGAAACTCAAATCATTTATTTCATGAAGGTATTCTCTCATCCTTTCGCTAAGGAAAAAACGACAGAGTAAGTCCTTAGCACGCCTTTTTTCTTTCATTTTTCTTTCTTACAATACAGGATGTAGTAATTGTACCTACAATACAGAATACAGAGAATGTTACATGTGCAATGCGGTTAATATCGATAATTCTAAAATCGAAAAAGGATCATTGATAATGATCAATGTCCCTTAATAAAATCTCTCCACCTTTCGACTTTCTGGAATATTTTAGACCGCAGTCGACATGGACCATTAGATTTCTGGATTCTAGCCAAACTCGACTAGCTATAAACAAAATTCTTCATTTGTTAAAATCACTACTTTCCACTCCACTTAGATGAAAAAACACTAAGTACAGCGTATCAATAATTAATGATCGCTTGAAAAACTGTAAATATCTTCATAAATATAAAATCTTTTTGTAGTCCGACATAAATCGTCCATAGTCGTTAGTGTAATGACGCGACCAATGATATATCGGAACGAATATAACACCAAAAAGAATTCTATAAGATTGATAAATTTAACATTCCCTAAAACTTTCATCGGTTCGCCTTTGAAGTCGCTCGGAATAAACGAAACGGATAATTTAGTAATTTACATGATAATATTAATAACACGCAGATACATCGGAGATCACGATGTTATTTTAGAGTGGCTCCTTTATAAATAAACGTGTAGGACCTTTTGAACGTAGTATTGATAGCTACTTGTGTTACAATCGATAGGGAACGGATGTAATGTCTAAATAAAGAACTCCAATAACGCTACGGACCTAGCGCAGACAGACGTACAAATACTAGCGATACAGATGCATGTGTATATCGAGCGGTGTGTAAATGGCTTATATTAGTTTCACCTGTATGTATGATTGAATTTACGTGTAATGGAATGCTTTAAGTTTTACGCACTTTCAGATGTTCAATAATAATCATTTACACACGTAGTCCATAAGCTCATGACTCACCGCTTTAATCAAAAATAAAAACTTATTTTTTAAGTTCCAATAATAATTATAATAGTTATAATAATTTCATTTTCATTTCATTCATGTAATAGACATTGTATCTTGTATCTTTTAGTTGATTGTACTTGAAAAATTAGCTTTGAATTTTGATACATCTGTTAAATATAT
Organism: Hesperia comma; assembly: GCA_905404135.1. Taxonomy (NCBI): domain Eukaryota; kingdom Metazoa; phylum Arthropoda; class Insecta; order Lepidoptera; family Hesperiidae; genus Hesperia; species Hesperia comma. The sequence goes on from FR990020.1 coordinate 5,386,367, forward strand.
CTAAAAATACAAACAAATATTTTTTCCGGATTTTGGATTGATCTTCGCATTTATTTTTCGAATAATTTTGACAGCATTTTTTTAGTTTTGACTCTTTATGGATATAAAATCCATTGATTCGTGCAATTTTTTAGTCGTTTTTTAAATAGCAACCAAAAGACGTACTTTTATATTTTACTATAGATTTACCTTAATTTAAAATAACAAACAGTTTAAATGTCGGTTAAATTTATTTTAGTTTAGATAAAATTTGGTTAGTTGGTTGCATCAAAACAATACAATACAATTATGGAACGTCCTTAAGATAACAATCTTGTAAAGATTGTGTGACGTCAGAATTTATTTTGTTTCCCTAGAAAATTTCACTGAAAACGTGGTTAAATTTCGTGAATCACAGAAACAGAAAAGCGGTAAACATCATTTGGCGATTGCCGTTTTTCTGTGGGTGTAACGCCGTGCAGTGATAGATTGAAGTCGTTTGATCGTGAACTATGGTATATTATGACTATATTCCTTAATTCGATGATGATAAGATAATAATGAACGGCAAGATTAGTCTATTTTAGCTACTTCCATAGTATTATGTCTAGCCAGATCAAGATCAGAGATGGTCGCGGTGGCCTCGTAGGGATACTTGTTCCCTATGCCCAGACACCTAAATAATAGTATTATGTCCTACGTACAGTACGTGCACTTTACAGCCTCAGACCACGTGATTCGCTCAGAAACTTGTTTAATGAAATAAATATATTAACTGTAATTTCACAATATATTATGGACAATATTATGTATGTAAAAAAATACTATGATAGCTTTCTTAAAAAGAGCCATGTTCACAAAGTTTATACTAGGAATACCTAAGGCTAAACTGATTTTACCAAATTTCAGACTTAGCAAATCTGGTGGCTCGTTCATGGGTATATGCATTAAAATTTAGAATAAAATTCCGTCACAATTGACAGAAATGCCATACTGTTAATTTAAAACTCATGTCAAAAGCATTCTTATGACGAAAGGTTATTACAAACTTGATGATTATTTTAAAGATAAAACAGCTTGGACATGAGTTTCGTATTTTAGCCATAGGCAGTAGTAAGTGTAATTTGTAACTGTGAGTAGGAAAAAAACTCCTTGGGAGTTTCTTGCTGCTTCTTCTTCCAAGACCACTCATCGTAGGGTTTGCTGAATCGATGGCGTAGATTGCCAACGAAAAGCGTTTGTAAATAACTAATATAATATTCAAGACGAAACTCTTAAGTTAACAGAAATCTTCAAAATAATATAAATAATTAATTTGGTATTCACAGATGAGATTACGCGGAAAAATGACGCACGAACGAAGTCGCGATCACAGCCCGTCTAACATACAACATTACATAATATGACAGAACAAAATCCTACCTTGCTAACAAGAAAGTCGGTCTCGTCGAAGTGCCGGCCGAACATCTTGGGCGACTCGCCGGGGATCGGCTCGATCTTGATGCACACCTCCTGCCCCTTGCGCGCCGTCTCCACCTGCTTGTGGTTCACCTCGATCGACGTCACCAGCCCCAGCTCCACGAACTGGACAACACACACGTAGCTCAATGTTTTTATAGGTATATAGGTTGACTAGGAATACTAAAAACCTCGGCATTCTAAACGTCACTCGTAAATTGCTTATCAGCAAGTTGAATGTCATAGTTTGTTTTGTTATTTTGAGAGCTTATTTTGTGCTAAAATGCCAAAAACTATTCATAGTCGTGAAAGAAAAGTGGTTTTCTATGTGCTAAAATAACATGTGCTTAAATAGCATTTGCGACTTAGTCGTCGATTTCGACAACTAATGACATGACCGTTCCTAAAGTTACTGTTGCCTGTGCTGTTTCCATAAAAAAGGAAACTTTAGCGCCCTTATGACAGGTTTTCTATTTTCCTGGTCAAGCAATACACATAATACACGAAAACACTCACACACACGCACGCATACCCGCTCGTATACAATACTCACGCTCACACGCATACACGCACGTTCTCACACGCATTCCCATACAACACGAACGCACACACACATATACGCACGCATGCACGCGTACACAATTTAAACATGACATGTTTTTATTTTACTGCAATTAATTCTGATTTTATAATTGTTACTATGTTTTTTTGTTTGGGCCTAAATAAGTTAAAACAGTCTTGCAAGTTACCTCTTTACTAGGGACGCATATCGGCGTGCCCTCCTTAACTACACCGGCCTCCACCATGACGCCTGCCACGATAGGGTCGCGCGAGTTGAACACGAACTGCGGCAGGATCTGTCACAGAGATATTATTATTTTAATCATGTATTCTACTAGGCGATCAAAACGCTCAAAAATAAGGGTAGTTGTGGGCGTTGCAAATGCTTACTGCAACGTAAGAACTTACAGTATGTGTTCGCAAACTTATGCTGACTGATATTTATACAAATCAATGACAACTTACATAAATATTATTAAGTAGTAAGATTTGTATTTTTGTATGTTTGTAATGAATTAAGTTTCCAACTACTGGACCGATTTTAAAAATCTTTCACCGTTACAATAGTAGATTATCTTTGAGTAACTATACCATTCGCAATTATTATTTCGGCATAACATCTATGATTGTTTTTACTTATCCCGAGATTCACTCATTTACTCAACCCTATATTCACTTACCTTAAGCTTGCATGGGAACACAGCGATGTGCTTGAACTCCTCCCGTTTCTTCTGCTTGAGCTCCTCGCGGTACGCCGTGAACTTGTCGAACAGGTGGTAGATGATGTCCGCCGCGAATATCTTCACGCCCAGCTGGTCCGCCAGCTCTTGGGCGTCTCGTTCAATCTATTGGTTAACACTTCATTTTAAAAGAGTACATGGAAATAATATTGTTGCTAATATGCTAGAGTCTAAGGTCATTTTATATAGCCTGCGAAATTACATTTCTTTTTTTCCGTTTTCAAACTACATTGTACGAATGTGTTCAATTATTCTTTCAAGGTAAACTTTTGAATCCGCTCCGATAAAATTACTACAACTATGATTGGGAATGCATAACCAAACAGCAAATTACTTAAAATGTAGATAAGATAATTAGCAATTTTTTCTTTTTCGCTTTTCAATCGCATCTGAAGTAATATATACTATACTTCTTTTTAACTGAAATATCGTTTGATATAAAGCGACAAACACTCACCTTAACATCAAAGGCCAGTATAGTGGCGTACTGCGAATCGTGCTCCAACATAGCAGACGCCTTCATCACATCTCTCTTCACCACCGGACCTATCCTGATAGCCGAGTACTGTGGGACAACAAATATAACATCAAATAAGATATCAATGCAAAATTTTGAACAATTCTTTAACTTTATTTTGTACGCGTAGAACTGACACAAAGAGGTCGGGGGTTCGATTCCCGGCCGAAGCAGACATTTATGTGATGGATATAATTATGATTGTTATTGTGTAAATAGGGGATGAAATTTTATCAGAAAGATAGTTGATCACGCAAAATCGAACATAAGTTACTTATTTAACCTCATAAGGGGTTGAAATAGGGGATGACAATGAAAAACAGCAATTCCACGTGGGCGAATCCGCGGACGGATAGGTAGTAGATAATAAATTTGTTTTTACGAGGCAATTTTAAATTTCAGAGCGACTATATCGCCTGAAAGGATCGACTAAGCCGCACCTATCATAACTAATATTAATATAACACGTAACTCACGGGTATCTTGCTGGTCCGGAGGAACTCGAGCAAGGCCTCGAGCGAGCCCAGCGTGGAGGCCTGCACGTACACGCCGCGCTCCGTCAGCTTGATCGACGACAGCGCCGACTTCAGCTCGCGAGCCACTTCCTCTCTGGAGCAAGGGAATAATGGAGTTATAACTAGCGCCATTTTTATGGTTACCTCGTAACGATTTTCTACTTTGAAAAGTTCTGATTTTTTTATTTCTTCATTTCAAATTTAATTCATTTATGTGCAAGATAAGGTTAAACATTTTTTAAACATAGGAACAGTAAAGGGTCTCTCTTAATTTTTTTAATAATTTAAGAGTGTGTAAATTAATAATTAGTGTCTAAATTTTAATATGTAAAACTAACATTAACAGACTGCTACACTAATATCTCACAGTAATATAATACTAATTCCAGTCTTCACTACTTAGGTAAAGTGCCCTAGTTTAGAAGAAATATAATAATTGTTGACTTGAAGATATTTATTATTGTAATTTAACCGGAATGCGAAAACTAAAGTAAAGTCTTTAGTTTGTATCAGAGGCATTATTTACGATCAAGATCTCTCTACAAGTACTGAAAGATTTCGGAAAAGTCATTCGATTCGGCTTCTTATTCGGCTCTAACATCACTCACGACGAGTAAGTTCACGCATGGCCGTAAAAAGTAGTGACTACTTATCAGAAATAGAATAGACCAAAACGCAATTAAAGGCAAGGACAAACAAACCCTAATAAAACCGTGTAACTGCATACTTCAATACTCACTTAAGTACATCGACCTCGTCAGGTTTCTGCGCAACCAAGAGGTTCAGGCCCGCGATGGCTTTCTCCAGCTCTTTGGCCGCGATCTTCACGCCCTGCGCGCCCACCACTTCCTTGTGCTCGATGTAAGCATTCTGGTAACACATTAAGTTATTGGTCAAGATTTGGACGCTTGCTATTTAGCAAAAGGATATTTTCTTGTACCAGGAGAACAAAAATCTTAGCATTCGTAACAAGTTATATAACGCTATAACATCACAATCTACAGAAGAAAACACATTAGAGATGAGAACAAAGAAACTCTTGTTTTACCGGATAACCATTTTAGACAGGTACATAAAACTCAGTAGAATTGTTGCCAGAATACACACTAAAACCCTGTATTCTTTCATCATTGCAATGAAGTATTCAGGTCCGTGCTCTAACGAATTTAATTTGTTTTTGATCCACACATCCTTAAGTCCACGTCCAAAAAAGCATGCTCACCAGCGAGTGACCACAATATGACATAAAAAATATACTGCACCAACCTTAACCCGCAGCTCCTTCATGGGCTGCGGCATGAGCAGCGAGCGTATCTGCGTGACGATGGGTCCGTCCGTGCCCGCTAATATGATCGTGTCACCCTCGTGCAGCGTGCCGTTGATCAGGATCGTGTCGATCGTCGTGCCCAGACCGGGGATGGCTTTTACCTGTTGAATGTATAACAACTGTAGTAACTTTTAAAACTTTTTAAAACCAAAATGATTTATTTAAATTAGTACAAAAATAAGAATGTGTCAATTTAAAGAATCCACTTCAAACTTTTTTCGAGAGATTTCTCTAAGTTTAAAAAGGGCGAAATAGGTAATCCTGAAAACCTGTGGCCGCCAAATCCGAAGTTCTGGTTTTGATATTGCTGTAATGTATGAATAAGATCTTAACAAAAATAAAATATCCTTCTCTTCAAAGTTTCACATTTCATATCATAAAATAAATATTATATCACATCATAAATACGTATCATGATCATAAACACCATACATAATATCTAATATACATTACAAACATCGTAGCACCACATAGCTCTAAGCGCGGGAACGTTAAAAACGGATTATCAGAACCCTCCTTACCTCGAGCACAGTGGCGAGTAGCTGGTGCGAGAACACGAGCCGCTTGTGCAGCGGGCCCTCGCAGGCCTGCACGATCATGGCGAGCAGGTTGCCCATGCCCTCGCCGGTCACGGCCGACGTCGGTACTAAAGATACGTAGCTGCGCGGGTCCGGGTTGTCGTAGAATAGTGCTGCGTTCAGACCCTGGGAGGGAAAATATTAAGAGTGTAATAAAAATTGTCTTTATTTCCTGTAACCTGACCAAAGTTATTTTAAATATACATTTTCTGTGTTTCTAAAGGTAGCCATTGACGATACGTCCATTTGGAATGCTTCTAAATGGAAGATTTCCATATGGAAGTATTTCCATAAGGAAATCTTTCATTTATATAATATATTTAGATAATAATTACTACTCAACTTTTATTCATGAATAAATAAATATTTAAAACTATATTTTTAATAACAGATACCAGGTCAGGCTATCTTACAACATAAATAATAATAAATAATGCTACACACTCAAAGCCCCACACTAGGATTCCCTGTGTCGTCGGTGCCTTGGACAACACACGAGACAAGGACACACACCCAGACCGAGAACGGAAATTCAAATTCATCATTCAAATCGCCGCCTCGCTGGGAATCGAACCCAGGACCCTCGGAACAGCGATCCGGCGTGTTAACCATTGCGCCATTCGGGTCGTCAAGGAGATGTATGTCCCTTTCAAGAATGCTGATCTTCTACTATCTTTTTCCAACCCTTACACTTACCTTATCCACTATTAATTTTTCGTTAAATAAATCTTATCAAAATTAAATTAAATTACTCACCTGTTCAGCAAATTGAAGAATAACATCCTTGGTTCGCTTCTCGAACTCCAACTGAGTATTAGATTGCTGCAACTTGAGTATGTCCCGTACGTCCTTGCGTTGCGCGCTCTGCCAGTCGTACAGACGGTCGATCTTGTTCAACGCAACGATGAACGGTGTCTTCTTTTGTTTGAGAAGGTTTATTGACTCTATGGTTTGAGGCTCCAACCCGTGCATTATGTCCACTACCTAATGGATCAATGAAGAATATAAGATATTTTAATCCAAAGAAACTTGGTCTGTTATGTTTATACTTTGTGGAAATAATTAACCAGATACATATTATATACTTAATTGATATAAATTAAAATCTACCACTACTATCAAAGGATAGCCTTAGACTTACGACGAATGATTTTAAAAAAATGTGAATCCATTGCTAAATCATACTTACAAGAATAGCAATGTCACACAAAGAAGAACCACGATTCCTCAAATTGCTGAAAGACTCGTGCCCCGGAGTATCAATGATCAGCAAGCCTGGTAACTTGAAGGATATTTCATTCACCTGAAATAATAAAGTTTGTATGTAACAAACAACATAATTTTTACACGCCCAATTTCGTATGGTGTGTGTAGCAAGCGTGGGCGAGCGCTTGCCGAGCTGACGATCTCCCTAGCCTTCGATCCGTGCAAAAGAAATCCGAAAACCGAAAGCAAACAAATAATATATGTAAACGACAGAAACATTCAGAATGACGGTTCAAAATAATTCAACATGTTTTATTCCATAACCATGTTCATTTTTTCCTTTATTAATATTAATCAAGGCAAGAAAAAACCGCACAACTCACCCCCTTAACATGTTTAGTCTGCTCCTTAATATTCTCAATGGGCACATTAGTGGCACCGATCTGCTGAGTAATACCTCCGGCTTCACCGTCCTGAACGTTGGTACGGCGGAGTTTGTCTAAGATCTTGGTCTTGCCCGTGTCGACGTGGCCAAGCACACACACCACTGCAGCACGAAGCGGATTGTTCAGCTTGTTCTTCTCATTATCTTCTTTCCGTTTCTAAGGACATGTGAAAAAGGTATTATATAAGTTATATAAGCTTTTATCAAAAAGTATATTGAGGAAGCATATTGTACCTTAAGCGATTTATCCGAAAAATTAAACCAAAGCTTATTTCTCAATACTTTCCTATGAGCAGCATCTGAGTTGAGCTGTGATTTGTATAGGCCTTTATTGTACTTGTGTATAATGGAATTGGAAACAAAACTAATATGTACAATCAATTTAAAATTAATATACCTCTAATCTCTTAAGGATTATCTCTCGTTTCTTCTGTGCGTCTGTCATTTGTTCATCATCAGAATCTTCTTCAGAGCTGGAATCTTCTTCTGAACTATCATCCTCTGATTCTGAACTATCTTCATCATCCTTCTAAAATAAATTGAATTTTTCTTCATTCATGGTCATGAGAAAACAAATCACTAAATATAGCTTTAGATTATATAGGCTAGCAAAAAATTTTTTAGTCTTCAATTCATTAAAACTATTTTTTTTTTCGTAATTGTTCAATCTCAGTAAACAGACTTTTCTTTCGAAAATGCTGGAGATAAATATGATTCAAATTGAATTATCGATTAAGTCCTTTTAAGAACATTTCTTACCTCTTTAGGCTTTTCTTCTACTGAAGCTTGTTTTTGAGCTTCTGGAGGCGGTGGTGTGGGTTCTTCCTTTACTGGTTCCACCTCCTCTTCTGAGGACTCGGCATCCCATGAATCTTTCACTAATTCGTTATCGGACTCCTTTTTCTCTTCAGATTTCTTTGGTGCTTCCTAAAATCAATCACACAGACATACAAATTATATGAAACCAACAAAACATTGCAATCGTAAATTTCCAATATGTCAATATTTTCATGTTTAAAACTTGCCTTCTTATCCACTACTTGTATTTCTATTTTCTTCTCCTCTGAAGGTGTTGGAGGTGCTTCTTGTGACATTTGATTTTTTAATTTAGTTGGCTTAATCCTAGTTCCGGGTCTTGGAGGTTTCTTCTCAGCAGAACCAATTTCTACGCCTTGGGCTTTCAGAGATTCTAATAAGGCTTGAGCTCGAGCTTTTTCAGCTTTTTGTTTAGGGGTTAATAACTTTCCTTCGGCTTTAAGTCTTTCTTTTCTCTCCTTTTCCTTCTGCTTCTTTCTTTCTTTGCGTTCCTTTTCTAACCTAATTGCCTCTAGTCTCTGTTGCTCTCGCTCTTCCTCTTGTCTTAAGCGTTCTTCTTCTTCTTTTTTCAGTCTTTCTTCCTCTTCTTTAACTTTCTTTAATGCTTCCTGCATTGCAGCAATGGTCTTCTTTGTAGGCCCCTTTTTGCCTTTATCGTCCTTTTCAGCCTTATCCCCTTTCTTCTTTTTCTTTCCTTCGGCTGCTGGAGTGTCACCCTCTCCCTCTTTTTCTTCGGAAGGAAGTTTTTGTTCATCCTTAGGTTCTTCTTTTTCAACAGATTTAGTATCAACTTTCTTTTCTGACGGTTTCACAGCAGGTGTACTTTCACCATCATCTTTTTTGCTTTCTTGCTCCTTCTCTTTTTTCTTAGCTTCCAGCTTTTTTAATTTCTCTCTCTCCTTCTTTTCCTTTTTCTTTTGAGCAGCTGTTTTGACGGAAATATCATTCTCATTTTCTTCAGCTTCATCATCTGGCTCAGGTTTTGGTTCCTCTTTCTTTACCTTTTTCTTTGATTTAGGTTTCTCATCTGTTACTTCTGAGGGTTTTTCATTTTCCTGTGGAGTTTCAACAGGAGCCGGAGTAGGTTCCTTTTTCACTCCCGAGTATTCCATCTCCAACTCTGCCAATACTTTTTCCAAATCATCATCACTGTCATCCTTCTTTCTTCTAGCTTTTTTACCTTTCTTACCAGCAGGCTCTTTTTTCTCTTGTGCTTTTTTCTGTGTCTGTTTCTGAACTGGCTTTTCATCATCAGAAGACTGAGGTGCTTCAGGGGCAGAGTCTCCTGAATCCTCAATTTCTAATAATGAAAAAGCACTCTTTTCTTCCTTTTTATTATTTTTACTACTTTTTTTTACTGGTTCATCATCAGACTCATCTACGAAACAAAGGACAATCAATCAAATTTACTATAAATTTGATAAGAAATATAGATAAAAGCTAACACAACAATACAGTAGTAGCTCAGGTGATAGTTATCAAGCGGGACACTAAGTTCCATAAGGGTGCGTTTCCACCGGAGATGTGCGACGGAAATGTATCGTGCGAGGATGTCTAGCTGTGCTGTGAAAATGTGTGGGTGTTTCCACCAAAGCTGTGCGATGAAAATGTGCCTACAAGGATGTGTAGCGGAGCTGTAAAAATGCGCATTAATGTGTGGTGCGAGGATGCGTTGCGAAGCTGTGAAATGTGTCGAAAATCAAATAAATCAAAAATCCAAAGATTTCGATGCTTGGGAAGTAATGGGTTAAATATAAAAGTATCTTCTTTTTCCAATTATCCATATCTATTTTGCGCACTTCTACTTCCAACAAACTCCGTCTATGGACTGGCTCGTACAGTACGCGCAAACCTCGCAACACATCCTTCTCACCACACATTCCTCGCAGCACATCCCTCGCACACATCCCTCGCTTGTTTTGTATGCACAAAAATCTAGCTCCGCTGAGCCGTTTCCACCAGAGCTGTGCTGACCGAGGCGAGGTAAATTAAGCGATTCTATTGGTTCTTTACAAACTCATCCCTCGCTACGCATCCTCGCACATCTCCGGTGGAAACGCACCCTTACTGGCTTGGGAAAATAGTAATAGGAATAGTCTTCCATTTTAAATCTTAGACACTTTTATTTACAAAAAAATTATGTCTACATTTTTTATTTGGTGTTATTATTAAGTTACATTAATCTCTACTTTTTAATGTCAGTTATGAATAAAATAAATAAAGTTGTTTTATTAATTACAAAATCAAAGTATTTATTTTAAAAATTGTTTATGAGTACACAATATAACCTATGGGTTATTTGAAAAGTCTACAATACCTTATGATGAAAACATTATATTATAAATTGATTTAAACCATGAAATTGTGCAATCTCTATGAGAACAACATTAAATTTTATATAGGACCAGATGTTTACCTTCAATTTAGCTTACCTTCACTGCTTTCGACTTTCTTCTTTTGAGACTTGTTTGATATAGAAACATTCTTTATATTCTTTGTGACTTCCTTTATATCAGAATCAGGTGATTTCTTAGACTTAGCCTTTCCTTTAGGTTTTTCATCTTCACTTTCCTCACTATCGGCTATAATCCTGGAAAGTGAAAGCATATTTACTATCACTCCCAACTTAAGCTTAGTAAAATTAGGCTTATGACATAGACCCCATTAAATACATTTTGGTTAGTATTTAATAGTAGTAAGCAAAAATATTATGAAACACCATTCAATTGAAAGGCAAGCATTGCATAAAAAGTCACTAAAAATTCTTATTGATAACCTAAAAGTTACTTACTTTTTTCCCTTATTTTGAGCAGGTTTTAAACTTTCAATGTTGGTAGTTTCTACATCGCTGTCTCTGAAATATAAGGAAATATGAAAGTTTTAAGTGAAAACTATAATTAAACGGGGACAACATATGTTATAAGACAAAATTTACCCATCCTCCACCGTCTGGTTCTTTTTCCCTTTTTTAGCCTTCCCCATTGTTTGTGACAGTTATATTAAGTCACAATGCCTGGTAAATAATGTTGGATTTGTGAGTATTTAATGATTTCTATCATGTGAAACGTAATCAATGCACAATTAGGACTTGTAGCCGAAATATTACTCTCGGTTGCTGGTCGTCGTGTCCGTCTTTTACTAATAACTAATGTCAATTTTGACTTGACTTGACATTAGGTTACGGATATTACGTACTCTGTAGTCGACGACAGATAGAATATTAATAACACGTTCCACTTATAGTAGGGCCATTTTAATAGGCCACATTTGACAGTTCGTCAAAATTTTACAAAGTAACCTTGTAAGGGAGGCACTCCATATTATTTAATATTTCCTACTAGATATTGTTAAAATTTTTACACTTTTAAGTAAAGAACTGACGTCGTTACAAAGTTACGTCAGTGAACTCTTTTTATTTTTAAACATGAGGGATGGTACCAAAAGAAACAGATCAGTAGATAAGTTGAATTCGAGAAGTCGAACTAATCGTCAAAAAGTATTTCACGAATACAAAATAAAATATATTTTAATGGGAGCAGAATTAATTTTCTTACATTTTAGGCCAAAAAATATGTAATCATTCATTTAAATATATAACGTCTGGCTCAAAAGCCAGTATCCAGAAACGTGAAATGTTACAAAAAAGTCATGATTTCATTTCGCGCCATTATTAGACGCATTATTTTTGTCGATTTTTTAGTCATTGTTTGAACTGTGCGGTCATTAAAATAGTTTTTATAACAATCACATTCAATTTACAGATGTTTGAAGTCCTCATCGATTAATTAAATTAATCGATGTTTTTCAGCAGGTTACCCTCACTATAAAGCAAAGACAAACAGTTGTCAAATGTGGCCTATTAAAATGGCCTTACTTTAGGATCGAAACCACTCGAAACGCTTAAAAGTACTTACACTTTTTCTATAGAGAAATAAACGTTTTTGGTATTTTTTAAATGTGGTTAGAAGACCAATTATTAATTAATTATTAATTAATAACATATTTATTACCTGTTTATAATTTGTTTCTTACTAACTTTAACTGTCACTTATCTTCCGTTGGATATTGTGATCAATAAAGTATATTTCATAATTATGAAGAATTTCTACAGGTGGCGAATGATTATTAACAACGGCAATATTGCGATACATACTAGCAATACAGCGAAACAAAATTTTGCATTTATTTTTAATGCACGTTAGTTAATAAATACTTAATGAGGTTTATAGTGAGGACCTGTGGTTAGGACTTATAATGTGACTGTTCTCTTACCTCTTTAATGTCCCGCCTTTTTTCTTCCTCATAATAGAAAATGATGATTACTGTCACTACGTCATCATCGCTCATAGAACGATCACAGTGGCCAAGTGGAATGGTTTGTGGTATGTTTTGCGCGTTGTGATCATAGAGATATTACAATAGAGTGGGTGAGCTATACGGCTGCCCATAGATTGCATTCGCCCCCGGTTAGAAAGAGAAACAACGATAACGGTAAATACCTATCTCTCTCCGATCCCGAGGAGCCAGAAAGAGAAAGGTGCTTACTAAAGATTTCGTCTCTTTTTATCCTAGGTACGCTCTGAAGCCTCGCCAGAAAGAGAAAGGTGATTATTAAAGATTTCGTCTCTTTTTATCCGAGGTACGCTCTGAAGCCTGGCTTCTGCGTTCTGCCCTCTAGTGTAATATCTCTATGGCCACGATCGTGCTGATCATAACTAGGTACTATCCTTATTTTGTGTCATAACGTTCAAAAATCTCAAAAAGCGTTCCGTAAGCATTATGGTTATAGCGTTGGGTGATCGCGGTTTTGACGTAATGGATTACGTCATCATTTTCGATAATGGTAAACATATAATTTTACTATGATTCCGAAAAATAGATCATGGATGAAGTTGTTTGTGAAGCGTCACAGCGGGAAAACGATTGTATATATTTTTTAATGCACGTTAAGTTAAACAATTTGCTGCCTTATTTTTTCAAGCCTGCCATTTTTATTGTTTACATCAGCGCTAAAATTCGTTCCATTTTGGGTACTAAAATGTGACGTACACGGTACAACCAAGTGGAATTCGAAATACAGACGTTCAGAGCGTGATCGTTATGATCAGCTTCCGGAACGTAACATATGGTGATAAGTCGTTAAAAAAATGTATTGAGTCAGAATCAGTCAAATCGTCAAATCAGATCAGATGCGTTATTTGTAAAATTTTAGTCTATTTAATTTTAACTTTCCTAAAATGTATAAAGGAGTTTCGCGAATATTTGCTTTTTATTGTACCGATAAGCTGCAACCGTGTAGATCTGTGTTGTTATCCAGCGTATTGTTGACTCGTAAAGGAAAACTTGGTGGCATAGGTTATGTTTTCAAGAGAGGTAAAAAGCACGATAAGGGCAGTCCACCCGCGCTGTTCGTCCCAGTACCGGTGAAGCCAAACGCAGACGATATTAATATAGGAGAAGAATTTACTGGGCGCCTTAAAAAACAGGATTTATTGAAGATATTGAATAAATTCTATCAGAAACCAGAAGTACGTATGCTAGCTGCGGAGAATGGGCTGGATGACCAACTATTGCATCAGGCATTCTTATCGTTTAGAAGACATTGTTTGGAACACGATTTGCCACCAGATTTACATATTACAATTAGTGATGTACTGATGGGTAAGTGCATGAAATATTGGTGTCTGCTTTTATTATTATTGTTATAGTTATTAATCTTTATTCGTGTTTACCACTTCGTTATAGGCGCAGGACACATTGATGATCTGTTTCCATACTTCCTACGACACGCTAGATTGGCATTTCCTCATTTAGACTGCTTAGATGACTTAAAGAAAATATCGGATCTTAGGACTCCTGCAAACTGGTAAATATTTTAATAAAAAATATATATTAATGTGTAGAATATTTATGTACTTTAATTCAGAACAGCATTTTAAACATAAATTATTTAGGTATGACGATTCTGGTTATATTTTATACTTTCGAAATACTTGCATATAAGATGTTTCTTGCATTTTTATGTGGATGAGCTGTCTAGAGTGTGTTTGTTTGTGAATGTGCGGCTTAAAGAAATTGTTTGTTTACATGATGTGGCCTAGTGTGCGCTAGATTAAGAATAACCAAAAACACAAGAAAATAAGCTTAGTTTTATTTTCTTTAAAGTTTTCTTATAGTAATGTATGTGTTATTTTGTAGCTATTAGATGCTCATTTACTCTGATGTTATGATATTAACTATTGTATGATGTTATCAACAACATATTTTATTTCTACATAATAGTGAAATATTATCTAACAGTATACTTACAGGTATCCTCAAGCTCGAAATATAAACAGAAAAATAATATTTCATGCTGGACCCACAAACTCTGGAAAGACTTACCATGCAATGCAGAGGTTTCTAAAAGCTAAATCAGGAGTATATTGTGGACCACTTAAGTTACTAGCTACAGAAATTTATCATAAATCAAACAAAGAAGTAAGTATTCGGACACTGTAAGCCACTCTATTTTTACCCTTTAATCATCAGCAGGAGTAATGATGTACAAAGTTATTATACACCAAAAGATATAAATAATGTTGTAAGTTGTAAGTGATAAGTTAATTAAATCTAAAGAGATTTTAATTTATATCCTAATGGATAACCCTTCAGGGTTAGGGTAGGCAGCAGCAATCTTCCAGGTTTGATTCCCAATTAGAGCAGATACTTATGTGACAAATTAATGTTTGTTTATGGGTAATGGGTGTTAACGAAATGTCTTTTGGGATAATCAAGAAACCTGTGCTGGGCTCAAATGTTTTAGTTTTTTACATATATTGCACTTTAAATAAATTAAATCATCTGTTGAATGATGTTATGGCTTACACATTTCTTTTACTTTAAGGGAACTCCCTGTGACTTGATAACTGGTGAAGAGAGACGGCACGCCACACAGTATAATACATTAATAGACAATAACAATGAAACCGCACCTACCTCAGAGACTGAAACATTTTTATTGGATGAACCTGAACTCACTCCCTCAAAACATGTTGCATGCACCGTTGAGATGACATCGTTAAATGACAGATGTAAGTTTTCTATTTGGTTATTTGAAGACCCAATATATCATTAAGTCAATCTATCCTACCTGTGGGTCTACTTTTATTTAAAGGGCTTACCTTGAAAAATATGTATTGTGTATTTCTAATATTTGTTGGTTAAATGAAGATGCAAGCAGCATTTTTTTCCATTTCAAAATTAATTTAATTGTAAGATTATAATATGTCAAAAAAGTGTGTGTATTATACTTAAGTATTATTAGAAGGTAGTATGAATTTATGTTTTGCCATGTCATATAAGAAATAAACCTGTTGTTTATCATGCACTTATCATTTCACTACAATGTGTATTAAATAAAATAACCGTTTCATTTACAGATGAAGTAGCAATTATAGATGAAATTCAAATGATAGGGGATATTGGGAGAGGCTGGGCGTGGACCAGAGCTATACTGGGTATGTTTTTTTGACATTGAATTGAACTAAACAATGTGCATAATGCGTGTTGTAACGCGTGTGTCATATTCCAATTTTATTTGTTTAAGGCTTACAAGCAGATGAAGTACACTTATGTGGGGAGGCTGGTGCTATAAATCTTGTTGAAGAATTATGTAACACTACTGGTGAGGAATTAGAGGTAACTGACGATAACTGACATCACAGTATTTTTGATGAAAAGAAACAAAATTTAGTTAATCATAAATTTTTAAGGATTTCCTCTTATTGCTTGATAAATATTTCTTTGAATGCTGTCCAGTTGAAATGAATTTTAATTCCAATTACATAAAAGAAAAAAGAAAATGAATTTTAATTCCAATTACATAAAAGAATAACAAAATACTTAAACATACTCATATTATTGGGAGAGGCAAATCATTTTATTGTGTGTGTAAAATAATTACACCTGAAATCAAGTATAACCTATACCTAATATAATTATCAAAGCTATGTTGGCAATGTTACAAAGCTGATATTGTTTCATGGTTTGATGTCATTTATTTTTAGGAGAAAGCAACATTGTTACATCATCAATGATGTTATTCATAGATCTTAATTTATATTGTTATGTTTGTTTATTGGTCTTAAAGCTTGGCGACTTAGGGCCATGCTCTTGCATGTGGACTGACAAATATGTTAAAAAAATTTCACCGTAGACTACAAGGTGGTAAAAGCTAGCCATTAAACTAGCTTGACAGCTATTATGTTTATACTACGACGCACAAACAATTGGGATGAAAACATTAGGTACTGTCTCTAGAGCAACAATCGCGAAATTAAAGAAATTTGGCATCTTTTCTTTGTTTGTGCGCAATATACGCCACGAGTAAGAAAAGTTGGCTTGTTTTCAAGTGTACATAAAGTTTATTGAAATCCAAAATTAATGCATAAAATTTAAGAATTTGTTGAAATTAATTATAAGCATGAATTTTTTTTCATTTCAGGTGCATTCGTATAAAAGACTAACAGAATTAAAAGTGGAGGATTCGGCGCTAGGCTCCCTCGACCATGTTCGCGCCGGCGACTGTATAGTGTGTTTCAATAAGAACGACATTTACAGTGTAAGTCGAGCCATAGAACAGAGGTCAGTCCTATGTTGAGGCAGGTATCCCGTATCCATCAGTCTCATTTTGGACATTACTAGTTAGAAATTATTAGTAATTTACGAGTACATTACTAGTTACTTACTTTACTAGTGAATTTACTATTCAGTAATACACTAGTAATTTAATTAGATATTTACTAGTAATTTGACTGGTACTTTAACTAGAAATGATTGATACAATCCCGAATATTACTGCCGATCATAAGTTTCTTGCTATTTAAGGTTGGATATCGATAAATGTTTCTGTCCATTTACTAACAACACAGTGTCTCTTTTATATATTTATTAAGTACTCATTATCATTAAAACATTCAAGACTTTTTTTTATCTATGATATATCACTCATCGTCATCGATAATATTCATTATTATTTGTTATGTTTAGAAAATAATGTTAGGTTATTAGTGTTGTCCTGTGTACTCACACTAGCGCAGAGTAATTGAATAATTTACCTACGTTTAATATACTGTGTTGAATAAATGAATGAATATGAATTGAAAGAAGGAATAAATGAATGAAAATGTTGAGTTTTATCAAACCTGTAGATTTTTCTCTTATAATTGAAATTGGACCGTGGCTACTGGACTTACCTGTATATAGCTGTACAGCCAAAATAGTGTGATAAAGTCATATTTTTACAGTACTGAACATATTTCAGGGGTCACGAGGTGGCTGTGATATATGGTAGCTTACCGCCCGGGACTAAACTAGCGCAGGCCAATAAGTTCAATGACCCAGAGAGCTCGTGTAAAGTGATGGTAGCGACGGACGCGATAGGACTGGGGATTAATTTGTAAGTAACGTTTATTGCGTAAATTTTTGTGACTTGGATTTAGTATGGTAAAGTGTGGGTTCGATAATAGTGGTAGCCGTTGCCCATGACTAATACTAAAGCCGGCACCGATGCGCTGATGCAATTCAAGGGTGATGATCTGCATTATTATTTATGGTTCTCGATTACTACAAGCAAAACATGACAAGTTTTTAGGAGTTCCTCATGATCACTAATAATGGTTATAACTATCCAAGCAATAGTTAATTTATACCTAATGCGCACACCACTTTTAAAATTAGATTTAGATACACAAGTGTGCATCTTGCACTTGCAAATGCAGATTTTATTATGCGAGACGTTAAAATCCGCCAATCTGGACTTGGCGTGATGGATTATGGGAAGGGACCTGTGCCCAGCTGTGGGTTGCGATGATGATGATGTAAACGGTTGTATCATGGTCGTTCTTGTGCAGCAATATTCGGATAGTAAGTGGCCGGGTATCTAAATGAAATAACACTTTTACATTGTATACATCTTCTTAACAGTTGGTCACTATGATTTGCAGGAGTATAAGAAGAATAATATTCTATTCGTTAATCAAGCCAGTAGTGAATGAGGATGGAGACAAAGAAATGGATGTTATCAGTATTTCACAAGCGTTGCAGATTGCAGGTAAGTTGTCATTGACTAATGCACAGAAAAGCATGAAATTCATCAGATTCTCTTTGCTTGTTCTGCTTTATATCTAAGTGTAGGAGTTACAAGTTTTGTATGTAATTAGAGTTAAAAATGAAACTGATTTAATCTGTTCAATTTAGTGCTTAATATTCAGCTTAAATGCTTTTGTGTACTTTATGTCTACTATATAATTAACCGAGTTTGACTTTGAATAAACAACGCAAAACTTTTAATTTATTTTATTTTCAAAACAAATTGGTAATAAAACACATAAATGTATGTAACAGCACAGCGGTAAAATTCACGTAACAGCATAGTAAACGTCCAACTATAACCGTAGGTCGTGCCGGCAGATACGGCAGCGCGTGGGCGACGGGCTACGTGACGACGTTCAGGCCGGAGGACCTGGGCACGCTGAAGACGTTGCTGGCGAGCACGCCCGAGCCGGTCGCGCAGGCCGGGTTACATCCCACTGCGGAGCAGATGGAGTTGTACGCTTATCATCTGCCGCATGCTAGTCTTAGTAGTCTTATGGTGCGTATTATTATGTAGTCTCCGGTCTCTAATCTTTGGGCTTGTTATGGGTGTTGGTCTCATATCGTTGAGCTTTTTGAAGTGCAACTCCTCAGTGGACTTTTCTGAGTAACGTAACGTGGCGTGAGAGACATGAGTCACATGAATGAGGAAGGGTATTGTTGAATTTAATTCACGTCATTGCAAAAATAATTCTAGATATTAACTGAGATATATTATTATCACACTTAGGTAGGTATTCCACCGTAATAAGGCATCTCTTTTGTTTACTTCTTCTTTGTTTACATGGACTGTCATATCTCTGTATGTTTCTTGAGCGAGAAAATAGTATTCTGGTTAGTTAGTAATGAGCGTAAGGACAGAGACTGTTAATGATAGTCCTCTTAATTAATGTTAGTTATAGTCCAGTTAATAATTGTTAAGATGAATCTCATTATAATAATTACAAGAGTGACATTGGTCCACAGGACATATTCGTGCACCTGTGCACGGTGGACGCGTCGCTGTACTTCATGTGCAACACGGAGGCGTTCAAGTTCCTGGCGGAGATGGTGCAGCACGTGCCGCTGCCGCTGCGCGCGCGCTACGTGTTCTGCTGCGCGCCCATCAACAACAAGCTGCCCTTCGTGTGCGCCACCTTCCTCAAGGTCAGCGGTGACATAATATGTATAGTGAATATGAGCAGACGCAATGTTGTGTTTTAACGATGGATATGGAGGAGGTTATAAAGGAGACGGTCCAAAATTGTATGGAGTCTGGGTCTGGTTTTGTACCAGTGATAAAATAAAATAAAATGGAAAAATAAACCATTTTTGACTAATCAAATCCACGAACTCATCTTTATTTCAGTGCAAAAATTATTTATTAACTCCACGTGACGCAATTATTCTACATAATGGCTGGCAGCAGACCAGAGGATTCATAATTTTTGACGTATGACGTTAGCTGTCAATATGCCTTCTCTATGCTTGAACAATGGCTCGAACTCAGAGTGAAGGACGCCATCTTGCAAGTGTTGCAAGTAGTACCTACCGAATAACTCGAAATTAATTTTATTTTAGCAAGTCATTTATTGCGATTTGTGAATTTATTATATTTTTAATGAACTTTCTGTATTTTTTGGTTTTTCATGGTTTAGTGTACAAGATCACACCCAAAATGGACCATCTCCTTTGACAATTTTTTTAGTTTGTTACATTATAATTTTTCACTGGAACGATTTTGATAATTCTTTTTGTGTTCGAAAGGAGGTGAGTTTCACGTCTAGTAAGAGACATCTGATGAGTAATATTTGAGTTATCACTCATCGATGAAGAATTATTTTTTTTACAATCATTTCAATTCTTATTAGTAAACATTTTAAATTATACTTAATTTAAAATGTTTACTAATAAGTTATAGAAATATAAATAAAAATGTAAATGTCATAACTTTTTTCGCAGTTCGTTGTTAAAATGATACGATCATGCCATTATTCGTAGATGGTGCGCCAGTACAGCCGCAACGAGCCGATCACGCGGCACTGGCTGAGCAACGCGGTGGAGTGGCCGCTGCCCGCGCCCAAGACCATCATGGACCTCGTGCACCTCGAGTCCGTGTTCGATGTGCTCGAGCTGTACCTGTGGCTCAGGTGACACGCTAAACTGGACTCTATGCTCTTACATTACGGTCGCGTTTGAACTAAGCACTGGCTGAGCAACGCGGTGGAGTGGCCGCTGCCCGCGCCCAAGACCATCATGGACCTCGTGCACCTCGAGTCCGTGTTCGATGTGCTCGAGCTGTACCTGTGGCTCAGGTGACACGCTAAACTGGACTCTATGCTCTTACATTACGGTCGCGTTTGAACTAAGCACTGGCTGAGCAACGCGGTGGAGTGGCCGCTGCCCGCGCCCAAGACCATCATGGACCTCGTGCACCTCGAGTCCGTGTTCGATGTGCTCGAGCTGTACCTGTGGCTCAGGTGACACGCTAAACTGGACTCTATGCTCTTACATTACGGTCGCGTTTGAACTAAGCACTGGCTGAGCAACGCGGTGGAGTGGCCGCTGCCCGCGCCCAAGACCATCATGGACCTCGTGCACCTCGAGTCCGTGTTCGATGTGCTCGAGCTGTACCTGTGGCTCAGGTGACACGCTAAACTGGACTCTATGCTCTTACATTACGGTCGCGTTTGAACTAAGCACTGGCTGAGCAACGCGGTGGAGTGGCCGCTGCCCGCGCCCAAGACCATCATGGACCTCGTGCACCTCGAGTCCGTGTTCGATGTGCTCGAGCTGTACCTGTGGCTCAGGTGACACGCTAAACTGGACTCTATGCTCTTACATTACGGTCGCGTTTGAACTAAGCACTGGCTGAGCAACGCGGTGGAGTGGCCGCTGCCCGCGCCCAAGACCATCATGGACCTCGTGCACCTCGAGTCCGTGTTCGATGTGCTCGAGCTGTACCTGTGGCTCAGGTGACACGCTAAACTGGACTCTATGCTCTTACATTACGGTCGCGTTTGAACTAAGCACTGGCTGAGCAACGCGGTGGAGTGGCCGCTGCCCGCGCCCAAGACCATCATGGACCTCGTGCACCTCGAGTCCGTGTTCGATGTGCTCGAGCTGTACCTGTGGCTCAGGTGACACGCTAAACTGGACTCTATGCACTTACATTACGGTCGCGTTTGATACCGAATGGATTCGGTTTTAATGGTACCCCACAAAAAGTAACAAACAAACTCTTCTGCTGTAAATTATTGATATACGAGTAGATTGACGGCGAGAATTTAAAATGCCTTAAGTAAATTTTGCTTACAAGGTTTATTGTACTGTGAGTGCAGGTAAAAAAAGGTATAAATGTCACTAGCGTGCGTAAAGTAAGACAGTCCAAAGTTAGTTAATTGTCTTACTTTTTATGTAACTATCCCTTTATGTCTCATACGTTGTTTGTAAGACCATTACAGCTGATCTAATTAGTATTTTTGTGCCTGCAGCTACCGATTCCCGGACATGTTCCCGGACGTCAAGCTGGTGCGCGAGATGGAGACTGAATTGGACGCTATCATCCAGCAGGGGATATTCCAGATTACGAGGTACTTATATCATGTTTGGTGTAGTGGGAATTAGACTTGATGAAATGAAAACTTTACATATATTATTTGGATTTGCCAACAACCCCACTATGTTTTGAGTGACGTCGTTAAGTATCCTCAAGTCACATCAATGATGAAGGGATACCCGTGCTCACTAGTGGGTCATCAATGAGCTAACACCAATATAGAATAGAGTACAATAATATGTGTATACATACCCTTGATAATAATACAAACCCTTTGAATGAAATATTTATTAATTATGCAAATATTTATATTGATATGGTTTCCGTGAACGGCAGTTTATGGTAACCATCGCATCATACGAGTAGTCAATTTTAGTCTGTATTAATGAAATAAAATGTCCTTCACAGGTTGCTCCGTAACTCGGAACAACTCCTGCGCGACGACTCGGACCCGGTGGAGGCGAGGAAGAAGCCCCCCCGTGGACACCCGCCGGCCGACGACGTGCCCAAGGGCAAGCTGTCTGAGATGCTGGTTGCTAGGGTGAGTTCAAGTTATACGGTACTAGTAACTAATCGTACTCGCTTCGCTTCGGTGAATCTATTTCTTAGAACTCATCATTAATTGACATGATTCTAAAAACAAGGGAACATACCCATACTACGTGAACCATTTTTTATTATGTTTGGCCCCCCTCCCCGCCCACTAAATCTTACACTACGCCACAACCTCCAGTAGTAATTGCTAAGAACCCCCTTCTTGGATGTTCACGTGGTAGTATCAATACGGTTTTTAATCACGGTTTGCAAACAGAGAGTTAATAAAATTCAATACCTCGAAAAAGCGCGAGATTTCTGTTGTTTTTATTTTGGTATTACAAATGAGTAGTAGACGGTAGTGAACTGATTCACCCGACCGCAGAAAAATATACGAACACGCTAAGATTCGTGGTTTCAAAGCTGCACTTTCTCTTCCTTTACATACGACTCTAGACTTCATTCCGAAGACTTCACTTCGCATAGGATTAATGTTGTATGAAAATGTAATAGGTTTTTTCTTAGAAAATAATTTAATTTTTTCTTGGAAAAATAACACAGTGAATGGGTTTTTCAGGGTTTGATCACACCACAGATGTTGAAAAAGTTACAACAAGAGCTCGTCACGGACAAGTCTGAGAGGAATGTGTCGGAAAGAAGAGGGAAAATCAATAGGAATAGAAGGAAATAATAAAACGTCGGATGTGTTGTAATGTCTGTATGTTTAGTTGTGCGAATGTGCGAAATAAAGTGTATATGTTTTAGCTATATTGTTGTTTTAATTTTTAATCTACATACATGGGCCATTCTCAAAATTTGACATAGTCTGGTATGAACCAAAGTGATCGTGAATGAAAGGTTCCATATCCTACGTCTCTCAAGCATGAATCAAATTCAGTAGGGAATAGCATCAAGATAAATATTCTTTGTTTCGTCTGAATAAAATTTTGTTTCAATTTTGTGCATGAGTAGATTGAGTAGTTGTCGCGCTAAACAAAAGTATTTTTTTTTATTGAATTAAGGTAGCAAACGAGTATAAATGTTTACATAATATTTTTTTTACTGTGTTTGATATTTTGTTATGATATGACTAATGTCATATTATTAAAATTTCAAATTGGTTTACCTTACTGTTTTGTTATATCTACCTACAATAGGTACCTCAATAGCCACACAATACTGTGAATTTGCTATGCTTTGCAATTAATCAAAATATTGAATGCATTCAAATATTAATTTTAATGAAACAAAATATTGATTACTAGTAGATAAACCCGCCCTCGCTTCGCTTCGGGGAACCAGTGCCTTCAAAAATCTCTATAAATTTTAACAAATTAAGTTATTCCGATGTCTACGCTATATTACTGCAAAGTTTCATGAAAATCCATTCAGTAGTTTTTGCGTGAAAGAGCAAGAAACACACACACATACATCCTTACAAACTTTCGCATTTATAATATTAGTAGGATTAAACATTTCTATAAACTATTATTTTACGAACAGAGTTTACCAATACCTATCTAGGTTTGCTTTTACGAGGGCAATGAATTGATACTTATATCAGCAATCTCTTATGAGCGTCAAGTTGATGAAATAATTACTTATTAAGTTCGCGTTAAATAAATAGGTAAGGTATTCATTGTTCAGACAGCTTCTATTCAGTTAGGTTTTGAACTTAAAACCACCGTTACGGTGCATTTTAAGTGAAGTGACCGGAAAGTAATATTTAAAACGGCAATTATTTATGTACACGTTCATTTATCTACATGCAGAACAAATGGTTTGTAACGTGGTTTGTAACACTGAAACCGAGGCTAATCACTGATGTATACGGTCAATTGACACTACAGTTATCTTTAGATTTTTGTGAACAGAATCTCAAAGTTGACTCAGTTATATGTAAGCAGCTGTCCTGCTGTTTACTCAATACAAAGTCTAACGACATCGTGACCAATATTATGTTAAGTACCATA
The DNA here is from genome assembly GCA_905404135.1 of Hesperia comma. Taxonomy (NCBI): domain Eukaryota; kingdom Metazoa; phylum Arthropoda; class Insecta; order Lepidoptera; family Hesperiidae; genus Hesperia; species Hesperia comma. The sequence continues at coordinate 5,410,688 of FR990020.1, forward strand.
TTATCGAAAATGCAAGCGTAAAATAACGACCTATTGACATTAAACTATTGACTTATCACTAAACGGGTATCAGAGGGTAGTTAACGCGAGCGTAACTCATCTTACGGCTACAAACTGTCTAGAATGGGTACTGTGAAGTTAGTTTGTGTTGTTCTAGCTTTCTACGTGAGCGTAAATATTTCGAAAACAGTAGGTATGGGACGTTGTAAATTTGTGTCGTGTGATGGTTTGTGTTTCGATATAATTGTTAACGGAGATATTTTGCAGCTTTTAGAGTGTTTGAAGATGTTGACGGTACGGAAACTATTTTGGCATTTGCCAACGAACACATTAAAATCCAATGCAAGACGGATCTGCCTATGACCTACTGTGGTTTCTTACATCCGAAAGGCAAGAGATATTCGTAAGTTACAGTAGTCTTTTTTTAAATTACTAACATCGTAAAATAAGGACCCGATTTGAAATCGGACTGACTATGAGTAAAGAAGGAGACTGTGATATAAAACTTCAATGTTCGTCGAAAGGGGAAAGCCATGAAGTTTTGTGGTTTTACATATAAGTCCAAAGTTCCAAATCCGTGATGTGAAAGTTCATAAAGGTCTATGAAGCATTGTGGTAATAATTTATCACTTTAACAATGGATACTTGGTTACCTATTTTGTTTGTTGTACTTAGTTACCTATTTTGTTCTATGTATATCGATTAGATTCAATTTTTGTTGTTAAGTTTCTAATGTCTACTACAACACGGTTCGTCAATAAGATACTAGATCTACATAATGAGAATTTATACATATACCTCCCTACCTACAAGTAAGGTAAGTGTCCCATATTTCGGTATGTTAAGCCTCCGCCGACTTTAAGATTTTTTTTAAATTTTACTACATAAGATATCAGTCTGAAACTTTTTGTGTAATGAATATGGTCTTTTGTTAGTAATTTAAGGTATGAATTATGCAGTTTTAGTTAGAATTAAATTTTTTATTAATTTATTTGTGGACCCCTTGTTTGAACCCTATTTCGTGACAAAATTTGGCTCTGTTCCTAAGTTCGTGAATTCGTGTCCCCTATTTCGTGACAACGTTTGTTAAAGTTTTTTTGGTAATTTCTAAAAATATATATATATTTAAATACTATATTTTGATAATTAATGTCTATACTATATCTATACTAATAATATAAAGCGTAAGAGTTTGTTTGTTCGTTCGTTTGAACACGCTAATCTCAGGAACTACTGGTCCGATGTGAAATATTCTTTTTGTTATTCGCTCCGCTCCTTTCGGTAGTGGCGTGATGTTATATATCCTATAGCCTTCCTCAATAATTGGACTATTCAAAACAAAAAGAATTTTTTAAATTGGACCAGTTGTTCCTGAGATTATCGCGTCCAAACAAACAAACTCTTCCGCTTTATATTATTAGTATAGAAGTATAGGTAGGTGGTGCTGCCTGCTCGATTGCTACCTTATTTCTACAAAAAAGAAACCAATATAATCGCAAAAGCAGACTTTTTCACATTTGATGTTGAGTTACTATTAGGTCCTGTGCGTCTTTTATAAGACTTCCGAGATCTAACATGACTGCCAAAATTTATACCTATACAAAAACACCTATACGAAAAATCAGCTTTTTAGGTATTTTTCATCCGAGGTTGTTTAATGATAGCATCTCATATAAATTAATGATATGAGATCATATATAAACCTCTGTGGTTTCCTATTGCTAATCAATACCAAATTGTTTATAAATTGTTAAAGTGATGATTAAATAAAAAAAAAAATTACTATGCTAAAGTGACTGGAACTACTTTAAAATTATTTGTAACCAACTAACGGACAAGGAACAAAAGATAAGTCCTTTGTTTCGTGTTATTGATTTTTCGAAATTACCACACTCAAGTAATGAGATTCTTTCTAGATTATATAAATTGACTATTCAGTACACTATTTATATAATAAAATATACGAATATTGGCAAAACAAATCGAATAACAAACGAAATTATGCTGCTAGTACCTATGCGAATTTAGTTCAAAATTGTAGAATTGGGTCATCTTTAAGCTCGTATTATGGATTTCCTAGTAAACAAAACATATACCGAATTTAGCTCACAAGTACTGAAATTAAATACCTTATTCGTTTTTTTCATTTATATTTCAATTTTTTCAATTATAATATATGAACAAGAACAACGAAAATGTATCTATAAAACCCCTAATTCGTGAATGTCACGAAATAGGAGACACCCGAAATATAAAATGACCGCTATTTCGTCAGTCGGTTTATTGATATTTTAAAAGCATTTCAAGCTGCATGGAACTTTTTCATGAGTCAAATCAATTGTTAAGGGACATATAAAAGCACTGTTTAAGTTTTTATTTGAATGGACTTACCGTTTCTTCTCTATGAGCTTAAGAACTTTGAGCGCCTGCCTTACGGTGCGGTATAGGGAAGCATATTCACCTCTCACCGACGTTTGTGGCCGATGAGACTTCCAAGCGTTTTATTTCATTGAGTTTAGTAGGTAGAATGTTGGAACTTGGTTTTTTAGACAGGTTAGGAGATAGATATTTTATTCTGATGTATAATTTTAATGTATATTATGTACGTAGCTTATTTTTTGCGCCTGAAGCAAAACTAACGAAGTAATGTACTAGCACGAAGTTGTGGCCCTTTACCTTAAGTACCTAATCAAAATATAACCATGGGATTCGTTGTAGCGGAGTCAACGATGGTCAATGTGAAATAAAAATAAAAGCAACGAAAGATGACGACGGTGAATGGATGTGCCACATCGGGATGAAAGCTGTGAGATTGGAGACGATAAAGAAAATTCGTGTGAGAGTCGTTAGCCAAGTCGCGGCGATTCAGCCCAACATCACGGCAGTACATGGGAAACCTGTCACCATACACTGCGCCACTACCAACGGGTTTGTGCCCATCAGCTATTGTCGCTTCGAACCACCGAAAGGAAGTCCGTTCAATATCGATTCTGCAGTGAAACCGGAAAAGTAAGTTGGTTTATTATTTTTGTACCTAACTATCTTCCGCCCGCAGGCTTCGCCCGCGTGGAATTCGTTTATACTTCACCCCCGTATTTCACCCCCTTTGGGTTGGAATTTCCAAAAATCCTCTCTTATTGCTCCCCCTTGAGGAGTGTGCCCAAGGAACATAAGTACATACCAAATTTCAACTTCTTCCGTTCAGTGGTTTCGGCTGTGCGTTGTCTGTCAGTCAATCACCAGTAACGCAAGTTTTATATATTAAGATTAAAAAATTGGAATTGGAATGCTAGATTACATAGTACTAACCTACTCAGACAATGTAAAAAACTACTTATATTGTACCAATTTAACATCCCTATAAAACTTAGTAGGTAGGTATAGGTAGGTTAGGTAACTAAGTAAATATCTAAATCGTACATCCTTGACTTGCACTTTTTAGCCTTTTCTTCTTCTTGAAATCTTCATCACAATATTCTTTGAACTTTATCTTTAGGTTGTAGCTACCTACCTGCACAATAATATAATTTTAATTGCTTTGATTCTCTAAAAAATTGCCGGAACTACTTGGCAGCTAATTACTAAATTACATATAAATTCTAGGTATTTATTTTGGTTATTTAATTGATACTGGGCTATTAAAAAATTTAAATGTATTTTTTCCAGTCCAATACTGGGCAAGTACTACTATCCACAAAACAGAAGCCTCGACCGCGGCGACTGCGCGGTCACTATCCGCAAAGTGAGGTATGAAGACGTCGGGGTGTGGACGTGCGGCGCTGGCCTTGATGATGGGAAGGAATACACGGACATTATCAAGATTGATGTGCAAGGTGAGTGAATACATACTTATTTATGTTGCGTCCCATTACACTATTCCATTCACGGTCCAGACCTCCGCCTGTGCCTATACTTACGCACCGTTTTTTACACAATAAATAACTACCTACCTACCTTGTTTTCACGATTATTCCTTCCTAGAATCCTGGAAAGGTCATAGGGTAGTTTAAATCCCGTTCTGTTAAGATCATTTCAAAGGTTTGCTATAGTTTTGCGACTACCCATGGGCTACCAAGTGGTCAGCAAACTTTCTAATTAAAGAGCAGATTAGTCACGACCTTTTGTATTGAAATATCGGATTCTTACTCATTTAGTGGGTTATTAATCATCACTTCATTAGCTCCATTTGTTTCTATTCAGGCATATATACAATGTCGACAGCTTCGGCAACCGGCGTGACATTTGGGGGTCTTTTCATCGCCATAGCGTTAGTCCTGCTGGGAGTAATGGCGTGGAAGAAACGAAGGCTCCTGGGTGGACGGCGGACCCCTGAACCGGAGGTGATAGACCTCCAGGAGATTGGCAGGAGATCCCCTTCTCCGCAGCCAGGCCGGATGGTCCCAAGCGTGGTGGTTCAGTCCCCGTCTGAACCAGATTCATCCCCGCTGATGCCCAGGACTTAGTAGTTTCTAACTAAGTATAAATAGTATAATATTCATTCTTAGTATAAATAGCAGCGCTGCAGAACATCATAAATGTACCTACCGATATTAAGGGTCTACATCTGAAATATGGTAGTTTTAGATCTAAGATTATTTTTAAAGCTGTCTATATCTCCGATATTTAGATATATGTATCTTCTCTTCACTATGTAATAAACAATCTCATAAGAGCAAAACCAGTAAAATGAGAAGTTTTCTCGATAGAAAAAAAATTTAAAGTTAGGTCCAAATAGTTATGGTTTTCAAGTTTACTACAAAAGTTTTAATAATAAGTTGATGAAATTATTTTTAAAACATAGCATTATTTACTAGGGAAGTTATTTAACTTATAAACAGATTTTGTCTTGACTCCAGATGTTCACTCCTTGAATTTTTATGTGTGTATAATTATATTTCTTCTGTTGATGATGTTTATAAAATGTTATGAAAAGTTAATAATATTCAAAAATTTATATAGTGTTACAATTAAAAGAATAGATATTAATTGTAATGTTTTATTCTGCTCCACTAACACTAATACTGAATAATTTAATAATTTTTATTAGTTAATTTTTAGACTGCATATTATTTTCTTATAATTATTATATTATATTAGGGAAATATTACCCTTTGAAGGTGTAAACTTAAGGATGAAAATTCGCAAGCCCAGTAGTGGGTAACAGCTAGGTTATAATATGGATGCAAAAGATATATTCAATACACTAAATTAATAGACGATAGTATCCTTACACTCCAATTAAATACAAGACAGCGAACAGTTTACTAAAACATTACTTATACATTATTATTTACAAGGGATTATTAATTTGTACATTGACTTTCCTGGTATAACATCAATGAGGAGTATATGTAGACAGTCACCTATCTTATTCTACAATATTTTTTTGCATTGACTATAGTTAATTATTATACATGCTTTGGAACCACCGGGAAAGAAAGAAGCATTTTTTTGCACACAAATGTCAAAGGACCAATTTACAGATATATGGACTGGCTAGTCCTGCAAAAGCAGGTAATCAAGTCTTCACTATATGTAGTTATAAATTACAAATAGCTAATAGCTGGGATGATTCAACAAATTGGCCAATCTCTCCATATTCACAGCATACACTGAATGTGATGCTATAACATTTTTGTGTACTAGCAGAGTGTTGTAGAACTCATCTATGGTTAACTTGTCATCATTTGGCTTGACATTTGTTGCACTGAAAACAAAAAGAAAAAAATTACAATAGCACTCATATAAATATAGTAATTTCATAAAATCGGAAGGTAAACCACTATAAATTGGACCCTCCCATGATAAGAGAGATAAGACAGCATAAAAATAATTTTTAACATTAGTGACCAGTGGCGGATTATTTATTTATTACGTTACATGAAAAGTAAACATTACAGCTTAAACTAATGTGTTTACTTTACTTACAAAAATTTTCTACGTATTTACGAGCTATTTGGCGAAATACAGCAGGCGAAGAACTAAATAAGTCTAATTCTGGGTCTGAAGACATCACACCATTGAGCAAGGTCAACGCTCGTATTATTCATATTTATTATTCGTATTTATTATTCGTGACTCACTCACCAATACCAACTTACATGATGGAACTGCAAACAATTATCCCTAAGGACCAAAGGTCGCAAATATTCTATAGATCCACACTAAGAATCCCTGCATCATTAATAAAAACAAAACAAAAGAACTTTGCCTAGGGGCGTTGTCACCTTTAATCTGCCCCTGTTAGTGACTAATGTGAATGAAATTGTGAGAAGCACACATATTCTAATTGTATAATAAGGTACACAAAAAATTAAACATACAAGTGCAAATTACATAAAAACTTATTCATGTATTAAAATTTTCTAAACTTAACTACTTGCTCAAAACTAAAACATGAATATTTAAATAGTAACAAAACTAGTAGCAGTATTTTGTCTTACCTGCAAGCTATCTCATATGCAGTGGCCTGTTCCATCTCATCCTGTGTGGGAGGCAGCCGAGGCCCTAACGCATCAGCACTATCATCCACCGCAACCCTCCCCACTGCTTGAGGGTCGTAAGGAATATTGCAATTCCTGAGCCACATGTTCGGAGCATAGCACCCTACATCATACATGAAGTGCTTGTTCCTCAGTTTATATGCCTTTCGCTGAGCTAGGACTGAGCTGATCACATTCTTGAGAAAGTTCTGTACGGCAACAACAATCAAATCTGCAGCTTCGTCTTCTGCACCTTCAAGACCAAGCTCCCATGCTGCCAGCATAAACCTGCCTACCACCAGGGCATGGTCAGGTAAAAATACCTCCTGGAATTAAGGAATATCAAACATGAAAACAGGATAGCTAGATTTTAAATTACTACAAATTTCATGATTTTACAGTTTATTAAAAGGGTGTAATTTTCTAGGCACTAACAGATAAATAAAGATCAGCTGATGAATATGATTTTTTAAAATAAAAATTTAAGTGTTTTCATAAAATTTGCCCAAGTTTTGCACCATAAAACTGTTGAGTTGTCTAAATAGCTTGTTTGAATTATAAAATTTCTTACCTGTGCGGCATACTTAACACCTTCGCTGCCGGCACCGGGAGGTGAACTCTGTGGCAAATATTCTATAAGATCCGCTGCTTCGAAGTTCGATTTCTCCGAAGTCTTTCTCTTGTGCTTCCTACTGTTCCTATTACACGTATTAGCTTTTTCGTTAGCAATAGATATGGACATCTCCGCCAGTCCTTCTACTTTATTCAACAGCGCTAACAGAAACTCATTGTGGTAGTGAACTTGGTCAAGGGTTAATAAAGAACGTGCTTCTGTATCAAACTCTTCTTTAGTAAGTTTCATTCGAAACCACTGTTTCATGTGATAGAAATATTTTACTGATTTCTCACCTAAGGCATCATTTAGTTTCCGTCTGCAGATGTTTAGAGCGTCTGATGACATTGTACAAAAATAATGTGGCTGCAAAACTCTTCCTTCTATTTGTAATGCCCATACAAACTGCTTTACATTTATTATTTATGAAATCATAACATATCAATACATGAAGTATTGATAAATAATTTATTGAATTATTTGAATAATTGAAAACTTTGAAAAGGTAAAAAAAATAATATACAAAACAATAAACGCCGACCAAAGTTACCACTCACCAAAGTGGAAACAAATTTTGACTTTTGCAGACAAACTGACAAATGTCTGAAATGTCAAATTGACAACTGAGCCGGGAAACAGAAAATAAAAACTACCACAGACTACCATAAAAGCAATAAAATATTCCCACAGAGCACTAACTCCTATTCGGATGCATGGACCTATGTTCGGATGATGCACAGAAAGGATACGGTTTTTAGGGTTCCGTACCTAAAAGGTACTTAAAAATCGGAATCCTATATAATATGCCTCCGTTGTTTAAGAGATCGGGTCGCAACACAATATATTATTACCTATAGCAATCATACCTGGGAAAAAATAAAGGACTGTGTACTTCACAACGACCCGGTCTTGGATTTGGTATCGATTGGTCAAGGTCAAGAGTGGATGGCGAGTAACACGCCCTTCATGTATTCAATCGAAATTAAACCGTAATAACCAAGACAAAAATCATGAATGCTTGCTTTTTTAGTTGGTCAGTTGCCGGATTGTTGTAATAAAAGAGTAAGATTTTTGCGTGAAGTAAATGAGAATGTATAATTATTGGCTGAATCCAGTCATAGATGTTATACCCAGTCACAATTGCTTAGGTATTCGTTAATGAAATAAATGGTGAATTATTGCAGCCAATTTAAGGTGCCAGCTGTCAGCAGGTAAGTTAGTTGTCGGGTGAGATAATTATGTCAGACGCATGTACAGACGCGCTGGCCATGGGTCGCCGAGGTTCCGTCAGACCCGAGCTATGAAAAGCCACCTAAGTATTTATTATGATCTCACGCATTTTACAATGGGTTTCTGCTTATAGTAAATTATAGTTAAAAAATAGTCATGCCATGGCGGACTTTTCTAAAGATTTTGTAAAAGAGGAGTATTTTATTACATAATTAACATAACTAAAGGTAACTAAAGCTTACAGGTGGTCAGATCTTTGCGATATTCTAGTTAGGTATCGCCATATTTCGTCCAATAGGTACCTACACAAAATTTTAATGACACCTAAACCTTACTTTTGGATTTCTCTGTTTATTGATTAAAATCTGTTCAGTGGATAGTTTTTGAGTTTATCGCCATTAGATACAGACAAATAAACGTTTTAGGTACTTATGTAAGTTTTACTTTTGATAGGTACGCTAAGGTAAAGGGCCACTACTTCGTGCTAGTACCTACATTACTTCGTTAGTTTTGCTTCAAGCGCAAGAAATAAGCTACGTAAATAATATACATTAAAATTATACATCAGAATAAAATATCTATCTCCTAACCTGTCTAAAAAACCAAGTTCCAACATTCTACCTACTAAACTCAGTGAAATAAAACGCTTGGAAGTCCCATCGGCCGCGAACGTCAGTGAGAGGTCATTATGCTTCCCTATATCGTAAGGCAGGCGCTCAAAGTTCTTAAGCTCATAGAGAAGAAACGGTAAGTCCATTCAAATAAAAACTTAAGAAGTGACTTTAACAATTGATTTGACTCATGAAAAAGTTCCATGCAGCTTGAAATGCTTTTAAAATAGCAATAAACCGACTGACGAAATAGCGGTCATTTTATATGTCGGGTGTCTCCTGTTTCGTGACATTCACTGAATTAGGGGTTTTATAGATACATTTTCGTTGCTCGTGTTATTATATTATAATTGAAATAATTGAAATATACATGAAAAGAACGAATAAGGTTTAACGAGCTTAAAGATGACCCAATTTTACAATTTTAAACTAAATTCGCATAGGTACCAGCAGCATAATTTCGTTTGTTATTCGATTTGTTTTGTCAATATTATTGTATATGACGGAGGTAGGTAGCAAACCTATGATACTGGTTTGATGGGATTATTGTAATAAAATCTGTACGCGATGATTAATAGGAACTCTGATAGCTGTCAATAGAATTGGAAAATAATAAAATAAGGAAATGAATGTCTACCGGTGTGATATCTTGTAAAAGCTCCTTCTATGTTGAAATGCCGTGAATCGTTAATAATAGTTGATAAATAACGCGTGAGTCGCGAGTGCGAGTGGATCGATCGATAACACCAATATCGTAATTCCGTGAAGTAAATCCAAGATGTCAAAATACCAAACCAAATCTAAATGATCTAATAACGTATTTACTGAGCCAAACTGTTTGATTCAATAAACGGAGATGGTGGTGTGTTTGGCTAGAACTAACCCTGTGTTTCATTTGATATCCTGAGCTCACGTCCTGACATATGAAAGAAGCCTACATTGCTTATTTAGTCAAGAATACCTATCTGGAATGTAAATAGTACGAATGAACGCCCACTCTACTACTGGACCCGATTTCAGAAGTGGATAAAGAATCCTGAAATTTTTTGTGGATAAGGCTAAGATTGCCATCTGTCATGTCAGCAATTCTCATCACTGGTCCATGGAAATAAGGCTTTACGAAACATTCAATGAGAAATATTTTGATAAAAAGCGATTGAAATTTAAAAGAGGAAATTACACGTAATAATCCATAATTTTGAAAGTGTGTTTTGAGAAAAGAAATGACAACCTAAGAATTCTGTGTCACACAAACATGACATGTCATACAGTTCAAAATAAGTACCAAAAAGAAGATCTCTGCTAACTTGAGATACCAAGGCAGTGAGAGTTTAAGATAAATTGGTTAAAGCAAGTTTTGAATATTGTGGAATACAATAATTTTTGTTTATGAGCATTCTATGTAAGGAAAAAGGAATCTGCAACAATACTTAACACCAATCCATTCAGAGAGAATTAATTGTACTTGGAATTACAATGCTTTAAGTGTTGTTACACTACGCTTCTGGATATCAGGTGATTTCTGTTTTGTTTTATTCATTGGGTAATTGAGGACCTTTAATGAGGTTGGTTATTGATCTGAATACTCGAGAGGTCTGGTTAAGAGGCAATAATCAACAGTAAGAATACCTCAATATAATGTTTCTAGGACAAAAAAATTTAATGAATTAAAAGTTTTAAAAGTTTGTCAGAAATAGTTATGGCAGATCTAAAAAATAGTAACTAGGTATGTGTTATTTGAGTATTGAATTACGTTGCTCAATTAATGAATCATAAAACAATATTTGATGGCGCAATGGTAAACACGCCGGATCACTGTTATGAAGGTCCTGGGTTCGATTCCCAGCGAGCCGGCAATTTGGATGATGAATTTGAATTTCCGTTCTTGGTCTGGGTGAGACTGTCCTTGTCTTGTGTGTTAGTTTTTGAGTTGTTTGTAGATATGACATAGAATGGAATTAATTAATGAAAGGAGAATTTTGTCAGAAACTAAATTGTCAATAATGAGATTTTGAAGTTTCTTATTCAGTTGTAAATGTAACAAAAGATAAAGTTATTAATTTTTTGATACCAGTGTGGTCATGGGGTAGCAGGAGCTTTACATCACTCATCTGTGCTGCCGTCCTAACGAAGAGTGCAATAACTCGTGTTTTTGAGCAAATTGAGTTAATAACATATCCATAATCAGGAAAATGAGCTCTATATTTTCTTCTTAGACGTCTTTTTTGTATCTTCATTAGTTTTGGTTTTGTTGGTTATCATAACTGCAATATCTAAAGTTACGGTTTTTAAGCAGCAAATCATAACCGAAATATCTTGAGTTATGACTTGGATAGCTTTGATATTTTGTCGTATTACTTAAAATAACGGCAATAAGTCTCAGTTACTGCACTTATGACTAGTACGTTTTATAAATTTTTAATACATTTACTAGTTATAAGCGCAACATTTAAAGAGTTATTGCATTTATCATAAGGAAATTTGTTACGTAAAATGTCTAGCTTACTAAATGTACTACTAGTCTTACTACTTACTAACGGGCCTGGCGAACTTCGTTCCGCCAAACAGTCAATGATAGACCAGATTATACTATTTGAAAAATTTAATACAAATTGATAATGTTAAATCCTTCATTATGAAATAATGAAATTGACAACATCAAACTCTTTTATTTACGTATATTTCGTATATGTTCGTTTATTCCAACTGATCGTTTTTCCACTCTGAAAAAGACTTTGTAGTCATCATTTGACATGCGCTCCAAAGCAGTCTTGAATATCCTAACCAATGCATGATGTTCATGAAGTCGTTATTGCATGTCTGGAAGAATCGCTTTTTTCATAGTTGTATTAATCTCTAGACGTCAATTAAGTTGTTTTCCCATGTTGTCCATGAGGTGTATTTGTAAAAAATATGTTGTGGATCTCCGAGAGACGGCAATGATCCAATTCGATGGTGAATTTTCCGTGCATCTACAGAATAAAACGCAAAGTCATTATCCAATCATTATTACCTATGAAACAACATGTCAGGAAATTTATTTATTGAAATATGTATTTATGCTATTTTGCTACCTTGCCTGGTGTCATTCTCTACCAACATATAATGTTTTATCTTATTTTCCTTCAGAAATAATTATAAAAGTTACTTCTGATTTGTGCGTAAAAACAAAAATATGTAAATACCTTCAAAATTGGATTATATCCTGGTTCTTCAATAATTCTGTCCCAAATGAAATCACTTGGAAATAACTATTGTAGGTTTGGTTGTTGGCTAGAAAATGTCGCGATTCTTTTGGTTTGCCACGAAACAGAAATGCAATGGTTCAGATGGCGGTGTCAATACTGATAATTTCGTTTTGCCACTAAGGCAGCAGAATCCTGGCATTTCTTCGAAAAACTTATTGAATTTGTGGTGAATTGACACCACAATGATCTTCGCAAACAATGTCCCAATACAAACGTAACGTGGATTATATCTAATTATCTCGATTTTTTAGGGATACATGATTTTACTGTTTTTATAATTATAAGAAAAGAGATAAAAAAAGAAGTTGATTGTTAAAAGCGTTTTTTCTATTGATATGACATGCGAATTACCAACTACAGTTTCTAAGTTGTGATTTTATTAATTGTTGAATGTAGAATGTAAGTAAGAAAACGCTATGTAGTGATTTCATTGATAAAATTTATTTAGACTTTTACAATGTCATATAATTGTACTTTATAAATAAATATTTTCATACCAAATATATTGTTTTAATATATTTTGGTATAAATTATTATGTTCTTACAATTAACCATCTCTGCCTTATATCTAATTAAAATATTTTACTATGGAAAATCTCAATAACTAGGACAGTTATTGCACTTATGGTTGGAAGAAACTGTATTTTGTGCTACACAAAAGAGCAATATGTCAATAATACGTCAGTTTACTAAAAAAAACTGCAATAAGTAGTGTAGTTATTGCAGTTATGATTAGGAATACTGTATCAAAACAATTCATATGTCCCAATGACATATATAAAATTGCGTTTAAAGTATATATATAAAGTTATATACAAATATTGTATACTACATAAAATTAAGAATTATTTTATCTGTCGTATAGTAAAAGTTTCAAACCAACAGCTTTTATGGTTACGAAGAGACACACAAAACAAAAATTTAACTTTTAACCGCGATTATCTCGAAAGTAATCAAAACCTAGTTATTGCACTCTTCGTTATGACGGCAGTGTGGTACACATGGGGTTTTGATATACGAGTAAAAAGATGATCACAAAATAAATTTCTGAGTGATTTCCATCTTTTAAAAAAAAGGCAATTATATTATGGAATTATTTTGATGTGGACTACCTGAGTCAATAAAATGTACCGCTTTCTTAACACCTGGGCGACAATTTTAAGTATGGTATATGCCTGATTGTTATGTTCCATTGAAACTGAGTGCTGGCCTTTAACGCCAACAACTATTAACGCGTCGGGATGTATCGATAACAGCGTTGGTGACTTACCGTTGGCAACTGCCATCTACACAAGCCTGTGTTTCACTGACGAGCCTATGTGTCACTGACTAGCCTGTGTGCCAAATCTATTGATAGGCCTTTGTGGCATGACCATTGAAAGGCCTATGTGGCATAACTCTTCAGACGCCTGTGTGGCATACCTGAACACCAACGCCTGCGTCATGACCATTGAAAGGCCTATGTGGCATAACTCTTCAGACGCCTGTGTGGCATACCTGAACACCAACGCCTGCGTCATGTATGCCTACGTGGCAAATATATTCAGACGCTTGTGTGGCAAACCTATACAGCAAATAATATACAGTCAGAGGCCTTCGTGGTATGTTTCTTCAAGTTTCTGTGTGGCAGTATTAACAGACTTTACATGTTGTGATAGTAAGTTGTGTGAGCACGTTAATTTGTCCAAAAGATTATCCGTATGTAATTCAAAGTTATGTGATTAGTAAGGTTTGTGATTGATTTGATTGACGAGGTCGTGTGTGGATGTAAGACAGCCGTAACGGTGAACGTTGATTATTATTTAGTAGGTCAGGAAGGACCGAGCGTGGAGAGATACTCGCGTATGTGTTTGGTTGTTACAGGTAATCTTCAATGCCTCATACGTGTTGCCGCTGGTAGAGCGTGCTTGAGAATGGATCGCGGGAAGATGCGGAAACGAATACGGTTTTATGGCAGTGACGCGACGTACCGATTAGAGTTATACGGTGACGACGTACCGAGTAAAAGTTAAAACAAATCGCGCAAATAATAAATTGGTAATTTTGTTCTAAATAAGTGTTGTTATGTTATGGAGTTTCTTCTCACTCGCTTCTTCTCCATAGCGACACTAGCGAAGCGAGTGGTAGCTTACGGTAGTCAGGGTTAAAAAATGCAACATAAAGTTTTTGAAATCCACTCGCAGCAGTAGCAGCAGTAGTCATTTTTGAAAGATTTTGAGTTTTGTTTTGGGTTGAACTAATTGAAAATTACGGATCGAGCAATTGTAATATTAACCGGGCGGAGTATCACCCGAGGACGGGTGATGAGTCAGCGATGGCCGTGACGGAGGTAGGTAGCAAACCTATGATACTGGTTTGATGGGATTATTGTAATAAAATCTGTACGCGATGATTAATAGGAACTCTGATAGCTGTCAATAGAATTGGAAAATAATAAAATAAGGAAATGAATGTCTACCGGTGTGATATCTTGTAAAAGCTCCTTCTATGTTGAAATGCCGTGAATCGTTAATAATAGTTGATAAATAACGCGTGAGTCGCGAGTGCGAGTGGATCGATCGATAACACCAATATCGTAATTCCGTGAAGTAAATCCAAGATGTCAAAATACCAAACCAAATCTAAATGATCTAATAACGTATTTACTGAGCCAAACTGTTTGATTCAATAAACGGAGATGGTGGTGTGTTTGGCTAGAACTAACCCTGTGTTTCATTTGATATCCTGAGCTCACGTCCTGACATATGAAAGAAGCCTACATTGCTTATTTAGTCAAGAATACCTATCTGGAATGTAAATAGTACGAATGAACGCCCACTCTACTACTGGACCCGATTTATATTTTATTATATAAATAGTGTACTGAATAGTCAATTCAATGTAGAAAGAATCTCATTACTTGAGTGAGGTAATTTCGAAAAATCAATATCACGAAACAAAGGACTTATCTTTTTTTCCTTGTCCGTAAGTTCGTTACAAATAATTGTATAGTAGTCCCAGTCACTTAAGCATAATAAAAAGTTCAACCTCGGATGAAAAATACCTAATAAGCTGATTTTTCGTGTTTTTGTATAGGTACTTAAATTTTTCAGTCATGTTAGATCTCGGAAGTCTTATAAAAGACGTAGGTACAGGACCTAAGAGTAACTCAACATTAAATGTGAAAAAAGTGTTTTTGCGATTATATCGGTTTCTATTTTATGGAAATAAGGTAGCAATCGAGCAGGCAGCACCACCTACCTATACTTATAATATTTATAATATAAAGCGGAAGAGTTTGTTTGTTTGTTCGTTTGAACGCGCTAATCTCAGGAACTACTGGTCCGATTTGAAAAATTCTTTTTGTTTTGAATAGTCCATTTATTGAGGAAGGCTATATAACATCACGCCACGAAGTTCCCCGAAGCGAAGAGTCTACTTAATAATATTGTCTAAGCGTGATGTTATTATAGCCTTCCTCAATCAATACAATATTCAACACAAAAATATTTTTTAAATTCGAACCAAGTACCTACTTCTTGACATTAGCGCATTCAAACAAGCAAAACCTTCCGCTTTATGTTATTACAAGCGGACGTCGTCCTGCAACATACATATATTATTAAGTAGACGCCCTCGTTTCGCTTTTAGAGACTTGTTGCTCCGCTCCTTTTGGTCTTAGTGTGATGTTATTTAAGCTATAACCTTCCTCAATAAGTGCACTACTCAAAACAAAAAGAATATTTCAAATCGGACTAGTAGTTCCTGAGATTAGCGCGCTTAAACAAACAAACAAACTCTTCCGCTTTATTTTATTAGTATAAAATATAGTATAGACATTAATTATCAAAATATAGTATTTAAATATATTTTTTTTTATAATTTACCAAAAAAAACTTTAAGAAACGTTGTCACGAAATAGGGGACACGAATTCACGAACTTATATTAGGAACAGAGCCAAATCACCAAGCCAAATCAAATCAAATCAAATAGGGTTCAAACAAGGGGTCCAGCAATAAATTATTAAAAAAAATATTCTAACTAAAACGGCATAATTCATACCCTGAATTACTAACAAAAGACCATATTCATTACACAAAAACTTTCAGATTGATATCTTGTGTAGTAAAATTTAAAAAAATCTTAAAGTCGGCGGAGGCTTAAGGCGCTACAACCGAAATATTGTAGTTTTAGATCTAAAATTATTTTTAAAGCTTACTGTCTATGTCTCCGATATTTAGATATTATGTATCTTCACTATATAATAAAGAATCTCATAAGAGCAAAAACAGTAAAATGTGAAGTTTTCTCGATAGAAAAAAATCGTAAAGTTAGGTCCAAATAGTTTTGGTTTTCAAGTTTACTACGAAACTTTTAACAATTACTTGATGATAATATTTTTAAAACATAGTAAACAATGAAAGCTAAGTTTTCATAAGAATGGAAATCTCAAAAACCGAAACAGTTTTGTAAGAAAAAAATAATATGCAATTGGCACTTACGTCAATGACATTTAGCGCGCAGGAGTATATTGTTCTATGCTTAGAACGCTCCCCTCACTCCTCTGGGTAGACTCAACGTGAACGCACGCTCGTTTTGTTAAAATAATGTGGTAAATTTTCGTAATCGAATTGTTTCTCTCGTATGTATAAAAATTATATTATGGGGTCTAATGTTACTGTTTTACTACTGTATTCAATTAAATATATTTAAATAACATCAATATTGTAAATACGACCATTTAAAACAGTTAATTCGTAAATTTTGTGCCACTATTGAATCAAGTTTGAATTTCGCGGCCAACGTAACATAGAAAGACTCGGCAAAACATGGAATGCTCACCTGGTCTATAAATACCTAAAAGCCTGTCTGCGTAAAACTAACTCATTAAATTATAATATTAATAATATCGACACCTACGTATAACTCGCTAACTTGAAATCGCAAATTTTACAGGAGAGCCGTTTGAACATTCAAAAGCGTGTAGCACTCTTAATACTGCAGCTATCGTCATGAAACTTGGCGAATTTACGTTTTTAATCATGAGTTTTATAAATGATTGATATTTTTTTCTGGATTTCTTATAGTTATTAAGATACAACACTTAGAAAGTTATGTGTCGGAATTAATTTGTGTTTTTTAGATTCAAATGCCACTTGCATAGTTATGCTTAGGAAAAAGTTACCAGACAAAGTCGGTAAGTGGTATAAAGAGATTTTTGCAATGGAAACGCGGGCCTATTTTATATCTTAAGTGGCATATTATGAGTTATGCATGGGATGAGATAATATTTAAAATATTAGTTAGATAGTTATGCTTGTATGTATTTTAATTGAAAGTGCATTAATTTTTAATAAAACAAGTTTTTATATATAACAATCATATGTTTTTAGAAAATAAAATGTTTGTACTACAACATGCACCATTGCATATAAAATGAAATAAAAAGGTTGCTAAAATTCTGAAAATATTTAAAAAATCAATCAAACTTTTATAACCAAAACGTACGCTTCAAGGTAAAATAATTCCACTTAAGCGGAAATAGCTGTTAAAATAATATAAAAAGACTATACAAAACAAATAAAAAATCTCTCTTATATTAACAATAATATTATTTGAACATTAATTAGGCTTTTGTTCAACAAAAGCATAATTTTTTTTATAGCTTGAAGGGCTGACGCAAGAGCTGACGGTCATCGTCGCCTATGGATACGAGCAACACCAGGGGAGTCACCAGTGGAACGCCGGCCCTGAAGGAGAGCTCTTTTTACACCTTTCTTGAAGAGCCCCATGTCAAAACGCTCCGGGAATACCTCAGAGGGAAGCTCATTCCACAGCTTGCAAGTTCGTGGTAGAAACGATCGTGAAAAACGGACCGTTCTCGTCCGCCACGAATCCAAGCGATGTGGATGATATTTCAATCTTTGGCGAGTGGTGCGATGATGGAAGGGTGATTTTGACACCAAATCGAACAATTCCTTGGAGCACTCACGTAAAGTCGGTAGAAACGCAGAGAGATCCCATGTCTCTCCTGAAACCTAGGTTTTCTAGCCTGTTAGTGACTCGTGGGTTGTTGACAACTTGAACTGCGCGCTTTTACACGGCGTCAAATGGACTAAGCTCTATCGAGGTAGAGACATCGAGGTATCGACCGTCGAGGTAACGTCATTCGAACTAGCGTACGATACCCGTGGCGCCCCTGCCCAAAGGTGAGAACAGTACTCCATGTGAGGCCTGACCTGAGCTTTATAAAGCATCAGAAGGTCCCTCGCAGTGAAGTACTGCTTCGCCCGGTTCAGGACGCCAAGTTTTTTAGAGGCCAGTTTGGCCTTAGCTTCCAGATGACACCTATACTGCACGTCGCTCGAAATGTCAACACCCAGAATCCCAACACTTTTACTAACGGTGCGCGCGGTGCCCTGGAATTGAGGCGCTTTGACAGATGGGGTTTTCTTAGCGGGAAACGCGCAAACTTGTGTCTTCGTGGGGTTGAACTCAACTAAATTGAGTCGTCCCCATTCCGAGACTTGCTCTAGAGAGTTCTCGACTTCAGACACAAGTTTAATTCTGCTATCCTCCACATGAGACTGAGAGGAGTTTGCAGGGCCTGTGTAACAAGCATCTCCCGTGCTGTCATCTGCATAGCAATGAATGTCGTTTGCACGCTCCAGAATATCATTAATATGCAGAATGAACAGAGTAGGAGATAGAACAGACCCTTGGGGAACACCAGCGTTTATAGGTTTCATATCTGAGCAACAAAGGGTCAACTACGACCTTTATATGTCGCTCAGATAGAAAGCTGGCTACCCAACTGCATAACCTCTCAGGGAGACCGTAAGATGGAAGCTTCGCGAGGAGAGCCCTGTGCCATACCCAGTCGAAGGCCTTAGCGATATCCAGGCTGACCGCCAGTGCTTCCCCGTTACTATCAAGGGCCTGAGCCCATCGGTGAGTAAGATATGCTAAAAGATCGCCAGCTGAACGGCCGTGACGAAACCCATACTGACGGTCACTGATCAGCTGGCGATCCTCAAGATATCCTAGGAGCTGGGCATTAATTTTGCAATAAAGGGTTTCTGTGCAGATTTTCGTTAACCGGTTTTTGTAGTTCAGACGTTTCAAAGTTGTTTGGAATAGGGTTCTGGTCAAGTTCTTAGTTACTGTTTATTTCGTCCGGGATTTGCTCTTCGTTGCTCATGTAAACGTTATTCTGATTATAACCCTGTACTAATGTAGTTTCTACAATATCATCATCATCACTGCTCTCTAATATATTATTGTTAGCCCAGTATGTTTTTTCTTCCTCTTGGAAATTTGGTACAGGTGATTCTGAAATAAAAACATAAAATTTGCATTAGTTACGGGGATATCTTTTTATTTGGGTGGTCACGTAAAACTTTTTAAATGGTACATACAAAAAAACACTTATGTAAAGATCCAACGCAATCGTCACTAAGTAGCTGTTAGACAATATTCTTTAACAAAAAATCCGGCGCATAAGTCTTTATGTGCCAGTTAGAATAAAAAATAATTTCAATGGTCCTAAGCAAAACTCTTTATATGGTATGTGTTATGAAAAACTCCGAAGCATAAGTCTGTAACTGCACTAGTTAGATACTTTTGCGTTGTATTTATAGAATGAAATAAAATTTACACTACAATACCAAAAACACCCAAGAATTCTACCAGTAAAGATAACATTGATATAAAATTAACTAAATAAAACATCACACGACAAGTATCATTGGAAAAAACATACCTGGAATATCAATATCAATAGAACTTCAGTTCCCTCTGCCTCACTGCCACCCTCACCACTACATCCCGCGCAAATATATCGAACTAACAGTCTTATAGATTTGCGCGGGACTAGTTTTTTAGTTAAGTAGTTTTGCGATTGAAAAAGTATTAGTTGTAATAAGTTTTTTTAATTTTTTATAAGTTCAATATATAAAACCGACTTCGTAGGTTACGAAAATGCAGAAGCCGTATTAATCTGTAATTGACAGTTAGGGAGTTATGCGTAGGAGGTGTCGATATAAAATAAATATTATAATAAACTCGTAAATAATAAACATTTATATTTATATTATATACCTACTTATATTTACTTATAATACTAATATTATAAAAATAATACAATACATTTTATGAAGATCCGAATAGTGCAATTTTTAACACGCTGGATCGCCGTTCTAAGGGTCCTGGGTTGGATTCCCAGCGAAGCAGCACATAAAATGATGATTTTAGATTTCTGTTCTCAGTCTGGGTGTTTGTATTCTTGTCTAGTGTGTTGTTCATAGCAGCCAGGCACACAAGCAACCATATGTGTGTAGTTATTATATCATTTATTAATATATATCTAATTATTAAAGTATAATATAATCTAATGCATAATTATTCATCTAATATAAATGTAGGTATAAATAAACATATTTTGTATTTATAGTCCTTTTGCGAAGAATACGGAATTCGTTTAAATGGCAACCCACACAAATGCAAGCTTTTTGCCCCTGTGATTATGGTTAATTGTAGATTGACGATGACCCTTTAAAATGCCCTCAGTTCAGTGCGAGCTATAGGTACCTACTCCTATCGCGTTCGATCTGAAATTCGTTATAATTTGTGATGATGGCTATCACACTGGCTGCAGCAAGGACGATGAACTTCCCTATCGATGAGTTATTTCACAAAAATAAACTTCAGCAACATCTTTTCACGTAGTTTATTACAGCATAACACATTATTCTCTACACTTTGTACATTATTACATTTAATTACCAATTAATTTTACAAGTATACATTCGGGCAGAACTTCCCCTTAGAACCGTTACAAAATTAATGACCTGCACTACCTTAGTCCGCCATATTTATATCCTACTCTCAACCCCACTTTACAATTAAATCGGAAGTCAATAACACTTATATAATCTCAAACAATAAATGAATTTATTAATAAATCGTAGGTATAAATTATTATACACAGAATTATTATACACACAATGATATAGTTATTGTAATTAATAATTAATGTTGGGTTATATCGGAGTGCCGGAAGTAGAACTTGTAACACTCGGCCATCCTGCAGCTGTCGTGTCTCACGGCGGTCATCATTAGGTCATCATGCTCGCGTCCCGATTTGTCACCGGTCTACGGCGGCTCCTGGAATTGAAACACCGGACGAGTAACTGGTTCTTATAATTACTGCAAATTTAATGGAGATAGAATGAACATCTTTAAATAATAATCGGGCTTTTTTTTGTCAATAAAAGTTAAATAAAATAATATTTATTTTTCTTTGGTGACGTTTGTATTCTCAATTGCATATTTTCTTCCAACACAGAACTTGAATTTTTTACAGTCTAATGTTAAGTGAAAGCCCATCAAAATAGAAATCTGAAAAGTGCATTCAAATCGGAGAAGCAATTCTAGAGGATTAATGTGCACAAACCTACAGACAAATAGACAAAATGGTAAAACATTGTTTTGGGTTCTCTTGATTAAATAAAGACCTCATATTATGAATTTTTAAATTTGTTGCCATGTACAGACACCGATCAGTTATAGTTTTATTACGTACAGGATAGAAAGTCAAACTATATTTATTTATTTCATCCCATTGCTATTAATGTAACTTACACAAATTTGATTTATTTTGACAGCTTTAATTGATTCACACAGCTTTCAATTTAATTCGCACAGATTTTAATATAATTCACATAGCTTTCAATTCCATTCACACAGGTTTAAATTCCATTCACACAGCCTTTAATTCCATTCAAACAGCTTTTAATTCTATTCAGACAGCTTTTAATTTCATTCACACAGTTCATTCACACAGCTCTTAATTTCATTTACACACCATCTAACATTGTTTACAATTTATCCTGTTTTTCTAAAACTTATTATTTCCACGTATGACTTTAAACAGTACATATTACAAATACTGTAAGTATTAGTTAAACCCAGTTAATCTAGTTCGTAATTGTATAAGAATTAAGCACCAGAATAGAGAGCGCGCACTTAGCAACTGAATTCCCTTTGTGTAATTTTTTTGTTTATAATCTGGATCGCACAAAGAGTAATAATAATTATTTAGTTCATATTATTTTGATATAAACACTACCTAAAGGGTTGTATTTCATCAATAAATTTTTCCTTATGCTTGTCACGAATCAGAGTAGCAATCACACACACATACAGCAATCAGGCACAATTACCAATTATAAATGAACACCATAAAATAAAAATGTCTAAATATACTCTTCTGACATGGACTTATCAAGAGAGCGGTTTTGTTTCTCGTTATTAGTCAGAAATAATTCCACGAACTTTTGAGGGTAGATTAACTAAATAAATAACAAAAATAATTCGCTTTACACTACAGATTACAAAATAAATATTAATATGTTGAAGTGTGTTGAAGTGCTTTCTTTTTATTTAAATTATGGTACATATAGGTACATGATAAGTATTTTATTCTTGTTGTTACAGACGAAAGTATGTAATGTTTTAATTTTGTTGTGCAATATTGTGAGTTGCTTTATGCAATAACACGTAGGTTAAAAACTGGGAGCGACCATTTTAGAGGCAAATTCAAACTCTTATGCGAACCGACTCCGTTTTCTCATAAATACTAGGACGTCAAAGGGCACAAACATATACAAGGACACAAACATATACAAAATATTTTTAAACATTTTCAAAAAAATATAATTATCTGTGACGTTATATACGATGGCTGTACTTTAAATGTGAACTAGTAATAATAGTAAATATTAACGTGTGTGTAATAAATGTGAACGTGTGGTTGGTCATGTGATGATTGGTGAAGGATATTTATAGGTACTATAATCCTATGGCAAATATAATTATGGAGTTTAATGGTATAACAAGGCGTAAAGGCCTTATCAAATAAAATTATAAAATTGGAGTTGGTTTTTTTTTCTCTTATGATAAGTAATAATTGATTAATAAATGCCCATGAGGAAGTATTTTTTTTATCCTTCGTGTCTTATAGTAATAATGAAATCGTCAAGAACTGATTATATTATATTTATTTGTTTTTTTTTTGTTTTACGTATGTTTAATAAGCATAAATAGCAGCATCTATTTATTCTATATACATGTAATAATTTTATTTATGACTAATGAGTGATGTGTACTGCTGTAGGTAAGGGACATGATCACACTGCACTAATTTATAATCAATACCCAAGTTTTAATCTCCTATAAATTAAATTCTAATAATATATTATTGAAGGACCTTAACAAATGAATAATATAAGAAGGTGATACAAGTGGAGTAAATAACCAGTACTTAATATCTATTGAAAATAAAGCTAAAATTGTAAATATAATGTTTGAATGAATATAGGAACATAAGCAATTATTTTATTGAAATAATGTTTACAGCATTAACACATAAAGTAACACCTTCAATTGCGTATATAATTACTTACTTTTTATTTATTACAAATTATTATCATTAACATTACAGGTGCTACGTCCTAATGCATTAAGTGTATTTCATATAAATTTCTTAATAAATAGAGTAATAATCATATCTTAGTAAATCATTATTACAGAATGATTATGACGAAACGAATTGACGTATTTACTTGACAAAATTATTAATTGGCATAATTTAAGAGAATACGTGATGAAAATAATTGTGTTGAATAATTTTAAAATGCGTTGTAAGTAATATACCAATTCATTGAAAATGTAATGTAAGTAGGTAGGTATATCACAAAATAAATGTATTAGGTGGCTCGAGTTTGCGTATTGTATATTATTGTGAATAACGATACATAAATTAATAAATCAAGAGCATAATTGGATTGAACCCAAAATTTCCTTCAATAAATATGGTGACTGTAATTAAGACCATGAAATATACAGTCTATTAATTTTATTTCGGCACACATAGCACGTTGTTACGTAATTATTTGATTTGAATTACTCATTAAGTATTCATGACCCATGTAACAATAAATAATATAGACTATTTTGTCAAATTCCCTCTTTCATGAGAAAGAGTCAATTAGCCATAGCTATAGCTATGCTATTATAGCTATGCTCTAGCTGTCGTCAATAGATACCAAATATTAAATATAAGATACATACGTATAATACATAGATACGTTAAACATATCACTCTACAACAGTGATGATATTGACCTATAACTTATTTACAATACTCAGCGTATATGTTATTGTAAAGCAAGTCGGTAAATGAGGATTTGGCTGCAGTCAATCCTGAGCGTGTTACCAGATCATGTTTATGTCAAAAGTGTATTATGTAGGTATGTTGTCACACCAGAATGTAATCGCTGCTTTTCATGAATACTCGCACAAAACAAAATTTTGAAAATAACAGTTTATAACACAGCCAATTCCAAAATAGTGCTTATTTCATGCTCAGTAAGACTCACATTCATAACGGCAAAACCGGCATAATGGCGCGCAAAAATGTTGTTTTGTGATTGGTTGATTTATCACGCCATATTTGTGCAACAATCTATGTTCGCCAGTTGCTATTATTGTTTTTCGCGAGAGCACATGAAACTTTCTAGAATATTATCTTATTTCCAAATAATCGAGTGTTAAAAGTGTTAATTTAGGCAATATTTTCTACAATATTGATTTATTTTGAGTTGCTTGAATATTGAAGATAAAATTGTGTCTATTTTCGATCATAATATTTTTAATAAAAAGTGCTGCATTTCATGCTATTTTGATTTATGTTCCTATTCATGATAATATACTAAAACTCATTTTGTAACAAGTCGAATGACGTGCAGTTTTTAATTTTTAATTATGGTACTTGATGACAAAAACTAAAATATTTCGATTTTGATTAAACTTTGATTAATGCCCTTTCAATGTATATATTTTATTTTTCTATTGATAAAATACATGAAAAGATAAGAGAATTAATATTTTGTTTAATTTTTAAATGGCTGCCCTGTAAAATGTGTGTTTTTTGGATTGTGTGGTTATTCGTGTAAACCAGCGGTATGTTGAAAGAGATCCAATCTAATTCGCAAAATCATTATAATAAACAAAAACATTATCGCATGTTCAATAAAAACTTATTGCAACTTACTATTGAGCGCTTGTTTCTTTTAATTCCTTTATACCTACTTAGGTTAATCTATTTCGCATTTTATTTTTATTGGTTTATTTATTACAATTTATTGCACACCATAACAACAAATTGGAATAAAAATATTGCAATTTATATTACTTGTGCAGAAAAGGCTATAGCAAAATTGCGATTTCTTCCAGAGTACCTTTGGGAACATGATAAAGGTTTTACTACTTTTTCATAATAGCCCTACAACCTGGTTATGGGGACACACAGCATTTCTTTAGTAACCTCATTGATCTATCATGCAGTTCTACAGCATTTTCATAGTAGCCACACAGATCCACTATGTAAGCACACAGTATTTTCATAGTAGCCATACAAATTTGCCAAGTAGACGCACAGAATTCTCATAGAAGTCACACAGATCTGCCAATAGCCCTACAACCTAACTATGGGGACACACAGCATTTCTTTAGTAGCCACATAGATTTCCATGCAGTTCTACAGCATTTTCATACAAGCCACACAGATTCACCATGTAAACACACAGTATTTTTATAGTAGCCGTAAAAATCTGCCAAGTAGACGCACAGAATTTTCATAGTGGTCACACAGATCTGCCATGTAGTCACTTTTTTATATAGTAGTCACACAGATTTATTTATTATGCAAGATAACGGCTTCATATTATTAGATCGATTGCTTTTATTCTAACCACACAGTCTTATTGTTATTTTGCTATTTATTTCCTTTTTGCATTTACTTTTGAAAATACTATTCTGTTCTAATGCTGACAAACAAATTTCTATAGCTCAATTGTACACCCTACCCTGTTTCCAAAGTTATTTATGTATTCAGCTTAGTAGGTTGTCTAGAAGAGATCGCTATTTAGTGATAAGGCCGCCTGTTGCACTAATCTCTGTGTGATATTGAGTTATTTAGTTCTACCCCGAATAAGAACAAACTACGGCAAAAAAACAATTACTTTTGAAGGAGCACAACTTTACAACAAAATACCCTCAGTTGTAAAAAAAAATAACAAAGTGGAAAGATTTCAAAAGACAATTAAGTCAGTACATTATTGAGAATCATCTTTAAATTATCTTTACGGGTAATATGTATACTGTATTCATTATAATGTTTTAAGTATTATGTTTGCGAACGATTGTATAAGTGCTTTGTGTTGTCGTGTAGATATACCTATCGTTAGGTAATGTTATCTTAAAGTTTTGTGAAATAATAATCTGAAACGGTTCAGCAACCACTAACCAAAACATTCATTAATTAAGAACTGTCATAAGGTTTTATAACCTAAGAAAGACACCACTTCCTTCGATTTAAGACAAAATGAATATGACGTACCTGTTCGTTTCTTTGTTCCTTGGATCACAAGAAGTCCCCGCCGCATGCCAGCGAGTACTTTGGTAGATATGGATGGCGTGTCAAAAAAAAACCTCCGTTCCTTTGACCAAGATAATATGGGCTGTAAAGGAAAATATACCCACTTCTGAGGTGTGATGATGGCTATCACACTGGCTGCAGCAAGGACGATGAACTTCCCTATCGATGAGTTATTTCACAAAAATAAACTTCAGCAACATCTTTTCACGTAGTTTATTACAGCATAACACATTATTCTCTACACTTTGTACATTATTACATTTAATTACCAATTAATTTTACAAGTATACATTCGGGCAGAACTTCCCCTTAGAACCGTTACAAAATTAATGACCTGCACTACCTTAGTCCGCCATATTTATATCCTACTCTCAACCCCACTTTACAATTAAATCGGAAGTCAATAACACTTATATAATCTCAAACAATAAATGAATTTATTAATAAATCGTAGGTATAAATTATTATACACAGAATTATTATACACACAATGATATAGTTATTGTAATTAATAATTAATGTTGGGTTATATCGGAGTGCCGGAAGTAGAACTTGTAACAAATTGCATGACACACGAATGTCAGCCTTCCACCCATGCGATTAAGATACATTTAAGATTGACGGAGGAATCGAAAAATGCGCTTAGTAAATTTTGCTCACAAGCTAAATTAAACTCTAAACACAGGTAATCAATGTGGTTTTAGCGGGGAGTGGCAATTCCATATGCTCGGCGACTCGAGTATAAACTGTAAGCACACGTAATAAGTTCGTAATAATTCGTAATAAAAGGTTCTATTTGCTTTTTTATTGATTTCTGGTAGGTAGTTAACGAGCAGGTTAGCCAATTTCCGCTGCCGCCCATGACAACTGTGACTTTATCTATTACACTGCTAGTTTGTAATTACCGAAAAAAAAATTCCACTATAATTATCTACTGGTGACACTCAACAAGTCTACGTAAAAAAATTAAAACGAAAGACGTAAAATTATCCCCCAAAAACAGCAAATTTGATCAAAGATAAACACCAATTCGTTTCATTCATAACTATAAAATTCTCGTAAACAAAATACGATAACGATTTCATTCATACAACTACCTCAAGGTCTACACTACACAGTCTTGGTCCTTGATTTAAAATCGAATTCTGCGATGGTAACGTACCTACCTAATTTATCTTCGTACGTAATGTTTACAAAAGTAAAATCGATGTAAAACCTATGACCTAAAACTACTAGACGGAAGTTCTGATAGAATTTGCTAATGGTAATTTTATTATTTGCCACAATATGTACCTAACATACTGGGCCACAGAAGACATAAAATGAAACGCTGCTCAACTCATAGTCAGCTGACAGCAAAATGTATAAGTTTTGTACAGACAAACAAGATCGACAAATGTATTAAAAAGAATATCCCTACCAATATTTAATTATCATACCTACGCCAACGTCACATAAAGTAAATACTGAATTAAGGATTTGTCCATAATAATCTTGAGTATTAGAAATAAAAGAAAACACGTGCATGACTGCACTCCTAAAAAAATAATATTGAAATAGGTAATTTTACATTGTCTACAATAGTATCAAAATTGTTTGGTCGCGTTTAAGCTGCACTGCTCTAGCCGCCATCTTAGACGCCATATTCGCCCGGCCCATAAGGCTGCGTTTATTGGTTCCCGTGCATTTGTTGTGATTGAAAAATAGATATTTATTTTTTTATAATGTGATCGATAAATCGATAATTTAATAAATATGCTTAGCAATAGTAATACAAACATAAACCCATATTTACGATAAGGTTGCGTGCGAGGAATGGGATGAAGCAATGATGTATAAATATCTAGATGGATAATCGAATCCGCGAAAACGTGTCAAAAAAGCGAAGCCAACTGTTGGCCGCGACTTTTATATCATTACGCACAGATTACGCACACATAGACAATAAATGAACGCGAAAAACATCGTCTGCACGCACACATGCTTGATATTGTTGCCTTGTTTTTTTTTGTTTTCATTGTAGTAGGGCGACGCTCAATCTACCTATTTATAACATCATTGGGATGAAGGTACGAACAATGTAACTATGACATAAAATACTCGTAACAAAGTATCAAATTCAGTAGGTAGTGGTTGCTTATTAGGTATTTATTATTCGACACAGATTAATAGTCACTTAGAATTGAAACGATTTGGCCTATTTATGTACGTTAGCCGCCGTAAATTTGCAGTAAGTAGGTACTTCATACTACGATGTATTGGACATCAATAAACTATTACCTTCAAATACTTTGGAACTGCAACCGTTAATTAATTAAAATTGATTAAACCTTATTTCCTATCTAAATTGCTTAATTGTTCACATAAGAAATCGATAATCTAATTCGATGTATTAGTTATTTGCGATTCTCGTTAACGTAAATAAGATCACATACTTATTTATTGAGATATTTTAAATCGAACCAAAGTAACAGACAGGTACAGATTTGAAAAAAATAATTGATTCTTCGACAAAATTAAAAAGCTGTAGAATTGTGGGTCTAAGATTATGGAGCTTAGACTAGCCGAGCCCTTAGCTGTCGGCGGCGTCCTTTGATGTCGCACGCGCTAGGCGAAATTCAAAAAATTATAACATAGTTGCATTGCATTGCAACTTAGAGCCGAGTTGAATTTTTTTTTTCGATACAATACATTGACGATAATTATTCATCGACCAACTGATTATAAGTGTTAATAAGTATTATAAGTGTTCATGTAAACCTAAGAAATATGTACTAAATAAATGCTTATTATATTATGCTTTGACGACCCTGTAGCCTAGTTGGTAGCGACCCTGTCTGCGACGCGAGGGGTCCCGGGTTTGATTCCCGGCCGGGGCAGATATTTATGTGGCAGGTACCTAAATATTTGTACTCGGGTCATGGGTGTAATTGTAATGTGTTATATTATGTGTAGTCCATGCCACCCGCGA
The DNA here is from genome assembly GCA_905404135.1 of Hesperia comma. Taxonomy (NCBI): domain Eukaryota; kingdom Metazoa; phylum Arthropoda; class Insecta; order Lepidoptera; family Hesperiidae; genus Hesperia; species Hesperia comma. The sequence goes on from FR990020.1 coordinate 5,440,323, forward strand.
CACAGGTACCTAGTAACCTACTGCGGGGGTATGAGTGTGTTAGCGTTTATTTATTTATTATTATTATTTATATCGATACTCATCGAAGTTAAAACCTGTGTTAAAACGATGTATCTCTAACATTATGTATGTAACAGTTAATCCATTAATTCACATCAAATAAATCGAATTATCTTACATTATCTACTCCAAGGACCTATCCGTTCCACGCGCAATCGGCGCAATGAACTTTTAGTTCCATTTTGTGCCACCGCGATTTTATTTTGGTGGCGCGCACAAAAGACCACGCCGATATCGGTTTTACATATTACGGTTGTAGCGCCTTAACATACCGAAATAGTGGACACTCACCTTAAATAGGGCAGTTGGGAATGTTGGGATGAAATAAAAATATAGTCGGTTACGAAACTCGTTTCTTTTTATATACCTAAACATAAAAATTCTGTTCTTGTTGTAGCTGAAGTAAGTTTAAAATAAAATCATTCAATTTGGTGTAGATTAATGCATGTGCTACACGGTTTCAAACGGTGGTTTGAAACCGAAACAGCACGAGTTGCGCTTTGCCGGCTACACGGTTTCAAACCAATCAGTGTTGGTTTGAAACATCAGTGTAAAAAGACCGTCGCGCGACTATCACGTCTCTACGCTCGACCTATATAAGACTAGTAAACCCGCCCTCGCTTCGTCCCTTCAAAAATCTCTATAAATTTTAACAAATTATGTTATTCCGATGTTTACGCTATATTACTGCAAAGTTTCATGAAAATCCATTCAGTAGTTTTTGTGTGAAAGAGCAACAAACACACACACACACACACACACACACACACACACATACATCATTACAAACTTTCGCATTTATAATATTAGTAGGATAGTAGGATAGGACTAGTAGGTAGGAAGTAGGAAGTAGGATAAGGATAGGATAGGATATCCTTAGATTGTCAATTTTTTTGGCAGACGCGGCGTTGGCCCTTGGGTCAATTTCTTTTAATTTGTCGGCTAAAATATTCCACGCATTTTTTTTTAATACAATCTTTATAGGACTCTGATGTGAGGTCCCAAACGCAGGGCAAGTCTCTATACAACTCGAGAAATTCAGTCAACACTTCTTGTTCTTTCTGCTCTCGTGACATTTCGTCGTTGTCGTTGATGCGTGCGTCCGCGCTCGTCGCTGCAGTGTGACTGCGTTCGCGTGGTTTGAAACAGACGGCTACACGGTTTCAAACCAACGCTTCTGCCAGTGGTTTGAAACACAAGCCTTTCTACCAAGGGCGTTTGAAGGTCAAGCGAAATTTGGTTTGAAACTACTGTCTACACTGTTTTAAACCTCGGTTTCAAACCACGGTTTGAAACCGTGTAGCACATGCTTAAGTTAACTATCTAGTTAGAATCATCTTGCTTTAAACTGGACCTTTACGCCATTTTCTGATTTTAGTATTAAATCTGCACATAATTGTGGTTCTTCATGGGACGGCAGCAGCTCGAAATGTTTAATCACTGCCGCCAAGGTTGTTTTCATTTCCATCATTGCGAACTTTTGGCCTGAAATAAAAAAAAGTCTATTACCTTCATGTGCTTAATTTATGAATTCGTTTATACCTACGAGTATATTAGTCGTTAGCAAAGATGTATTAAATATCTAGATGGAACATCGAATCCGCGAAAACGTGTCAAAAAGTTGTGGCCAACTGTTGGCCACAACTTTTATATCTAAACGCACAGATTACGCACACATAGACATTAAATGAACGCGAAACGAAATACATCGCCTGCACGCACACATGTCTGATAATGTTGCCTTGTTTTTTTTGTTTTCATTGTAGGGCGACGCTCAATCTAGATATTTAAAACATCAATGGTCGTTAGGTACCTACCTAGTAGCTAGTAAGTACTTAGTTTGTAGATACGACGTAGGGAGATTTTGAGACGCCATTTTACATTAAAATAAATAAGTACTTAATTATTACAAAATCTAATCTAATCTTATTTTTTTAACTTACTTGATTACTTTTTATAACGCAATAATCTCAATAAAACATGAATTATTGAAAAACTAGAGCACCGCCCGCGCTTCGCTTCGGGACCCGTAGGTAACAGCCGCGTAGGTCCCGCTCCCGTAGGAATCTCAGCTAAAAAGTAGCTTATAACATTTGCCTATAACTTAAGCAAACTACATGTACATTTTGATAGCGCGATTTAGAACTTGCAAATGAATTTTACTAACGCCATCTATTAACAACTTCGGAACTAAATATCTAGCAACTAACAAATCATCGATCTTCCTATGGAAATGAGATGTTTTTCCGCGGTAAAAAGTAGCCTACGTCACTCTCCACCCTCCTAACTATCCCCACACACCATACCATATAATAGCCATGTTGCGACGTGAAAGCGTCACAAACAAACAAACAAACACACTTTCACATTTATAATATTAGTAAGGATTATTCACCAATACAATTCCTAGGGCCGGCACTGAAAGGGACCCAGCTGAACGCGTTCATGTTATGAGTTCCGAATCTTTCCGGCCTGAATTCTAGTGGATCCTCAAACAGCTCCGGATCTCGTTGCATGTGGAAGATGTTCACCACGATAGAAATGTTCTTCTTCACCTGAATGCCGGCAATATCTAAAAATAACCGCGATATTGTAGTTGTAAACTTGAACAAGAATGTAATTGCATATAATTTTCTGTGGTAAGTATTGAGTGAACACAGGCTGCGTCAGATCCCTAATTATTCATATAAACATCTAAGTATATTATGTTATTGTTTGCGTCCTTTGCGCCAATGATTTAGAAGGCCTAGAGCCTAGATCATATATATTATACAGACCACATTGCTCCAGTGCGTGTTGGTGATATTTTACTTGCTTGGTACTATATTGTAAAAATAATATATTTGGATTATTAGGGGGGAAACCAAAATTAATTAAGACGGGTCCCATACGCCACATCGAATGCCATTACACCGAAGTCCGCCAATCCGCAGTTGGCCAGCGTGGTGGTCTATGACCTTAACTTTCTCGTTCTGAGAAGAGATCCTTGCTCAATAGTGGGCCATGATGGGTTAAAATGATGAATACACAGAACCAAATAAACCAGGATAACGCATTTACCACCATAATTCATCAAAACACAATGTAACCTGGCGTCTCGTTCGAGCCTACATGGTACATTATGGTACAATAGGAATAAAGTTGTACTTTATGGCGGCGTTTACCTGTATCCTTGGTGACTAGTCTCTCTATCAGCGGCACAGAGGGGTAGATGCGGAGAGATTCCTTTATCACCAGCTCCAGATACTTCATCTGTTGGAGATCACTGTTAAAAATACCTCAATTAATTCGTATAGTTCAATATATACAATAAAACTCTTCCGTCACTGAGTAACTGACTGCGTGACTGACAGACAATGCACAGCCGAAACTACTACAAGAAGCTCAATTTAGCATGCATGTTCCTTGGGGAGCCCCCTCTAAAGGGATGAAAAATAAGATAGGTAGGAAGGCATACTAAAAAAGTTAAGTATTTTCATTTTAGAAAAGTAAGATTTTAAAAGCCTACTAAATTGTACCTACTGCCGAAGTAACGTAATCGCTGTCGTTTCGCTTTTGGAAACTATTTTTTTAGTTTTCAAATAACGAAACTGTCTAATAAAAATAAATGGATATTATAGAAAAGAGACTAAAACAACGTCTGTAACCCTGTAATAGAAGAAAAGCCCGGTATAGACTTTCGTTATTAGGTTTAAACTTAAACCTAAGAGTGTCCCTGCGCATGTCCCAAAACTGGTGGGAACGATCAGAAATGATGAAACTTGGATGGTGATTACCTACTTTGGCAGACATTATGTAATATACATACATAGGTATAAAATAGTACTAAAATAAGCTTAGCTCAGTGTTACAGCGTGATTTCATGATTTTTATTTGCTGATTAATTTGGCAACATCTAACGTAAATAAGTCTAGTGCTACATACCTAAGTAGGTATGAACAATTTTAAGTAGAAGGCCAGTTTTGTTTTTTTTGTTGAATGTATTTACCTACACGTCTACAACAATATACCTACCTACGGGAATGATGTCACTAAATGAATAATGAAATTTAATTTAATACCTACATTAAATTAAATAATACATTAAATTAAGTTTCATTAGGTATTAGTAGGTACCTAAGTACTTACGTAAGGTATAGCTTCATTGTATTCTGAATGATTGGCCAAGCACAAAGATTTATTTTATACGTGCTTACTTGTTTACCTCAGTGCGATCGTGTATGTTCCTACCTGTATGTTGGATCCCTGTCCAAATCATCACCGAGGATTCTTTTCTGTTCCTCGAGTAACTTCTCTTGGACGTCGGGATGTTTGGAGAGCAGGTAGAGCGCGAAACATATGCCTGAAGTTGTCGTGTCATGGCCCTGCGATAGAAGTTGACTGAATTAACTTTCACTGAATTCCAGTTTGGTAGGTATTTTCAACTTTTTGGACGAATTTTAAAAGATCCTCATAATATTTTATAAATCAATTTTACCTTAAAACTTCTTGGTTTCATGATTTCGAAACAGAAACCCGAACACCACACTAAAATCGAGTCCAAAAAAGGAGGAGGATTCGACAATTCAATTTTTGGACTTGTTTTATATGGATGTTACGTTAATGACCTCGTATAATATGCACCTACAACAGGATGTTGTTGGCCTTAACCTCGAAACATGCATGTAAATTATTGTAATTGACATTATGATACAAATTCGCTGCTTTTTAAGAAGATGTGGGTATTTCGCTGCTTGATATCAGGCTTTCAGGTATAATAAAATATTTATTTTGCAATATAAAATATTAAGTTGATAAAATTGTATTTTGAAAGAATATACCTAGATACGTCGTAGTTGTATTATATGTAATGCAAATTTTTAGAGGGCAATAGTTTTCGTTTTTGCTGTGCGAACACGAGGAATACATAGATCTTTCCGTGGTCCTATTGGTAAGATTAGTAGGACCACGAGGAAACGGCGATTTTTTGTCAATACACATTAAATAATGACCTCGAACATGAATGTGTCGACTTCTTCCCGGATCTGCTCGTCGGTGATCCTCTGGCCGTCGATCTCCGCCAGCAGGAGCAAGTCCAGAAACGCGTGCTTGTTCCTTATTCCTGGAATAGAAAAAGAACCATTAAATATTAATAGAGTACATTTCTGCTAACAAAAATTCTTAATTGTAGTTTTTACTTGTTAAGGAGAAGCCCGATAGCTTATCGTTAATACCTACTCGTAATATTATTTTTATAAAAAGCGAAAGCTCATTCACGTATCACGAAATCTCGAAAACCTCTTGATGTATAAATTATTTGAAATTTTGCACGAAGTTAATTTATAGTTAGTGGACGTTCGCTAATAATTGGTTTTATCATATTCCTCCCCGAAGTGGGTTAAATAAGGCTTGCAAGTTTGTATGAAAATTAGTCAAGTTTATTTACCTCCACGCGGGCAAAGCCGCGGACAACAGCTAGTCTTTCCATTATAAATTTTAATACTTAGTCTTTAAAATTGCATAGTTTTTGTCTTCAAAATGTGTTTTCCTTAGACATAAATAATGCCTTATTGAATTTATCATTCTCATGTAGCAATTTTTTTTGTAACAGACTTCAAAGTATTAACTATTATTATGAGACGTTAAAACTAGAAACACGTCTAATTTTATAATTCTATCTAAGAATACGCTGTAGTATAAGTTGAATACTTAAATAATAAGCAAAGTAGATAGATAGGTATAGGTAGATATATTTATTAGTAGATATATTAACGCTACACACTCATAGCCCCACACTAGGATTCCCTGTTGTGGGTGCCATGGACAACACACAATTAAGACGAGGATACCCAGGCCAAGAACGGAAATTTAAACTGGCCATTCAAATTTCCGCCTCGCTGGGAATAAATCCAGGACTCTCGGAACAGCGATCCGGCGTGTTAACCATTGCGCCATTGGGTCTTATCGCATCGAATATATTTTTCTCCTTTATTTATTACTCAACTTTAGGAATTTTACAATTGTAATGATCATATTCTTACCTATTGAATCATTAGTAATTTCAACGTAAACTCGTAAAGTTTGTATTAACAATGGCTGGCTCAGTTACCACACGACGTCTTGATCCGGCATTCATTTCTTTTTCTTCGTTGATTTTGCCCACTAAAGTTCATGGATAGTGTACCACTTATCATCAGGAGGCCCAGGTCCGTACATAAGGTATTTTACTTAAAGAAAAACTAAAATTCATATTAGCTTCCACCCATTAATGGCCCACTTCTACCTATGCAAGAGTAAAATGTAAAAGATCTTTAAATTCTTTACCTGTTTCAGCCTGTGCATCCAATTTGGTAATATTAAGACTGTTTAATTCCTTTCGTCGTTTGTTGATTACATCGATGGTCTGTCCGTGCAAAACTTTTAGAGCATCCTCTTGGATCTTGCGGTATGACGTCAAATTGAAGATAGCATCCAGTCCTAGGAATGGATTACGCGCTCTTTCTGCAATAATTCTGGTCAAACTGAAATTTAATAGTGGTTGTTAACCCTCATGTTGTTTTTAAATTTGTGGTAGGTACATTGTGATTGTGGGCATTTGTTTTTAATTGACGGTAGTTTCCCTAGAGTACTTATGCGATGAAGAAATTTTTATGGCAAATTCTTACACATCGGGTTATTAAAGATTTAGTAGGGACTAGGGAGCCCTAACTTTTTAAATAAATAGATAAGGTAATGAACTAAGGTAAAGTATTAATTTAGGTAAGGTTATTCAGAATTTCAGAGTCCAAATAGCATTCTAATGTTGAAAAAAAAACTTTAATTAGGTCCAGTACTTTTGCTGGGTAGAAAATAAAAGAAAGACTATAAACTTGGCTTCACACACTCCCGCGTGTTTAGATTGCCCTCAACAATTTCATGAATAGTAAGTATAGATGAAATGCGAAATGTGTGGTGAACTGTGGTGTTCATACTTACGCCTCAATTGACTTTACATATTTCGATTCATTGTCTGTTTGTACGTTGAGTGAAACTCCCATGATGGATTCTGTTGAGTAATTATAATTATAAGCAGTATATACACATCTATTTAAGATAATGAGTTTTATCAACTGACCTTTTATAACCGGTTCAACTACTTATATCACTCGCCAATTTTTTTAAAACTGCACTGTCACGTTGGTATCTACCTACCTATTTTTCATTTTATACCTACCCATACCTAATAAAGGGACTCACGATACTTATGTGTAGGTACATGTTTTGGACTTGCGTAGATGAACACGACTCTTTTTGTAAACGGGCAGAAAACTATGTTTGTCAGTAAAATGAATGTAATTACCAATTAGTTACATAGTTTCCTGCATAATATAGTCTGACCCTATTCCCGTGCCTGTAAACCAGGGTAGGTATCGTAAGAGGTGAAGCAGCCCCTGCTTGGTGGCAGGTTCAAAGCCCTACCGGCTAGCTACCATCCTCTTTCTTGAGTCAGTTGCCAAACGACATGTCGTGTTCGGGTTGAGACCTATACTACAGACTTTGATGTTTTAAATATCTAGATTGAGCGTCGCCCTACAATGAAAACAAAAAAAAAACAAGGCAACAGTATCAAGCATCTGTGCGTGCAGGCGATGTTTTACCCGTTCGTCTATTATTGTCTATGTGTGCGTAATGATATAAAAATTGTGGCTAACAGTTATAGTGCGCCCAACTTATCTCGGAAATGGCAAAAATTGAAACTAACGCCGCCATGTTAAAAAGTCATTCATAAGTACGTAGTGGTCATTCATCTGCCAGTTACTAGTGTGCAATGATTGGTCAAATGAATGTCAAATGCGTCCGACAGCGCCTCTTTCATTTCAATCTTAAGTTGGGTTTACTAATGGACTTAAATATTAAGCCACAATTTTTTGACACGTTTGCGCGGATTCGATGTTCAATCTAGATATTTTAAACATCTTTGACTACAGATTAGAAAATAGTTACCTATACTCCGTTCGGGTCGGATATGGAATACCTACGTTTTAATCGCAACCTACACAAATGCCAGCTTTCCGCCTCTGTGATTAAGGTTAATTTATAAAAATAACGAGGAGAATTTAAAATCCCTTAAGTAATTTTTGCTAACAGTTAAACTAAACAGTGTTGAGGTAGTGCTAGGTTGGAGTTAAGTGGGTCACAAACCTGTCACATTATCAAGCGCATATCGTGCTATGATGGGGAACAAATTCACTGCAGCCCCGTCCGAAATTCCTTTGAGTGTCTTCAACAAGATCTTTTCATTTTTCAAAAATACTGGCAGGAAATTCTGAAGTATGTTGAAGTGGAATGCCGGTGTCAAAAACTTACGATGCAATTTCCATTTGTTGCCTGAAATAAATAAAACTTGATGTAGGTAGGTATGTATAGGTAACTGTTATTAATAACTGATTGATTTCACTTTACGAATTCTCTAACTGCTTGTTATACACTACCTAACTGCTCACTTAGAGGAGGCCTAGCGCATACTCCCCTGTGCAAAATAGGTAATTCTACTTACTTCTAATTTCTCCACTTAATCCTACTAATATTATAAATGCGAAAGTTTGTAAGGATGTATGTCAGTTTGTTGCTCTTTCACGCAAAAACTACTGAACGGATTTTCATGAAACTTTGCAGTAATATAGCTTAGACATCGGAATAACATAATTTGTTAAAATTTATACAGATACTAGCTTTTGCCAGCGGCTTCGCCCGCGTGAATTTCGTTTAAACTTCACCCCTTTATTTCACCCACTTAAGTGTCATAAACGTAAGAGTAAATAAAATATAGGTATACTTAATCAGAAAGCTTCGAACTGCTAAGCTATCGGGAGTTACACGTGTTATTGTGAGTCAACCATAAAAGATAGACATATGCTGTCGTGGAATATTTTTTATATAATTTTAAGGAGAACATTTCCGTCATACATGATTTCTGTGTAGCTTTACCTAACCATTAAGGTTGCACACGCGACGGAAGCTTAAAAAATGAAGTAACTTCTCCCGTTTCCCCAACATTTCCCTTCACTGCTCTGCTCCTATTGATTGTAGCGTGATGAAAAGTATACTATAACCAGCGCGGGAGTATGAAAAATAATTTTTACGTTTGTACGTTACGTTACGTACATTGTACGTTACACGTGTCAAGTGCAATGTGCATAGTCAGCAATGTGTGACCGCATTCGCTTGAGGCGTGGGAGTGCAGTGTCGCTAGTCTGCTCCCAACCCCAGAGACTGTAACTTGTCTGTGTTTGGGAATAAACGCGTATGTGATCCTAGCTGGCATTTTCAATTATACGAGTACAACCTAAAGTCTGTGGAACATAAAGTTGTTAGATAGGTACACAACTTACAGTATCAAGTAAATTAGTAGCTGTAGTAAATTAAAACTTGTTACAAAATAAATAAACAAAAATATTATCTTATGGTTCATAGCATTTACGACAAACATTTTCAGCATTTAAACACAATAACAAACAAACAAATTACAATGAGTAAACAAACAATGATAATAAACTGAAATAAATATATTAATAACTAATTGTAATCCTTAGCACCTCTGTACTGTCCTGTTTCAGTCCTTCTCAAAGATTGTGGAAATGAAACCTAACAAAGAACGGAACCCGGACAGCACGGCTCGGTCGTCGTTGGCTGTATCATTTTTGTGGGTTTATTCCATACTGGTGCACATTCTATCACTTCGGTGGTCATTTTTATCACTTCGGTGGACATTTTTATCATTTCGGTAGACACTTTACATTTCAGCGGACTCTTAAAAATTTAACCATAAATATTTACGTAAGTTTTGATGATATTTGATGGCCACTCAAATATAATATCATAAAAATGGCTAAATATTAATTTGTAACTAAAAATATGCAGATAGAGTTGAAATAAAAAAATCTCACCGAAATGACACATAAAAATCTTTTGTTGAAATTCACTCTAAAACGTCATATCTTAAATCAGAGTTCCTTAAATTATAAATAAATATAAATTAATGAACTGCAAAAACATACCCGTTGAAGTAAGCAGACCGTCTCCAAGCCAGGGTTTAAGGAAGCTGTATGATATGCCTTTGGTTATTAAATCTGAACGGGATAACAGAGGCTGCAAGAAGATATTTTTGTTTTACAGATTCCATTTTAAAAGTGTAGGCGGATCGGATTTCGTTCCTCTTGAATAAGGGAAATCGATTATTTTATTGCATTTTAGCATTGGGTATAAAAGTTTATAATATGAACTCTCCAGGCTTTAAGAACTGAGACACCAATCTTTGAATACTTACTTAAATGGCTAATGTACGTAATTAGAAAAGCCCCCTAAAGATTTGTGGATAAAGTTACATTCTTTTAGATGCGACTACCTTATACTTAAGGGTTTCAACATATCTGTGACCGATTTAGAAACAGGCTCTTACTTAAAATTATTAATGGTCCAGTATTATTAGTAACAATAACTAACAATACTATCACTTACAAACCCTGCCGCACTTATCCTTACTAAGAAACTAACCAACAAACGCTCTAATACCGTCTGCTAACCGGACTAACTAGGTATTGTCTCTATTTCGTCCTATTCATTCGATCGCACTTGTCATGGATGGCAACGAAAGCGTAGTGCTTCACACTCCTTTACTACCTTAAATCCATAAAATAACCAATGATTTTCTAATGTTTTAAATTTCCCGTCGCGTCGTTATGACGTACTATGTTGTAGGTTGTCTGAAGGACTGTTTAGAAGCCAAAAACTAAACATGTGCCATTCTTATCTGACAACAATATTATTTACAAAAAGAAAAATTTGAACAATTAAATTGTACTTATTTTTTGGATTTAACAGACGCGTAATGTCCTTATATTAGCATAAATTTTACATAAAACTGGTTTCACTACTGTGAAGCCTTCACACACATGCTTTTGCTTTTTTTGAAATGATAACAATACCTACGCCAGTAAGTACCTACCTCCAAGTATTTTGGGTGACTAAGAATAAGGTAACTCTTGTGTAAGAGATGTATTAGAACTGCGTTCCCATAAACTTCTTTTAAGTTTTGCAGGAGAGATACATAACCTGAAAATAAAATAATTTTTCTGCCTAATATTATAAAGATTAGTAAGATAAACACTTACTAATTTAGATTTAGGAGGATATTATAGGTAAATAATTTTCGAATTAAGCAAAGGTTTAACCAGTCAATGTGGTAGGTTGTGGTATGTGGTAGGTAGGTAGGTACCTACATCGATTCCGGGGAAACGTTAAAAGATATTTTTAACGGACTTCAAAAAAATTGGAAGTTTTTAATGCAACCAGGAGTATAGTAATTTTGTATTGAGTAAACCGATTTTGTTATTTTTTTATTCCCATATAAATTTGAGCGACATCTATCGGTGGTTTTTGAATTATCCGTAACAACGCGTATAAATTCAATTTATGATCGTTATGTACCACATAACTTTTTACTGGGTATTCATAGTATATTCATACTAGAGAACCGTAGACCGAGACCCGTAGGCAACAGCCGCGTAGGTCCCGCTCCCGTAGGAATCTCGACTAAAAAGTAGCCTATAAATGATATACTGGAACTTCATATATAACATTTGCCTATGACTTAAGTAAATGACATGTAGTATTTGATAACGTGTTACAGAACTTGCAAATGAATTTTACTACCGCCATCTATAACGCCATCTATTAACAACATCCGGAACTAAATATCTAGCAACTAACAAAACATTGATCTTCCCATGGGAATGAGATGTTTTTCTGCGGTAAAAAGTAGCCTACGTCACTCTTCACCCTCCTGACTATCTCCATACACATAAACTATACCATATAATAGCCTGGTTGTGATGTGAAAGCGGAACAAACAAACAAACACACTTTCACATTTATAATATTAGTATGGATGACTCTATTTTTTCGAAAGGTGAATGTCGTGTGGTCCCATTTAGGTCAAAAAAATCTGGCGAACAATTTTTGACTTGGATATCTCTACTTGTCGATGTCGAAAGCAAAAAATTTGATAAATCGTCTTATTGGGGAAAAGTATTAATCGGAGTGTAGTATACCCGTTATCTAAGGACACTTGGCTCGCTTACGCACCACCACGTCTTACTCGGTCGACGGTCGGATAACAACTGAGCCCGGTGTGACCCGCACAGTGTGACGTATGCGCTCGAGACAAGTAACTGGTTTATTTATATCCATGCACTACACGGAGAATTGATGCATGTATTTATTTATTTATTTATTGATGTGAAACAAACATCTATACGATCACTTGTAAACTGAATTGTTGGCGTGGCCTACGCTTCGCCCGTGGCGACGCTCATTCTATCTCACAATGCCTCATCTTTTATCTCACTCACTCGATCGGTTTGTTTTGATTCGCGGGCGCACGATAGTGTTTGGAGCCAAGTTCAATTAAATATTCTCTTGCGTTTTATTTTAGTGTAGTGTCTAAGCCAAGTTCTACAAAAAATACCCCTTTTGTTTTGTTCATTTTTATTTATTCAATAATTAAGTACACAATGTTAGCTAAAGTCAACATCTGCCAAACTGTGCAACAGTTTGTCGGCAGTTGTTCTCGTGGAACAGGTGGTAAGTCAAATCAAAACTTATCTTTCTGTTCTGTGCAATAACAATTTTGCAGAAAAATAGGTACCTACTTACACAATTTTTTGTAGTTAAGTAGGTACTTAAGCATAAATATTGTTATCTAAAGCTGCATATTGCATTATGTACAAAAAGAATAACAAAAACTCACTTGAAACTGACACAAAACAAAGAAAAACTATTTTTTAATTGTTTTTGTTAGAGCTGTAATTGTGGCTATCCTACAATTAAAATTAAATTGCGTGTCTGATCTTTGCGTTGTAGTCAAAATTTTATGGATATCGGTAATATGGCCTATCCATTGTAATCGACTGAAAAAAACCGCACAATATAAGTGTAAGTACATGTTCAAGGTTTTCATTTAGCGATTCATGACTTAAGTTCTTACCTAATTTAAATCTATAAAATAGTTCTCGAGATTACAAAAGGTTTAAGTATTAAAGACAGGATAGATCCATTACTTACGTCACACGGTAACAAAATGTAACATTTTGTGACTCGGAGCAGGAGGGCAGATAAACTTGACACATAGAAAATCTAAATATTACCAACTTGATGTAGATGTAAGGTTACATAGAGGTGAAGGGTTAAAAAATCCCAAAATATGTGTGACGCGTGGCCTCTTAAAAGAAAAGATAATGATTGAGGGAAAATAACATATCTTTAATGACACTCGGCTCATATCATTGCACTAGGGTTCCCTGTGCCACAAATACTTGCGGGTGGCATGGTCAGTGTCACACATACACCATACACACAGCACCACTTAGACAAAAACCAAGAACAGACATTTTTCTGCACCATAAATATATTTTATTTATTTATTTATTTATTTATTTTTATATTTATGTACACATGGATACAAAATTAACAAAATTGGTTAAGTAAGGATGGTACAAAGGTACTGCTTATTTCTTATGAAATCTCTTCCAGCAGACCTATGACTGGAAAGTGGTATATTTAACGGTAGAAAGACCGTGTACAGAAAATAATAATAACTAATACAATTATTACATACCTATAATAAATAAATATACACATAATATATACAGATTTTTTGTTCTTTTCTGGAATTTCTTCACATCTAACAGGACTGACTTAATCGGGTAGGTCCATATTTTTGAATGCCCTCCCTCAACGCGTTTAACAGGCCGTTCAAAAGTACAACACACACACACACACACACACACTTACAGACTCACAGGCACAGACTTACATTGCTGAAATAGTCAGCTTTCTAGGACCTCAAAACGCGGAGATTTTCGAGTATGAGGGTGTAACCAATAACTTCCGTATTTTTTAAATATTAAATTTTCTTAGGGGGAATTTAAAAGTTATGTTGATTTACTTGAATCACTCAGCACGTACCTACCTACCTACCTGACTTTGAACTCTGAAACAAAGGTTATTATTATCAAGTCACTTTATTATAGGTAATCGGCTGTACCTACTTATCGGCGAGGACCGCGTGTAAAACCGCTTTACGCAGGTTTCTCAGATTTCACTTTCATTATGCCGCCCATCCATGGTCCATGGTCGTGGTCCGCCCCCTAAGTGCCGCCCACGTGTGGTACATGCCTTGCACGCCTTAGTTAGAGGTAATAAAAATACTTACCCGTGGGGCTTCTCGTAAACAAAATTGCGTTCCCTAGCACAGGATACGGGAATGGTCCGGGAACATTGATATCCTTGCACTTACGGAGTAAATATAACCATGAACATAAAACTGTAACGGCCGTGGTAAGTATTGTTAATATAAAAATCATTTTAAATTAATATTTAACGGCAAAGAAACATACGTCTTGTGTATATCGCTACCAATTTCTGTCTGACTTGACAGAACAGAATCATGTGCGTTTAATAACCAAAGAGCTTAATAGAGGTAAGTGGACGAACTGTACTTAATGCCATAGTACTTGCGAAGAAAAGCTTTATGTGTGTGTCCACAGAGTTACATTTAGCTTGTAAGCAGAACTTACCAGCGACATTTTAAATGTTTGCCTTCAATGTACAATGCACCTTAATAACACAGCGGAAAGCTGGCATTTGTGTGGGTAGCCATTAAAACGAATTCCTCATATACGATGTAGCGATCGATCTAGGTTATTGCTACTAGTCCTTTGTAGGTAGGTGCATGTAGAAATTTATACATATTATTAGGGCATGAAGAATATTTGACTCACCCTCATCATCCCAACCCACCATGGCCCATTATTGCGCGCGGGTCTCTCCTCAGTATGAGAAGGATAAGGCCATAGTGCACCACGCTAGCCAAGTGCGGATTGGCGGACTTCACACACCTCTGAGTTTTGCGAACTCTCCGGTATGCAGGTTTCCTCACGATGTTATCCTTCACCGTTTGTAGCAAGTTATATTTAAATGCTTAAAACGCACAAACTCCGAGTGGAACTGAATAGTGGAACCAACAGACCTAAACCGAAAAGGAAAAGTCAGAGGTGCGTGCCCTGGGATTAGAAACCGGACCCTGCGAATAGGAGGCCGAATTCTTAACCACTAGGCTATCACCGCAATATTTGACTATTTAATTAAAATGCATGAATATCTGATTTCGTTTACATACCTCGACGCCACGCCGCTGCCATCATCTATCATCAGCATAATTATTTTAATTATAAGATTACAATAGATATTAATTTATTAAATTTTCTATTCTATACTTATTATGTAATAAAGCTGAAGAATTGTTTTTGTTTGTAAACAAACTCGCGCTTCCTTTCAGTAGCTTAGGCTGTGTTGTTTTATATAGCTTATACCAAAATACCAATTAGAGCAAGATCCCAGGGCCACCAGACGTCACGTATTTTCTGACGAAGGAAATGTGGACGATTGAGTAGTGTTAGTATGTACTAAGAACGCATGCCTACCTGCTAGCTTGCTCAGACGGCCAATTTTCAGGTATCAGGTAATCAAGGTACATAAAAACATTACTTACCTCACGTAAATTCTCCAAGCTGATTTTTACGTATATTTTAGGCAATATCCTTAAAAATAAGTCGCCAATACTCCCAGACACTTTCCGTCGGCCGTATTGCTTTGCAGACGCTTTAAAGCTCCCAAATTTATTAGAGTCTCCAACGCCTGACGCATTTTAATTGCACCAATTTGCTTTACGCATCTCACGCAATGTGTACAAGTACCTACCGTATGTATGTTACTGTCTTTTATTATTCATTACAACTCTTTACCGTGAACTGTGTGGTTGTTTAATTTCATTGCCTTGTACCAAGTTTTACTTTAATACCTGGACAACAGCGGCTACACCTATTGAAACGGTCGGAGTTTTTATTCATACCTAGGACTTTCCTATTCGCCCACAATCCGTTCCTTTTAACCCCAAAAGATAATACAAAATACTTCGACTCGGAAAAGTTTATTGTTTTTAAAAATTGCTAAGTATTTTGACTTACCTTTGTAATTACCACGTCTAATATGAGTTAGTACTTTATGTATTTAATAAACTTTTATCACGTAAACACTGAAAATTTTTGAAATATCGTACAAGTTTTGAGACCAAAAAACCGCCACTGTTTGAATACCTGTCTTCAATGCGTAATTATGACCATTTGTTGCTAACTTCATTTTCGTTTGGTGGTGCCATTTACAAAAGTAGATATTCTACTACAAATTAAAAAACAAAATA
Organism: Hesperia comma; assembly: GCA_905404135.1. Classification (NCBI taxonomy): domain Eukaryota; kingdom Metazoa; phylum Arthropoda; class Insecta; order Lepidoptera; family Hesperiidae; genus Hesperia; species Hesperia comma. The sequence continues at coordinate 5,456,659 of FR990020.1, forward strand.
TACCCTTTAGTAACGTTTCCGTTTGAATATCACGCATTGAATTACGTTTTCAGTTTCGTCCCTATTCATGCTCTCATGCCCTCAAAGAGAGCCCAAAAGACAGTAACATACATACGGTAGGTACTTGTACGCATTGCGTGAGATGCGTAAAGCAAATTGGTGCAATTAAAATGCGTCAGGCGTTGGAGACTCTAATAAATTTGGGAGCTTTAAAGCGTCTGCAAAGCAATACGGCCGACGGAAAGTGTCTGGGAGTATTGGCGACTTATTTTTAAGGATATTGTCTAAAATATACGTAAAAATCAGCTTGGAGAATTTACGTGAGGTAAGTAATGTTTTTATGTACCTTGATTACCTGATACCTGAAAATTGGCCGTCTGAGCAAGCTAGCAGGTAGGCATGCGTTCTTAGTACATACTAACACTACTCAATCGTCCACATTTCCTTCGTCAGAAAATACGTGACGTCTGGTGGCCCTGGGATCTTGGACTAAATATTTGCATCCCCTATTGCAAACCTTTGGGGGTTGATTTTTGAAAAAAGTAACCTATTTTAACTAGGTATACCTATTTATGCAAAAATTCATTACAATCTATTTTGCGGTGTTTGTGTTTGATTTTTATTTTCATCCCCAGAGACTCGCATTTACTTACAATATGAATATTTATTAATTTATGGATTCTTTACATACCATACCATTTTTTTTACGTTTTCAAAATCCGAATGATATTATCTTGCTTATAAATACCTAAATACCATTGCTAAATACATACGAGTAATATAAACTTCAAAGGAAGGAATACGTGAAGTTGAATTAAAAAAATACCTACTACGGTAGGTCAACAACACCTTTAATTAAATATTTAAAAACATATACTTCATCTGTGATTTGATGTTAATAATATAATTATTATGATGTACAAGTTCCACAAAAGTACCGGTGTAGAGCTCCGAAGACCGCGCGCTCAAGCAATGCACACACAGCAGATTGCAATTGCACAGTGCAGTGCACACAGACACCGATCACGGACGGACGAGATATAATTGTATGTGCTGCGTTCCACTAACCATTCTTAACAATCACGCCAATAATATATTATGTAATGTTTCACTAACTACTATGTAATTTTGTACTCTAGTGGAAAGGATTTTAGCGTTGATATAAACATTACAAATGGTGGGCTTAATAAAATAAGACGGAAACTTAAAGTGGTTAATTTTTAACTCCAAAGTATAAACATCAATATCTGTTGATTTATTTTATGTGCATTAAAAATTATACACAATTATTTTCTGCCATAATAGATCACAATAGAAAGTTTGAATTGCATAGCTCTGACACTTTAGATTTTATTGATATCTAAAATACACTGATGATCATCAAAATGTCAAGGTATTCCCTGAAGTGTTACAAAGTTTAAATGTGGTATGTAAACTATGTTTAGTTCACAAATAATAAAAGAATTAATTAGAAATAGAAATAGAAAAGATTTATTTCAAGGCCACAAACATTACAGTTAAACAAAGATTACAAATGTATACACAGAAGTTAAATAAAAATAGAAACACTATAAAAACGACAGTGTGATTACAACACAACAAAAATATACAGAAAGGTAGATTAAGTATAAGTACACTATTGCATAGCTACATCACGCATTTAGGTACAAACCTATTAATTTCACTTACTCCCAAAATTGGGGGTGGGTGAATGTAGGTATGAGACTTTCACAAATTTTTATGCTAGAGTTATTAATATGTATAGTGGTGTATAGTAGAATAAATTACAGAAATAATTAAAATCCCACCAAATACATTCTTACGTAAAATATGTACATAAGCACTTTTATTTGTAACCCGCTGTATTGTATAGTGCCTTTTGTGAAAGCAAATAAATGGATTTTTTTGTTTTATTTGTTTATTTGTTTGTATATTTCTAGCACTGTCAAAAAGTTATCAAACTCATTAAGGGTCACCTCACACCGAGACGCGACGCGACGCAACGATGCGCGCAGTCTTTCAAAGAGCGGCTCAAAATAGAACTTTATTTTCTACACGAAAAGATACACATTTCATTGTGACAATTCAGAATACGTTGCTTCATGCAGCGCTGCGTCTAGTGACGCCTCGCGGCGCAGCGCGGTGCAGCGCGGTGCATCGCTACGCAGCCGTGCATCGTCGGTACGCGCGGCGTTCAAGATTGCCTACTTTTACGATGCACCTCGCAACATTGAGATGCGTCTCGCGGCGACGCGCGGCGCAGCTCGAAATCACTGGCCTCTTCCAGTATGGTTGCGTCGCGTCGCGTCTCGGTGTGAGCTGACCCTAAGTCCTAACTTAACATAATCAACACCTTAGGGTCAACTCACACCGAGACGAGACGCGACGCGACGCTGCGCGCAGTCTTTCAAAGAGCGGCTCAAAATAGAACTTTATTTTCTACACGAAAAGATACACATTTCATTGTGACAATTCAGAATACGTTGCTTCATGCAGCGCTGCGTCTCGTGACGCCTCGCGGCGTAGCGCGGTGCATCGCTACGCAGCCGTGCATCGTCGGTACGCGCGGCGTGCATGATTGCCTACTTTTACGATGCACCTCGCGCATTGAGATGCGTCTCGCGGCGACGCGAGGCGCAGCGCGAAATCACTGGCCTCTTCCAGTATCGTTGCGTCGCGTCGCGTCTCGGTCTGAGCTGACCCTTAGTCAAAATGTACGACTTGCCTGTTTTAAATTGTGATTTAGGTATTATGAACTTAAAGGAACATAAAATAAAAATAATCATCAAGTAATATTATTTTTATTAAAACAAACCTATATAGTGCCACCAACTTATCTGTTCAGTAAACGGATGTCGCTAGTGCAGCGTTCAATGTTACCATATAATAAAATTTGGCGACTGTCAAGGGAGCTCAACAACTTTGAGACCTATGATTTTTACCAGATGTTGCTCATAATTCGATGGTAAATGTTGACAAAGCCTTTCCGACGAATATAGATACAGAACTTGGGCTGCGGCTACTAACGTAAACTACCATGCAATGACAGCAGTAACATAGGATGTTAACATTATCTCAATCCATCAGGCCCCACTATTAAGCATAGGTCTCTTCTCATATTGAGAAGGTTAAGACCATAGTTCACCATGCTGAACAAGTGCGGTTTGGCAATGTTTTCCTTTACCGTTATATCAAGTGACATTTAAATGCTTAAAACGCACATAACTAAAAAAACGGAAACATCCAAAAATAAAAGAATTACGTAGGCCAACACAGTCAAATTTTACTTTTTCATATAAAAATTAAAATTTCAGGACAAGAGAAATAAAAAATCCATTGTTATTGAATATAATTATTTATATTTTTATATATTTTATTAAAATAATTGTCATCGTGATTTCTAAGATTGAGGGGTTCAACACGAGAAATCCCTGTGGAAAATGATGGCGATGCGCCAGAGAAATTTCTTCAGCTTTTTTCACTCATTAGCTTGTAAACAAATTGTTCACTAACTCCTGTAACAAAGATATAATTAAGATATAATTATAATATAACTGTAATAAAGATATAATTATATGAAGTATAAAAAATTCAATACCTAATAAATTCAGTGACACTTTAATTGATTATGCAAACATAAGTGAGGAAAATAAAATAACTGAAATATTTATTTGAATTTTATCGGACAATTAATTAACTAGCAATAGCAACACTAACATGTTGTAACTGCGACGTATTCTGCCACATATTCAAACGTTATTTTCCGAGTTAGCAGGCGATTTTCTTCCCTCGTACAATCTAAAACTTTTAAAATAACTAATGTTGCATCACTTCTAAGAGGCTCAGGCATTTTTAATCACTTTTTGCAATTAAAATCGAATTAAAACACATAGAGCACACGCACTTCAAAGACTTGACAGCGGACATAAAATTTCAAAATTGACGTTGTCTTTTTTAGTTCCATTTTTTTCTACTGAACAGATAAGTTGGTGGCATTATACCTACAATCTACTACAATCTATTATTTTACCTTTGTGAAATTACTAGACGTCAATATATATGGAATGCCTTTATTTCATGTCTTCTAAAAATGTATGTAAGTAAACCTTTTTTATTAGGTACCTGTAATATAATATTGATCACAACGGTCCTCGATTCTTATGCTATTTTGTTTCGTATTTTATTTTAACTTTGTCCTCCTAGAATTCTGCAGTTTACAGTCTGTTTACTATACAAACAAATGTACCTACATGTCACCTTTTCCCACTAATAATGTCATAAATCGACGGTCGATAATATTAAAAATAACCTTATATTGATACCAAGATATTTTTTACAATAACCCTCTATATTTCTTAAAAATTATCTACATCAGGATCATCTTGCTTTGAATTGGACTTTTACACCGTTATCCGACCGCAATATTAAATCTGCGCATAATTGTACTTCTTCGTTGCTTGGCAGCAGTTTGAATCGTTTGACCACCCCAGCTAAGGTGGCCTTCATTTCCATCATAGCGAACTTTTGTCCTGTAACAAGTTATTACTGTTAAATCAATCCGGCTCGAAGGACCAAAATTTGAACTATAATCTTTTATTTGTACTACAACCATCGGGTCGATGACTGCAATGGATTGTTATTATGGTCAATATAACTCAAATTTAAACAATTTTAAGTTACACAGATAAATCGCCGTGAAACAGCAACGTCGAGGTCAAAATGTGTCCCGTTACTTATGTATAATATGTGATGTCTAATACCTAACTGGAGACTATTATTACGACTCAATTTTAAGTTTTTGTTGCTCGTCTGAGATCGTTTACTTTAATAGCAGTTAAGTTAGGTTTACATCAACACGTGATTTAGACGAAAATTAATTGCACGTGGCTGTCAGTTAGATTTAAATAAGTCATATTCAGTACATGACAAGTGTAACACACACTAAGATCCACGACCCGAGGATAAACATTTATTCGTCACGAAAATGTCTGCCTCAGTCGTGAATCGAACCCGGGACCACTCGCTTTACAGGCAGAGTTACCTACCACTAACTAGACTATGAGGTCGTCAGTAAATATATTAACTTGAAAATTTCATTGAGCTTTAACTTATTAGAAACAATAAATACCGATACAATTCCTAGGTCCGGCACTAAACGCAACCCAGCTAAACGGGTTCCTTATATTGTTAGGTTCAAATCTTTCCGGTCTGAATTCTAGTGGATCCTCAAACAGTTCTGGGTTCCGCTGCATGTGAAATATGTCTATAAGGATCGCAGTGTTGCTTTTCACACGGACCCCTGCAATCTCTGAAAGAAAATTGTTATGACAATGAGAACCTGAACCTTTAGCAAGAGAGGATAAAAAAAAAATAAAAAAAAACAATAGGTAGGTATAGAAGCAAGCCATACAATAAAAAATAATGATTATTTCGTACTGTTTAACAAACATAAAGATTGAGGAAGAAATTTATGAAATTTAAATAATTTTAAGTTTTGTGTATTTCTAGAAAAATAAAAGCATTATAAGTATAAACTAGTTTAGCCCATGACTTCGTTCCTGCAAAGGAGTTTTCCCCGCATGAAGCCCGATCCCGCGGAAACTCCAAAATATAAAGTAGACTAGGTACATATTGCCACAACATCCTCTATCTCTCAGTGAAAGTTTGCCACGGAATGGAATAAATAAGATAATAAAATTTATCCATTTACCTTTTTCTATTCTTACACGGATTAGACGAATAAAGGTAATTTATCTATTTATCTATAGATACTGTATTTCGGAACGCTTACGATGAAGAACTTAGTGAAATTAGTAAAGAGTTTTACGACGTTTGTGCCCTTTTCAATATATTTATTTTTAACTTATATTACTTCTTTGTAATCTATGGCAATATTTACCCGAGTCCTTGGTGACCAGTCTCTCTATCAGCGGCACGGAGGGATAGATACGGAGGGACTCCTTTATCACCAGCTCCAGATATTTCATCTGTTGAAGATCACTGTTGAACATACAATACAATATAATACAATACAATACAATACAATACAATACAATACAATACAATACAATACAATACAATACAATACAATACAATACAATACAATACAATACAATACAATACAATACAATACAATACAATACAATACAATACAATACAATAGTCTTTGTTGTACCTACACCAGAGCAAGAAAATAACAGACAGTAAAAAAAACATTGAATTTGTACAAAGGCGGTCTTATCGGTAAAGAGCGATCTCTTCCAGACAACCAGAGGTTGACAAGTTGTGATTTAATCATCGGGATCTATGGTGTTCAATAACTTCTTAAATAGTTTTCTCAAATGGTTTTCATGTATAGTCGGCACAATCATAATAGCGGCTACAGACTGACGCCGAGAACCCCCGAGAACACCCGAGAAGCGTGAATGTGATCGGTTTCTCCCAGTCTCGTTCTCGGGCTCGCCTGTTCTCGGATCGGTGTCGGTATTTTTGCCCGCTTCAAAGGGTTTCTCGGGCGAGAAAAGAGAACCGTATTCACATTCTCGTTCGGTCTCAGTGGGACCGTTGTGTGTTTTTGTATTTAAAATTTACATTTCTAGTTAAAATAATCTACTGTTACCAATTATTATTATTATTTTAGTACTCATATTAATTTATATCTTATTTTAGTATTCACAAGATTATAGTATATTAATGGACACAAAACCAAAGCCGCCGCACTGACGTCCATTCCGGATGACGATCGAGAATGCGAATGAGAAGGTCGCATGAGTGTAGATGCCTTCTCGGTTCTCGCGCAATTTCTCGGCAAGATTTCACGGCGAGACTTCTCGCGTGAGTCTGTTGGGGCTATCAGGGAAATACGTCCAAAACGTCAAAATGGCATAAACGCCTGATTACAAAATTGACGGGCTTAGGAACATCCCCGCCACTGCATCATGTGACCGAAGCCATGTGTAAAATCCTGTCAGACGTTGAGCGCCATTGCCACAGTTCAAATATGTACAAATAGTACCTAACCGGTTCAAATATGTTTCCTGCTTATAAAACTTTATTTTACTGATACCTTCCCGTCATTTTGTACGTATTTCCCCTACTTACATACGTAGCCTACGTAACACATTGTAGGTACATTAAAGTCATATTCTTTTTCCTTATTATCTGCACGTAAAGGAGAACAAGTTTTTATTATTGACAGGCGAATAAAAGGTCTAAGTTCAAGGATACTTTGTCGTTGGATCTCTTTCTAAGTCGTCCCCAAGAATTCGCTTCTGCTCTTCCAGTATCTTCTCTTGGGCGTCAGGATGTTGGGAAAGTAGGTAGAGAGCAAACGTTATTCCTGAAGCTGTAGTGTCGTGACCCTGTAAATAACATGTAGGTATAATTTATTATTATAAGTCGATTAAGAAAAATAGTCATGAATATTATTATATTTTAATATTAACTATTAGGTCTCTTAATTGACTAACACTTAATAGGTATAGTTTTAAAATTGTCACATATTATGCTGCTATCTATCAGTGAACTTGTACCTAATTGGCTTTCTTGTAATTACCCTTTCTACGTTTGTCAACAATATTAATGTCTAGCTGAAATCAGGCTGTAATAAATTAATAAATATTTTACGCTAAAACTAATTATATTTCTTAAGTGATACAAAGACTAACTAAATAAAGCAAATAATTACTTAAAAATATTTTTTTTATCCACATTTTTTTTTATTTATTTATTTGTAGTTATCCGGTATTCTGCCGGATAGTATTAAGGCCACCGGATAGGCCGGATACCGGATAGTTACCGGATATCCGTTTCATCTCTAATATTAATCGTGTACCTACGCTGAAAAATGCAGCAAAATGACAGTGCCTCAATCAGCATTATGTTACAGTCGTTTAAGACATTTTTTTAAGTAGAAATATAGGGGAAGGTTGCTATGATTGGACCCCTTAACTTCGTGACAGCATATCTGCTAAAAAGTAAGTAATAAAAAGAAATCAATTAATAATGTCATAAGAATTATGAGATTTATTTATGATAAGCTTTGTAAAATCTTAGTTAAATCTTTAGTTTTAAAGAAAAATGGGAAAAACTATTTTTTTTCAAGTGGCCTCCATTGGACCATGGTAACATTGATTGGACCACTTGGTTGCCATGAATGGACTAAGAAAAAAACAATGGATGGTCCAATCAAGGAGAGTTAACTGAATTATTATTATATAGGTATTATGTTTAAATAAAATAAATATTAAAATTATATTTCAATTAAAACACAAATAGGTAATTAATGTTAATCGTTTATTAAGGTCAACATATAATTTTTAATTTATTCTCAACAAAAATGCGATAGCCTTTTCTTTGTTAAAACTATGTATAATTTTATTTTTTCGGCTAAATCAAACGCTAGTCGTCTTATATCGATTGGAGTAACGCCATATAAGCTACTTTCCATTTCAAGTAGGTAGGTATATGTTCGCTTAATTCACGTTATACCTAACTCTACTTCATGCTAGCTTCCTTCTACTTATAATAGTGCCGATTTTCTGAACACATTCTGAAATAATATTAATATCTATTTATCATTATTTAATATAAAGTTTTTAACTTATGAATATTTACGACAAAAAACAGACGATTACACAAAATATACAAGTTTAAAAAAATTTCAGTCCATATTTAAAAAATATTGCCATCATTGGACCGGTCCAATGGTTGAACTCCTTTGTGGTCCATTGATAGCAACAAGGTAAGAAGCGAAACGAAAATATTAAAAAAAATCAAGGATGTTACTAACACAAAATTGTTTTAATTTATAAATACACAAATAAATAAATGTTTATTTTATGCCATTTCGCTTACAGAAATATAAACACAACAATACTTACATTACTTTTAGTTAATCGATATTTTTACATTGAGCACGTCGTAGATAAACAAATGCACGTCACTTCTCTCCAAGCGCTACGGGAGCCCTGAATTTTGAGCTGGGGGGGTTATGGACACTAAGCAAGCATTCTGTGGTACCTATGTGTTGCTAGGCTAAATAGTTTTTGAATTATTGTAGTGGTCCAATGAAAGCGCTGGTCCAATGATCGCAACCTTCCCTATGCTCTTTTTCATGAATAATAGATATATTATTTTTAACGATACTATTTAAACATTAATAATCAGAAGAAACCATAAAAAGTGCACATTTCCTATCACTGGACTATTAATATTCCTCCGATGTCTGTCTGTCCGTCCGTCTTACTTTCACAGGGCTCTAAGTATAGGTATCTTGAACAGAAATAGGTACCTACGCACCCGAAATTTTCACAAATCACTTAAAAAGTGTTACTCGCTATTAGGGGCCGTCCATTAATCACGTTCATAAGACACAGCTTTGTATCGCTGTGTATGTCTTGAGTTGGAAAAAAATCGGCCAAGTGCGAGTCGGACTCGCGCACGAAGGGTTCCGTACAATTATGTATAAAAACGACAAAAAAATCTGGTCTGTTGTATGAAAGCCTCACTTGAATATTTAATTGTTTTATTGTAGCCACATCTTACGTACAACGCCATCTCTTGGACCGAAAGGTAACTAAACTATCTACTAGATACTAAAACTACTTAAAACCACTTAAATATTTATTTTCTTCTGTTTTTTAGAGGTGCATTTCGCAGGCTACGGAGAAATTTTATTAGAAGGTGTAGATTATGTATTGCGGCCAGAGGCCGGAATTTCGAACATTTAGGTACTGTAAAAAAGGTGTTTATTTATTTAAAAATACAAGTTCACAGTCGTTGTTGTTTTAATTTCAGGATCCTAGAAAGAAATTTACTTTACACATAGCCATGTGTTATACCTTTTTAGAATCCCCATTAAATGCACTGTTACTTGTGATACTGGGTCACTTTTCGGTAGAATTTTTTTTCACAGTGGGGTCCGATTTAAAAGAAAAGTTACGACGAAGGAAAATAAAGATTATTAAAACGCGTTATTTTTTCCAACTCAAGACATACACAGCGATACAAAGCTGTTTCTTATGAACAGACTACTCAGTTGCATCATATTAAATAAACAAAAATGATACAGGATGTGAATTTATCGAATTGTAGTAACATTTACATTGAAAAAGTTCATTTCCTTAAAAAATACAAAATCAGTTATTACTTTTCAAGGGTTGATGATAGAGACCTTCTGTAGAACAGTTTTTTGCAGCGAATGGCCCCAGCTAACCGGTCGTTGCGTTTGATCCACGACTTTTTGGCCACCCTGTATAATAATTGTTAAAACAACCAGTGTTAAAACAACACAACTGACACTGGCAAGCTGAATCCGGCGCCGGCGGACGGTTGCCTGGCAACGGCAAATCAAAGGTCACACCACACTACAAGCCGTTTTCGATTTTGTACCTGTTTGACGAAGAAATAAATATATGTAACGCCGCTTTTCCGTTGAGTAATCTCGCGGTTGCCGAAAAAATAAATACACGTGATATATTACTTTACCCCCCCTCCCCCCTTGTGATTTTTCGTGATTTTTTATGGAGCCCCTCCCCCCCCTTTCAAGCCTCACGTGATTAATGGACGGCCCCTTACTACGAATCATAAAATAAAAAAAATTGATACTATACGCCGTATAGCCCGTATAGTAGGTATACGGGGTCGCTTTAAAGTAGGTTATTTTTTGATCATCGCATGAACCGCTAATAGTAGACACTAGAAATTAAAGCTTCAATTACCACAAATACTGACAGTAAAATTAACCCATACAACAAACTGAGGCATGTCCATATTCTTCGCGTTATACACGAATAAATGAATGAGGAAATGACATTTAATTATTAATAGTTATTTTGACCTACACTCAAAATTACAAAAAAGGATGTAATAAAATCTAATCAAGTAAAAAATAGAATAAACAAAAAAGGCCTTAATAAAAGAAATAAAAAAATCTGGCTAATCTTGAGACCGAATGAACAACGCGCGGTGATTTTCCCACTACGCCACCTAAAATAATAATGTATTTCTTACATTAGTTGTTACTAACGTGTAGGTACTAAACGTATTCAGTCTTATTACAAAACGTGGTCTAAATATTGGTTTAGACCAAGACTATGAGATCTTGGTTTATCTTTTGTACCTTGGTCTAGACCTTGTTTCATATAGAAGCTACATTCAAAAGTACAATTCTTATTACAAAACATGGTTTTACGCTAATAGCTCATCTAAATCAGGAGGCTACTACGAAATCCGAACTACGAACAACCGAATTCGAAACGTCACACGTCAGTCGTTTCGGAACATTTCCTACTATGAAAATTGTATTTTATGAAACTGACGTGTGTCGTTTCGAAATCGAACTTCGTACATTGTTCGTAGTTCGGATTTCGTAGTAGCCCTCCAGATTTAGGTGACATTTAGGATGGTGTAATAAGCCTATAAACCATAGTCTATCTATGGTTCTAAAGATAAACCTGCTAGACCCCTAGTTTAAGGTTGGTCTAACTCACAAACGTCAAACTTATGTCTTATTTGGAGATAACATTGAGATATTATGTACTAAAGTACATAGTAACTCAATGGGAGATAAGCGTCGTTTTATCTTTTTGAGATAAAAAATGGATAATAACAATCCAATCAGTAGACTTAGCCGATATTGAGGATACTTTATTATTAAGCACTAGCGGACCGCCCGCGGTTTCACCCGCGTGGATCCCGTTCTCGTGGGAATATATGCATGTATTATACATAAAAACCTTCCTCTTGAATCACTCTACCTATTACAAAAAACCGCATCAAAATCCGTTGCGTAATTTTAAAGATTTAAGCATACAGACAAACAGACAAACAAACAGACGGACAAAAATAGCGACTTTGTTTTATACTATGTAGTGATCACGGAGCGATCCAAGAAGACTTGGAAGGCGTGTTGTCGTAAATCCACTACTCTATTTAAGTGACGAAGATTTTAAATCAAAATATAGATTTTCAAAGAGATTTGCACTAAAAATAGTAGATTTAGTAAAAGAAGACCTTACACTTGATCCTCGGGGAGGCTCAGTATCTCCTGAAATACAAGTGTTGTGTGCTATACGATGCTGGACTCGCCACGAAGTAAGTCCCTAATAAGGTTATAGTTTTCGTGGAACAAAAATCATAGGTATTTATTTATTCTATATTATGTAGTGACTAGCGAACCGCCCTCGCTTCGCTTCGGGACCCGTAAGTATCAACCGCGTAGGTCCCGCTCCCGTAGGAATTTCGGGAAGATAATAAACTATCACCAAAATTAATTGAGGTTAAATTAAATTAAACTTACAAATAAAGCTTACGACAAAATAATAGCAAAGTAGCAAAGGATCACAGCAAGATTAATTCAGATTAAACTTGGAAACGCGGCAAGATTGGTATGGCAGTGGGTTCGACCAAATTTGATTACCATAAAAACGGTTCTAGTGTGTTAATCTTAAAAGATAGACATATACTGTCGTGGACATTTTTTTAGATCATTTCAAGAGGAATAATTCTTTCATACATATATTTTTGGTACCTTGAATCGTTTTCGCAACGCATGCAACGAAAGCCCTCGAGAATGAATAATTTTCCCCGTTTTTTCCACATTTTCCATTATTTCTTCGCTCCTAATTGTTGCAGCGTGATGTTATATAGCCTATTGGGAACGTGCACGACGGTGGCAACGCGCAACTTTTTCGGCTACTGTCAAATATGACAAGTAAACATTGTTAGTATTTTTGCAATTAAAAACCAAAATAAACAGTAAATGATACTTGTTGACTTTATTTGAGTGCAATTTATTGAATAGTGTATGTGTACAATGGATATAATCATAAAAACCGCGTTCGAAAGTATTACACACAGCCGCAATAGTTTCCATTTTTTGTCACGTTATGCGCTGCGATCGTTTTTGTACACCTGCCACCCGCTTTGCACATAGCGAATAGCCTTCCTCGATAAAAGGTCTATTCAACACAAAAAAAAATTTTCAATTCGAACCAGTAGTTCCTGAGATTAGCGCGTTCAACCAAACAAACTCTTCAGCTTTATAATATTAGTAAAATATAGATTACGTATTACGTACGTATTGACGACCCTGTAGCCTAGTTTACATTGCTTGGACTGTAAGTATACCGGTTCTACTGACCTTGTACGCACTGACATAATAACGCGACGACTTAACGGTAGGTATTTATTTTTTACCAAAAAAATAACCGACTTCAACATCGACAAGCAGAGATAACTCGAAAACTGCTCAATTCAACCCACATAGGTGTAAAGTACTCGGCAACAAATTAATCAAGCCCAAACACAAGGTATAACTATAACATATAACTCTTATTCATATACCTAAATCATTAAAGAAATCTCTCGACTATCTTTTAGCCCCATCATCAGATCGACTCCAGACCTTTAATATTCTTAATGAAAACATTGAAAATGCACTGGTCGCCCCTACGATTTTCGAAAGTTCCCCTCGATTTCTCTGGGACGCCATCATCAAATCCTGATGTCCTTATTATGGTACCACTATGGTATATCTACCTACTTTCCAACAAAAAAGAAACATTAAAAAGTCCCCGAACACACATAAAAAAGCTCCTTCTTGTTTGAAGTCGGTTAATAAATACAATAGTTAATAATTATTTATTGACAATGTAACAATAAAACAATTAAGGGCTCATTGCCACGGAATACGTCTTTGACGATTCGGCAAAAAACACGATACGTCTTGACGGATGCACGTTCACATTGAATACGGAATCGTGTTTTTTCACGATTCGTCAAAATATCCGCATTGAAGTTCACATTTATTTCGTGATTTAGCTCAGTTCAGATTGGTTCAGAAACACATTCACGATACGTGATTTCTAAAAGACGTATCCGTCATAATCATAAAACATTGACGATTCGTGATTTCTAAAAGACGTATCCGTATTCGTCTTTTTTCACGATTCGTCAAGCGTGTGAACATGAGTATTTAAAAAGCATTGCCGCCGTCAAAAAAAATAACGAATCGTGAAAAAAGACGATTCGTGAAAAAAGACGATTCGTCCTCGTGTGGATGAGCCCTAACTTGATATATCAATTAGCAATGTTGCTTGTGTTATTGTACTTACTTAAGCACAGTTGCTTACACAGTAACATTAAGAACTAGAGAACCGCCCGCGCTTCGCTTCGGGACCCGTAGGTAACAGCAGCGTAGGTCCCGCTCCCGTTGGAATCTCAGCTAAAAAGTAGCATATAACATTTGCCTATGACATAAGTAAATTACATGTAGTATTTGATAGCGTGATTCAGAACTTGCAAATGAATTTTACTAACGCCATCTATTAATAACTCCGGAAAAAATATCTAGCAACTAACAAAACATCGATCTTCCCATGGGAATGAGATGTTTTTCCGCGGTAAAAAGTAGCCTACGTCACTCTCAATCTCCACCCTTCTAACTATCCCCACACATAAACCATACCATATAATAGCCATGTTGCGACGTGAAAGAGTCACAAACAAACAAACAAACAAACAAACAAACAAACACACTTTCACATTTATAATATTAGTAAGGAGTAAGGATGTTAATTGTTACTAAATTGTAACATTGTTCAAATTATTACAATTAACATAACACATTAATTGTTAATAATAATAATTGTGTTATGTTAATTGTTACTTTTTAACAGTTTGTACAATGTTACAATTTAGTAACAGACCGCCTATTATCTACACCATATGTATTTCTTATTACAAGTTGGTATTTTACTGTTAAGTAGTAGTGCTACTAGTGATATTTCTGTAAGTATTACCGTTGTTACTTTTCTGGTGTTCAATAAAGTGTTATTGTATTGTATTGTAGTAACAATTGACATTTTTAATAAACATAATCCTACTAATATTATAAATGCGAAAGTTTGTAAGGATGTATCTGAGTGAGTGTGTGTGTGTGGGTTTGTTACTCTTTCACGCAAAAACTACTGAACGGATTTTCATGAAACTTTGCGGTAATATAGCTTACACATCGGAATAACATAATTTGTTAAAATTTATAGAGATTTTTGAAGGGACTGGTTTCCCGAAGCGAAGCGAGGGCGGATTTACTAGTATTTTACATGTTCCTTATTACTAAGCTGTAACATTGTTCATTATTAAAATAATAGTATTGCACCTGTATTTTTAATTTGTTTTGTTATTTTATTTTGTAAGTAAAGGTTAAAAGTGTCACATTAATTTGTAACCGTTAAGTCGTGAAGTTATTATGTCAGTATGGAGTAGGTAGAGTAGAGCCGAACCGAACTGATTTCCTATTTGATCGACATAGTTATTTAAAATTATATTAAATTTCGGTTTGATTCCCTGATTGTATATTAAAACCTATTTATTGGATAGTCAGCAACAAAACATGTAAGTAAGTATAGGATAGACTACAGGCCCATGTCAAAAATGGATGGGTCATACGAACCACCAGGTGATGTATATAGGACGATATAAGAGCACAAAATAATAAGATTCAGCACTATGCCGTCACTTGTAAGCTGTCCAACTGAGTGCTGGTGAGAATTCAAAAGTGCAGGTAGAGGGAGTACATTTTGGTCATATGATTTTGTACGGCATTTTCACCATCGATAGATCCATGAAAAATAATAAGAAAGCGCGCAGTCCCGTAAAAAAATGGTGCGCCACAAAGTCGGTAATATTTTTTGATTTTTTGACAATTCCAGGGTAAATTTGGTCATTTGATTCTGTACGGCATCAGTTTCATACTGTTTCAATACAGCTTCTAATCCATTATTCCGCAACGCCGTACAAAAATCATGCGACAAGGGGAAAAAATCGAGGGTTGCAACCCCCTGTATTTCCGTGGTCCGGGGGGTGATTTGAAACAACATAAAATTAATTTATTTTGAAAGTATTTTATGCATAGATAATATTTTTTTACATGCCGTACATTTACGTTGGTCCAAAGGTTTGTAGGGAAAAAAAACTCAAGGAAAAATCCATAGAACGAAATGTATGAAAAATATATGGTCTGCATTAAAATGTACGGCATCATTTTTTCGTAATTTATGTATCTTAATACTATTTAGAACAAGGGAAAAACGTAGGAAATTGCTATATTCTATTAATCTATGAATATTTAAACTTCTGCAATAATTTAACAAATTTCAGTTATTGTATTTCTCTATAATTTTTTTTAGAACAGTTTCTTTTAAACGGCAATACTATATAACAATTGCATTTTACAATAACATGTTAAAAAAAAGTTGCCGTACAGAGTCAAAAATCATTTTACAGCTTTATAAATCAAATATACCATGAAATTAATATAAGTACATACAAATGAACAATAACTTTTTGACGGCATTATTTTTAATAGTACTTTTGAGTGCTAGATAATGTTTTGGAACCAAAGCCGTACTTTTTCAAATCACCCCCAGGACCACGGAAATACAGGGGGTTGCAACCCTCGATTTTTCCCCTTGTCGCATGATTTTTGTACGGCGTTGCGGAATAATGGATTAGAAGCTGTATTGAAACAGTATGAAACTGATGCCGTACAGAATCAAATGACCAAATTTACCCTGGAATTGTCAAAAAATCAAAAAATATAACCGACTTTGTGGCGCACCATTTTTTTACGGGACTGCGCGCTTTCTTATTATTTTTCATGGATCTATCGATGGTGAAAATGCCGTACAAAATCATATGACCAAAATGTACTCCCTCTACCTGCACTTTTGAATTCTCACCAGCACTCAGTTGGACAGCTTACAAGTGACGGCATAGTGCTGAATCTTATTATTTTGTGCTCTTATATCGTCCTATATACATCACCTGGTGGTTCGTATGACCCATCCATTTTTGACATGGGCCTGTAGCCTAGGAGTTAATAAGACCGGAACAAACTTAAGCTACAACTATTTATAAAGTTCATGGGTCAACACATTTCCAAAACAGTTTTCCTCAAACAAGTTTGTTACCAAAGATGTATTAAATATCTAGATGGAACATCGAATCCGCGAAAACGTGTCAATAAGTTGTGGCCAACTGTTGGCCACAACTTTTATATCATTACGCACAGATTACGCACACATAGACAATAAATGAACGCGAAAAACATCGCCTACATGCACACATGCTTGATAATGTTGCCTTGTTTTTTTTGTTTTCATTGTAGGGCGACGCTCAATCTAGATATTTAAAAAATCATTGTTTGTTACCTCGAACATGAATGTGTCGACTTCTTCTCGGATCTGCTCGTCGGTGATCCTCTGGCCGTCGATCTCCGCCAGCAGGAGCAAGTCCAGAAACGCGTGCTTGTTCCTTATTCCTGGAACATAATTTTAGTTCCCAGTTTTATTATCCAGTTACACGAATGCCCAGATTTTCCAGGTAGAATCAATTGTGCGCCATATATTTTAAAAGATATTTTAAAACTATAGAACTTTTGTCAATAATTGTACATTATCTCAAGTGTCAACATGTACCTAATGCTTTAAGGCTGTAAATTACATGTCAATAATTATACATTATCTCAAGTGTCAACATGTACTTACCTAATGCTTTAAGCCTGTAAATAATTGTAAGTTATCTCAAGTGTCACCATGTACCTAATCGTTTTCGAGTGTCCGAGATAGATGTAGCGATATTTTAAGGCTGGATAGAACATCTTATCCCCACTCTAAAGTTCATTGAAGTTTGGATTTTGGTTGCTTACTTATTAGATTTTTTGAACATTAACCCTCAACCCCTTCAAAAGGGGGGTGAAAGATTGTATGGGACTTAATAAAATTTTCAAGATAGAAAGCTGAAAATAGGTAAACATACTCTTTGTTGTAAATAACCAAATAATCAAGTGGTTTTTCGAATTTACCCTCCAAACTTGTGTGGTATTTTCGGTAGCTGTTTCCAAGTAAGGGACTTGCAAATTAATGTCCAGTCTCTTTGTTAAGATAAAAAAATATGTGCTTCACACCTAAACTTTAAAAATAATTTGCTTTTGGTTTAATTTGCTTAGGACATTTCCACGGAATCGTAAAATGCAAATTCATGAAAAATAACTTCCAAGCGATTTCGATCGAAGCGAAGGGTGTTCAATGAAGTTGTAATAAGATTTCAGCCTAAAAATATTTTTTTGTAAAATAAGTCCAAAGAAAAAGCGCTGTCGAGTTCAGTAAAAATACGCGATATAACCAAATTCCACGCGGGCAAAGCCGCGGGCGGAAAGCTAGTAGAGAAATAAAAACAAAAATTTTGTCCAAAAATTTAAAAAAAATGTTAAGGGTGAACAACCCTTATCGCTTAGGGGTATGAAAAATAGATAGTAGCCGATTCACAGATCTACTAAATATGTACTAAAAATTTAATTACAATCGGTCAAGTCAAGCCGTTTCGGAGGAGTATGGTAACTAACATTGTGACAGGAGAATTTTATTATAAGATATTTTGATGCTGAAAACAGTATTTTGTATACTTTTTTTTTCAAAAGTAAAAAGTATAATGTAGCGAAAAGCAGTATAATAGGTACTGTTTTTTAACATTATAAGTAGTTGGCAACCCTACTTGTATTGTAACCTAATCGTGCTCACAGTGCGTAATATCTATCGTATTATAATATAAAGCTTAAAAATAAAGTGAGGTAGCTTTGTCCCTACAATTACATAAGTACAAACGTTACACGTGTCTGAGGCAGTCCATTTGTAGACATAAAGGATTATAGTCAGGTAGGTATGCATTTGTAATTACTAACGATGCCGTGAAACAAGACGCATCAATCAATATACATACATTGCCTGAACTACATACAATATAAATTGCGGAACTAAGTACATGGACTAGACCCATTAATCAAGTAATTTTATCAGTATAATTATATAAACAATAGTCTTTTTTTATGGAATTAAGATAGCAAACGAGCATGCAGCACCACCTTCCGCTGCCGCCCATGACAACTGTGACCGACCCAGAACTAGACTCAATGAGTCTCGTTCTCATTCGGTCACAGATGCGTTGCTACCCCTGAGGACTGAGATGGTCGCCTCTAAAAAAGTGTAACCGGCTCCACACCTTCCTATCCGGAACACAATTGTTCTTAAAACAATTATTACACGGTAGGAATGGTACTAAGTACCGTGGCGGGCGGTGGTACTTCCCCGGGTGAGCTCTAGGCCCTACCACCTATAAGTCGCAATATTCATAAGATATATACAATAATACAATACAAAAATATTTATTTTATCTCCATACATAGAATTACAAATAGTTGTAGACATAACATAAATAGAAATAACAATTATTAAAAGATAGTTTGTAATCTGCGGGAGATCTGGTGTCTAAACTAAGCCTAAGCAATGTATCTTAGCACACCAGTGAGTGACCCCCTACAATATTAAACTAGGAACAAATCATCTGTGGACATTGGAACGCTACAACAGGTAAGAATTATAAGATTTATGTATGGACATATTTTTTCATAATTTGGTGTGTGTGAGTGTGTGTGTGTGTGTGTGAGTGCGGTTTACATTGTATAAGTGTTATTTAAGTAATAAAACATATAGCGATAAAATTATCTAACTAAAAATATTTTTTTTAGTATTTTTATGTAATTTTCTGTCTCTTTGTAATCGAGAACAAGTAGCCAGGTTATCAATTTCTTTTTGCAAGTATGTTTATTTAGGTTTAATATGTTAAGAATTTTATTAAATTTATTATATAGTGTGCAGCTACGAAAGTTATAGAATTTTTGTGCAAATGATGTTCGAACTTTATATATATATATATATATATATAAAGGTAATATATATATATATATTACCGTTAAAATGCATAAAATAAGTTAATGTGCACATTAACTAGGTAATCTGCAGATTCACTGATACCATTCGTTAAAGTGTAAAATTTGCACTTTACCCAGTTAGTCTGCACAGTAACGGATGGTACATTTGTTAAATTGCGGAAGACTGGCTACCAGAGTACCAATTTGTGTTGATGTCGTGGCCACATCGTAGATTTGCTCACATCATGAAATGATCGACCATATCATGAAATGTTCAACTCATTTTGGCCAGATCGTAAAATCGTCTACGTTTCACGATTTGGTCATCAACGTTTGGCCGAATCATAAAAACGCGGAAAATAGGGCATAACTTCGAACCGTGACGTCTCCGGCGCTGCGGAAGGTACAGCCCCTTCGCCCTACAGCGGGCGGGGGCTGCCCTCCCTCCGCGCCTCCGGGTTCTAAAAAACACTCTAGGTGACGGGCATACAAGACTACGTGGAGTACGGGTAGGCTAATTCGGTTATGTAACCAATTCGACCTACCTACTATTGTGTTATTAAATTTTTTTATTCAAACAAGAAGCTGTTTTATAGACTTTTCCGTATGCATGGATCTGCATAGTCTGCAGATTAACTAGGAAGTCTGCAGATTAACTAGTTAATGTAGGAACTCAATTTTTTTTTTTCCACTTTAACTGACTTAGCCAGATAATCTGCAGAATACCTCGTTAATCTGCACTCTATCTGATTAACGCAAATTATCGGTAACATATAATTATATAAAACTCTTGCGTTACTGAGTGATTGATTGACAGGCAACGCACAGCCGAAACTACTGAACTGATTAAGCTGAAATTTGGCATGTATGTTCCTTGGGGAGTGTAGGGGAGCACTAAGAGAGGATTTTCGGAAATTCCACCCCGAAGGGGGTGAAATAGAGGGGGTGAAGTTTAAACGAATTCCACGCGGGCGAAGCCTGCGGGCGGAAGCTAGTATTTACCTGTTTCTGTCTGTGCATGCAACTCAGTAATATTGAGGTTATTTAACTCCTGTTTTCTTTTGTTGATAACATCTTTCGTCTGTCCGTGCAGAATCTTCAAAGCGTTCGCTTGGATCTTTCTGTGTGGCGACAAATTGAATATTGCCTCTTCAGCAATAAACGGGTTACGAGTTCTGGTTGCAACGAGTCTAGTCAGCCTGAAATAAATTTTCATTATTTATGTCGTCTTATAGGTACCTTGGTTTAAAAATAAAATTAAGTACTTAAATATAATAAAGTTTATTAAAGAGGTTTTTCTTTAATAACTAATGAAAGGATTGCTCGCTTGAGTTGTCGTTTTTAGGTTTTGTGTGAAGCATTTTGATTCTTAAAAAGTACCTATGTTTGTATACTTTATTTTTGTTAAATATTAAAAACTGTTGGCAATTGCATATATGTGTATACACCTATGTCATTCCTATAGGTACCAATCAATAGAAATAATATTTGTCATACTTAGCCTCACACAGGTCACACTATTTGCGATGGATACATCATTGTTAATGCGACTATTGAATATATTATAATAAATAATGAATGCTTTTAATATAGGAGTACTGAATGAATATTATAACATTAGTAATTAGGTAAGTACCAAAGTTTCGCACGAGGAAGATATCGTTTCTTGGCACAGGAAATGTGTGACTTAAGTATATTATGTAAGACACGATAGCTAATTTAAAGCATTTCCAACCAAATAGTTTTGTTGTTTAAAGATAAAGAAAAAAGTCTAGAGATGAGCGCTTGAAAAATAGTGCAAGCTTATTTTTTTTGTTATGGTACCTATTCACAGCTGGACGTAAGAAAAACTTATTATTATTCACGAAGGTCCATCCCATATTTTTGGGGTTCGCGTATACACGCGCGACACGGATTGTCAATAAGTTTTTTTTTGTTACATTCATTACAACTTTTTGCTTAACATTAAATATCACTAGTTCTCTATAGGAAAACATTATGCCTAGAGCCGTAAGTAGGAAAATTTTAATTTAAATCTAATGGTGAAAATAAATAGATTTGTTAGTATGTAAGTTGCGTGTGTTTTGACACTATTTAAACGAAGGAGCGATAAATGGTGAGTCATTGTACTTATAATATTATAATTATGCTGATACTTACGCCTCTATTGATTTTATGTATTGCGATTCGCTGTCACGTTGTGCATTGATCGATACACCCATAATCGCTTCTGTTGAGGCAAAAGCATTGGAAGTACTTAGTGAGTATAACATGATGCATTTTAATAAAAAAAAAATATAACAGCAAGTTTCAAATCACAGCAAAAATATTATTTTAAGCATATTTGTTTGTCCGTCTGTTTATTTGTCTGCGCATCACGCGAAAACTAATATCTAAATGAAATTTAATGAGGTTTTTGCTATTGTATTGTTGCTAGAGGTTAAACTTAAAAACGTACCTATACGTATATGTGTATGTTTCATGTTAATACGGCACTTAGTACTAGAGATATAAAAATATGTAGGCATTTCGATACAACGTCTTTTAGTAAAAATATAAAATACAAACCTGTAACATTATCAAGTGCATTCAATGCTATAATGGGGAACAAATTAACCGGCTGCTCCTCTGTAAGTCCCATAAGTGTCTTTACCAAGATCTTTTCATTCTTCAAAAATATTGGCAGGAAATTCTGAAGAATGTTGAAGTGGAAGGCTGGTGTCAAAAACTTACGATGTGTTTTCCATTTGTTGCCTGAAATTAATTATGTAGATATATTAAAACGTATCACTATCTATTACATCTTACTAGGTACCACTAGGTATTACTAGGAACCTACAACTAGATATTACTTTACTATACTTTTTTATATTATAATAACGTTGATATCACACAATTTTTGTAATTAATTTGTTTAATTCGTGTGCAAACATTACTATGTAATTTAATTTAGGTAGTAAATTATTAATAAATAAATAAACAACGTCCTGACCTTTTTTTAAGCGTCAAAATATCATAAAACGTATAAAAGAACACATTCATCAAGAGTAGATATCTATTTATCTAGTAGATACTTATACTAAGTTAGATATCTCTATGGCTTATGGCTGATTTTATTTTAGTTGTACATACCTGTGGAAGTCAGGAGCCCGTCTCCAAGCCAGGGCTTAATGAATTCATATGACCTGCCTTTAGTTATCAGATCTGAACGTGACATTATTGGCTGAAATTAAATGTTAGTGAAAGATAATTAGTGGTCATGTATATTAATATATAGATATGCCTGTGTGTATATTTATTATTATGTATATATATACAACGTGTCCCAAAATTCAACGATAAGCGGGAACTGGAGGGTGCACTTGCTCATGACTACTTCAGGAAAAATAAGAAAAAAAATCCAGCCTTTATTGTTTTAATAAAAAAATAAATTTTCGAAAATTTACACCCAATGGGCGTTTTTCCATTAGCCGGCCCGGCACCGGCCCGGCACCGGCACGGCACGGCGCCGGGTCTTCGTTTTTCCATTGTGCCGGTGTCGATGCCGGTTTATGCCGGGTGAGTGGTACAGAACTGACATGGTCTTCAGCACATTGACACGTATAGTACATTACAACGCGTAGATATAACAATGGTATCTTCAAGCCGTCAACTATATTGTTTGTTTCTTTTATATCTACGACGCCAATACCAACGCAGAGACGTCGAATTATGGATTAATTCAATACTTAAAGTCAGATACCTAGAATGAACATAATATAGCCTTTTGAAAAGTTGAAAATGGGCCTCAGAAAAATCTTAAAATATTTTATATATCCACTAGTAAATCCGCCCTCGCTTCGCTTCGGGAAACCAGTCCCTCCAAAAATCTTAAATTTTAACAAATTATGTTATTCCGATGTCTAAGCTATATTACTGAAAAGTTTCATGAAAATCCGTTCAGTAGTTTTTGCGTGAAAGAGCAACAAACACACACACATACATCCTTACAAACTTTCGCATTTATAATATTATATTATAATATTATATTATATATCCATACTATAACCGAGGACACATTTAACTATTTGTTGGATACAAATTATCCATCTGAAAATTCCCTTTATCTCCCTCCTAATCGCCCCGCACACTAACACACGCTCACGGCTACAATTCATATACACACAATACACATGCATTTTTGCTGGGCCGGCACCGAGTGGGAAGCTTGCTGCCCCGGCACCGCACCGGCGCCGGCGGGACTCAATGCCGGGCCGGCGCCGGCGCCGATAAGTGAAAAAGCGAGCCATACATTTTCATACAGTTTTGCTTCTCCGGCACCGGCACCGGCGCTAATGGAAAAACGCCCTTTGTGTTATTTTGAGCTACCACGACCACAGTTTTTCAAATATTTCGGATTTGTTTTTTGTATCGGCAACCTAAGAAGTCCTTATATTCATAACAACTCAAAAATCCCATTGCAGTTTTTCCACAAAACTCAAACAAACACAAAAATTCCCTTAAAATTTTGCAAGATTTTTACTTTCAGTCTACTTTGACTCATCATTGTCTAAAAAAAGTATAAACACTACTGCGGCCAGTGTTTTTAAAAGTTGGCATAAGTATCTAACCAAGATTACAATAGTACATTATGATACAAGTGTGCGAAGTTGGTCATTACAGTCGAGGCGGTATTGAGCCCGAGCCGCAAGGCGAGGGCTGTAATAGAGCCAAGACTGTAATGAACAAAGCACACGCGTATCATACGACGTTTTTCAACACACTTGCGAGGAAAAAACAATTAGGTATCGACATTTTTCAGTCACAAATCAGCAAATTATAAACGAACAAAATATGTTTGCACAAAATGGCGCGGTTTATTTTTTCGCGCGCCGTATCTTTGGTTGAATAACTATGCGCGCGCAGGTTAAGTCCAAGGCACCGAACATTCAGCCACAATATATTAAACTAAATAATTATGTATTTCTAATAAGAATTTACGGTAATTAATGATTTAAAATATTGTATTTTTTAAATGCTTTAATAGATAATTAGATGAAGTATAATCTTATCTTATCAGATTTTGACTAAGTACAACAAGTTTATTTATTTACAAAATAACAAATCTTTTGGTAACAACCTCTTTACGGATATTAAAAAAAAAGTGGAATAAGAAAAACACTAGTGCGGTAATGAAAAGTAAAACGCACTAGTGTGTAATAAACCGCATTCCGGGCGTAAGACTAAAGAAAAAATATCAACTTTACGAGCAAGTGTGTTGAAAAATGGTATTATACTCTAAGAAATGTAGCCACAAAAAAAAATTAGTACCATTTTTAAACAAGCCCAAAATTTCTTAATTGTTCAAGGTACCGTTAGTGATTATATTATATAGTCCTGTTAATTAATTTTGTAGTTAGTAATTTATAGTGAGATTCTCGTTGTAATTCGGTTACAGACGCAGTGAATTCTAGGCTCTTACTATCTTTTATAAGTAAGTAGAATAGAACTGCTGTCATAAGGTGATAAAATCATAATCAACATCATCAATCTTCTTAAGGCGCTACAACCGAAATATGTAAAACCGAACGAGCGGAGCTCAAGTATATTCCTATCTCAATGGAGATCAAAAACAGAGATGGAATGATTTTAGCTTTAATATTATTGACGTAAGTGCCAATTGCATTTTATTTTTTTATTTGAAAATTGTTTCGGTTTTTGAGTTTTTCATTCTTATGAAAACTTAGCCTTGATTATTTACTATGTTTTAAAAATAATTTCATCAACTAATTATTAAAACCTTTGTAGTAAACTTGAAAACCTATTTGGACCTAACTTTAAAAAAATTTCTATCGAGAAAACTTCTCATTTTACTGGTTTTGCTCTTATGAGATTCTTTATTATATAGTGAAGATACATAATATATCTAAATATTGGAGATATAGAAGCTTTAAAAATAAACTTAGGTACGATTCAGACCAACCGGCTCGCATCGGGCCGCATCGGAACGGAGCCGTATAGCTCCGTTCCGCGTCTGTCGGAGCTGTACGCTACCGCGGAGCCGTACGGCTGCCGCGTTCGCTGGAATGCGCACGCACTCCAACAAGCGCCCAGATGTGCTGCTCAGCTCACATTGCGCCGCGTAGACGTAAAGTGAAATTTTACTTGAATGATTCGCTAGTTGCTGCACCGTAATCTCCGTTCGTATTCCACGACGCACGGCCGACCGGTTCCGAACGGACCCGACCGGCCCCGACCGGCTCGGCCGGTCGGCCGTTGCGACAGCTGTTCGGAGCCGGTCGGCCGTCGCGACAGCCGAACGCACTCTGTGACACATCTCGACGCGTCGCTTGGCGGAGAAAACTATGCGTTGCACGCAAATATGAACTGTAATTACTGTTGATAGATTTCAATATTCTTTACCGCATTGTAAAATGCCGCCCGGCCCGGCCCGGTGCGGGCCGGTTGGTCTGAATCGTACCTTAGATCTAAAATTACCATATTTCGGATGTAGCCCCTTAATAATAATCTTAGTAAATAAACGTTTACAAAACAAAGAAATCATTGTCTCATCACCGATAATAATATTTAATCGATTCTGCTAAGATCATTGAGGTACTATGTACTTTAGTACATACTTACCTAGTATCTCAATGGCTAAGATGTACCTACTTACCTATGTACCTACCTGCTTTTTGCACGTGGACGTTTTTTAATCATCTCAATGTCTTCAGGTCATTTTGTAAAACATTCGTAAGTAAGGCAATATAAGGTAAGTTTAAATACCTAATAAATAGTAGGTATAGGAAGTTTTTATTTAAAAAACTTAAATTTTCCCAACTCCGTGGAGTTTGAAATGAATTTAGTAGGTGTAAATTAGGGTTGTAAATAACAAGTAAAATACATGTCTTTTTCAATCGGACTTTGTATTTTTTTTATAAAATACAGAAACTTTCAATGAGTTCATACGATGTACCTATCTTTCGCAAGTTTCCCTTTCTACATGTACTTACTATTTTACATTGTTTTCTTTGCTGTTTTTTAATAATAAGTAAATAACTTTATATTTAAATCAGCATCCTATCTTACTTTATTAAGAACTGTTTATTCGTTTATTCATTTCAATCGACATAATATTATCATATAGGTAATCAAAAATTGTAGAAACCTTTTTTGACGTGACAACGTCTTATAGCTAGGGAGCCCAAGAGGGGATTCTTGGATTTACTCGAGCGCGGCAGATTAAGGTACGAGTACAGGGGGTACCTTGTACCCAGTTAAGTACCTCCACCAAATATGAGCCCCATATATAAGGCCGCGCCTCAAGAATAAAGGATCAGATTAGTAAAAAAAAATTGATCATTAGACATTCTCGAGCGCGTCAGATTAAGGTAGGGTGAGTTAATTACATGCTAAAAAGTGTATATTCCACTAATCTGACAATTTGAGAATGACGAAATGAAAGGGGAGAGCTACAAAGTTGTTAAAAAAACGCCATCTTGACAGTCTCGAGCGTGGCTAATTTTTTTTTATTTTGAAGGAAATTATTCAAGGATAACGAAAAATATATAATCTGACGATTTATAAGAGTCGAAATAACAAAAATTCGTCATTAAAGTTTAATGTTCAAAATCGATAAGTAGAGATAAATCAAAAAGTACCCGTCAGATTTCGCTCAAATTTATACGAAAACGTACGACGAGCTTTCGATTAAAAAAAGGATGGAAGGATGAAAATTTAAATTCTCAGTAAAAAGTTATGAGGTAGCGACCATAAAAATACATTATTAAAAATAACTCAAAAACTGCCCATTAGAGGGCGCTCAAATTTATACAATATCACAAGACAAGCACCAGCTTCCGAATAAAAAAAGAATTATAAAAATCGGAACATCCAGTCAAAAGTTATGAGGCAACTACCATAAATCCAATACACATTATTATGAATAACTCAAAAATTATCTTGAAGAAACATCAAATTAAACGAAAGGTTAATCTCACAAGGAGGTTTTTAACCAACCTTCGGGAGAGTTTAAATAATTTAAACTGGACTTGATCGATTATCTACCGTTGATCTTAAGAAATAATTCGTGACTAAACTCTGAAGCATAGAATAAACTATGATTGATATTACGGCCCTTATATTATGTAAATACAAGTATTCTACTTAAAAACATACACTTTTTTATTTGCATGCTATTTCCTTAGCTTTTCTATTAATGAAGTTCAATGATTTAATTTTTTTTTTTGGCAGATTAGGGAAATCCCTCTAGATAATCGTCAGATTAAGAGACAGCAAGTCTAGGACATAAAGATGAACCATATATATCTTAATCTGACGCGCTTGAGTATTTCAAAATTGCGATTTTTTTTTTGCATTAGTATGATGGCTGCGAGTTTGGGTCACATCCAAATCGTCAGATTATTGAATTAGAGCTTTTTTTGTGGGGGTGTTAAACCCCCTTAGAAAATCTGACGCGCTCGAGTAAATTTTTTTAATCATTTTCAACCCTTAAGTACGATCACCCCCATCATGCAAACGGTCAGATTAACATACGTACATTATTAAAAATACGTTGGCCATTGATGGTATCAATATCTGACGCGCTCGAGTATGTCCATGCGGCAGTTTTTTTTACATATTTAAAGATCTATAGCCGCTTCCCCCACCGATGAAAATGTATACATTATATAACATTTTTTTCTTCTTATCATCTAAGCTTTGCAACCCAATAGGTCTCTATGACGCTCGAGTAAGTCCACATTCAGCATCATGGCCTCCCGTACTATTATAATTCGATACAGCCGGCTGCACGCACGAAAAACATGACGTCATGCGGCGTTACCTCGCTCTGAGGCGTCCCATGTAAAGCTTGAAGTGCAAGCGAGAGCGCGGAATGAGCGACAAAGAAGCACAATCGGCCTTTGCATTCGGCAGCTTGATTACTTTGGAGGTAGATATTTTGGTAATGTATCCAATTATTACTTTGTTATTGACTTCTGGGACTATTTATAAATTTTAAATGTTACCTTTTTTAATGTTTCCTGTATTCCTTCTTTATTTTTATTGATAAATTTCTGTAACTTTAAATACGATTTCATGACGTTTGTTTACTTTGATGACATTATTTGTCAATGTAACTCTGACGTCTCTTTAGTTTTGCTTTTTATCGAAATTATTTATAACCAGCCTGGTTTGTTTTGACTTGTTTGTGGCACATTGACATGACATAATATGCACAGACTAGCTAAAGATTAATGTTTCGTTATACGGTATGCAACGACTAGTCTTTTTGGTAAAATATTTAATAAAGGTTTTTAATTGCAATATAACAGTAAATAAATTATAACTAAGTATTCAAAGATAGTTTAGGATGACTATTATAGTGATTTTTCCGGTGGAGTAGGGATAGCATGTCGCTTAAGTGGAGCTACTCCCACCCAGACTTTACCGTTCAGACATACATGTGCAGTCTCCTAACCTCACAGATGAAAACAGAGTGGGAGAATGCATAATTAGCGATTGATGCACTGAGTTGCGAACAATGACGATGATGAACAATACAATACAATTAAATTTATTTATAATTATAACAATATATTTATATTATGATATTATTATATATATTGCCGTAAAGAAGTTTCACTTCATACGTGTGTACACTAGTACACGCACACATTTTTTTATAGCAACGATAATTACAGCGATAAAGGTAATGATGCTACCATTCCATCAGTATTTTCTTAAGACGTTGTCACGTTCAACTATCGTCAGTAAACCGACTTTACAGACAACCAATTTTTTGTAAATAAAAACACTTCTAGTATACCTACTTAATAATAAACAACGTTAATTATATTAAACAGTGCCATTGTCATTGTTTTTTTTTTCATTTACTGTAATTTATGAGAAATACATTGAATAATACCCGTATTATACATGTAAATTTATATTTTACAAATAGCAATACAATAGTACTTATTTTACTGGAAAGTTTCAAAGTTGCGAAAAAACAAATGAGTAGGTATTTTTTGCCATTTTCGTCCCTAGTGTACCTAAATGCACTAAGGATTTTTATATCTGGATATCACGACTTATGTACTGTATAATATTCATAGATAAACTATTAAATACCTCTATGTATTTTGGGTGATAGACAATCAGATATCTTTTGTGAAGCAAATGTATTCGTACTGCGTCTCCATACCATTCCTTTAATTTATATAACACAGGTAGAAATCCTGAAAAGAATAATTACATTTAATTTGAAATTCTTGAGTAGAGGTTTTGTATGTAGGTCTGTAATTAAGTATATCAATTATGTGTGTATCTAAACCTTCTAAATTATGAACACGAAAATAACTAGATAATATAATATATCTGTCTTTCTTTCAGCTTTTCAAGCTTAAAATCCGCTGAATCGATTTAAATGGAATTTTATATGTTGATAGTTTGAGACTCGGGAAAGTGCATAGGATACGTTTTATTAACCCCCGACGCAAAAAGAGGGGTGTTATAAGTTTGACGTGTCTGTGTGTGTGTGTGTGTGTCTGTGTGTCTGTCTGTCTGTCTGTGGCATCATAGCTCCCGAACAGATGAAGCGATTTCAATTTAGTTTTCTTTGTATTAAAGGGGACTTACGGGCGCGTGTTTTTAGATATGTTTGATGAAAATCAGTTGAGCCGTTAAAAAGTTGTTGGGGTTGAAAGCGGGGAAGAATTTTCACTCTGTCTCTTTGTGGCATCATACCTTCCGAACGGATGAAGCGATTTCAATTTAGTTTTTTTTTGTATTAAAGGGAACTTACGGGCGTATATTTTAAAATATGTTTGATGAAAATCGGTTGAGCCGTTTAATAGTTGTGGGGGGTGAAAGCGGGGAAGAATAACCGTATGTATGCAAATATATTCGTGTGGGGTCTCAAATGAAAGCGTACAGTAAGAGAATATTTATAACTTAATCCAAAATGATTTTACCTATAAAAAGTATAAAATAAAAAATTAAATTAAAAATTAAAAAAACCCCCGACACAAACATTTAAAAAGTAAAAAATAATATCTTTAAAAATAATACGTCGCGTTGGGGGACCGCTCCATTTACTTCTAACTTTAACACAAAAAAATATTGATAAATGATAAGTCTTGGGTAAAAGACCTAAGTAGGTAAGCAAGTGATACTTATGAAAAAAATCGTACTTAGATAATGAATAGTTAGAAGCGGTCCCCCAACGCGACGTATTATTTTTAAAGATATTATTTTTTACTTTTTAAATGTTTGTGTCGGGGGTTTTTTTAATTTTTAATTTAATTTTCTCGGAAACTATCCCTTAACTTAACCTTGACACGCGAATAGTTTTCAAATCGGATTGAGACATAGGATACTTTCCTGGTCAAAAATTCCTCTGAAACTATTTTAACCCGTGGTAGGTATTTGGTCTTTAAACTTGTTTAAGTAATATTCAAAACGTGTTCGAACTATTTGAAGTAAAAAGTTGTTGATTGTCTTATATTTTCCGATTATATCGCAGTATAATTAAGTAATTTAACAGTATCATTGTATAATTAAGAACAACAACATGTTATTGTATTGTGTTATGTAGGCGCCTGATAATTATGTTTGGTGCGTCTTTGCTCCTCCTTTGGTGAAGACGCTCACGTGAGGACGTCACTAACAACGTCACACTGACCAGTGGACCCCCGGTCACCTCTGCGTGTCCTCCAATCGCCCTTCTGACCGCGGTGCGTGCGCGTGCGTCCAGTGCGTGACCGCTTTGACTCCTCATTGAAATTTTGTATAATTTTATCCTAATATAACGAGTAAAGGAGTTCTTAAAAGTGGCAATATTTCTTTTATTTAACAATTATAATTATGTTGAACTTCTTATGTTGGGGGCACACTAAATTTTTTTGCCCATAAACAATGGGTTCTGTAAATTAACAGTACACACTGCAATTAAATTTATCACACGTGTGTGCTCAGACCAATAAACTATAGACGGAGCGCCGTGAACAAAAGAGTGAAGCCATAAAAAGTCTGACAGGAGTCATTATGTTTTCTAAGATTGAAACAGGGCTAAAAATTAAAGGTAAAACGCATGAAGATAATAATAATAGGTATAGGCACCTACTACATAATTATAATATTAATATTACTTTAATTTTAGTAGGTATAGGCTCACCAGGTATATAGAAAACCTGCAATAAGGGCGCTAAAGTTTCCTTTTTTATGGCAACCGTAATTATAGTAACGCTCATGTCATTTTGACAACAAATTCGGAAATGTTATTTATGGGAATAAATGTTATTTAAAAGGAAATGTTATCTTAGCATTTAGAAAACCAATTTTCTTTCACATATGTGAATAGTTTTTGGTATTTTAGCACAAAATAATCACCCAAAGCAACAAAATAAACCACGACAAACAACTCACTGACAAGCAATTTACGAGTGACGTTTACGTAAAACAAATTAGTTCCATGAGCTTACCGCAATATGGGGAGGTTTTCTATATTCTTGGTCTTCGTATACTATACCTACTTATAATTATAGTACTAGAATTATCTATTCCTGGTATTAATTTGTCAAAGTCGACTAAAAAAACTTAGTAAGGTAAGGAGGTAGTAGATACTTAGTAAGAAGCTAGCTATGTGTACTGTATCTATGCATAAAAGACTGAAGTTTCAATAGTAGCTTACCATTTAAGCTTTTTGAACAAATCTATTTATATTTTTAAACTAAACGTCGACTTTTTATTCTGCTTAAATAAACGAAATCGTTCGTTGCATAGCTCATATTATAATAGCAATTAATTAGCATCGACATAAGCCACTGGACTATGAGCGATATGTAGTAACCTCCAAATATTATGCTTGATTAAGTATTCAATTGTTCTACACAATGTTACACTGGTTACACGCTCGTGTAGCCCCACACTAGGATTCCCTGAGCCGTCGCCCCACCATGGTCCCACGGCCCGTGGCTACCACATCCCAAACGGACACACGCCCAGACCGAGAACGGAGATTTAAACTCGTCATTCAAACTTCCGCCTCGCTGGGAATCGAACTTAGGACCCTTGGAACAGTGATCCGGCGTGATAACGATTTCATTGTTTAATATGAATACATACATTTTGTGTGAAGTTCATGACGAATTGATAATATTTTGTACAATAAACGAACGTTGGTTTGTATTAATAAAAAATAACACACACCAACGATAATTAAGTGGGTTATCCTTGTCATTGCAATTGATAAAGCGTAGTATCTATTGTTGATATCTTATACTCATTTACAAAAATTAAATCATATATCAAAATTTTGCATTAAGATACCTTGAAATAAATAAAAAATATCACTTACGGGTAGGTGGCCCTAAAAATAAATGTCCATTTCCTATAATGGGATAGGGCCGAGGTCCGGGAACATTGATATTCTTACAGTCTCGTAACAGATTTATCCAGGACCCAACAGCTACGACCACAAATAAAATTGTTATTAAAATAACAATCATCTTGTACGAATTTAACAGCGCACTCGACCGCCGTCAGTCGATTACTTAATCAGACTAAATATCTAGTATCCATAAGGACAGTGCAGCGTCGTCGCAGACTTGTTTCATTGATGATCAAAGTGGCTAGCCAGTTATTACGGTCATGACGGGTGTTTGTACCTGCGATGACAAATTAGGGTTTAGTTATTAAATGCATGTAATTTGCATGTTCCGTTGTGGCGTCCTAGAGTAGCGTAGAGGGCGACTTTAATCATTATTCTGTGAAACGATTTGTCTCATAGTTGCGGGTCATTGCATAGGTACATATATGGTAATCAAAATTTACCTAGATACGATTGCTAATACAATTGAAAGTCAACAAACCATGGCGAGGCTGAGGGGTAGCATTGAATAGAAAGAAAATTGAACCTAAAAGGGATCACAATTTTTTTTGGTACGCATGACCCTAAATCACTACATAGTATAAAACAAAGTCGCTATTTTTGTCCGTCTGTTTGTTTGTTTGTCTGTTTGTCTGTATGCTTAAATCTTTAAAATTACGCAACGGATTTTGATGCGGTTTTTTGTAATAGGTAGAGTGATTCAAGAGGAAGGTTTTTATGTATAATACATGCATATATTCCCACGAGAACGGGATCCACGCGGGTGAAACCGCGGGCGGGCCGCTAGTTTGAATATAAACCGAGATAAATTAATTGGTAGATTCAAAAGCCGTAGTAGGCAAATAAAATAAAATTTAGTTTTTATGCAGTATCTAACCCTCTTAAAAAACGTAGTGAATGGTGGACATCAAAAACAATTTTCACTGTACCTACTGTGTTAACCGTTGAGGAGTTTCCTTTCTAGAGCCAATATCCTAGTAGCCTAGTACCTACCCGGTCATGCTTGTCACACAATTGCTTTGTCATCGGACCTCGACCTTTGTGCAAAATTTTAAACAAATCAGACTGTTTGAAATTGGTGGAAATTAGGTTGACAAAATGTAGCTACACCACACCTATGACATAAACTAATAATTACGGATCAAACTATTTTTTTAAATAGGTAAGCAAATTTAATAAATACTTACCTACACATAAGTATCGTGAGTCCCTTTATTAGGTATAGGTAGGTAGGTATAAAATGAAAAATAGGTAGGTAGATACCAACGTGACAGTGCAGTTTAAAAAAAATTGGCGAGTGATATAAGTAGTTGAACCGGTTATTAAAGGTCAGTTGATAAGACTCATTATCTTAAATAGATGTGTATAAACTGCTTATAATTATAATTACTCAACAGAATCCATCATGGGAGTTTCACTCAACGTACATACAGACAATGAATCGAAATATGTAAAGTCAATTGAGGCGTAAGTATGAACACCACAGTTCACCACACATTTCGCATTTCATTCATCTATACTTACTGTTCATGAAATTGTTGAGGGCAATCTAAACACGCGGGAGTGTGTGAAGCCAAGTTTATAGTCTTTCTTTTATTTTCTACCCAGCAAAAGTACTGGACCTAATTAAAGTTTTTTTTTCAACATTAGAATGCTATTTGGACTCTGAAATTCTGAATAACCTTACCTAAATTAATACTTTACCTTAGTTCATTACCTTATCTATTTATTTAAAAAGTTAGGGCTCCCTAGTCCCTACTAAATCTTTAATAACCCGATGTGTAAGAATTTGCCATAAAAATTTCTTCATCGCATAAGTACTCTAGGGAAACTACAGCCAATTAAAAACAAATGCCCACAATCACAATGTACCTACCACAAATTTAAAAACAACATGAGGGTTAACAACCACTATTAAATTTCAGTTTGACCAGAATTATTGCAGAAAGAGCGCGTAATCCATTCTAGGGATGTTACGGATGTGGAGTTACGGTTACGGATATAGGAATAAAATTATATCGGTTTCGGATTCGGTTACGGATATTAATTATTTCGGATTATCCGTAAGTTTCGGATAGTTTCGGTTACGGATATTACATTAAAGTAAAAAATAGTATGTAATAATTTGATTATATTTACTATCAAGTCTGGGTTATCATTTGGTAATAAAATGAATAAGTCAGATAGGGGAAACTAAGAATTATTGGGACACTTGAAATTACAATGCTTTTTATAATAAGAAGTTTATCATGATCAAAAAATGTCCACATTAAACTTGATTTTGTACGCATTTTGCCCTTAATTATAACTTAATTTAGTACGCACTACAAAACTTTTCCTTCACTTTATTGGTGAAATACGGAATATTATCTAATGAATTGACTAGGTTGTTAAATGCGGTTTTTAATATTATTATTATTTAGGTGTCTGGGCATGGGGAACTAGTATTCCCATGAGGCCAATGCGAGCATCTCTGTTAATGAGACCTACCTACCTACTTTTTAGATAGGGTGATAACAAAAAATATTGATCTGACTCATTACGACTAAAAATAAAAAACAAATATGCAATATTTACATGGCGCGTGAGTGGTGAAACAAAAACCTGTCGTAACGTGTTTATTTTTAGACTCCGCCCTTATCCGAAATTATCCGAAACTTTTTTAGCGGATACGGTTACGGTTACGGATATATTTTTATTTCGGATATCCGATAGTTTCGGTTTCGGTTACGGATATCCATAACATCCCTGATCCATTCCTAGGACTGGATGCTATCTTCAATTTGACGTCATACCGCAAGATCCAAGAGGATGCTCTAAAAGTTTTGCACGGACAGACCATCAATGTAATCAACAAACGACGAAAGGAATTAAACAGTCTTAATATTACCAAATTGGATGCACAGGCTGAAACAGGTAAAGAATTTAAAGATCTTTTACATTTTACTCTTGCATAGGTAGAAGTGGGCCATTAGGTAATGGGTGGAAGCTAATATGAATTTAACTTTTTCTTTAAGTAAAATACCTTATGTACGGACCTGGGCCTCCTGATGATAAGTGGTACACTAT
Source organism: Hesperia comma (assembly GCA_905404135.1). Classification (NCBI taxonomy): domain Eukaryota; kingdom Metazoa; phylum Arthropoda; class Insecta; order Lepidoptera; family Hesperiidae; genus Hesperia; species Hesperia comma. The sequence goes on from FR990020.1 coordinate 5,492,871, forward strand.
CCATGAACTTTAGCGGGCAAAATCAACGAAGAAAAAGAAATGAATGCCGGATCAAGACGTCGTGTGGTAACTGAGCCAGCCATTGTTAATACAAACTTACGAGTTTACGTTGAAATTACCTACTAATGATTAACCCAGTATGACCACCGAGAATCACCGTGATTCAATAGGTAAGAATATGATCATTAGATACAATTGTAAAATTCCTAACGTTGAGTAATAAATAAAGGAGAAAAATATAATTATTCGATGCGATAAGACCCAATGGTCAATGGTTAACACGCCGGATCGCTGTTCCGAGAGTCCTGGATTTATTCCCAGCGAGGCGGAAATTTGAATGGCCAGTTTAAATTTCCGTTCTTGGCCTGGGTATCCTCGTCTTAATTGTGTGTTGTCCATGGCACCCACAACAGGGAATCCTAGTGTGGGGCTATGAGTGTGTAGCGTTAATACCTATAATCTACTAATAAATATATCTACCTCTACCTATCTATCTACTTTGCTTATTATTTAAGTATTCAACTTATACTACAGCGTATTCTTAGATAGAATTATAAAATTAGACGTGTTTCTAGTTATAACGTCTCATAATAATAGTTAATACTTTGAAGTCTGTTACAAAAAAAATTGCTACATGAGAATGATAAATTCAATAAGGCATTATTTATGTCTAAGGAAAACACATTTTGAAGACAAAAACTATTCAATTTTAAAGACTATTAAAATTTATAATGGAAAGACTAGCTGTTGTCCGCGGCTTTGCCCGCGTGGAGGTAAATAAACTTGACTAATTTTCATACAAACTTGCAAGCCTTATTTAACCCACTTCGGGGAGGAATATGATAAAACCAATTATTAGCGAACGTCCACTAACTATAAATTAACTTCGTGCAAAATTTCTTAAATTTATACATCAAGAGGTTTTCGAGATTTCGTGATACGTGAATGAGCTTTCGCTTTTTATAAAAATAATTACGAGTAGGTATTAACGATAAGCTATCGGGCTTCTCCTTAACAAGTAAAAACTACAATTAAGAATTTTTGTTAGCAGAAATGTACTCTATTAATATTTAATGGTTCTTTTTCTATTCCAGGAATAAGGAACAAGCACGCGTTTCTGGACTTGCTCCTGCTGGCGGAGATCGACGGCCAGAGGATCACCGACGAGCAGATCCGGGAAGAAGTTGACACATTCATGTTCGAGGTCATTATTTAATGTGTATTGACAAAAAATCGCCGTTTCCTCGTGGTCCTACTAATTTATCTTACCAATAGGACCACGGAAAGATCTATGTAGGTATTCCTCGTGTTCGCACAGCAAAATCGAAAACTATTGCCCTCTAAAAATTTGCATTACATATAATACAACTACGACGTATTTAGGTATATTCTTTCAAAATGCAATTTTATCAACTTAATATTTTATTTTGCAAAATAAATATTTTATTACATTTTTTGGAAATAAAAGAACGCACACGACTGTCTCAATTAAATTTATTTTTCGGTAACATATACCTACGTAGATTGTAGATTACCTAGGATTATTTAACAGCTTCTGATAAAAACGCTCCGTACTTCCCCTTGTTAAAATTAAGTTCAACTAGATAATATGTATGTAGTTGAACTAGTGGGAATAGCCCGGTATCACTGATACAGTTTTGTACAATCAGATTTAATGAAATTTGGAATCTATATACCTAGTAGATAGTAAGTACCTATACCTACTAACTTAATTTACCTAATCCAAACTTTCCCGCGGGATACGACATAATATGAAAATGATAGCAGCTCTGTTGTTTGTGAAAACGCTTTATTGATCAAATTGAATATTTCATTGATTGAACGTATGGGAGTGGACGTAATTGAACCGTGTATGAAGTTACTGTTTGTTGGTTAATATTGCAAAACCAGACCATTTTTTACGAATTAATTCAATGACTGATAAATATGTTTTTGATAAAAAATATGCAACTCCTCAACGGATAATTGTAATTGGACCGTGTTTATGTTTATATTATGGGACGACACATCAAACACCAACATTATAAAAATCGGTACACCCAGACCGAGTAAAATTTTTAACTTAATATCCATATAAAATAAAACAAGTCTTAATGTACGAAAATTGAATTGTCGAAACCGCCTCCTTTTTTGGACTCGATTTTAGTGTGGTGTTCGGGTTTCTGTTTCGAAATCATGAAACCAAGAAGTTTTAAGGTAAAATTGATTTATAAAATATCATGAGAATCTTTTTCAATTCGTCCAAAAAGTTGAAAATACCTACCAAACTGGAATTCAGTGAAAGTTGATTCAGTGAACTTTGTCTATCGCAGGGCCATGACACGACAACTTCAGGCATAATATGTTTCGCGCTATACCTGCTCTCCAAATAAAGAATTTAAGTATTTTACTAAAAAACAATATTAATCTTTATTTCATTACTTTGGTTATACTATCAGTGAACAATGCTGAACATTACTTAGGTACTTACATACATTTAATACCCAAATGAAGTATGTATTTTACTGCAATTTTATTTATAATTAAATCTTATTTATAACATATTACAACCATTTACTGAGATTTAAAAGATATATTTTAATTGCAGCCGTGATTAAAACTTGTTTTACAGGCGAACCCTGTTCGCCCAAGGTTCGAGAGATTAAAATTAAACCCGGTCTCGGACGGTCTACTGTGGGTCTGTACAGTGCCACAAACTTATCTAACCCAGTAAGAGGGGCGCTACTGTCTTGGTCTTTGTCTGACAACAGTATAACATTTGCATTAGTTCCAATTTTAGCCACCGGGTTGGATAAGTTGGGTCCCATACGCCACATCGAATGCCACTACATCGAAGTTCATTAAGTTTGTGCATTGTAAACTCTGTAATATGGTTCTGTCTTGTGTGTGTGGAACACTAAAATAATAAAACCGAGAACAGATAATACATTTATTTAACATAATTAAATAGATGCCACTATTATATTGTATACATTGTTCCACAAAAAGAAACATTGTATACCTACTTCTCCGGCAATGACAGCAACAGCAGAAATGGAGTAGCTTTTCTCATTCACCTAAAGAACTGCGTGATTGGATACGAACCCGTTAATGATAGGATAATTAATAAGTATCAAGCTCAAAGCTATTATAGTCCTATTAACCTTTTTTTTATATATAATTAAGGTAGCTATTTACACCCCAACAAGTACCGCAAGTGAAGAAGACATAGAGACCTTTTACCCGGCTTTGGAGACGACTATCCTGAAAATCCCCAGGAGAGAGTTACTACTAATCATGGGTGATTTTAACGCAAAGATAGGTTCCGATGCCCATCTAATGAGCTCCTGCGCAGGCAAGTATGGACTTGGACAGCGCAATGAAAGAGGCGATCGCCTCATACAATTTTCTGCCGATAACAATATGGTGATAGCAAATAGCATATTCCAGCATCACCCTAGGCGATTTTACTCATGGACATCACCTGACGGTAGCTTTCGCAATCAAATTAACCACATGTTGATTGCATCCCGTTGGAGGACTTCAATAAAGAATACACACACCTTGCCTGGTGCCGATTGCGGATCCGACCATCAACTCCTGGTATCCAAAGTTCAACTCAAACTCAGAACTGCTAGAAAAGCTGGACAGCAACAAAGACTCGTTGTGGATGATAAATCCAAATTTACAGCAGCTCTTCAGCAAAATTGGTCACAATGGACTTCTGGTGACCACATTTCCGAGTCTTCTGACTTGGTCTGGGACCGGGCAAAACAGGTAATTGGTACGTGGCGTTGTCAATTGTTCAATGACCTCTGCGGGGTCACACAAAAGACAACATTGGATGAGGCCTCAGGAGCTAAAGTGATAAAACTAAACGCGAAGTCTGCCGAAATACAAGCTGCATGCAGACGTAATCTTAACACCAGATACCAAAATTTTGTCGAAGAACTTGAAGCCCATGCAGAGAAACATGAAACTCGAGACCTGCACCAGAAAATTCGACAGATCACCAAGTCTTTTAGCGCTAAAACTTGGGATATTGAGCACTCCCAAGGTGAGATAGTGACAGAGATAGATAAGATAGCCGAAACGAGGAAGGAATACTGTCAATCGCTGTTTAGCGACCCACAAGCGCACTGTTGTAGGTCGACCGAACCACGAGATGAGGACAGAGAGCCAGTCATTCTCAAGGATGAAATTAGAGCCGCGATAAAACACCTGAAAGATGGCAAAGCCACGGGCAGGGATGCAATTCCAATTGAGATTATTAAAGCTTCAGGGGAGTATGGTGTCCAGATCTTTCATACATTATGCAACAAAGTATGGCACACAGGAACATGGCCTCAAGATTGGACTCATACTATATTTACTGGTCCCGCTACATAAGAAAGGATCCACAAAAGTGTGTAGTAACTATCGCCTTATTGCTCTGATCTCACACGTCAGCAAAATTTTACTGCACGTGGTGAACGAAAGACTCAAATCTTATCTTTCAAAAGAAATAGCACCAGAGCAAGCAGGTTTCGTTAAAGGAAAAGGTACCAGAGAGGAAATTCTAATACTACGTCAAATAATCGAGAAGGCCCGCGAGTTCAACAAGCCAACTTACATATTATGCTTTGTTGATTTCGCGAAGGCCTTCGATTCAATAAAATGGCCAAAACTTTGGAATACTCTTTTGGAAATGGGCACACCAGCACACCTCGTACACCTTCTTAAACGGCTTTATGAAGACGGGACAGCATCAGTAAGAGCAGATGATCACTATTCAAGTCATTTTCACCCAAGTGCCGGAGTTATTCAAGGGTGCATAATATCACCGGTCCTGTTTAACATCTACACAGAGCTTATAATGAGAATTACCCTTGAAGATTGGACGGATGGAGTTTCAATTGATGGCTTGAAAATATCCAACTTAAGATATGCGGACCGTCATTTAGAACAACTGTTGCAGAGATTGGAATGCACTAGCCTAGAATTCGGACTTAAAATAAATCGCAACAAGACCAAGATTATGATTGTGGACAGGGCCAATAACAACATGCCCGAAATCACCCAAATTGCGAATTGCCAAGTGGTGCAATCATAAGTACATCTATATAGGGGCACTTATCTCGAACAATGGCGGATGCATGGATGAGATAAAGCGATGCATGGCAATTACAAGGTCATCTATGGACAAGATGAAGAGAGTATGGGGAAATCGTAATATTACAAAATCCACTAAAACCCGCCTAATTAAAGCACTGATATTCCCCATATTTCTTTATACGGCAGAAACGTGAACACTGCGGGAGAGTGAGAGGCGGAGGATAGACGCTCTAGAAATGTGGTGCTGGAGAAGAATGTTGCGAGTACCCTGGACTTCTTTTCGCAAAAACACATCTATCCTCAAGGAGATAGGTGTAAAACAGCGTTTGTCCTCCACAATACGAGCTCGCATTCTGTCGTTCTTTGGACATGTTTCACGGCGTGGACATGGTTCCATTGAAAAATGCATTGTTGCAACTGCAATATAACAGTAAATAAATTATAACTAAGTATTCAAAGATAGTTTAGGATGACTATTAGTGATTATGCTACCATTACATTAGTATTTTCTTAAGACGTTGTCACGTTCAACTATCGTCAGTAAACCGACTTTACAGACAACCAATTTTTTTTTTGTCATAATATACCTAGACTACAATCCCACCTGATGGTGAGCAGCGATGTAGTCATGGGTGGTAAAGCGCAATAATATATAATAAAAATACATCTAATTATGTACCTACCTAAATTTTAATGCATTCAACATTCATACCTCACACTTGTTTCGTAAAGGGGTAGGCAGAAACACTGATTTTCACAATAATGAATAACGTATCCCCTATCTGATTTCGGCAATATAGCTTTTAGTTTAACGACAAATAATAAAAATTAATAATCTCAAAATCTCAAGTAACTGTTACGTACTATACCCGAATATCTAATGGTAAAAACTACAAGTATCAAACAGTGTCGGACGTAGTAAGTATTTCGGGTTGCCAGCAACAAGATAGAGGCGCCCTCATTTATTCCACACTCTTTTTTGCCAAGCTGTATATTCTTCATTAAGTGGATGATAGACGTACGAACTTCGATTACGCGTCTTTTACGCTCAAGTGGGTGATATACGTTATAGGAGTGCGAATTTAAAGTACGCGGTTTATCGCGAACTTGCTTGGCTAGGCGCTGCGGTGACACACGTGACACTGACTCATGCTGTATTGCGATGTTGTCAACGGAAGAAGCTTTGTTATTTAGGACTTGTTTATGTAACAAAAGGCCAAAACTAAAAAAGACGCAACAGAAAAGCGTACGTAGTTAAAGCACTGACTTATTGAATACTTACTGATTTTTTTGAACACGTCTTTCCACTTTGTATGTATACTTTCTAATGACTTCAGAGTTTTGTCTTTTTATCATTGTTTTTAATTTCCCAAAGGATTATTCCAAGAACTAAGAATATCGAATGATTTCGAATCGGTTGGAGTTTTCACGGATATTTTAAAGAAACGTAAAAGAACTTATAAAAAGGTCACCGTCGTCGAGCCATAATTGCGCGTACTGGCACGACTACCGCCCATTTTACATAACACAAAGCATATTTTATTTATTTAAGCTTTAGTGTAACTGGTGTAACTCTATACCTACATTTAAAATGGTTTTAGAAAAAATATATAAATCATAAATGTTGGCAACACTTAATTATCAAGTGTCAAATTTGACATACAAAGGCATTCAAAGATGACAGGCCGCGTTCCGATCTCTTTGGTTCCGATAGTCAATCTCAACGCTCAAATCAAAACATCTCAAAAAGCGTTCCACAACATTATCGTCCTGGTATTGGGTGTTCGTTTGAGAGGTTATGACGTAATGGATGACATCATCGTTTTCGATCGATCACAACGACCTATCTAAATTGGTGAGACGTTATGGGCACCATGAAATTTGGAACGCTTTCAAACATGTAAAATGGCGACGGAAAATATATTTTACTACGATTCTGCAGAAGAGGTCATGGATGCGGATGGATCTGAAGCGTCAGAGCGGAAAAAATTATTGTATACAATTTATAATGTAAATTAAGTTAAATAATAGATATTGAAGTTTATCTTTAGGAATTAAAGAATGTAACATAACCTCTTTAAGTTGCCTGCCTAATTTTTTCAAGCCCGCCATTTATTTTTGTAATGTTTACATCAACGCTAAAATCCGTTCCATCCTGATACAAAATTTAACACAAATAGCTAGTGGAACTCGAAATACAGACGTTGAGGGCGTGATCGTTATGAGTGAAAAGTGGAACGTAGCCATTGTTATGTCAAATCAAAATATCAAATGTTAATGTCAGGATTTGTCAGCTGTCAATGTCAACAGCTAGGTAGCTTTTAGGTTAGAATTTAGAGGAAATAACCAAAACCAACCATAGGTTTTATAATTGGTGAATACTAATATATTTCAAAATAATGATATGGAATAATATTTTACCCAGTACTAACAAGAGTACATATTTGTTAGGTAAGAATGCCGAACTTTAAATAGTCTTGTAAGTGCAGCGAGGAATATTCCGGTAAAAATTGGGTTTGTTGTTCTAGACTTGATCCGCCATGCCAGTAAGAAGACTGGAGGAAGTACAAAAAACACAAATTGCAAAGTTAGGCCAAAACACAGAGGTTGGAAAGTCCAGGACGGTCATCATGTTCAAGCCGGACATATATTGGCTACTCAGCGGACCACAAGATTTCATCCTGGCTTAAACGTAAGTTTAATAATGTTTACATGTATTATTTCAATAAACGTTCTTGAACTAGGGTGTTGATTGTACTTCTTAAAAAGTTTTAGTCTTTTGTAGTTTAGTATGATGAATAAACAATAAACTTCTGAAGAATTTGCTTAGGTTTTCACTCACTCACTCTAGACCCCTTTGTGAGGAATAAGTTGAGGGGACCACATGTATTTAATAACATTAATGTTATTGTCATCATAATATTGATATACTCAATATGTGAAAGAAAGAGTTATATTGAAATTAAATAAATATTTATATGAATATTAAATATTTTCCAGGTTGGTTTCGGTCGCAATGGTACCCTGTTTGCAATGGAGCCAGGCAAAGTAGTTGTTACATGTGAGAAATTTGACCCATTTTGGGATCATACCTGGGTGCAGAGAATATACAGTGGACGACGAGACCAACAGTTATTCAAGAAATATTTCAACGTCATACCAGAACCCCAACATCAGAGGTTCAAGCTAGTAGATGAGATTTAGTTACTGTGTGAAATATCTAGAATAATTTTATTTAGATTAACCAATATAGTATGATTAAATAGTTAACATTTCTTTTTCAATTATGCAATTTTTATTTTACATTGATTTCTTAAGTCAAGGCGAGAAGATAATATTATAAAAACTGGCTTTTCTAAGTTACTTAGGTCAGGGGTCAATTATCAATGTCTTGGTTCATTTTATTTTCAATTGATTGTGTAGTTGTCATCAGATAATATTTAGTGTCAGTGCACAAGTTTAAAGCATTCTGTTCAATAATGTGCATCTTGGTGCTGCTAAATGAGAGAGATTCAAAGTCTGTTTCTAGTACAGATTTTGATCTTTTAAAATGTTTCGAAACCTTAAAGATTTCTGATGCTGTTCTTTAAAATAAGATGATATTCTTGTATGAGGTAGTTGGAGATAATAATATATGCTGGCTATAGCTCCTCATAAATATATTCTGATTTGAATGCTTACATAAAAATTTGAGGTAACAAAAAATAAAGGTTATTTTACAAAATCTGATTCTAATTATAGATCAAATAGATAAATTGATACTGATTCTAGTTATAAATCAATTAATTTAATGAATAATTTTTATTTTAAATTATCTTAATTCATAAAAAAAAAATTGGTTGCCTGTAAAGTCGGTATACGGGCGAAAGTTTTACGTGACAACGACTTTGAGTGGTAAAATAATTTTAATGTGAATATTCATTCGTATAGTAGGAAGAAGGATGAAATAATAGTAACAATTTAAAACATTTATTTATACAAAGAATTATATTTAAAACATTGTAACACCATCCGCCATCTAGCACTGCTAACCGTTAGACCATTAACCATTACTACTTCTCCAGAGATGGCGCTGTACCATTTTCTGAAACACGCCAACGTGTGTACGCCGTAGCTACCATAAGTAATGTTAAGGAGGAAGGGTCGCGTGCCTTTCACTTTTTATGTCTGTCTCTCTCGCTCTTAGGCGGGCTAACCATGCCCGAGTGGAAGGGATGCGTGCCTCTCACTCGCTCTCATTGTAAGCGCATAACGTGACCGGAGCTACTAACGCAGTTTCTTGAAGTGCCACCCGGCAAACCAATTTATAAGACGTTATCACGTCAAAATTGTTTTAAAAATATCATTTAGGTGACTATATCATAATATAATATGACTGTCAAACTACTCTGCAGGTAACATACCTATTATGATTTTAACTGCCTTCACCTCAAATCAACTCGATCTTGTCCTTGCTTGATATAGATTTATTATTATTTTAAGACATTAGCACAATTGACCACATGTTTTAAATCATACAGTGTTTCTTGGTTCTTTGAAGTGTAAAACTTTACCCAAACACATTCCCCTGCTTGCGACGCGCACTGCTGAACAATGGACAAGGATAGCGTGGACAGTTCCTTCAGATATAGGTCGCTGGGTTCTGTTTCCTGTAGTTACTTGGCAGGACTTATACCAACTAGAAATAACCAGTACCGGCCCTCATATGCCTTTGGTTTTCGTAATGTCTATTGGGGATGGTATCCACTTACTATTGGTAAGTATCAACTATCTATTTTATGTGGTACGTACCGTTCGAGCAGTTCTCACTTTATAGTTTTCATGGAATCTGAAAGATGGCGCTGTCTAATAGATGAAATATTTATTTACAAGTCGTATTCCTGTTTAAAGAGGTTTTAAACCCAAGCTATTATCTATCTAGTAAGGAATAAAATAGACTATACCTACCTACTATTTTCAGTATGCTTATTCAAACAGCAATATTAAAAGGTAATAATAAATCACGTCGCATATGAACAGCAGCAACAGATGTGAAGAACGAGTGTGATAAAAAAGCTCAGGTAGGGTTGGGAGATTGGCGATTTTCCGGCACTGAAATGACTTCCGGCGCTCCCGGATGTTGACCACGGCACTGCATGGAGCTTATCAAAGCGCGAATCAAAAGCTCTAGATTGGGGTCAATTGTTTTTCTGACCAGGGCCCCAATTCTGCTAATTTATAACGCTTCAATAGTGTCTCGATTGAATTGTTTGCCACATTTTGTATTCAAAATTGAAGAGTTTGACACATTTTTGGCACATTTCGTATACAGAATTGAATAGATCGACACATTTTGGTACGTTCTGTGTACAAATTTAAATAGTTTTCGACGCTATTTCGGCACATTCCGTATATAAAATGTGGCAGACTATTCAATCGAGATACTATTGAAGCGTTATAAATTAGCAGAATTGGGGCCCAGTTGCCATGTGTTGCTAACATGTTTTTTTACATCAACTTGTAATTTAGTATGTGGATGAGGTTTTTTTATGTAACGAGAAACTAGCAAACAAGTTACCTGGTGTTAAGTAGTCTGCTGCTCACGAATATTTACGTCGAAAGACGAAAGACTCGTTGTCAAAACCAAATTTCGCGTGCAAAGTAGGTATTCTTTGCGCCCCACGGTATCCATAAAAAACAATAAATCATTGCATTTATTATTAGGTACGTATGTCTTCGTAATAAGAGTATGTAATTTGCTTAAAAAATAGATCGTTAAAAACATTTACGTAAACATCTGCCCCGATCGGATATCGAACCTGGGACTCCTCGGTAGAGTTAGGTGCCTACCTTACTTTATTCATATAGGTACCTTAAATTAACTGTGACTCCACAGATTAGCTTATTTTTCTTTTCAGGTAATTATGGGAACTTATTTCACACAAGAACAGGTGGCGTTTAAATGCAAAATTATGTTACCTATTGCATTTTAAAATATTTATATTCGTAAGTGTTGGGTTTTTCATTACAACATTAATTATATTTTTACGGCATTGTATTAACATCAATAAAATCTACAATCAATAAAAAATCATGAATGTTATTCCCTATTGAACGACCTTACAAAAACATTTGTTCCTACTATTGGCTTTAGAAACAAACGGTAACATTATACTTTTCATACATTGTTTTATTGGCTTCCATAATGTGTTCGATTTTTAAAAGCTGAATATTCGAAAGCTCAGCTAGTTTAAAAGCATTCACGACTCCCTGCTTCCATTATCCTAAGCTAATTCTCCGGGGAAATGTATTTGTGTTCTGGAGAATGTGGCGTCTGGCGAGATATGTACCTACCAACAAATCTACTTACGTCATAATATCACTAGTTCCTATACAGTTTAAGTATAAGTACGTATCTTCCTAATTGAATGACTGTTTACAAATTTTTTACGTTTTTACAATTGGTTATCTGCCTATGCTTATCTCCTTCCTTGAAAGTATCAATAGGTAGGTACCTACTTCCATGGATGTAGAAAGTCTAGATGGGCCCGTAACATACATAAGGCGCACGGCGAGTGGTCAACATTGGGTTGTGTGATTGAGTGATTGATCAAGTCAGTCTGTTGTAGACAGCAGCGAGGTACACATCTTCCTTACGCAAAATTGATTTCAGTAATTACGTCCGCAAATGTAGAAAATATGGCTTCCTGTGCCTTCAAAAATATTCTAACAATTCAAGAAACACAAATAAAGTCCAAAGGAATCACATTTCATTATGTAAACATTGAATTGTAAATTAACTTCACTATTTCTAAAATAATAACTTTAGTAAAATGGCGCGTGACATATGTAAGAGTAACAAAGACAGCACGACTAAAACTTCGAAACGCGGAAGCGAGATATCACTATGTAATCTGTTCGTTTTCAAATATAGTAACAAAATTCCATCGCGCCAACTTCACGCACAAACCGATTCGATTCAAAATTGGATTGTTCCAACTTGACGCACATTCGAACGTGCAAGGCCGGTCTAGGTATATATGTCTATGCCTACTTCATACCAGACACCATAATCATTGTAATTATTTTATTTATTACTATGTCGTAATAAATAAATAAATACGTTTATAAATGTACCTACTGCTAAAATAAACACACAATTGATTTATTTATTTGAATTTTGTGCGTAGTCACAAAACTCACGAAAAAGACGCCATGTTTAGCGAAGCAGAAAGAAAAACAATAATCGTACAACATAGCAATAGCTATGTATCGAACAACAGGATGTTTCCCGATCATAACTGTACCAGCAACCCTACCAGCGCCAGTCGAAGGGCGTCAGATTTCCCACTTGTAATTTTTCTTTTCAGCCATATTACGGGCCTTACCCAATAACCCTCAACACCCGCTGTTGGTACGTATAACTCAAGGGCTAAATTAAACTTTTTGCGCTCAACTTGTCATGTGCGACTGGCTTTTATGGATTGGTTTGTTACATTACATCCAAAGTTTTTCATGATTTTGCTGCGACAGAAAAATATTTCGAATTTCTACGCATGTCGCATGGGAGAAACAAAATAATGTATCTATTGTGAAATGAAGTCGTATAACTTTTTGATATTGGTACTTTAATATTCGTGGGTTTTTTAGTTTTAAGATGTTTTCTTATTGTTTTTTTTAATTGTTAGAGGTTGAAAATTAAATTACTACATCTTTTTTTTTAAAACAACTTGAGAACGGACTGAATATTATGATGTGGATTATAAACTATAATCTCAAGGGTAGCAACGCATCTGTGACCGAATTAAGACGAGACTCTTGAGTCATTCTACTGGTTACTGGGCAGGTAGGTATGTGGGTAGGTAGGTACTCGTATCTTAGATCTAATTTATAAAATAATGGGCTACACTGTAGACATGCGCTTCCTCTGAATCCCTAAAAATAACGCATTAAGCAAACGAACCGACATGAAATGTGCGCAAATGATTTTTCATCTGAGTAGTTTTTCACACTTGTTTCGATTATCACGCTTTCCCCCAGTCTAAGAGCTTTGCAAAAGTGACGCATTCTGGCTCAAAAAAACCTTTCGTGTTCAACGCGTTGGAATAACAACTCTACTTGAATGAATATAGAGTTGAGTTTTTTAAACTTTACTCTAATTACAGTATACTCCGCACAAAATGCTAGTGTTTCAGTAATGAAAGCGGAAGTATTGTCTGTCCTGGAGTAACGAGGTGTCATAGCCTCGTAGCTTCTTGTAACAGTTCTAACTTAGCAATATTATTTCTACGACCTAAAAGTGGGTCTGACTTGACTCGAGCATTAAGTAGATATATAAAAAAAAGTTAAACATTAACATAATCATCTATCATCAATCATCTCACCTCATCATAGGCACCTACTTTCATACTTGCATACTTAACATTATTAAGGCGAGAGTAGGTAAATGTTAGGTATGTTTGTCCCTCCTTTGTTATTGTATTGTATTGTTTGTGCCTGTCGCAAGATGTTGTAGCTTTTGTGTGTGGACATAAGGCTGGACAGAATGACATAATTAGGCTATTTTTACCAATACCGCCTTAGTAATATCTACGGAATAATTTAAAAAAGTAACAATGCTTCAAAGCGTTTTAAGACTATAAAAAATATTAAAAAACGTAAGTATAAGGTCGTTTTTATGTATAATCTATGTTACAGGTTACAGTTCCAAATTCAAATTCAAATTCAAATCATTTATTTGCCTAAAGTTGAGTATTTACATATTGGGTCTTCATTTTCTTATTTAATAGATCAATCAACTTTAGCCACAATGTGGCATGCAAATATAAGGTCAAAATTACAATTATAATAAAACTAAATATAACTTATTAAAATATATCTAACATTAACTACAATAATAAAATTCTAAATAAATGTCAAAACTTTGATTTTAGAAATTCATTCATGTCATAATAACAATGGTCAATTAAGCGCTGTTTTAGTTGTATTTTAAATTTATTAATCGGGAGCCTCTTTATGTCATCTGGAATTCTATTATAAATTTTGATACACATACCATGCACATACCATATACGTTTCTATTAAGCAAGGATGTCCGCACAAACTTATATATTACAAGGCGTTGACCGTGCCTAGAATTCCTGCAATATACCTCGTCTGCAGATTTAAATAGATGTCGGTGATACCTGACAAACATACAAGCTTCCAGGATATACATAGACGTGACCGTTAATATTTTGAGTCGGCGAAACAGTGGCTTGCATGAGTCAAGAGGTGTTGCACCACATATAGCCCTAACACACTTTTTTTGTGCCAGAAACACTCTAATAATGTGCGGCGAATTACCCCACAATATTAAACCATATCGTAGATTCGACGCTACATAACCATGATATGCAATTAATGCAGTATCTGTCGTCGAAAATTTTGCTAACCTGGCAAGGGCAAACCTAAACTTGTTTATTTTATCACAAATTTTTCCAACGTGTTCTTCCCAATTTAAATTGCTGGGTGATTCTATGAGTTCGTGTAAATCGGAGGAAAAACAGAGAATTTTTTAGATTTTAAAAATAGGGCGCTAGGATCAAAATATACGAAGAGTTATGCAATTTCACCATTTTTAAACAAATTGCACCAATAACTTTTGGAGTTATAGACCTTTGAAATTTTACGGTGAAGATGGTAATGACCAATCATCTGATGGTAACGATTATGGAGTAGAGAGTAGTGATTGAAGCCTTTTGGTAATGATTAATTGTTCATGAAATAAAAAAAACAAGTTTTTTTTAAATGTCCTGGAGTCCTGGCGCTCCGGGAATACCTCAGAAAGAAGTTTGTAAAAAAACGATAGTGAGAGTTAAGACTCAGGTACTCCACGAATCCAATAAATTTGGACAGAACTTCAATCTTTGGCGAGTGGCGTGAAAATCGGAGGGTGAAGAAGGAAGCACCAAATCACCTATCTATTTATTGTCTGCAGCGATATCTGTTGTCAGCGTCTCTGACATTTTAGAGACACCAGTCTTTCCACTATCTGGATTGTGTCTACACAGGTACGGATAACATTCTTAACATATGTGTCTACACAGCGCCAGCGGCAACCAGGAGATAATTATTTTGTTTGAATATCTTAACGTGGTTGCTGATGAAGCATTACATCAATGCCCTACTACGCAGCTAGTCTTTCTGAGGGACTTCAACGCATGTCATTGAGTCTGGTTGTTCCCATACCAGACGACTGACCATGCTAGAAGAGAAGCGTTGAATTTTGCCACATGTCATGGGCTGTCGCAGCTGGTAATGCAAGCGACTCGGGTGCCCGTTATCGATGGTCACACAGTCGATTGCCTGGACCTTCTGTTAACACCTGATCCAGACAGGTATACAGTTGAGGTTTGTTCAGCACTGGCTACTCTTTCCTTACAATCATCTGGAGGTGTTCAGCGATTAAGGCGTTACAAATTAGCAGATTGGTAAGGGATGCGGCACTTTTTCGCATCTAATCCTTGGGCGAGGTCTGCGTTTCTTCTTGATCCGTCAAGTTGCGCGGATGTTATAGCCAATAGGATGCGTCAAGCCATAAAGTACTTCATACCATTCTCTGTCGCGCTTAAAGGTGGCAAAACTCCATCCATCTCATCCATCCATCAGCCTTTTTGCGTCTACTGCTAGACATACGCCTCCCCTTAGTTGTGCCACTCAAACCGGTCCCTCTGACTTGTGAATCCAGCGGATGCCCGCTATCTTCTTCGGGTCGTCAAACCACCTGGTCGGGGGGCGTACTATGCTCCTTTTTCCGCGACGGGGCCTACATTCAAGGAACTTTCTTCCCCAGCGGTTAACGGTCCTTCTAACTATATGGCTAGCCCTTTGCCACTTCAACCGGCTAATTCTCTGGGCTATGTCGATTACTCGTCTTCGTTTGTGGATATCAGTATTTCTGATTCGATCACGTAGAGAAATAACGAGATAACCTTTCCATAGTCCGCTGAGTGACTTTGAACTTGTGTATTAGGCCAATAGTGAAACACCAAGTCACGGAGCCATATGTCATCGCTGGCAAAACACACTTTTCGAATATCTTCGTCTCCAGGCACTGATGTATTTTGGATGACAAGATGTGACGTAATTTCCCGAACGCAGCCCATCCGAGTTGTATTCTACAAGTGACTTCTTTCTCGAAGTTGGACTTACTCACTTGGATCACTTGTTCCAGGTAAATATACTCATCAACAACTTCGAGAGCAGCGCCATCAATAACAACTGGTACAGGTGTGACATGGACATTCGACATGATTTTCGTCTTTTCCATGTTCATCTTAAGACCCGTTGTACGGCGCTGTTCGAGTTCCCGAGCATAGTACTAAGTTCTTTCATGGAATTCGCCAGAATTACATATAGAAAATATGTTATGTATTCGCCATTGATGTTAATGCCACGTAGTTTCCACTACATTAGCTTGAAAATATCTTCCAACGAAGAGGTGAACAGTTTTGTGGACCAAACCTCGCCTTTCCTGACACCCCTCTGCAGTTGAATAGGGTTCGTCACTGTGTTGTGTACCTACTCTAATGAACAATTTAACAACTCGATATTCCGATGGTCAATCCGGCACCGCTGGAAAATTTAGTATCGGTCTCGATAGCATCGAAGGTTTTCTCATAGTCGGCATAGTCCACATGCGTTACATATAGCGGCATAGTATACTCATCGGTCTTCTCTATAATCTACCGTAACGTATGAATGTGGTCTATGGTACTGTAGCCTTTACGGAATCCTGCTTGTTCGGGAGGCTGGAAGTGGTCAAGCCTGCGTTCAATACGATTAAACGGCGGCAAAACTCGTCCATGGTTTATAACCGAATGTGCTCAAGCTGAGAAGCTCAAACACTCGGCGTATCTTGCCTTGATTGATGCTTGACACCGCAAAGCTCCGGATATCAGATCCAAGAAGAAAGTCTTTAACCTAGTCGCCAAGTCCTGCAAGTAGGCATTACAGAAAGCTAGTAACAATCACATTAGGCATATCCGCGCAAAACTCTCGGCCCGATCTTCTGGCAGTAGAGATTTTTAGTCATGGCTTAAAAGGTCGAAGCTAATTTCTGTAAACCTAAGCTGCCTCCATTAGTAAATCCAGATGCCCTCCTTGCCATTTATTTTTCTTCATAGGTTTTCCTATTTTTTACTTTTACCATTTCAATATCTGTAAGTATATTCGTTTTAGTATTTGTGCTGTGATTATGACGATTGTGATGATGTATAGATAATAGTTACCTAATATAAGACAAAAAATAATCCAAGTTTAATTTTATCACTACCCTCAATTTGTGATCATTACCTTCATATTAAAAACTGATGGTAAATGAAGGCAATGACACTGAGGGTAGTGACCTTTTGCAATATTTTTATTTATAGCCACGTAATTACAGAAGCATTTATTTTAAAACAAATAACTAGAATATTAGACCCCATAAGTGTTGCGTTAAAAAATAAAATAAGCATTAAAACCAATCGCTTACTGTGAAACTTAGACGACGGTAGTGATGAAAATTCCGTGACAAACAGCCTTTTTGACGACAAAATAAGGTTTTTTCCTTCAACGCCAATACGCTTCCACCCACTGGTAAGTCTCTTGGCCGACTGAATGGTGCGCGAATGTGAATTACTAGGAGTCACTGAATTAGTGTTTATACTTTTGGATATTTTATCAAATCAATTTTTGCTGAAGGTAAGGACCAAAATCCCGTGACAAAGTTTGTTTATTTTTTTTTGACTCAACTAATATGTTTGTATTTGTGAAAATTTATATAATGTTTCCTCATAATCTATGTGTTAATATATAATTTTACCAAGTTTCTGAAATATCAACTTCACCAAAATATTGGCAGTGGAAGTGAAAAACATGTGATTGGGACACTGAAGGAGGTGACATTTCGACCTGTTTTTGATTTTTTTTCATTATTAATTTATATAATTACGGGTTTATTCGACGTGCGAATTCTAGCTCAATGACTGATGCTTCGTTTAACATAAAAAAATGATGTAATATGTTAATACTTTTTTTTCTACAACCCCGGACACCTGATTTGCACGAACTCGTAGAATCAGCCTGCTATCAATTGTTATGCCCAAAAAAGTTGTGTGTTTTACCTCTGAAAGTATTTGTCCCTCATGACTAATTTGGAGGGGGGGAATAACCTTATTTTTGGTTTTAAATCTAATATCTTTAAACGAGCAATTCTTGTATATTTATTTATTTATATATAATCACGATCTCGGAAACGGCTGCAAAGATTTTCATGAAAGTTACAGATTAGGGGGTTTTCGGCTCAAGGAATCGATTTATCAAGGTCCCAGGTTCGAGAAAAGCTCGGTTCCCGAGATAAAGAGATTTTAAAAACATCATACTGACGTCATCTATGAAACATTAGGATAACTTCTATGAGGTACTGTTTGTAACGTGTTGAACTGACGCCATCTATGAAACATTAGGATAACTTCTATGAGATACGGTTTGTTTGTTTCAGTAGTATGAAACTAGATGGCGCTCGAATATATTTTTGTTCGGCTAATTCTTACGTTGAAGCGCTATTTTTGCGTTATACCTACCTATTTTCTGTTTGAATAAAATTAAAAATCAGTGCGATTATCTCGCTTGACCTCGCAGGACGCGTAGTGATAGTTTAACGTGCGTTTGTGATATTTACGAGAATATTTGTAAATAAATGTTAGTTTTGTTATTATCGATTTAATAATATATTTTAATAAAGTTTTAAATAAATAATGGTCAGATCGATGAAATTACTATTGTTGTAAATAGAATCAATAAAATTTTAAGTAGGTACGCCTAACAACTTGCTCATTAAACTAAAAGTATATTTATTTATGTTGTTTAATTATCATAAACATTCAATACATTTTATCGCAAATAAAAATTTCAGTCGGGGACTGCCTAAGCCTGCGAAAAGTACGAAGGAAAGTTCAATGAATTTATCTAATTAAGTATGTACCTATTTAAAATGCAATTAATTCGCTCACACAGTTAACTTCTATGAGGTACTGTTTGTAACGTGTTGAAATTTCAGTAGTATGAAACTAGATGGCGCTGTACAACTTTGTGAAACACGCTGTTGAGATCCTTTGGCCGTAACATAAATAAAATGAATTTTGTGCTCAGTGAACAGTTGTATGATTTGACTCCTGAATAGATGGCGGAATTCCTCGTATTTCTTGCGATTCATACTAAATATAATTTTCAACCGAGCAAAGCTCGGTCAACCAGGTACTATCATGTAATGTGTCTTGTTTAAGTTCACCGATAGCTGATTAATATCCATCCAATTTATTATAGATTTAATAGTTGTATTAATATCAATTGTAAATTTGTCAAAATTGTAAATTTGTTCCAGAAGTTCGGACGTAAAAAGAAATTTTGAAGTTATGCTTCTTTTGGCGCGATGGAGAAAAATGATGAGAGTGAATTTGCGCACACCGACACCTAAATTTAACAGCATGAAGTTAGTTTTACGATGCGCGCGCAGCAGTATGAAGTTGCCGGCTAACCACTCATACTCATTGGCCTATTGGCCTTTGTCAATGTAAAGTTGCAACGTGCACACCGATAGATGGCGTTAGGAGCCTAAAAATTTTTGAAGTTATACTTCTTTTGGCGCGATGGAGAAAAATGATGAGAGTGAATTTTTACGATGCGCGCGCACACCGACACCTAAATTTAACAGCATGAAGTTAGGTGCGTGACGATGCGCGCGCAGCAGTATGAAGTATTGTATGGGCATGTGACAACTGACAACTAGCGACCTCTATTTGTTATGTATGGCCCTATCTCGGCAAATCGAACTATTGTTAACAGTATAGCCGGAGATAGTTTCTGAAAATGACACTAGATGGCTATATTGATCTTAGGGTGCTATGCGGCGGTCTTGCTTGCGTACTTCGTATGATGTAACAATAGATGTCGTTGTCAGTCTGAACTTCACTCTTTAAACACTTTTGTTTGCACTGATTTTAACTTTTTTAGTATAATTAATACTAAATATTATTAAATTATTAACGTTGAATATTTATTATTAATGATGCCAAAGAAGTATAACTTCTTACGTGCGTACATAAGTACACGCAATTCTTTTTTATTAATTTATCGTGCCTTTATAAATACAGCGCGAACCTTGGGTTCCGCCCCCTTGTATTCCACCTGAACGTGTTTTACGATCGTCAACTTTTACGTGTAAAAGTTTTGAGTGTTTTGACACTCAACCAGCTGCAATAAACATCGATCTGTAACGACGGAGGCCATTCTTGTTTGTTTTTTTATGGATAAACTTTTTTTAATCTTCGAAACTGATGTTCGATAATAAATAAGGCAAAAAGTAATTGAAAATGTTCAGCACTTAAATGTCATTGTGTACTACGCTTTACCTTTTATTGCCTTTGACTTCATTTTCACTTGTTTCTTCTCATATTTAAATCTTTTCATTTACCTATATTTCGTCAAATTAGAAATTTACCTACCCGTAAATTTCCAGAAAGTTGAAAATTTGCATGAAGTTCCTATCGATCCCATGTCTGCAAAAAAATTCAGGGTCAAAATTAGAAAAATGGGTAAGTATTTTGGATTTTTCAGCGAAACCGTACAAACTTTGACTTCGAATAATGTTTTTTGCAGATATGGGATCGATGGGCACTTTTCACGATTTCATAACAATGATGTCCCGTACGTCCATGCAAATTTTCAGCTCTTTGAGAATCAATTCAAAGCATCCATAATTTTCGGCTAAAAATATTACCAGGCTACTAATATTATAAATGCGAAAGTTTGTAAGGATGTGAGTGTATGTGTGGGTTTGTTACTCTGTCACGCAAAAACTACTGAACGATTTTCACGAAACTTTGCAGTATTATAGCTTAGACATCGGAATAACATATATTTTTTTAAATTTATAGAGATTTTTGAATGGACTGGCTCCCCGAAGCGAAGCGAGTCGGGCGGGTTTACTAGTAAATCATATTTTCAAATTTATTGTGTCCAGTTTTATTGTTAAGTACCTATAACGATCATTAATTAGTAGGTACATTGTGTTATTGTAGCCTTCCTTAAATCTGCTTTAAATTTGCTGCCAGTGTTTGATTTTTGACTTTCTTCATATATAATAATGAAACTGATTACATACAATCCTAACACTCGCGGATATTATCAAGTTAGAAATCATAAAGGAATCCGTCCTTAATTATGTCTAGGTAGGCTCTAGAGTGGCACGATGTCGCTGTCTGTGCGGATTTACGGATTTTAATCAGACCGGGGCTATGAAATAGAGCCGACACTTTCATTTAGCTTCTGCGGGATTACGTATAGTTCAACGCTTGAATTTAAGCCGGTAAGTAATCTAATGGATCAGAGGTTTCTTGTCTTGATACCTTGGGCCGTTAATGTCAAGGAGAATTGAATTGTGATCAAGTAGGTACAGATATTTCTTACGTGCTTCTTATTCTTGTAGCATATACATAGTTTTGAAATATTTGAAGTTTTTTGTGAAGATTATTTTTAATGATTAAAATAAATGAAAAGGTCAGAATAAAGTAATTTTATGTAGATATTTATTAAAAAACATTTTATTATTCTGCAGAACGAACGTGGTATTATTTACATTAAGTAGGTATAGGAATTTCACAAATTTAGGTACTTATGGGTACTTACATATATGTTAGGTATAATTTACACACGGTAATACATACATAATTGTATAATTATAAGGATATGGATTGTGAAGTTCGTTAGCTATATAAACATCTTAAGTGATTTTCAGAAAAACTGCTATTTTACAAGAAGAGCTGCAAATGCACTCATTGGCTTGCGAGACTTGGCGACTTGGGTTAAGAGTTAAGACAACTTCGTTAAAAAATCACGGAGGGGGCGGAACGGTCGATTTATTGAGCGCCCCGTGCTGAGGCTGCCGCCAAGGCAGCGGCTGCCGCGCCGGGACCGTGAAGCGAGAGTAGTACACAGTCCCGGCACTATGCGGCAGCGTCGGCATCTTCAGGTTTTAGTTGGTAGGTCACCGCCGTTCTTACGGCAGTGAGAGTCCCACATAACCGTTCGTTTCCTCCGGAGCGGACGGTATGCGTAACTGCATTTCCTGAAGTAAAAAAGACAACTTAGATTTGGTAAATTAAAAATACTATAACACTTAGACTACCTGCACTAAAAGTCTCACAAAATGAGTGTCCATTCATCAAAACGTTATCGCCCCAATAGAAACTTCGTTAAACTACAAAAACACTTTGCGGAAGTGCTTTCATTGAAAACATATTAGGAAAGGATCGATTCGCTTTGACATCAGGTGATTTACATGGCTCCCGTCGTAATTCGTTGCCTGACGGACGCTCAGTATAAATCAATGTTGGACCCCCCGTTAACCGGACATTTATCTTGGCTCGAATAAAAAACTTCTCCATCGAAGGGTTGGAGCTAGTACCTCTGATCGTACGATCGGGTACAGCTCCCTATGTAGGACTGTATGTGTGAGTGATTTAAATGTTTTTAATTTGTTTACATGTTATATTCGATTTTTATATTATTTAAAATGTTTCACTCGTCTTCAAGTGTCATCTATAATAAATAACTAAGCCTAATACTTATACTTAATTTCTATTATACATTTTCAAGCCGAAACCTAACTGACAAATATTTCAAATCTATGCAAGTTTTCAGGTCAATAAATGAAGCTTTCTAATCCTACTTACCTACATATAACAAAAATTGTAAGATATAAACATTTCTCTAACAGTTTACATTTCATTCAACACTATATAGTAGTTACATTTAGATATGTAGTAGGTACTTAGGTACCTAGCTTATCTGCTCGTTTGTAGCCGATCGATAAAATGCTAAATACCTACGGCATTGAAAACAAGTAACAGTTGAAAATTACAATCACGCAGTTCCGTAACATCGTAAAATAAAATTTATGCGAAGGTTTTCGTTAAAAAGGAGTCCAAGAGAGATTTACAAACGCAACAAATCAAATGATACATCTGTCGTATTTCAAAGGCGTGCTTCTGTTAAATAAGGTAAAAAGATTGCAACATGGAGTATAATATTCATGGAAAGACATAATTTAATTCGTTGAGACAGGCAAGAGACTGGGTGGGCCAACCCACGGGAGATTAGACTCGTTGTCTCTAAAAATACGTAATGAAGGGAAAACGTTTGCGAAATATAAAATTATGGACTGTGAGATGATATTTCTTTGTTTGTTATAAAATACGCCTCGATATGTCTGAATAATAATAGGTAGGTACTGTTTGCTTTAAGCCCCCAACGTTGAGTTTTGTTTTGCGCACTTTTAGGTAAATGTCACACTGTGAAATGATTCAAAATTATTAAAATTTGTAGTCTTCACCCCTAGAAGTCCCAATCGTAACATTTTGAACAAGAAAGATTATATATTTTGATTTTGTCTGTTTGACTGTTTAATTGCGTTCTTAAAGCAGTTTCTTTTAATTTCAATTGATTCACAATAAAATAACAAGACAATGATACAATACAATACAAATATTTTTATTGTACTAGAAAGAAATTTCACAAAAGGTGATAAGTTAAACACCAAATTTTTTTCCACTGGGTAAGCGATTCCTAGTAAAGAATATAATTCCATTTCTGCAGGTTAGCTTGAATTTTACTCTAACAGGGTAGTCTCACAAAACAAGGATTGGTCGAGGGAAGCGGGAGAAGGGTTGACATGACGTTTACAGGTTAACTCAATTAATCCGTTCGCTGGCCTTACCGTTAACTGCTTTATCGCTGTTCTGTTTCCGACATGTCGGAATTTTGACAAAGTCAAAAGCTTGTTATTGGCAGTAGTAATGGTGGATTTTGTAGTTAGGTGGTAGAGCCTAGAGTTCGCCCGGGGTAGTATGTACCACCGCCCGCCAAGGTACTCAGTACCATTCCTACCGTCATAATAATTGTTTTTAAGAGCAATTGTGTTCCGGATAGGAAGGTTTGTGGAGCCGGTTTCACTTTTTTAGAGGCGACCATCTCAGACCTCAGGGGTAGCAACGCATCTGTGACCGAATTGGAACAAGACTCATACTAACAATAACTAACTGGACTATTACTAACATTAACTAACAGGACTAATTATCACTAACATACCCTGTCCTCGCACTTATTAACAAACTAACCAACTAATATTCTAACACCATCTACTAACTGGACTAACCATCCTAGTCCCTTTGAGTCTAGTTCTAGGTCGGTCACAGTTGTTATGGGCGGCAGGGGAAGGGTGGTACTGCATGCTCGTTTTCTATCTTAATTAAATAAAAAAAAGACACGGTTAAAGTTAGGCACTTCTCACATTACGCTATTTATTAGCTACGCGACTGCGACGCAATCCCAAAATTCTATGTATCTGACACTTTTGACTGACAGGAGTCGCATCGTAGACGCGTCTCCTGTCAGTGAAAAGTGTTAGATACATATCTACAAATTTTTGATTGCGTTGCAGTCGCGTAGCTTATAAATAGCGTTGTGTGAGAAGTGCCTTAGAGTAAAAAGTAACAATGAAAATAACTTTAACGATAACGAAGGAATGTCACATTTTTGACGTCACATTTAACAGTAACATTAGGGTTGACTTCGGTCGGTTAAAGTTTTGTTACTGTTAATTGTTTTCAATGAAAACTTGTATTGATTTTGAATTATATTGAAATTAATTGATATTATATTGAAATTAAGACACCTAAAAAGTGAAATTGCCACATACGAAACCGAACTCCTTAAAATAATTCACTATGATACTGGCAACTTACTTTTTACGCTAACTTTAACAATTTCTACGGCGCAATTCACCCTAGGAGTCTTGACAACACTTATAAGATTTTTCTTTGAGGACCTGAGGTCACTTTAAAGTTAGTAACTTAGATAATATACGTACAAGCTATAGTCACCCTTATTTGAATATCGACCGACTTACTTGTAGCTACATTTTTCAATAGGTAGCATGAAGGGCTGACGAACGACCTGATGGTTAGTGGTCACCGTCGCTTATGGACACCAGCAACACCAGGGGAGTCACCTGTGCAACGCCGGCCCTAAAGGAGAGCTCTTTTGACACCTTTCTTGAAGAACCTCATGTCATAGCCCTCCAGAAATACCTCAGAAGGAAGCTCATTCCACAACTTGCAAGTTAGCGGCAAAAATGATCGTGAAAATTGGACCCGGAGGGCACAACGGTTAACACGCCGGATCGCTGTTCCGGGGGTCCTGGGTTCGATTCCAAGCGAGGCGGAAATTTGGATGACGAGTTTAAATTTCCGCTCTTGATCTGGGTGTGTGTCTTTGTTTTGTGTGTTGTCCATTGCCACGACACAGGAAATCCTAGTGTAGTGTATGTGTAGTGTGAGTGTGTAGCGTTATTTATTTAGTTCTATTACAACGTAGATAACAAAATATTTTTCATCACACCTATTCGAAAAAGACGACTTGGTTCGGACTTACGGGGTTCCAAAGTTGCTGTTTTCTATTCAGCGGGCGGGAATGAATTTTCATACAACTTTTCCTGCCGGCTAGATCTTTTCCGTCCTATTTTGAATTCAAAACATTTTAGTATTTTGCGCTAAAGAAATCGAACGCAAATATTGTTTGAATAAAGAATGTCTGGTACGACGCGAGGGCCCCGCCAGCTGAATAATAAAAAAAGAAATCAAATTAAGATTTCGTTTTCAAATTAAAATTAAGTTTTCGTGCATTTTTACGTATTATTTTCTATTATTTTCTATTATATATATATATTATTTTCTCATAGTGGGTGATGAAAAGTAGAGTGTATCACTCGGGTGCAAGTATATTTTTGGCTCGGGCGACGTACTTTGAATCCCTCGCTACGTTCGGGATTCTACTAAAGAATCCCTCGCTACGCTCGGGATTCTACTCTAGAATCCCTCACTTCGCTCTGGATTCAAAAAACGCCCTCGCCGAAAAAATATTACTTTGCACCCTTGTCATACAATCTACTATTATTCACTGACACAATATACACGAGGTTTTATATCACAGTA
Organism: Hesperia comma; assembly: GCA_905404135.1. Lineage (NCBI taxonomy): Eukaryota > Metazoa > Arthropoda > Insecta > Lepidoptera > Hesperiidae > Hesperia > Hesperia comma. The sequence continues at coordinate 5,519,018 of FR990020.1, forward strand.
CCTATCTTTCTTGGGGCTGAAATTAAAATATTAACGTACAATTTTTCAGCTAGCTATTACGTATGCAGTTCAGTATTTTCTTTGCACATAGGAATTAATTATCTCTGGGGAAGTCAGGTGTGTAAGAGTTTTCATTTTAATGCATTTATGTTAAATAGCTGGAACATTTTTTGAATTATGAGTACCAAATGTAATGCAAAAATGAATAAATTCAATCCTGAAAAAAATTTTGTTTTCCTTTTAAAGGTTAAGTAAGTATATTAAAAAAATATTGAATAGCACCGAATTTTCGTATCTGCTTAGGTACTAAGTCGGTTATACTTAGTATAAAGTTAATTATGGTAACTGTTTTTAATTTAGTTCACAAATGTCTAACGAAAGAGATATCCAGATATTTTTTTTTGTTGTTAAGGATAAGAAAAAATGTAATCTCAGGTAAATGTTCGAAATCATGTAGGGGAGATGTGCTCAAGACGGCATACTCAGGTAAGATGACACACCTACTATATTGCTTTAAATATTCGCGCTAAGAGTGCAATTGTGACGTTAACGGGAGTCTACATAGATGTCGCTAGTACTCAAATTCAGTATGGCGGAATAAGAACGCGGACTGGCAAGCAGTGCACGTTTTTGTGATTTTGACATGCTCAAAAGTTTGCTTTCGGTTTTGTTTGATGGTGAAAATACATGTAAGGGTCTTTACTTTAAACTAATTTGAATTGTAAAAATGGGTTATTAAACTGCACAAATATAGCTAAAAACGCATCCTAACGTAAAAGGTATGGTCGTGACAATTTAAACCATAATTTTGTGACCGTTGGGTAAAATGACATACAGGGCGTGGGTGTAAGATGGCATACTATGTCATCTTATCCGTGTAAAATAGGATAGGAAAACTTACCTGTTTTCTTTTTTTATACAGAATGCCTGGCATTTACTAATGAACATCGACGCGAAAAAAAAGGCTATTGAAGCTGTGAGGGACAATCGAATGGTCTGGCTTTTAGCATTGATAAGACGACATACCCTTAAGGTGTAAGATGACATACAGTAACCAACTTATCTCTGAAATGAAGAGAGGCGCTGACGGACGCAATTCGAGAGGTAGTTACTGACAGACGAATGACCACATTGTACTTATGAATGACTTTTTAACATGACGGCATTAGTTCCAACTTTTGCAATTTCAGAGATAAGTTGGTGGCAATGTACCATGTCATCTTATCCTATACATATGTCATTTTACACATGTCAACCTAAGTGCCATTGATGTTTGTTTTCAAAGTTAATATGACGTTGATTGTTCTGAATTTTAAATAATTTTGTTGATTATGATACCTTTTACAATATACGCAAGATGCTGATCTCATATGACTAAAATTATTTTAAATATTTCCCTTGAAAGAAAAAGTATGTCATCTTAAGCACAATTCCCGATTATAATCTTGTCGATACATTTATGCACGTAAATATTTAAGTCTATCACCGTTTGGTAAAGGTGTGTTTTATATTTTTTGAGAAATAGATAGTAAGACGAAACGAAGTCCTCAGCATATTTTTTATAAAACTCAAAGACATTTTAATATTATTAGCAGAGGAAGATCGACACATTCAAATAAAATTTTCCTTAACACAAAATGATAAACCACAAAACAGATTGGTCGTCGTTTGTCGCCGATCAATTCCCAGCCACTCGTCGTTATCTGCCAGACTGCGTTATTACATTTGCAGATCACATTTAAAACTCTTATTTTTCTCCTTGTCTCCCTTTTATTATAATATTGGATTTATGTCACTCAATGCCTTCTTGTCACCGAAGGTTTTACTTCTTTTATCATTGCCGAAGATAAAGTCAGGACTTTAAATGTATTCTGTCTACAACTGTGAGAAGAATTTTATCCTGCGATTTATGTGACTAACTTTTATGTCGATATCTTGAATTTAGTAGGTAACATCAGTTAAATGTAATTGACTGATTTTATTCGATCTGAAATTTAGTGAGTTCGTTGATTGTTGGGAACGATCCTTTTAGTACATAGTATCTCAATGCTTGCCACAGTATCCATACTTAAGTGGGTACTAACAAACTGAAAAAATAACGTATTTAGCACCCTCAGGTAACACTAAGGCACCTCACACACCGCTATTTATGAGCTACGCGACTGCAACGCAATCCAAAGTTTGTATGTATTTGACACTTTTCACTGACAGGAGACGCGTCTACGATGCGACTCCTGTCAGTTAAATGTCAGATACATAGAATTTTGGGATTGCGTCGCAGTCGCGTAGCTAATAAATATCGTAATGTGAGAAGTGCCTAACTATCCTAGTCAAAGTTTGTGTCTTGTTCTGGGTTGGTCAGAGTTGTCATTAGCAGCGGAAGGTAGACGCTACATACCTAAATACACGTTTTACTATTTTTTAAGTAGAAGTACAAAAGACTTACACGCAACGTAACGCGTTGTTTACATAATGCAAGAAACTGGCATCAGGTTAATGAACTGACCGAACTGACATTATGATAAATTGCTATAAATAAATAAATGCAAGTAAATTGAATGCAATTATAAAATGCATAGTTGAAATGCATAGTTGTTAACAATAATCATATTTTTCTAACCCGTTTACCCTCAAAGTACCTTTCGAACTAACTTTTAAACCTTGAATAGTTTCTGTTTTCAGCGTGGATATCAGAATGGAGGGCTCAGATGTCTGCGGTACAGGGTTTAATATCAATTGAAGGCGTCGCATTATGGTAGCGCGAGGTTCGCCGCGGGTGCCATTTTAATTTTCCGCCATCCTTAAAATTTATACGTTTCGAAACGAACAATTTTATGATTTTGTTTTAACATCTAACCGTACCCGGACACCCGAGGGCTGCTTGTCAAATGTAATTTAATGAACGCATACGGTTTATTTACATTATATCAATGTTTTTATTAAACTCAGGAAATTAAAAATTCAATTTGTTTTAGTAAACAAGCAACCCTTGTATGTACGAATTAATTTGTTTCTATGCAATTATATTTTTTAGCAATAATGCAGGATAGTGAAAAGCCAGGATCTGAGAAAAGCTTAGAGTTTCCCTGAAAACATTTAAAGCATTTACCTGCCTCTTATTGTGCGTACCTACCTGCCTACTTTGTTATTAAGTAGGTACAAAGAAGACCATTTTTAGTCGACTTCAAAATAACTTTTAAATAAAAAACCGATTTCGACATTGACAAGTACTTACACATAACTCAAAAATACTAGTCACATGTCTCTCACATTTACACGGGTTCAGCTAACCCTGTTACGAAATACCTAATACTGGAATCCCATCCATTTTCAGATTGTACGTATACCTAATCATTAGGACATATCTGGGTTTAATTATCCGTGTTACAACCATCGAATAATGCTTTATCACCGTGTAATGACAATTGTCAATCAACATAATTTTATTAGTCATTAACAGTTCTAACATGTCCTAATGTATTGTGTTGCAATAACGCATCTATTATCGAGTGATGTAGCTGGCTTAAACCCATTTATGGCACTCTACTGAGCATGGGTCTCTTCTCATCATTGAGGAGGGTCGAGAGCATACTCTACCGCGTTGTTCCATTAGGAAATGGTGGAGGAGTTAGTGATTACCTAACCCAATTATGGTAAGTTTTCAAGCTGCCTCAAGACCTCCGACATGGCTTAACAACTGATATTTAACGATAAAAACCAAGACAAATAGCTTTTGGACTTAGAGCCTAGGCTTGCTTAGTCTAAACTTAAGAGCCTTACGGTAATGCTCAAGAAAATTTTACTTCTAGCGATCACCCATTCAACTACCGACATGAGTTAGAAGTATTTTAATGTATATTTTCTTTTCTGCATTGAATGTTCTCATGTGGGAGGGTATACAGACAGTACCTAATAGCCAAGTGATTTGAACGTTGCACTCCCGAGCAAGTGAATCTATGGGAAACAGATTTATCATCCCTCGGTATACCTACGCCTAGGTACATCACTTCCGTCGTAGCCAGCAACGCGTTGGTGATGCCCCTAAAGTTGCCCATGTCCATGGGCGACAGTGATCACTTACCATCAGGTGACCCATGTGCTCGTTTGCCTACTTAGGCTATAAAAAAGTAAAGACGGTATAGAATTATCGATTAAACACGTTATACGCGTTTAACAATGTATTAGAGGTCCATAAGTACGGCATGAAAACCCAAGCATAAAGCACTAACAACCTCGTTCCAGCGACCCTTAAGCAAAACAATTATTCTAAAGCAATTGTTCTGTAAGCCATTACCGCAGTTGTAAGGCTGTGCAGTTATAAAAGCGATATGAATCGATTAGCAGTAATGAGGCATACGCAAGTCGATAACAGTACAAACGCATTACGGTGTCATTAGGCAGCGCGGAAACAGCAGCGGTGCGGGAAATAACCGATTGTTGTATTGGATCGTGTTAGCTCTTAGCTCTTACTTCAGCTTTCAAGGACTTTTTATGTATTTGTTTTATTGTTATTGCTGTATCAGCAGATCTAAAAGCAGATCTAAAAGATGTTGGCTATTGGTGTTCATTGTCCTTCAAGAACATCAGCATCACTAAAGACGTCCGGTCAGGAAAGAAAGAGGAGGAAAGAAGGATAGAATAATGTTGCTCAAACGCATCAACCGAAGTTAGAAAAGTCGTTTGCTGTCCTATTGTAGGTACACCAAATACGTGATAGTTAACATCACAGTATAATTGTTGGTAGTGTTGTGAGTGAGGAGTTTTATCATCTTCGGGACTCGTAGTCATTCCATCGTTAGGCTGGTCTCATCTAATATTGTGAGGGATTAATGCCCTTAATTCGGAAATATTACACTTTGACTGGACTATTAAAACTCTCAGGTGCAAGAAACCTGGTTTCTTGCAACGTTCTATTTTGTTTTATAATAACAGTTGAAGTAAAAATTATATCAGTCACTCAGCTTGTATTTGATAGGTAAGTCAAGTACCTACCTAAGGTTTGTCTATTGGGCCGATAAGGGTTTGCTAAAGTCACATACAGTGCGCCCAACTTATCTCTGAAATGGCAAAAATTGGAACTAACGCCGCCATGTTAAAAAGTCATTCATAAGCATTGAGATATTATGTACTTACATAGTATAGTAAACCCAACTTAAGATTGAAACGAAAGAGGCGCTGTCGGACGCATTTGACATTCATTTGACCAATCATTGCACACTAGTAACTGACAGATGAATGACCACAACGTACTTATGAATGACTTTTCATTAGTTCCAATTTTTGCCATTTCAGAGTTAAGTTGGGCGCACTGTAACTCAATGTTCATAAGTACGTTGTGGTCATTCATCTGTCAGTTACTAGTGTGCAATGATTGGTCAAATGAATGTCAAATGCGTCCGACAGCGCCTCTTTCATTTCAATCTTAAGTTGGGTTTACTATAAGTACATTTCTTTATAGAGAGAGACGGAGCGCTCTGTCCATCATTACAATTCAGACTGTTTCGTTATATTATATTATATTATCACCGATACATTAAGTATAGTCAATGTTCCAAACTTTTGGTGGTTCATGTCGGTATGGGTTAGCCATTTAATAACAGATAACCTCTCTCGTTTTCTGGTAGGTACTACACAACGTCAACGTATTATCAAGGGGATCATCCAACTACAATCTAGTATACATTAGCATTATTTCAGATGGATGGATTTTGATGATAAAAAGGATTAATTTATTTACAGAACCTACTATCATAGTACCTAGATCTATATCGAAATCAAAGCTCAAACGTGACTTTAGCAACAGCTCAGTTCACCGCAGTACGGAGTAGCAGTAGTAAAGATCGGTTGATTTGCAATCCCATTTTAACTCGGGACACATTTTAATTTTCCGCCAGCCCCGGATTTATATGTTTTCAGTTCCGCCAATTTTCGCGATTCTCATTTAAACGCTACGTTGATCCCGAAAAGGCATCGTTTCAATTTTCATTTCAACTCTTTGTTATATCTCCATGAATGGTTATTTACTATGGTAAATACTGCTGTTGAAAGATGTGCACGTCGATTTACAGGCAGAATTACAGATGGGAATCACTGTTTATTTAACGTGACGTATTTTCTGTGTGATAAATGAATTAACGTTATTTATTTATATTTTGACTTAGCATCCGTCGTGGAACATAGAACTGTATTAGGTTCTAAATGGATTCCTTCAGATTTTCCGTCGATTGTACTTCCTTGTTATTTATCCCGTCTTCCTAAGATTTCCTCCCCAGATTAAAGTACAGTCAATCGATAGATAATTGAGTCTATTTCCCGTGCTCCCCGACCTCTAAATTGTAAAGGTTCGATTCGCTTGTCTACCCTTTGTTGTGTTCGTACACACAACGTTTCTTCGAGTGTACGGTTGGTCACATTATTAAAATAATCCCTTATTAAGTCTTTGCATACTTCCAATTTTAAAATCCTTTTGTGCAGAGTTATTTAGACTGTGGCGTGTTTGGTGCATCAAGATGTCGTAGAAGGTACGACAATCTTCAAACACAAAATTCTAAGGGGAGCCTCCGGAAAATTGCAAACATAAAGTTTCTAATCGACGGATCTTTTATTCCCGAGCTTTCGAGATACAGCCCATTAGCTTTGTAATGGGGGATGTTCAAAATTTATTTTATCATCTCTTGGCACGTGATGTCTTGCTTAAGAAATGGATCCGAGCGTTTGGCAGTGGAAATTTTATTAACATCTGTAACGTGCTTTGTACAAATTTTAAAATATTCTTTGCCGGTCTGTATCTACTCATTTAAAGCGAAGGGGAGCTTAAAATTGTAAACCTACTGAAGGTAAAGATTTTTAGCCATAAGAAGGTATCTTTTTGAAAATAAAAATTGAATGACCTTCGATATCTTTGACATAAAAATGCCTGCTTACTTCTTGGTTACAATAAATAAACACTTGAGGTAACTAAAACATAGTACAATTCTATTAATGCAGATGAAAACGTTTAATTTCATCAGACCCGCTTGGAACGAGTTGTAAATATACGATGGTACATATAGAAATTCCTGAAGTACCACGCGATGCATTCGTTAGCTGGCGATGTACATATGTATGCAATTTATACTTACATCTCTCGCAACAGGGGGCCAGACACCATACGTTACGGGCATTAGAACCACCACGATGTTCTGACTTAAATGTATGGGAACGTACTGTTTTCAGGGAAAACACTCATTCTTTTAATTCCGAATACAGCGTGGATGATGACATTAAGTTTGTAAAAAGTGAAATAAATTGAGTCTTTTGTTGTTAGTAGGTATCATTTTGTAAAGGTGTCGTATTAAAAGAAAAATCGGCGAATTTCAATTGGTACAAAATTATTTTATGAAACTTATCGTTGAAGCACTGTTTATTTTAAATAAGCCCAATATAATATATTCCAAAAATGCAATATAATCCAAAAATCTGAGCTGAAGTTTATCATCAGCTTCAGAGCTATTTTTCGCTACAAGATAATATTATGCTAGCATTACCACCGAGAAATGCCCCAAATCTCTTTTATATCTGTTCAAAGATCTTTATTATTGTTGAAAGTATTTACTTACATAACTATGAAAACTAAATAACTTACTTTTTCAATCTTAACACTGGATATGTAGAAAATTACTCAAAAAGTATTTACTTATTCCTACTACGATGTCGCTCTTTATGGGAACAGACGTGAAGAATAAGGTTTAGATTAAACAACGAAGAATTATTAAAATCAGTTCACACTGTAAACAGGTAAGAGGTACGAGTATCTATCATAAAAAATACACTCGAATCGACTATTTCTTCCTTTTTTGGAAGTCGCTTGCAAATAGCAGATTTAAATTTTTAACACTTGGATTGGATTATTATTTGTTTTTATGTGCTTACATATAATATCTAATGCTGAAAATAAATTAAGTAGAAGAAAACTCATTAAGTACTTTCCGTACAAATAAATTAAACAAGAAACTCAAACAGGACATAAAAACCAGTTGCTTTATTCATTCTAGTGTGTGGAATGAAAACGGCTACAAAAGTTGCGAAGTTGCGTTGTAAATCAAGCAATGTCTTAACTTTAACAAAACAAGGGAAAATATGCCTTATTGTTAAGAGAATACATGTAATGACGAGTGCATACAATATGTTGTCAGAGAGCAGCCCAGGGGAAAGTGTAGCCAAGGAACAAAGATAAGTCGGGATTGTCGCGGTGTCGTCTGCGAGGAAATTACAACTACTCGTAGCAGTATACAAAGAGCCTCAACCTCTTGCGTCGTGGTTAAAAAGTCCCAAGTCGGATGATTTAACCACCTCGTAATAGTGTTCTGTGGATCAAGAACAAAATTCGTAAGGTTATAATAATTTGTTTATCCCTTAGTTAAGCAAAATTTGGATTTCAAAACAGGAAAAGAAAATTTTCTTCTTTTCTTTAAAACTATCCGTTGCCCTCAGTTTCGCCTGTGCATTTACTTATGAATGAATTTCTAAAAACTTTCTCAACGCTATTTTACCCCTTAGCGTTAGAATATGATGAAATCTGTTCTTAGTGGATGTCTACTACGTATAAACTACTAGCGAACCGCCCTCGCTTCGCTTCGGGACCCGTAAGTATCAACCGCGTAGGTCCCGCTCCCGTAGGAATTTCGGGAAGATAATAAACTATCACCAAAATTAATTGAGGTTAAATTAAATTAAACTTAGAAATAAAGCTTACGACAAAATAATAGCAAAGTAGCAAAGTATCACAGCAAGATTAATTCAGATTAAACTTGGAAACGCGGCAAGTTTGGTATGGCAGTGGGTTCGACCAAATTTGATTACCATAAAAACGGTTCTAGTGTGTTAATCTTAAAAGATAGACATATACTGTCGTGGACATTTTTTTAGATCATTTCAAGAGGAATAATTCTTTCATACATATATTTTTGGTATCTTGAATCGTTTTCGCAACGCATGCAACGAAAGCCCTCGAGAATGAATAATTTTCCCCGTTTTTTCCACATTTTCCATTATTTCTTCGCTCCTAATTGTTGCAGCGTGATGTTATATAGCCTATAGCCTTCCTCGATAAAAGGTCTATTCAACACAAAAAAAAAATTCAATTCGAACCAGTAGTTCCTGAGATTAGCGCGTTCAACCAAACAAACAAACAAACTCTTCAGCTTTATAATATTAGTATAGATTAGTAGTTGTATTTAAATTTCATCCTTATTCGTGAAGCCGTTTTCGATATTTCGTGACGAGTGAGCGACCATACGGTTTTATATTTGGTATAACGATAGATGGAAGAATTAATTTTATTTTTTTCGAATTTGATCTTAATTTAAATTCTTAACGAGTCCTGGAAAATTCCCATTTAATTTTTCAGTCCTTATCTTGCAATGGACCCATAGAATACGCTGTAGCTAATGATGAAAATGTACGAAAATCATATCGAAGCTATATCGGAATATCGCTGGCTGGCGGATCGGAAACATTTACATAACAGACAACGAGCCACCGAGACACTTGTAAATTAACCAGCCAGCTTGTGTCCAGATATCATAATTTTCGATAGATTTGACAATATTCTTTTGTTCTGCCTTGCGTTTATTTTACTTAATTGTTACTATAACTATATAAGTATTATGACTTTTATTTTTATCTAAGTACATTTTTATCTATGTATCTAAAATGTATTAACGAAGTTACTTTACGTAAATATGGGTACTAAGAATTTCAGCTGTACTTGACAGTCAATTATTATAATCCTATTGTAAGAGAAATTGTCTTGAAATATGTGAACGAAAACGACGAAAAACAAATAAATGAAAAGAAACAATCGAAGACTTGTCCATTTTCCTGTTTTGCTTTAGCAGAAGAAGCTTTGTTTTAACAAAGCTTTGTTCTTTAAAATAATTTTGGCAAAATGTATTTCAACAAGAAGATAAAACACACACAAATTCAAATTAAAATACAAATTAAATTTTAGCTGCAAACAATTTCTACTTTAGGAAATTACCTCTATTGAAAGCTCATTTAATATTAAAACCTCTGGTGTAACTCAGAGATCGGGCTTAGATGTCGTTTGGTAATCCGATTTCATTCGCCAAATAATGAGCATCATTAAACTTAGGTCGCTGTGAAACCAAAACGTTCTATTTTAATATAATTTGTACACCGTTTTCGACCGTAACTGTTCCACAATATGGTTTAAGTTATGATATTAGAGCTTTAGGGGTGAATACACAATAAAACAAAGGATACATCTAACGTTCAAGCGAAATGAGCTTTAAACCACAAGTTGATGAGGTTAAAATTAGTTTGTATGAAGCAGTTTACGTACGTTACGTAGATGCGAAAAGATGTGCCGATCCCGGCGCAGACGAAATATGAGGATTAAATTCCTGTACTGCTCCTAACAAGACTAATTTATGCAGGGATGCCTGCAACCAGGAGTATACTCGACTTAACTAAACTAATTGAGAGGTAATGGTTGAAATTTCACAGCAATATGTTTAGTTTATTTAGGAGTTACTAGGTATATTACTGAGGGATAGCACCGGTGGTCAGTAAATTGAACTAGATTACCTGAGATATTTCAAAGAGTATTAAAAACACACTTCTTATAGAGCGGTGTCTTTAATGGTTTTATGAGTACCTCGGTACCTAAAACCGAGTAGGTAGGTAGATAATGACCAAACAAGAGCAATAAGGTGACGCAAGTTTCGGTTTTATAAAGATATCTGATTTAAAGGTGATTTTTATTACTTTCTTCGATAGTCCAAGTCGAAGTTACCTAGGCAATCAGACAACAATGCCAGTAACAGCCCATTAAAATTCTGCACTCATTTATTTTTTTAATGCTCTCCTACGTTAAACATGTTACTGTTTATGGCTTTCAAACGAATTTTCTGTTCTTAAAAATAACTCAATTATATTTTGCCGCTTTAAGAGCCTGAATGCCGAAGCTGTTTGAAAGCCTGCATGCTTCTCAAAATCTCGAATTCCCAAGGTCTATGTAAATCACGAGATTGCTGCCTGGAAAATGATGTCATACATTGTTTGAATAAAGTAAAAACAGAATTTTTCAACGTCACGTTGGCCTTATTCGCTATTTGCTTGTCGCGAACGAATTACGCGCGAGGCCTACGACGACGTGGCGTGAAATTGCCTTTGGATGAAATCGTGGATGCTGCACCTTCAGTCTTTTATTCTTTAATCTCTAAGATAGGATAATGTTCTATTATGTTCTTGTCGTGAAATATTACGACGGGAGTAGGTCGAATGCTGGGCGTTGGTTAAAAGGTCGATGCTTATTTAGAAAATATTGGGCCCAAAATACTAACATTTCAACTGTTGGAAAAGGAAAAAAAGTTACTTTAAAAAGTTACTTTAAAACTATGACAAGTCCTGATTTTAGTAATTTTTTGATGTTTCAAAAATACGATAAGTATCTCCATTAAAATTTTTGACGTAAAATATTTCATTCGTAAAACTCTCTAAGATCAACGAATAGTCCGAAATTCGTTTAAAGTGCTTAATAATAATTAATTTGAGAGTGGTCTGGAAGACTTCCGACTTAACTATGGAGCTTACTTGAAGGTTTACATTGTACATGTCATGTTAGTTTGTAAGTTTACTTCAGGTCAGGACACCATTTGTCTTGAAGACTCGTATATAACTGCAAACCGTTTGAATTAATGATCAACTTCTAATTAACGATTGTATAACAATTCATTAACGGAAGAGAATACGTGATATTTTTGTGTACGAAATTGCACGTCACAGAACGAACCAAAAATACTCCAATAAATATTAACTTGAAAAGGTTTATGAGGCCAATCCCTTTGTCATTGTCACACCAAGGGATGAATAAATCTACAATGTAAATACGTGTTACGAATAGCATTCTGTTGTTTTGTGTTCATATCCGTAAAATTGTCGCTGGATTGAATATCTGTGCTCCGTATCACGTTATTGTCTGTGTGTTTGTGATATTTAAGAATATAGAAAAATTGTTATGTCAGTAAAATTTAGTCATTGGCTATTCAATATACTTTTGATTTGAATACATTACCTACACTAATACCGGCTAATACGCTAATACCGGCGCTAGCAACTTATTCCACTCTTTCACGGTACGCATTCTAAATGACGATCCTAAGCGCCTCGTCCGTAGGTACTCCGTACTGGGGATAGGTTAGGAACGAAAGAATGAATACTCGCTCTGCGTCGGGACGTTTGATAATGAAAGGAGGATGGGTTTTTCGTTTTAAGTCTTAAAAATTAAATCACCATTATTTATTTCCTACAGTACTTATTAAGCAATTTAACTTCTATAACTGACACATTAGTCTTGGACGACATAATATACCTGTTTACATATTATAGAAAGCTAACGTCGTAACGAAAACAAACTAACAGCCAATATATCAAAATTAGTCAGAAATTTGGTGGCGCAAAGCGCTGTATTTCAGAGATGATTGCAGCGTTTTATACCTACGTACATATTTCATTCCAATGTTCCATTATCAAAACATGGTACCAGCGATATAAGCACTTTCATACGAAATCGTTATTCGCGAGTCGCGGGTTATTTAGCATTTATCGAACACTGTAATCTGTTCAAATGCCGCATTTTGTTTCCAATAAACGATTGCACAGTCATTGCGAGCATTGGATACAATACATTAGTGGCCCGTGGTCCTCGTAATTTAGGATTTGAGCGCACTTCGAATAGTAATTGTTTATGGATTGATAAATTGATGGTTGAGTTAATCAACTCAAATGTTAGCAGGTTAGTGGCTACAACCCATTAACGTCCCACTACTGAGTACAGGTCTATCCTCATTATTGAGGAGGCCTAGAGCATACTACACCACGCTGCTCCGGTGCGGATTGGTGGAGAAGTTCGTGGCCAACCCAACGTCAGAAATTTTTAGGTAGCGGTAAAATTTTCTTGAGCGTTTCCGTGCTTTAGAGGGCACGTGAAATAGTCGGTCTCAGACGTTATTATTAGATAACAATCGTTAATATATGTCGGGAGCCTTCAGATGGTATAATAATTCCCGACACTTGGTTTGGCAACTAATCCCTCTACCTTTCTGCACTAGCATCGTGATGGAGCATGCTCTAGGCTGCCTCAGTTCCATAGTGGACGATTAATGGATTAAAGCCAAAGCATCTCTACTTAAAAGTGTGTTTACAGCTTTACTTTTTACTTATTAACAATTTTTAATGGAGATGAATACAAATTTAATAATTCCAGTATGTTATTCCCTTTACTCAAACGTCAATTGTTAATAGAAAGACAGAGACAACACTTGTGATTTTGTAGAACTCAAATGGCCATTACTATCTTATTGGGATACATACAAGTATTTGCGATTCATAATTAATTGTTGAATAATCATTAAATTGAGCCAATTTAATCAAAAACACAGTACGATCAAATAACGTGGGGAAGCAGGAGAAAGTAAATAAATAAAACTCATCCGAGCAAACAATGTCACATCTCGTACTCGTTCGTATGAAAGCAAATATTCAGGGGTTTGAATGAAATGCCTTTTGGATTTGGCAGTATTTGGCGCGGGCCGCATTAAATTAATGGTTTTAATTAAATCACTCTTGATACCGAACAGTGACTCATTCGATATTCATTTATAATCGATTGACGTACTTAATTATCGACAATATTTCATTGTAACCGAAGCTTATTTGATTTATATATTGCTGTTTCTCCGAATTTAAAACTTGAGGATTCATCATCATTATAATCATCGTCACCACAAACAGTTTTCCTACTAATAACTAACTGTATGATGATGCGTTTGGGAGCCCTGTCGCAAAAGTCAAAGGAAATAATATGATGCTAAGGCGATGGTACGGGAGCCGACGATGCTAAATGTGTACTTGCTCGAGCGTCATAGAGACCTATTGGGTTGCAAAGGTTAGATGATAAGGAGAAAAAAATGTTATATAATGTATACCTTTTCATCGGTGGGGGAAGCGGCTATAGATCTTTAAATATGTAAAAAAAAACTGCCGCATGGACATACTCGAGCGCGTCAGATATTGATACCATCAATGGCCTACGTATTTTTAATAATGTATGTATGTTAATCTGACCGTTTGCATGGTGGGGGTGATCGTACGTAAGGGTTGAAAATGAAAAAAAAAAAATTTAATCGAGCGCGTCAGATTTTCTAAGGGGGTGTTAAGTGCACCAAAAAAAAGCTCTAATTCAATAATCTGACGATTTGGATGTGACCCAAACTCGCAGTCATTATACTATTATGCAAAAAAAAATCGCCATTTTGAAATACTCAAGCGCGTCAGATTAAGATATATATGGTTCATCTTTATGTCCTAGACTTGCTGTCTCTTAATCTGACGATTATCTAGAGGGATTTCCCTAATCTGCCAAAAAAAAATTAAATCATTGAACTTAATTAATAGAAAAGCTCAGGAAATAGCATGCAAATAAAAAAGTGTATGTTTTTAAGTAGAATACTTGTATTTACATAATATAAGGGCCGTAATATCAATCATAGTTTAAACTATGCTTCAGAGTTTAGTCACGAATTATATTTTCTTAAGATCAACGGTAGATAATCGATCAAGTCCAGTTTAAATTATTTAAACTCTCCCGAAGGTTGGTTAAAAACCTCCTTGTGAGATTAACCTTTCGTTTAATTTGACGTTTCTTCAAGATAGTTTTTGAGTTATTCATAATCATAATAATGTGTATTGAATTTATGGTAGTTGCCTCATAACTTTTGACTGGGTATTCCGATTTTTATAATTTTTTTTTATTCGGAAGCTGGTGCTTGTCTTGTGATATTGTATAAATTTGAGCAACCTCTAATGGGCAGTTTTTGAGTTATTTTTAATAATGTGTGTTTATGGTCGCTACCTCATAACTTTTTACTGAGAATTTAAATTTTCATCCTTTCATCCTTTTTTTTAATCGAAAGCTCGTCGTATGTTTTCGTATAAATTTGAGCGAAATCTGACGGGTACTTTTTGATTTATCTCTACTTATCGATTTTGAACATTAAACTTTAATGACGAATTTTTGTTATTTCGGCTCTTATAAATCGTCAGATTATATATTTTTCGTTATCCTTGAATCATTTCCTTCAAAATAAATAAAAAATTAGCCACGCTCGAGAATGTCAAGATGGCGTTTTTTTTTAACAACTTTGTAGCCCTCCCCTTTCATTGCGTCATTCTCAAATTGTCAGATTAGTGGAATACACACTTTTTAGCATGTAATTAACTCACCGTACCTTAATCTGACGCGCTCGAGAATGTCTGATGATCAATTTTTTTTTACTAATCTGATCCTTTATTCTTGAGGCGCGGCCTCATATATGGGGCTCATATTTGGTGGAGCTACTTAACTGGGTGCCAGATACCTCCTGTACCTTAATCTGACGCGCTCGAGTAAGTACAAAAATCCCCTCTTGGGCTCCCCAGCTACGAGACAAACGTCTTGGGCATTCAAAGAGACACCTACGAATTAAACAATTTCACATGTTTAAAATTTGTCAAAGGTTCAAATTACATTTTATTTCTTGTCTTTATGTTTACGTGTGTGTGTGTGTGTGTGTGTGTGTGTGTTTTGTAATTTAAGTCTCGCTTACCGTGATGGTCGTGGGATAGGTGGCGCTCGCGGAACTAACTATGGCTCACCCATATTCAGGTTTTCAGATGAACTTTCAACCAATTCAGAGCTCGGCTGCAGGCGTCTAATAAAGGCATGCAGTCAAGTTAACGTCTTTGCACCAAATCGTATTGTTTATTAAAGAAAAAAAACAAGAGTCATTACTGTCGTTTTAAATTTCATTACATCGTTAATATTCTTTTTCAAATTCCTTACCCATTAATGTCTTTTAGGAGATTTAATGGCATAAATGCTTGCATTTGCGTTTTTTAATACAATTTCTTAATAGCACTGTTACCTTTATCATTTTTACAAAATGCCATTAACGACGTTTTTCCATTCCCTCCATTGTCACGCACTTCAGTTTTCGAAGGTTCGGTGTTTTGAAATGTAGGTACCTGCTCGGTAAACGTAAAAATATTTTCAATGATAATCATGTCTTCATCATCAATATTTATATTGATGCAGTTGTTAATGGCTTTCGTCCTACGGTCGTAGGCGTAATTTTTGTTTGAAATTGATTTCACATCGGTAACACCGAATGATTTATTTTCCGTACAAATATTAAAAATGTAACTGATTTCTTATTTATAGACTAAAATTTACTCTTCGTCAGTTATTTATCAGATTTTTCAGTTCCTATATAAAAAAAGTTACGTCAGTTTATATAATAATAAACTAGTTCTAGTAACACAAACTTTACGTAATCGTATCAAATGCTTATTCTTGTAAGATTATGTTTTGTTCATGTTATTCATAGGTATGTGGATATTGAAGACTAGGTAAAGAATCAATATTAATGCTACCACTATTCTAGTTGGATTAAAAAATATAATGTCTTTGCATATCCATTTGCTTGTGTGGAAATTGAAGTTTGTTGTTTGTTTTCTTTATTTAGTACATATTAATCTGAGAGAATATTTGAACATGTGGCGGATTTCACGAGTTTACGAGAGATTAAACCTGCTGAAGCGCTGTGTGCTGTCGATAAGAGGTATTAATGTTTTGTTTTCATTCTAAATTAGTATTCTTAATCAAACACAACCATACTTACTTTTAATTAAAAATGTTTACTTTTTTCTCTGTTCTATGAAACGCGAGGGGAATTAAATGAATGTAAAATGATTGCAGCGTTTTGAAAGAAAATATGGGAGTTTTTAAATGGGTTAACAGATTTCTATACAGAAAAGAGGTACTGATTACTCTGTCCGTTCAACTATGTTGTCTTTAAAAACTTCTTTTTTAAACCTGAAGTCAGTAGTAACGATATTTTTTTTCGTATTAATACAAGTTTGAAAACCTAAAAATACCTTTGTATGAAGCTCACTGAAGTACTCAGGTTTTTCACAACATGGCATTGTCATCGGCACTTCACCTCTATGCAATTTCCCAAATAAACCAGATTTTTTGAATTTGGTAAAAATTTGGCTGAAACCTTTCGTTACAAACATACGTGCAGTTTTATTAAAAAAAATCAAGTTTGTAATAAGCTTTCGTTAAAAACGTAAAAGTCAGCTTTACACACATAATTGGGATTGGGAATAAAAGAGAAAATATGCCGTAGTTACGAGTATATCAGAAAGAATATAACGAAGGTAGATGTAGAGCAATTATTTGGCATCGACCTACTCGCAGCACTTGACATCAGCATGCTTCGATTGTGGTTCTCAATGCAATTTGAAACGGAGAGGCAGGTCGAACTGAGGCAGTCCTCGATAACAATGCGAAAATATAGGATTCAATAATAACAGTGAATGTAAAACTCAATCTTGCACAGCGCGGGACCACTCGTAGCATTTTCTTTTCAAGCGGGGTCTGAATGCAGGAAGCCATAGATCTATGCATCGAGTAGATATTGGACAAAGCAACTGGCTGACAACTGTTCCCATTTGCCCATTGTTGTGGATATTGCAACAATGGCGTGCTCTCGTGCGGTGACCCATTTGTGTCCTCGTTGAAAAATATGAAAAGTTATCCCGGCGAAAGTTTTTTTTTGTTTACATTGCTCAGGCTCCCGGAGTGTAATGAATGAATGAATTCTACGAACCCACTAGAATGTAATCCCGCCCGGATAATCGTGAACACAAAAAGCAGTTTAAATTGCGCTAGCGAATGCCACTTCATGGAGAACGTAGCAGATTAATATTTTTCTCTCTTTTTTTACGAGCCTGGTTGTTCTTCAGCCTATGGGTTATTGGAATCCTTCATAAAATATGAGAGACCTATTTACTGTTTATCACAAATTGAATGTTAAAATACTGAAGTAAGGTGCAATGTTAAATTTACTAATCCGAATCGTCGTCGTAATGCACTAACCAAGTTGAATGAAATGAGCTTGTTCAGGATAATCAGCCGAAGCCGTTATGGTGCATACGCTACTACTCCTTCCAGCTTTTTATTTGATTTTTAAGCCACTGTTTTACTTAACACGTTGTTAAAGTTTTGAAAGTAATATAATATGTTAGGCACTTTAGTGAACATTATTCTGTACACATTTTCGCACAAAAATTTTGCTCGAGTTTTGTACTACCCAAGTTTACCCGAAGTGCTAATCTAGCTTTTTTGTTAAGAACACTAAACAAGGAAGGCTGCAAGTTGCTACTGCACGCGCTTCATACTGCTCAATAATAAACTACGGAGACTAAAGCAAACTTCTCTATTACGTACGCGAACGAAACTTACACCTTGAATAAACTTGAGCCGTCTAACTCTAGTCTAGAATGTCTGAAAACTGTGCAAACATAAATGTTTATCTGTACGTCGTAAAGTAATTAGTTCCGAAGACCATTAAATTTGCATGACGGTAACGTTTCCTTGGCACAAGGACTTTCAGTTGTTTGGACATTTAGATGCACCCTTAGACCCATAAAGATGGCTGCCTGTCCCTACCATACAGCTGTTTAACTTAATGTATCTGAATATTCAAGGGAGTTCAATATTCCTTTCACGTTTGGTCCTTTCTTTTAAGTAGACACATATTTTCTTAGAATTTACTGATTGTTTGCTGCAAAACCAGGCATAGGTTCGAAGCAAAGGGTGTTTAAAATTATATTATACTTACCTTATAATATGCTCCTACGTGGAAGGGGAGGAAACTGATACTTGCATGAAAGTATACACCACAAACATACGACTTTGCTCGCGGATTGTTGCAAAGAAGATTAAATCTGTTACTAACCAATAGACAACGGCGTAGGTACACCTCACATCAGGTAGCTAAATCTGCTATTTATTTTAAAATAAAATATGACTGTGGACTCACAAACTCTGTTCTCAACAAGCCAATAACGACCAACGATGAGAACTCACAATAAAATTTCAAATTCCGTTGTTTATCTCCCAAAAATTGGGTCATAAAAACCGAGTTATCGCTCCCTAAACCCCAATCACAATTTCGGTTGAGAAATGCGATACATATTTCACTACGTCTCGCCCTTAGAAATTCAGTGTAAGTGTACTTAGGCGGATTTTGAAGACATGTAGCTTAGACGAAGTTGTTATTTCTTTTTTATGTCGTAAATCATAAGTAAAATTGTTGATATATTTTGTTTATAAATAACTAGGTTTTATTAATCGACATAATTATTATGTCTTTATAAACATTGGCATCTTAGGGTGTGATATTCTCTATGCCAGTAGTAATTGTTGATCTTTAAACCTACCTACCTACGCTCTTCCTCGCCGTTAAAAAGTGTGGGCGATCTAATACCTAAACGCAAATAGAAAGTGAATTTTTTTATGAAATGTCTTCTATTTTTGATTAATTGAAAACATTTTTACCTTTGACTCGGACTTTCTTCTCGACATAGGCTGACCTTCTCTTTCACCTTTATCTACAATACCTACCCACTTCACTGTACTTTATTGAGTTGTCAGTGTATTTTTCCGCACTTTGGTAAGCTTGGTGGGCTGAAAAAAGGGTGGATTGTCAGACTTCACACACCTCTTTGAGTTTCCGACCTCTCCGGCATGCAGGTTTCGTGTTTTTAGATTAGTCGAGTTAGCAATGGGTATTATTATGAATGTTAGTTGATGTGTTCTTTGGTAAGTGGAGCAAGGAATGTTACTTATCATTAAAGGAGAAACCGAACTTCAGGTCAAGACATGACATGTGTCAAATACATACATAAGTACATTATTGTATGTACCTACCCGTCCCTTTCTTTACATATAAATAAAATTAAAGGGTCTATCTGTATTTAGCAATAATTGAAAGAAAAAGAAAGAAACATTTATTTTGCCACAATAGTATGGTACACACTTAACACACAAATATTCTAAATGCTAATTTGTAGGTATTCATACCATACCACGTGACAAAAAAGGGCTACGCTCAGCATGCGCCATGGAACTGGTAGGAACACTAGGAACCATCGCTACTGGTTTTCAGCGCAGTCCTCTTTTGTCTCGCATGTTGTGTCTTTTCAAGTGTTTATAGTTATTTACACGATACTAAAACACAAACTAACGATTTTATATTTTTTGTCTGTCTGTCTGTGTTTCTATTGGATTATATGCTTGAAACGAACTAACCGATTTTTGTTGGACTTTCACTCCAGAGGAGGTGATGAAGCAACATATAAGCTACTTTTCATTCCTAGGTTTCTCCAGGATCGGGATTTATGCGGGAAAAACTCCTACATGTGAAAGAAATCGCGGGTGCAGCTCGTTACCAATAAAATGTCTGATTTATTTGAACTAGAGACAAAGAGATAAAGAGTAAAATATCACTCCTGTTACGTTTCTAATCGCAAACATTGGGCCTGTGATAATCTTGATAATGTAGGTCGGTGGCTTTCGTGCTGCGGGAGCATTAGCGTGCGCTTTCTGCCAACATTTTTCACAAACCATCACTCGTTGTGGCCGGATCGATTTCCAACAGATATTTCAATGCATACGCCGTTCTTTTCATTGCTTTGTCTTGATTCAGGGAATGTCTTGGTGGAAATACGTAAATGTTTAAGCGCTTGCAAATTCACACGTGAGACATAATGATATAGGTACCTACTTTTATGCTGCTTGAAACTGAAGACAGGCACCATAGTTTTGTACGTGGTGTCATTGTCAATTGATAATTATTAACGATTTCAAACATACAAATCATCGCGGGCATTAAACATTTAAAATACAAACGGGTGGGTTATTATCAGAGTACTCCGTTCTTTTGTTCTGAAAAGATAAGAATCTCCAACATTATCCCAATCTTGATCAAATGTTTCCCAATATTTTGACTCCGTTGAATAGGTCATGGTCATTTGTGTCATTTAAGTCTCGTCGTGGAAAAAGTTATTGGATTTGATGACTTGTTAAAGGCGTATAAAAAAATTATTTTGATTAGAATTATGTATTTTTTGTAAAACGACTCCTGCCATTTGGAGCTTGTTCGTCGTTAACTCTCCAATAGCTAAGTAATTAGATATTTTATGTAAAAACAAAATACCTACAAATAAAAGTTAGAACTCATGACCCAGTATTCCAAGATGCCCCAGCTGCCCCAGTTTACAGTCGCGTGACGTGACACAGCGCTAGTACGAATCGAATATATTCGGATTGCCATTTCAAACTGGTGGCAGACGATTTGCCAACGTTAGTTATAATGTTATGTGGCCTGATGGCTGCATGCTTGCGTTCAATGCGATCGTTTCTACCAAGTTTTGCAGCGCAAGCTGTTTTACACGCAAGTCGAAACTATAGATAGATACATGAAAGGACAATATTCATTGAAGTTTGGAACTACGGTTAAAATGGCATCTGAACCACTTTTGAACTGACTTAAGGAGGTGGTTCTCAATTTCGTCTGTAAGTTTTTTTCTTATGTGTGTTACAACTTTGATATTTTTTTGTATTCGAAAGGTAGTACTCCACGTCTGGTCCCATCGGGTCTTGACCGACATCGGACGGGCGGTTTTGAGATGTCTCTACATTTATGAATTTTGAAGTCTGTTTATTTTTTTAAAGTTAATTATTCTAAACATGTCTTGATTATTACAATCACCAACACATAAAAGCATTTTTAAAAGGCAAAGCTGTGTTTGAATTTGAACAATAAAGTTTGAACAATAAATTAAGTACGCATATTTTACTGCAATAAAATAATATCCCCGGTTCAAATTACTGATTTTAACGCCAAGATGACGTTAAAAGTAAAATAAAATAATTATGGGACTGAAGCACAATTGAGGCTTGACAAAAAGGAAACCAGAGAACACTATTTTTACAATATATTTATGTCTCTATAGACTAGTCAAATTCGAGTCATCTTCGACCTTAGAAAATGATATATGATAACATTTCTCAGTTTTGCTGACAACTCAAATGGCTCCAATTCACTAGGGGTGTCACTCCAGTCTCTAGAATTGTAATACTCGCACGGGGAAAATAATTTCAGCCTTGTTTCTATGTAGATCCTGCCTTTTGTATACAAGGATTAGTTTAATAAGATTTCAGCTGTGGTACTGTGGTATATTTTTCACTTTAGCAGCTTGTAAAAGTCTATAGGACGTTGCGAAGATCTGAGAAGTCAAGAGTTCCAACCTTGTTCTGGTTAGTACAGAGCCCAGTCACACAACATCTTACTCGAATATTATTTAGTACGTCACAAGTCTATGTACTAGGCCATGTACGATGAGCAAAGCAGTAGGCCTGAAGTCAAAGATGAACAGAGTTCCATTACACACTAAGCCTTCGTAATGTCCCATAAGTTTTATTAATATAAAGAAAGAGAGAAAAAAAATCAAAGCTTGAAAATTGGAGCCAGGAATAATGGAAATTGACAACTCGGGCGTTTTTACAAGCAATCAATTCCGAATGACACCAATATAGGGCAGAACGGGTTATGGCATAGAATAAAATAAATTCCCATCGATTGCCATCCATCATTGGTGTCCTCGTTCGTTTAGCAATCGTATGAAAAAATAATTGATTTTTAGATGAAGTGGCCAAATTTGGGACGATCGGATTTTCGGTGTTGCCATTGTATTGTAGTGTAGCCATAGGAAGCGTACTTTGTCATAATGTAATGGTTATGGTAGGTAATGGTTCGCTCATTTAACATGTAGTTCAATTATAAAAATTCAATATTTAATGATAAGTAATATGTTTATAACTTGATAATTATCTTCTAATAAAATAAAATTTTTGAAACAGTGAATGAACCAGATTTTACATATCGATCTTTGAGTATCATCACATAATTATTATAGGTATGCCACACTTAGAAAAAATTATCAAAAATCCTCGTGCATTTATTTATTTACAAAATTGTTCAGTCTAAGGATTGCAGGGCAAGTCTTTATAAACAGGAACATCAAGATTATACTAGCGTACAGTACCTACTGCCTCCTGAACGGAGAGTTCTAGTGCGTTGTGATGACTGTGTTATCTTTAAAACTCTTCCATTACCAAGTAACTGACTGACACACAACGCACAGCCCAAATTAGTGAACCCAAGAAGTTGAAATCTGGCATACTTGTTCCTTGGGGAGTGTAGAGGATTTTTGAAAACTCCCCCCTAAAGAGATAAAAATGGGGATCAACTGAAACAAAAATTCTAAACGGGCGAAGCGGTGGGGGAGAGCAACTTACTTCACTTATAAAATAATGTTTAAAGACTTTATGTCTCCAAAACGGCAAATGTATTTGAGAACACTTACTTGAGAACAATTGTTCTAAGGAGTAAATTGCAAGGCATTACATAAACTTTCCTAATAGAAAAGATCGAGATAAAACTAAACGTTACGTTTATAGTGCTTCGACTACTTAGATGAGTTGCACCGATTAATGACTGTACAGTTTTTCAGCCTTTCCAATTAGGAACAAACCTGGCAATTAATTTGATTACAGGTCGCAAGCGTTTGTGCGTGAAGTTGCGCTTCCGCCCTGGATTCAAGTACCCTTTAGGGAAACGTCAAAATATAAACTTTGAAGCGCTCGTTTGTAATGGTCGCCAAAGATTAGAGTACGAAACAGAAATGCCTATTGTTTGTTCATTTGGTGAGTCAGGAATCATATGTGATTTTTACTTTGCTTTGTTTTTACTCGACTACGACGTGACTTTGGGAGTGTTTATATTTGTTTTTATAAATAAACGCTAAGTTAGTAATAGTATTAATTATATAATTATAACTACAGACATGAGATAAACATCATTATGCAAAGAAAAAAATATATATTTGATGAGCTTTTATTGAATATTTCACGTCTTTTTTTCATTTCAATTGGACCAAGTTGCCGTATGAAATTAAGAGTCCCGTCTGCGCTACTTGTTCACTAAGCCCAAACCCTTACACAGTTGTAATAATTAAACGCGAAACGGCTAATACCTGTGCGCAAATACAGGTTTTTGCTTAATACTGTTTGTTTTAATCAACGTTCCACACTTTAAAAGCCGATTTCGGCTCTGTAAGCACATTGAAACCGTTAGTTAGGCAAAGTTGGTTTAAAATGTTTAAAATTAAACGTTATGTCTCAGAATAACTGGAACTCTTTAACGAATATGTGGTTTGGATTTAAAAAGTCGCTTCATCATAATATAGTAGGTTCACGTATCACAATAACGTTAATGATTGAAAAATAATCCCATTACAGTAGTAAGTGGAGATGAAGTCAAAAATGTAAAATACTTATTCGCTCTCCTCTTCAAGACTCCTATATTAAACATAGGCTAGAAAAACCGACGCAGACAATCTATTACAGTCCTTCACAGCATGCACAATGAATGAATGAATGAATGAATGATTATTTATTCGCATTAATTGTGGTTACATGGGTCTTAAATCAAATATTATAGTGGTTCTACACAATTAGCCAATAATGTCATGGCATGCAAAATTCTAAAATTAAAATACAAAATTACTATATTACAATAAAATTAAATTAAATTATTAAATATTACAATAAAACAATGTACAAATTAAATTCGATTAAAGTTAATATTATCGATTAATTATAGTTTAAAATGTCAATTTCAAAATGTCAAATCTAAATCATAATAAAAATAAAATAAATAATAAAATAAAATGTCAAATCATTACCATAATCCTATTGTCAGACTCTATTAATTAATTAAATATACATACGTACGAGTATCATAAATTAAAAACTCATTGTCTCAATTCGTCAACTTTGTAAAAGCACTTATTAACTAACCATTTTTTTAATTCCTTTTTAAATTTATTTAGATTTAATATCTTTATGTCATGCGGCAGTTTATTATATATTTTAA
Source organism: Hesperia comma (assembly GCA_905404135.1). Lineage (NCBI taxonomy): Eukaryota > Metazoa > Arthropoda > Insecta > Lepidoptera > Hesperiidae > Hesperia > Hesperia comma. The sequence continues at coordinate 5,543,911 of FR990020.1, forward strand.
TGCACATATAATAACAATTCTTCTGCTGCTGACTAGTTTTACATTGCGGTAATCGTAATTTTTCCGCATGTCTACTTATGTGGTTTCCATAATGTCCCTTTTTTTCAAACAAGTGCATATGCGTTTTGACAAATATTGAAGACTCATAAATATACAAACTAGGTACTGTAAGAATCTCAAGTTTTTTAAAAAAGGGCTTGCAACTAATTTCAGGGCTTAACCCACAAATGGCTCGTATGCATCTTTTTTGTGCTACTAAGACTTTACTCAAAGTTTGTGCATTTCCCCACATTATTATGCCATACCTTAAGTTTGATCCGACGTATCCGTGATAAGCTTTTAGTGCTGTTGCTTTATCACTGATTTTTGGTATGCGCCAGAGTGGGTAAATGAATCTATTTATTTTTGAACAGACTTTATTTATATGATTTTTCCAGGTGCATTTATCATCTAACATTATTCCTAAGAATGTAACAGAGTCTGTTTCATTAATGTTTTTATTTTCATATTTTACATTTAAATTCAGCTTTTTCCACCCTTTATTAACAAATTGAACGTATTTCGTTTTTTCTGCATTTATATGTAGATTATTAATTCGTAGCCATATTGATATGTTGTCCATTAAGTTATTTATTTCACTATCAAGATTTGATGAGTATTTGTCTGTCACAATAATTGCTATGTCATCTGCAAACAGGGAGCATTGATGATTAGTGATTTTTGGGAGGTCATTAATGTAGAGTATAAAAAGTAAAGGTCCTAAAATGCTGCCTTGTGGGACACCTGATTTAATAAGTAAAGGCTCTGATTTATAAGACACTTCTTCTTGATTATGATTAATGTTATTCACCTCGACACATTGCGTTCTGTTGGTTAGATAACTCTCTAGCCATTCCAATGGTCGCCCTCGGATACCATATCTTTCGCATTTCCACAGGAGTAGTTTATGGGAAACAAAATCAAAGGCTTTGCTCATATCGTAGAAGATTCCAATTGTTTTCTTCTTATTGTCAACGTTCTCTAGGATATTTTTCACTAAATTAAATGTTGCAAGAGACGTTGATTTGTTTTTGCGAAATCCATTTTGTTGCGGGGCAATTATGTCATGCTTTTCTATAAAGTCTAGGATTCGCTTGTGCATGGCTTTCTCTATTATTTTTGAAATTATCGGAACGAGAGCGATTGGACGATAGTTATTCATAGATGTTTTATCATCTTTTTTATATATGGGCTTAACAATTGATATTTTCAAATTAGTTGGAAATGTGCCGGTTGAAAAGGATAGATTAATAATATAATTTAAAGGAGAAGCTATTAGTTTAGCAGTTAATTTTATTACTTTTGTTGTCAGATTATCATATCCGACTGAATTTGTATTTTTCAGGTTCATTATTATTCTTAAAACTTCATTAATGTCAGTGGGATAGAGAAATAAGGATTTATTATTAATGTCAATTTTATATTTATAATTATTCGTAGTCAATGTATTTTCAGATGTCAAGTTAATAAAATATTCATTGAAATTATTGGAAATGTCAATAGGGGATGTCACATATGTATTATTTAATTTAATTTTGTTAATTATTTTATCATTTTGTATATGGCATGTGTCATTTTTTATAATTTTCCATGAAGCGAGACATTTATTTTGTGCATTCTCTATATATTTCCGGTTGTTGAGCTTTTGAGCTTGTAGTATGCATCTCTGCAGGGTTTTGTTATAAGTAATATATTTTGTTTTTGTGTCCTGGTTTCGAGTTGTGTAATGTTTAAACCTTAATTTTCGTTTAGTTTTTGTCGATATTCTTATTCCTTTGCTTATCCAACGTGCTTTGTAGCAATCTTGTTTTATTTTAACTCTTAAAACCGGGAAACATAAATTGAAAAACATTATAAATAACTCATGAAAACAATTAAATGCTTTATTAACGTCAGTTTCATTATAGACGTCTGTCCAGGATAATTGACTAATACAATAATAAAACTTTCGCATATTATCCGCACTGTAGTCCCTTCGTTTTATAAATTGAGCTTTAGGCCGTATTACTTTTTTTTCGCAAGGTAGAGACAGGAGTTGTCCAGTATTATGGTCAGATAGATTTAAGTTAAGAAGTTCTCCAATTGCATTTGTTTTATTGCATATTATGTGATCAAGGCATGCATTGCCCCGAGTAGCGTCTTTTATATAAAATGTATAGTTATAGCTCTCTACTAGCGAGATAAAGTCAAAGGTCAGGTTATTGTTTTTTAATAAGTCTATGTTAAAATCACCTGTAATGATAACCGCACTTTTTAATTTACGGTTATAATATTTTAATATTTTTTCCAAATTATTAATAAACACGTAAGGATTACTATTAGGAGTCCTGTATATGCATATTACATAACATTTGATATCTGGTAGTTCAACACCACATATCTCAAAGCACAGTTCCTGGCTTAGCCTTTTTAGGAATGGGATATCTCTATATTCTATACCGTCTCTACTCATAATACAGGTACCTCCGCGTCTCTGTCGATCTCTACAAAAACTAGATGCTAGGCGATAGCCATTTAACTTAAGATTTGGCTCTTCCCCTTGCTGTATAAACGTTTCACATAAGCATAGAATGTCTATATGTTTATGGTTATCTTGTAACTCTTGCAATGTTATCTGTAATGTATCTTTTTTACTGGTGAAACCTGCAATATTTTGGTGTAGTACTAAAAGTTTACTTAACGAATTATTGACGAAAAAAATCATTATTATTGCAATTTTTGTTACTTTCATTTAGGGTCGTAATTAATTTAGTCCCCTTTTCTTGCTTGGGAAAGTAATGTAGTATGGTCTTTTGTTGCAATTTAGTCGTATATTTGGTGTTATGGTTAGATGCTCTGTTTATTTTTGATGTTTGCAAGCGCTTTTTTAAAATTTTGAGATCGAGATAAGCTCTTTGGTAGTCTATGGAATCTATACAAAAGTTAATCTTGTTACAAGTGTCGGCTAAATAGTTCTTATAAGTTATACTATTATTAATGAAGTGATAATTTTTGAAGGTGTTACAGATAAGACGGAGTTGTTTGTTAATTAAACTTTCATTGATATGTATATTGCGTTGTACGTTTAATATGAGGACATGACAGTTATTAAAATGTTTCAAGGCCGCTGCTAGTTCCAATATGATTTTAGTTGGGTTGACATCGTTTTCCCCTACACACAATATAATTTTTGTAGAGCCTGTTGTGTGTGCCCTGGTACAGTTTTTAAGCACTTCTTCTGTGGTGGCATTGGGCTTAGTTTCAGCAAACACGGTATATTTTTCGTATTCAGTATTTTGGCGGGATCGTACTAGCATTGAAGCGAGGCCAATACATTGTTGAGCCCCATAGATTAAAATTTTATTTTCGCTGCTATGGTCATATTTTTCGGGAATCTGTACAATTGTTTTTTCGGTCTTTTGTGGCGTTTTTATTTTATAACTTTCATTTAAGCCTTCTATGTTTTGGAGCACTGAAGGTGCTTCAGGTACTTCAGTTTCTTTCTTTTCTAATGGCAGCTGTTGGTTATTTTTATTATGCTCCCTTTCTGTGATTATATTATTATTATTAATGTTTGTCATTTGCTGTATTTTCTTCCTTCTCCTGGTAGTTTTAATTGGGCTTGGTTCACATGTAATAGCTGTTAGCGCATTTAATTTCATATCCCGTTCCGAAATTTGTCTTCTTAAGTCATTTTTCTCGATGATTAATTTTTCAATTTCTGTGTGTGCACTTTCTAAGTCTATTTTCAGGTTTTGTATTTGCATCTTTAACACGTCTACTTCCTCATTAACTCTGGTAGACAAGTCAGGCAAACTCCTTCGCAGTATAGAACTATTTGATGTGAACGATAATTCGTCATTGTCAGAGGTCGAGTGGGATGAAATATTCAGCATTTGCATTTTTTTCCTTCGAATGGTTACTATTTCAGGTGATGAGGTATGTTGACGAATAGTGGTCGTTAAGTTAGTTGAGTTACTGGCTTTGCTTATTGGTTCATTTAATAAATCATTTTTGGATATGTTTTGATGTACTTTATTGTCGGGTTTTTTCTCTTTAATGTGACAGGTTTCGCATTTCCATTTTTGTTTTTGATCATTAGTCATCGTTAATATTTTTTTTGTACTTATTCCAGCACAATTCGCATCCAATTCTGCATGGCATGTTGAACATTTTATAAATGCGTTGTTTTTTAGTAATATTTTACACCTCATGCATTTCTTAATGAGCTTCATGTTTGGTTCCATTTTTGAGGACATGACTGCCTGTGTTGATATTGTAGTGACCTCTATTGATAAAATGATATACCTAATTAGAATCGACAGTTTACGTTGATAGCTTCTTTAGAGAAAATATGGTTATTCGCCAATAGATGGCTCTTTAAATTATTTTTGTTAATCTCCAGTAGATGACGCTACTTGTCACGTTGTTAACGTTTATTCACTTTGTTCACCTTAGCTATTTATGTAGCTATGTCGCTACTCATCAATAGATGTCACTGAATTGATATAATTTTGATAACGGTCTAATTTTAAATATTTTTCTGCAATATTTTCACACACAAGTCTTTCCAGCTATAAGAACACCTAATAATTATAACTTCTAAAGTACTTTTCACTTCGCACAAAAAAGGTCTTGTTATTATTTTGTTTATATAGTCACTTTTGAGTTTATTACAGTGTAAACACTCACGGAGAATAATTTTGATTTTTAAGCTAAACGACTATTTTATTTTTCGAGATAACACTCACGCTGAAGAATTGTTGGCTTATTAACACTTTACAATACTACACGGTCCATTTTCCGCACTTTTTCTATTTTTACGATACAGAGTAGCATTTCCACTTATTACTTATATGCGCCACCTAGCGGCAATGAACAACGACTCTCGTTAGGTTATTTCCCTATTTCCCAAAACATCACCATCATCATCTCGACCCATCAGAGCCCACTATCGATCACGGGTCTCTTCTCAGAATTACAAGGCCGTAGCATAGTCCACCACGCTGGCCAAGTACCACGGCTACGGATTGGCGGACTTCACACACCTTTGAGTTTTGCGAATTCTTCGGCATGCAGGTTTCCTCACGATGTTTTCCTTCGTCGTTTGTAGCAAGTGGCATTTAAATGCTTAAAACGCGCATAACTCCGAAAAGTCAGAGGTGCGTGCCCCGGGATTCGAACCCGGATCCTCCGAATAGGAGGCCGAATTCTTAACCTGTAGGCTATCACCGCTTCCCAAAACATACCCATTAATACCGGAAGTCAATGTTAAATCTATGAATTTTTTAAACAGATCATGTGATTTTAAATTTTGTTTACTAATTTATATTTAAACTGTTATTGATTGTGAATTTAAATATAAAAATTTGGGGTTTTAAAAATATCCTGAATTAATATGATAGTCTGAGATGGATGGATTTTCCAATTTTAAATTGCCTATAGAAAGTTTAAATTTTTGCCGAACTCGGAACCAATCAAGAATTCGACTTGAAACTTGGCTTATAATACGACTTACAACATGAGTTTGACAGTTTCAAGATATTAGAAATGAGTCATTAATCTTCGCAGTTTTGTTGTTAATTACTTACCTACACTAGCAGCTCGCTTTTGCTTTGCTTTTGGAAACTTGAATCATACGTAATGTGATCATTTTATTTTTTTGCTCAAAACGGGACATCGTCTGTTTTCGTCGATTTTAAGGTTTTATGTATACGATGAACTTCATGAGGACCGTGTGCAATAAAATCCTTTTGTACCCTCCTATCCCATTGTATCCCGTCACTAAAAAAATGCCGAAAGTTTGAGTGTTCGGACGCCTGTAACTGCGCGAATATTCAAAGGTAATAATGCGAATCACGACGAAACATGGCCCTACCTACCAAATGCTCACTCTATTATGAATATACGGAACATTTTTGCGTCCCGGGGCTACCTTTGTGGACACCGTCATGGACAGCACGAAAACGGGACTGCCTCGTTAAATAGTCGCCGTGTGCTCTCGTTAATCATACGTTCACAATAACTGCACCTGAAATAAATTCGATTTCATCATCACGACTCAAAACTATCTCAATTGGGCTCGGTTCTTCCTTGACATTTTGGTGAAGGGCGGTTTGGCAGAGTATGTACACATTTGGGAACATTATGGAGAACTCTCGGTCATGCAGTTTTCGTCACGATGTTTTTGCAAATCATGATCTGTAGGCTGTTTATTTGTAGTAATCATATTAATCAAATATTTTATTTTAAGTTCACAATGTCCATGAGTTATCTATACATCAGCATCACATTACAGCTGTACCTACCCTACAAACAACATTGTTTTAGTCACAGAATATAAATATACATATCAGACTCATATGTATAATGACAGCTAATATAGATAAAATAGATGCACTATAATTTTTTACAACGGTTTCCTTTACTGAATCGATTGAAACTGCGCACATAACTTTTGAATAATAGAGGTCTACTTAGGCTTAGAACCCAGGAGTCTGTTCAGAGCACTTGGTAATCATTACTATTCAGGTCGGGTTACTAATAGGTATTACATAACGCTAGTTACAGTAACGAGACGGCAATGTGTCGACGAGTAAATTAATAGTTCCGTCCCTTTGTCGGCTCACAATACCTCGCCATTGTCCACACGTGAGTTGACCTGCCGGCTCTTACTAGCCGGTATTATTGTCGTGTAACTTATACGATATTCTGCACCGAATTATCATCCATTACTGGGTATTGAGAAGTCCAAAAGCATATTCATGTATGCAAAATCGCAACAGATACCGATTATTTCCCGTTGATAGTATTATTTTTATCCGACTTCACAAAAGGAGGAGGTGCTATAATCGACTGTATTTTTATGTGTTTGGTAGGTATCTACTCTACGTCATAACTTCTTAGTGGGTGAATCGATTTAGTTATTCATTTTTTTCCAAAGCTAGTGTTTGTCGTCTGATCTCATTTACATTTCACTGACATAAATTTTTGAGTTATGTTTACTCGATGTAGAATTTAATAATAAGAACAGACGCATAAAAAAGTAATTCCAGCGAAATTAGTAGAAGTACAAATTGACGATGAAATAGATAGGAATTATAAAATCCGTTAGACCACCGAATTAACATTTATTGCAAATTGCAGATAGGTATGTCCTGATATAACGACACGTTTGGATAATTTGTAGTACTTAGCATGATTTGCACATAGCGCGTCACTACGTGATCTATTAGGGCATTAAATTACGTATTTAAGCGCATAAATTAGGTTAGTATAGATACGCCTTCTAATATTAAGTACGGGTTACGGGCCCCATTGTCGCCTTAGCGTTTATTGTCCAGCATTTTCGGTAAATGATACATTAGAAATATAGGTATTGGTTATTCGCAACATGTAACTACACCTTCACACGTCTTTGAAAAAAAAACAAGATAATTAATTTATTGTACACACATAATATTTTTTAATTTAACGGTTACAGTTAAGTGACTTAAATTACAAATATCCGGTGTGGACCGAGCTTTGCTCGGTATTATTGAAAAAAAAGGTCAACCCTAGTGTATACCCTACTAGGTTTCTTTAGTAACAAAAATAACACTCATTTTCATTTTCAAAGTACAAATTTTGTATTTTATCACATCAAAAACGATATTTTCTAAAAAAACCTTATAGGATTTGTACCTGCTTGAAATTCTCGGCGAGGCTCATACATACACCCGTTTTTATCATTTTCCTGCTACATAACCACGACCTTTTATAACTGTATTGAAGCTCAAATAACTGTTCGTTTATCCGCAACTTGTATGAGGAATAAACTTTTCATTAATTTACTACTTATTAAAATGCAACTTGTCAATTTTATAACAAAGTTGTAGCGGGTGTAACAAGTTTAGAACCGAGTTTAACATTTACCTTAACTTTTGTTCTCGTAGGAGATGTATAAGAGTAGAAAACAACATGCATTTATGTTAAAGATAAACGTAAGTATGGGCATTGATAGTCGAGTGTTTTAAAAGTCGACTAAGAAAATCTGGGTTCGAATACTGCGCGGACTTTAATATCTTAGAATTTTAGAAATGATGTAATTATCTAGGTAATTATCACGTGGTGAAGGAAAGCACCCCGAGGAAACCTTATCTTACAGTTCCAGAAAACATTCTCAAAGGTGTGTGAAATCTGCAATTTAGGTAATGAGGGTAACCGTTTTTGTGCTCACCAGTTGGCGCCACTGCAGAGGGCGGTCATGCTGTCAAAGCCCGCCCATACATAAACAGTGACAAATGAAATTCAGACCATTCAGACAAGAGAAAAGTGACAGACAGACCTCCCTTCTCACTAGCGCCTCTAGCGGAAAATTCACACGCGGTTACCCTCATTCAATGACAACTACTGTACACTAATATCTCCTCCTTTGCACGGAGATTGGGCACAGATAAATGATATTTGAATTGTTTAATTTTCTAGTAACAGATGAATACTAAACTACCAAAGTTTAATTATTGTTTGTCACACAGTAACACCAGACATTATTATTAAAGTTATATATTTCAATGAGCTCATAACGTAATAAATTATGAGTGAGCTATTATGAAAGCATCCTTAAGCCTTCTCTGGCAACTAACTCGCTAGTTGCGACGTTAATTTTGAAAATAAATTAAAGAAGACGCTTGAGGCAGCCGCCGAGTTGTGAACTAACTGAGAACCAACAGTTAGATGTTCAACGGAGTTAAGAGCGCAGTTTAGATGGAATTTTCAAAGGATTCGTTGGCTGAACTGAAAACTGGCGTTAGTTTTGAAACTCTCACCTGTTTTGAAATGCTTTAAGGTAACAGCTTATCTTCCTTCATTGTGTCCGCTCTCTATAAATTTTAAGGTTTCCTTTGTGCAATTTTGTTTGAAGTACGTTAAGGAACTTACCGCGTCGTAAATTAACCGCCAGACAAGCTTTGTTAACCAGGATAATTAGGTTGATCTAAGTTTAAACTTTGTTTGTTATCGTTACTATGACCATGTAGCCGAGTTCCTAGTAACCTTTTCTGCAGATCGAAGCGTCGCGGGTTCAAATCTCGGCTAGTACAATGAAAAGCAGACTATTGAGCCGTGACACGGGTGTTTCTTATGTCTTATCACTAACGCTGTTTGCTTTAATCCCTATACATACACTTAATATTAATAACTTTCAAACACCGTCTGAGTCCTGATTTGAGCCTTGTTTAAGGTCCGTCATGCTTTTTCTTTGTATTAATTCAGTTAAAAATAACTTCAGTATTTTTGAAAAAAATTAATAGTGAAGTGGAAAGTTTAAATGACTGTGTTTATTTTTATTCATTTAGGTACGTTGGGGTAATACCGGACGGATTTACGACAAGTTCGAAGGATGTTGTAAAAACTTAAATTTTGTGAGTTCAGTAAGTGCTATGTCAATGAAATATAGTGCAAACGGATGATGAATAAACATAGCATAATTTAAAATAGCATTTCTCTTCGTACACTCAATATTTTATTATTTATACGCTTAGAAAAACTCGATATACTTTTTCATGAGTATAATCACAATTTGGTCATTAAGGGGGAAGTTCGGACAGTAATTTAAAACTGTTTCTATTGCAAAGAACACAAGGTGTATGACAAGGATATATCCGATCTTTTATGTGCTTTAATATGATATCAATGAAATCTATGTAAGGCTACGAACATAGATGTTCCAGATGATTACTTTTTTTTCGCTCTTTTTTTCGTTCGGGCTGTCCGATCTTACCCCTTATTTTAAAATTAGGCGATTTAATGGTTCCCAAAGTTTAGGTTCTCTCGACATTTGTCTCTAATAGAATTGTCGTTAAATTGCTACAAGTGAATGACCTTTACTTACTACTTACTTCTTTGTGTACGTATAGGTACAAGTAGTAATTTCAAGCAAATTTATGTGTTTAAATATAAGTAAAACTATGGATATGAGAGAGTGATAAAGGGAAGCCAAGGAGACTAGAGCCAAATTATGAATTGGTAGAATAGTTTTTAAAATAATAAGCGTGTACATTAGTAGAAAATTAGATTTATTAAGCTTTAAGAATTATTTTTATTATTATTAATAAGCACATACATTTAATAATTATAGCTGTTATTTTTTTCTTAATGTTCTAAATTATATATTTTGTTAGCGATGTATGCATTTAATCTATTAAGATAAGTACTTCAAGTTACGTTGCTTATTCTATAATCAGATTTTTGTTAATTATAATCTATCTTGGTTTTTAATCATATATTATAAAAGTTTGACAACCACTACAAATTTCATCACTTGGCGCTGATCGGATATTTTTATCCGATCTTCACCTGAGGAGGATAACACCGGATTTCAGCCTGCAGAGATACTAGACGGATATCAATTAGTTCTATCTAATTACCACTGCTTAAATTTTAGTATTTAGGCAAAATAATAATAAAATACATGATACTTTCGCTACAATATTCAATCAAAAATTGAGGGGGAAGACCGGATGGACAAAAATTTTGGAAAATTTACCTTGTTAACTTTAAAAGCATGTAGCATACGTGCGTCTTGCAGGAGCGACTGGCGACCACTGCTGGGTGGGGCGTAACAAAATTATCTTTCGCGCAGTGTGGCTAACATTGAAAAATAAAGCCAAAATAGTGAGTTATTTGATTCCAACGGTCTTACCCCACCACCGATCTTACCCCAACGTACCGTACGTAGGCTGAAATCCGGTGTTATCCTCCTCAGGTGAAGATCGGATAAAAATATCCGATCAGCGCCAAGTGATGAAATTTGTAGTGGTTGTCAAACTTTTATAATATATGATTAAAAACCAAGATAGATTATAATTAACAAAAATCTGATTATAGAATAAGCAACGTAACTTGAAGTACTTATCTTAATAGATTAAATGCATACATCGCTAACAAAATATATAATTTAGAACATTAAGAAAAAATTAACAGCTATAATTATTAAAAGTATGTGCTTATTAATAATAATAAAAATAATTCTTAAAGCTTAATAAATCTAATTTTCTACTAATGTACACGCTTATTATTTTAAAAACTATTCTACCAATTCATAATTTGGCTCTAGTCTCCTTGGCTTCCCTTTATCACTCTCTCATATCCATAGTTTCACTTATATTTAAACACATAAATTTGCTTGAAATTACTACTTGTACCTATACGTACATAAAGAAGTAAGTAGTAAGTAAAGGTCATTCACTTGTAGCAATTTAACGACAATTCTATTAGAGACAAATGTCGAGAGAACCTAAACTTTGGGAACCATTAAATCGCCTAATTTTAAAATAAGGGGTAAGATCGGACAGCCCGAACGAAAAAAAGAGCGAAAAAAAAGTAATCATCTGGAACATCTATGTTCGTAGCCTTATATAGATTTCATTGATATCATATTAAAGCACATAAAAGATCGGATATATCCTTGTCATACACCTTGTGTTCTTTGCAATAGAAACAGTTTTAAATTACTGTCCGAACTTCCCCCTTAATGACCAAATTGTGATTATACTCATAAAAAAGTATATCGAGTTTTTCTAAGCGTATAAATAATAAAATATTGAGTGTACGAAGAGAAATGCTATTTTAAATTATGCTATGTTTATTCATCATCCGTTTGCACTATATTTCATTGACATAGCACTTACTGAACTCACAAAATTTAAGTTTTTACAACATCCTTCGAACTTGTCGTAAATCCGTCCGGTATTACCCCAACGTACCTTATGTTACTCAACAGGTAGGGAGGAGGTACTCATACCTCTAGAGTACTTTCAGTTATTGATAAAACTTTCTCAATAAAGTCGCTTTTATAGTTATAATAATTCATTTAAAAACTTTGCTACACCAACGTAGACTATTTATCGTAAAAACAGTCATAAGAAAACTTATAAATGTAGTGCCTGAAACCACTTAAGCGTTTAAAAAGTTTGCACAATTCTTAGCCATGGTTAAGATAAAAGTTTCTTATTAGCCATAAGCACTTTGTTTTGAACAGTAAATAACGAGTGACTCGGAGCGGCCATTTTGTTAGCATTGAATCTAATTTGGAGTGAATAGTGATACACGTCTACGTCGCAGACCACAATTTGCTTTAGACTAGGGTGCCATAAATTTGGCAATTACAGGCTCGATGGCAAAACAGAGCCACTAAGATGTTGCTTCCTAATGAAATATGTAATTAGCGTTTTTATCTTTTTTTTTCTTAGTTATTTCCATGTTTAGGATTTTTTTAAGTTTAAAACTTCCTGAAAGCTTTCTTGACGTTTTGGTTATGTATTGTTTCGTAGAGACTTAATTGTTTCATTTAAATTAAAATTTATTTACGATGTTACCTACTTATTATAAAACTATATTATTTATATAAGCTAGTTAGTGTTAATGGAAGAAAATTTGTGTGTTTTAAGTTGAAAATGCATAAATAACAGTGAAAAAACTGCGTATAAAATTTTAAAACAATATTTAAACTGACTGCACAGAAATGTACAAGACATTTTTAGAATGGATTTTTAAAATAGGTTATCTTGTTTTCATCTGTGACTTGGCGTTGAAACTAAGCAGCATGTTAGGCGTCTAGATTTGGGGTAAAATGCCGACGGCGACGCAGCGGCGCCATCCCAGCCAGACACTTTCTTGTAAGGAGGCAGCAAAAATGTGCTTTGGGAAACACAATATCATAACACTTTACGACGATTTTAGCTTAATTTAGTATTCAGTATACCTAAAGAAAAGGAACAATAAAAGGCCAGTTGCTATTATTATTGCCCGCGAGAAAAATATTAGGATTAGGAGGATAACAACTTTCTAACAGGTTTACTAAGAAATAGCCTAAAATGGGGTTTGAATTGTTTATTATGTAATGTTCCAATCATTTATCTCATAGTCGAGACACCTGCCATCAATTGACCACTGACTATAATATCCGATGATTTATTGACTAAGAAACACTTGAAATTTTCTTGACGACCCCATTGGCGCAATGATTAATATGCCGGTTTGGTGTTCCAAGGTTCATAGGTTCGATTTCCAGCAAGATGGAAATTTGAATGATGAGTTTAAATTTCTTAATCTTGTGTGTTGTCCATAGCTGAAGGCACCCATAACACAGGGGATTCTAGTGTAGGGCTATGACATTTGTAATGAATTTTGTAAGCTTTACGAAACAATTTAACCTGGTACCTAAAGCAAGTATTTCTTGTAATTAATAAGGCTACCACCACTCCGCGTTGGAGCAGCGTGGTGGAGTATGCTTAGGCCTCCTCAATAATGAGGAGAGACCCGTGCTCAGTAGTGGGCCATTAATGGGTTGTAGTAGCCATTAAGGGTAGGTATCAATAGAAAGTAGCGTTATTTTTTAATGAATTTGACAAAGTATGTCTTAGTTCTAGGCATGTGTAATAATTATTATTCACTATAGTTTTGGTTATATAACGTAGCGTAGGCACAATGTTTTCTGACTGTGATTATAAATTTTCCCAATTTATCACATAAATTTTCCTGATTTTGTTACTTTGATACATTAACATGCGAAAGTTTTAAGCACCAATTCGTAAGGATGTTATGGGGTGCTCGAACACATTTGTCAAGTCCAAAGTTTTGCAAAATATTACGGATATAAAATGAAATAAAAAATATTTTTCAGGTGAGTCCGATAAAAAATGTTTTTAAAATTTTGCCACTGTCTGTCTCATATATGACATAATCTGAGATAGTGACCTACGGGAAAGCCGTAATATGTTGACAGTTATTCTTCTACCAAGGCCACTCATCGTAGGGATTTGTGGAAGCGATGGCGCAGAGTGACTTTCTAAAAGTGATTGTAAAAACCAAGTTCGAATAAAATTATTTCATTTTCATTTTTAAGTAGGTCTGATTAAATCTACATACCTTGACTTGGATAAACACATGTTTAATTCTAAAATTATTTATTGAAGTTAAAAAAACGGGCAAACAGACAATGACATATGTATATGTATTCTTCAAGAAATGCCGAAGATAATGTGGTTGATTTATAAAAAGTCTGATCATTTTCTGTGAGATTTTCATACAAAATAGAAACAAGAAAATTAACTATATTATGCAAAAGTAAAATGTTTCGACAAAAAATGTCACAAAAATCCTGCTCCTGGAAATTATTTTTACTGAAACTGCGTTGAATGGAAAAATGTATACATATTTTTCATGGACCAATTTTGTCGTAGGTGCTGAATATATCGCTCTCAGCACAAAAGGGGTTTCTTTAGGAAACCGGTAAGAGATGTTTTATGGGCTTAATAAAATATCATCGGAGTATAAATCATGGGGTGTTAGGGTATTGCGAATTCGGAAATTGCTAAGTTTGAAGTGTACCTCACCTTATTGCTTTGCACTGAAAATTTGCATGGTCCGTAAAATGTTGCTATTAATTGTGGATTTATACCGTTTGTCAATTTGACTAAATTACATATTCATACTAGCTGACCCGGCAAACGTTTTGCCAAAAAATGTTAAGGGTGAACAACCCTTATCACTTAGGGGTATGAAAAATAGATAGTAGCCGATTCTCAGACTTACTGAATATGCATATAAAATTTGGTAAAAATCGGTAAAGCCGTTTCGGAGGAGTAAGGTAACTAACATTGTGACACGATAATTTCATATAATTATAAGATTTAAGTCATTAGGGAAATCGTTTCACAGTATACTTTTGGACTGTTTGTAAAACATAGACTTTCAGCACTAAATATTTCATGGGAAAAAAACTACTTATTATTGAGAATTTTTACATTCATTACTTTTAGGTTTTAGGCTATGTTTATATCCTATGGGTAATCTATACTATAATAAAACTGTAGGAGCACGTGTTCTGTACATTGAATATTTTTTTGAAATTTCGACTAAGGGGCACTTACATATCGAGATAGAACTCAAAATTATATTTTTTTTATTTATTGTCTGTCTGTCTGTCTGTCTGTCTGTCTGTCTGACCGATCATCACGCTTAAACCACTGGATGGATTTCATTGAAACTTGGTAAAGTTATTACCTATATACTGGTGTCTATTATAGGCTACTTTTTTTTTCGAATAATATTTAGGTTCCCTAGGGATAGGTGAATAAAGTTTGTATGGAATTTTTTTATAACGTCGTCCGATTTACTTCAAATTTGCAACAAAGGGTTATCACTTAAATTAATAGAATACGTGTTTCTCAGTTTTTAGATATTTTGTAAGGAAAAGAAAAAAAACACAAAAGAATGCGGGAATTTGTAAATTTTTAAGGTAACTTTCTGACTAAACTGAAAATGATTTTAACCCCATGTTTAAAAATTATTACAGTGAAATAAGTAATTTTCAATGTAAAATCAGTATTTAAAAAATAGCCAGCAAAGGATGCAAAAATGGGGATAAAGTTGGTACAATTAGAGGTGCAGTGTTTATTCGAGCTGACTTAAGTTTTGTCATTTTTGTTGCGGGCTTAGATTTTTGTGAGACTTTCACTGAGAGATAGAGAAGGTTCTGGAGCAAAACACAGGCCACTTATTATCCTGGAATTCCAGCGGAATCAGGATTCACGCTGGAAAAACTACTATGCGCGAAGGTGCGAGTTTCATTTTTATAGGACTTTCACTGGGAGATAGAGGCAGTTTTGGAGCAATATACAGGATAATTTTATCCCGGAATTCCGTGGAATCCTTATTCACGCGGGAAAAACTCATATTCGGGAAATAGGTCGCGGGTTCAGATATTTATGGGACTTTCAGTGGAAGGTAGAGAAGGTTATGGAGCAGTATATAGGCTACTTTTTGTTCCGGACTTCCTGCGAGATCGAGATTTACACGGGAAAAACTCCCTCCACTCAACTGCTCTGTAGAAGTTGTGAAAAAATTCATTAAACATTTTCGCGCGCCAAAAATACTCGCACAATGCGAATTCTGTGGCATCCTACTAATATTATAAATGTGAAGATTTGTATGTTTGGTCCTCAATCACGAAAAAACGGATGAATGGCTTTGGATGAAATTTGGTACACGGATAGTTTATAACCCAGAATAATACAGGACACTTTTTATCCCGGAAATCCCGCGGGATCCGATTTTACGCGGGAAAAACTTCGACGAGTATGGGTATAGCTTCATAACAAACATATTAATATAAAAGTAACAAGGCTGTCTTTCCGAAAATCCCGCGGGATCGGGAGCTTATCCCGAAATTCCTACGGGAGCGAGACCTACGCGGCTGATACTTACGGGTCCCGAAGCGAAGCGAGGGCGGTTCGCTAGTATATTATATAGGTATATCTGGGCGTATGTATGGGTAATATACCTTACCATACGTAGCAATTGTTTACTAAAAATAGATTAAAATAAATTACTTTAACCATCGACGTCTAAAAATAAAATAGTTTTGATGTGAACGACGTAAGTGAGGTTTTAAAAACCTTGGTTTTATTTCTTCAAAAGTACCTATGTACATAAACATTTCACACACAGATAGCGGATCTGTACGTAAATAAAATGGAATAGACTTATGTATTTATTGCGTATGTGTGACTGACGACGAACTTAGTAGTGTATTGTGTAGTAGGTTTGTCTACTACAAATCACACTAAAAAATCACTTACTATCGAGCCATACTTCACCCTTAAAGAGGCACTAGATAATGTAGTGAAAAAATATTAGATGACAAATCATTTAAATATGTCTTTATGTGCGTGCTTTTTACGGTATGATATTTATTATTATTTTACCACCTTTTCTGCTTTATTCTGGAACGTACAGAACGTTCTACTTAACTATATTTTGCTCTACTTTATTCTTGTCTTAAGACATTATCTCACACATGCATCATTATTATCACCAGCTAACTGCATGCAATTTTAAAGTTGTTTGTTCAAGACAGCGTTTGTTTGACTTGAATGTCTCTGTACCGTGCTTTTGTTACAATGTAAGACACGTTTGCGACGAGCCCTAAAAATTAACCTATTGTCCATGTTACAAACAGCTACACAAAATGTTTGGGGGACAGAATATTTTGAGGTCAATTGAGAACTACGTCTACACACCCGTACATAATTATGTTGAAACAACTTTAATAATAATATCACTATACACTCATAGCTCCACACTAGGATTCCCTGTGTCGTGAGTGCCATGGACAACACACTGGACGAGTACACACACCCAGACCTAGAACGGTAATTTAAACCCATCATTCAAATTTCTGCCTCACTGGGAATCGAACTTGACATCTAACTGTAAAGTAAACTATAAACTGAACTTTAACTTCAAAATGAACTTTAACCTATCACCGTACCTTTCCCTACCCTACTGTACTTAGGTTGTTGTTGTTATAAATTATTCAACCATGTTGGTTTAAAATAAGAATACACCACTTCTTTAAGAAAACGTACATACCTAATATAACGCACTTCCGTGGAATTTTTTACATTATTCCCTACACAATTTTTCGCTAGTACGTCTATTATGTTTATAGCAGTTTCTCCTAAAACTCCCACGCTATAAGACTCTTAATTTAAATTTGTAGCGAGGGAACAAACAGAGTACATGATGTTGTCTGAGAAGGCCGGAAGCGAACCATGACAGACGCTAAAGCAGACCCTCCCTGAGGAGACCTGCAAGATATTTTACAGCGTTGACGCTAATTACTGCCTGCGGACTAGCGGCAGAACCCACCACAAACATGCACAAAATTAAAGTCGATGTTTTGTTCCTACATCGCTTAATATTATAGGTAGTAAGTATTAAACCGCTTTTTCTTGTGTCCATGTTTCTTTATACATTAAACGAGTTTTTTTTTTAATTTTAATACATTAAGTTAAAGGTGTCATTAGTGCTGACCATGAGAGAAGGAGGAAGTAAGAAAGTACTAGCTTCCAAATCTTAAGCAGGAACATGGTAATCGTTTGGCGGCTGAGTCAAGCAAGTGGATGTTAGGCTAGCCAGCCGGATGTCAGCCTTCTAGCCCTACGGATTAAACTACATCGTATAGAGTCCAGCGACTTGAAAAAGAGGGCCAGGTGTCGACATATTATAAACATGTTCACAGATATGTTAGTTAATCTACTTTGCAACATTCCGCGAGTAAATTCGTATGTATGAATGATGTATACTTTCATGCAAGTGGCACCGCCCTCCCTCCCAAATAGGAACATGCAATGACAATGAACAAAAAATGTAGGTATACCTACACCAACATTCATACCTCCACCAACACGTGTTTAGCCCCAAAACAGGGCAAAATAAAATCCAAAGCAGGGTAAGTAGACTCTACGATGGTCAGTCGGAAAGTTGCATTTTATTTACACAATAATTTAACTGAGAGAACATTTCAAAACTAAATTCATTTCGGCGCTATGTGTACGTCACTATACACAGGATATTTATTTACTCGTTTCATCTATAAACCGAAAAGATTCAAATTAAACACATTGCAGACATCGTCCGTCTGTCTGGCGAGTGAAAATTAACCAGAGCAAACAAGCTATGTCGGACGCGGGACTGGGGCTCTCAGTGCGCCTGTGTTTTGTGTGTACAACGTCACCAATATCCTAATTGACGTATCAGCTCGCTGCCGGCCGTTCGACCAACGAGTCTATATCTAACAATTTGTATGACTGTGGCAGAGTATAGTTTCCACAGCATACAGTGAATCGAAATAAGGCTAGGTTAGAATATTGGCAACTTGTGTGCAATATACAGGCAACCCTTTTGTAGGGCGTATTTCCAAGGAAAGTTTGATAGGTACCTATGGTACCTACCTATAAAATCTAGGTACATAGGTTACCTATGTCGCACTTGTTGAGTGGTAGTTGCAAATGTATGATCGAACAAATCTTCTGTTCTACTCCATGGTCTTCTTAGTGTGCAAAGGTTGCCAAAGAGTTTTGAACTATCCGCAAAGAAATATTGATGGAGTATGTTTCATTGAAGAGTATTATCTACTCAGTGGCGGCCTTAGGGGGTGGCGAACGGGGCAATCGCCCGGGGCCTCGCTCTTGCAGGGGCCTCGCGCAACAACCCAAGCAAATAAAAACAAAAATATTTTTTTTGACCAACTTGAGATAGAATTGAATCAATATAAATATAAAACTCTTTCGTTACCGAGTGACTGACTTACAGACAACGCAGAGCCGAAACTACAGAACGGAAGCTGAAATTTGCCATACAAGTTCCTTGGGGAGTATTGGGAAGCACTAAGAAAGGATTTTTGGCATTTTCCTCCTAAATGGATAAAAAGGGGGATAAACTGAGAGAAAAATTCTACGTGATCGAAGCAGTGGAGGAAAGCTAGTTTCATTATTATAAGGCAATATTATGGAAACATTGAGATACTATTTACTAAAATAATATAGTACCTCAATGTATGGAAATAAGCATTAGCTGTATTAGTGACGGATTAGTCTTGCGTTGATTTATTATAGTGTTGTCTCTTGATTTGCTGCAATCGCTTTACATATTTAATTTACTGCAATTTGTACCGGTACATATTAATTTAATTATTCAGTGATAACTTGTATTTATAGTAATGTAGAATTGTGATTTTTACTAAGTTTTTTTATTTATTTTTACAAATTTCCCGCTACATTACATTAATTTAAACCATTGAGATAAACAACATCCATGTGAACTAACAATTTCCCTATACACTTCAAAATTACAGCAAGAATACAGCAATAGAATGAAAAAAGAAATAGGTAGGTATGTAGATTTAAGTTTACTTTTCTTGAGTGATAGTAGGTATTTTATTTTCTTATTTTCTGTTCTGTTTCGGCCGGAATACGTATCTATTTAAAGTAGTGTCTTGGAACCTACTTGTATTTTATAAGTCGGAGGAATAGAAAGATTATAAAGTAGGTATCAGTAATTCAGCAAAATGAGTCAGTAAAGGGGCAGGACCACAAAATCACATGTAAAGCATTTAATATCGTGCTATCGTTTTTACGAGAACGTAGCAAGCGGAGTGAAATATGTGAGCCAGTGGTTACGCGCTGCAGAGCGGGGAAGAAATGTGATCTCATGGGGCTCCTAATATCCACAGCCTTCCTAACCAGGGAACGTGGGAAGTTTACACTTTCTCAATTATCTCGCTGAGGAATGGCACAATTAAGTTATCTACTAAATATTGCCTTAAAGGCATGTGGGGGTCCGTACCGGTACCGAGGTCTATATCCTTGATAGCGTATGGAGATAAGCGTCTTGACTTCAATTAACATGTTATGTTAATAAATAACGTAAATATTATTAACTAAAAACGTCAGAATAAGGTTGCCAGCTCTTGCCGGAAATTTGCTTATACCTACTAATAAATATCCTATGCGAATACTTCGTGGTTGTTATATCAATAACTATCTGTCTTCTCATGGGCTCTTTTTGTTTCTGTTTATTCCCATGCTGGGGTAAGTTTTTTAAAAATCCTCTCTTAGTGCTACCCTACATGTTTGGATTCCGATTGTGCATTACCTGCCAGTCAACCAGTACCTAACAGGAGGGTTTTATTATATTGATTCGGTGTAAATAAGAGCATTTTTGGTTGTAATTTAACCGGCTAGAATAATCATAATTCATTCCTTGCTTGCACCAGTAGGTATGTCGAAGGCACCATAGAAGTTGGCCTCCCTGCTACCGCCCTCTTGCTTCAGTCGTTGCCGCGTCATATCCCGGTCTCTTAAGATTTCTTTCTCCCCTCTTCTTTCTTGGTTAGAAGTGCGTCGGAGAGACCTTTAGTAGCTATAATCTTAAAGAATCTTTATATTCCTGAAAAAACCTACAATTCAATTCTATAACTTGAGGCCTAAGTCTGATAAAATTTGTAAATTGTACAGAAGTACAAATAAGTACCTAATAGAATAGAAATTACGTTTTTTTAATTCATTTGACACATTTGGTAGGTATACGAAATCTGTCAAAAACATTACAAATTACGTGCCTCAATTATCGCTCCTAAATTAGCTTAATAGGGCCCCTCAACTGTCAATTAAAAAGGTAAATAAACGTGTCAAGTTTTGTATCTCAAAACGCGATGACATTATAACGCGCGTAACAGTCATTATAGTAAGTCGAATCACCGGCTTCATTACAGAGTGCCAATCACATCGTCTCGCGTGAAATCATAACTCAGCGAGACGCCTGCCCTTCTCGATCTATGGGGAAGCTCTATCCATGGCGTTTAATTATAGCCCGACCCCAAGCGTTATACCTGAAGATCGTTAATCTTTCTTAAAGATATATCCCGCCTTAGAAACAGCCTTCATTCTACGCCCTCAACACTAATCGCTCCGTGTCGCACACTAGGCACTTCGATCTAACCTCCTTGAATGGTCAGACCACAGCTTATAAGCGAGTTAGATAATATAAAAAAATTAAAGAAATCAAATATATTTCTTTATTTGTTCTCCATTGTAAAAATACGAGAACTTAAAGTTCTAAATTATGACGCAATTTTATACGTCACATATCATTATGACTGTTTGGTTATAGTATTCTATAAAAGTATCTCGTACTGATAAATCAAGCTTATGGAAATAATTTCAGATAAAACTATTTTCTTTTCATAAATTATATTTTTGGACACTAGTTTAAAAGAGTAAATTCAGACGTATGTTAGAATTTTAGAGAACAGACGTAATAATTTATGTCACATAAATATTTGTTCCACTCGGGAGTTAGCCCCTCCATTCGTTTTGGAGGCAGGGCCACTACGACCTAGGCTATATTATATCGTTACAAGTCCGCAGTGAGACACTATAAACCGCCACTGCTTAACCTTTCGCGTTGTTTCGCTACATCCATATTGGAAAGTCTTTGAACTTTCCCCTCGGGCATTAAGACGGCACGGCTTTACGTGGCTCGATCTCTATTTCGACGTTTATGTTTATTGATTAGCACCGCGATGGCAGATTTCAATAAGCTCCATTAACCAATTTGGTCTCTGGGATCTCTTGATTAAGTTTATGACGTTTTGTCTCGTCGCTTAGGGCGCATTCATGTAGAACGCTGGTTACCGGCGCTGATCTGCCAGCGCTTATCGGTATAGTCTAAGATCCGAATCTAAATCGACATTCATCGGGTTGATAAGAGAATCAAACACACTAATAGAAACTTTTTTTGATAGTTAAAAATATTTGTTAATATTTAACAAATAATTTATTAGAGACCACTTTTTAGTGCTTAATAAATATTTCTTAGTATTGTAAAAGGTTTATTAATATGTAATAAATGAATATCAGATTTATTAAACACAAAAAAATCATTTTAAATACTAAGAAATATTTGTTTAATACTAAAGAGTGGTATAAACTAATACTTAATATTCTGTCCAGGATTTTTGTTGTCTACCCATTTTTAATATATTTTCTAATATATACGAAATTTATTATTTTATAATTTTGATTCTCTTTTCAACCCGATGAATGTCGATTTAGATTCGGATCTTAGACTATACCGATACGTGCTGACAGATAGGGACAGGGATGGGCAAATGGGAAAAACATATCGACATTTATCGTATCGATATTTTCCAAATGTATCGATATATACCACCCAAGAAATTTAATATTGATATTTCGATATATCGGTATGTTTTGCCCAATGTGCAATTATTTATAAAAATTGCCAAAATATTCGAAATTTTAAAGTACCTAAATACACATCTGGCTGTTATGACATCAGTTTTATTATTAAAAAACCTGTTTATGTACCTGTAGCCAAGAAAAAATCAACATACAGTCACAAACTTATCTGGTCCGGTTGCCAAAATTGCAACTAATGCAAATGTTATACTGTTGTCAGACAAAGACCAAGACAGTAGCGCCCCTCTTACCGGGTCAGATTAGTTTATTTTTATTTTATATATATTTTTATTTTATAGATATTTATCTGAAAAAATATCGATATTTTGATATATCGATATTTTTTACCCAAACCTACTGGCAGATCGGCGCCGGTAACCAGCGTACTTTTCGAATGCGCCCTTACGCTTGATTGGATAACGGATAAGTTAAACGTTAAGTCGTTCACAGCCGCTCATTCGAAATTCGAATTGATTTTATCTTTCTTTTAACCTTTAACCGTAAATACATAGAAATAAGACAGGCACAGTCCGTTATGAGTCTAGACTCACTCATATTTGCAATTAATTAATTTCAAAAGTACAAATAAAAAGGGTTGAGGAAAGTTGTTTTTTTTATTAAAATAGGCATTTACTTTCCTTTATTAGTCGTTTACTTTGGGAATTTTTATGTTTCATTTTTTATGGAATTAAGATTTCAAACGAGCTTGCAGCATCATCTTTTCAGTGCCGCCCATCACAACTGTGACTGAACTAGATTAAGACGGAATTTAAGGACTGGGATGGTTAGCCCAGTTAAGTAGATGGTGTTAGAATATTGGTTAGTTAGTTAACAAGTGTGAGGACACGGACTGTTAGTGATGGTTAGTCCGGTTAGTTAGTGTGAGTAATAGTCCCGTTAGTATTTTTAGTATGAGTTTCGTTCTAAGTCGGTTACGGATGCGTTGCTACCCCTGAGGATTTAGATGGTTGCCTCTAAAAAATGTTTAAACCGCCAAGAAGACTGACACTTATCGACTAATCGATAGGGAAGTGTCAATTCATTCTTCAGCCAGTGTGTCTTCCTCGCATGACACATAAATATTTAGTAGTAGCTAGTACTAGATCGTAGATTGATATTGTTGCACAGTAAAATCGATCGTTGACACAAGTCTCAAGGGCTGCTGTTAGGCACAGGCCGGAGCGGGACTGTTCAAATACCGTCGCCGGCGCCGGCCGCTTTCAATTAACTTCAGAAACTATTTGTTCACCAGGTGCAATCCTCTTCATATTTGTCTTGACTTTATAACTTTCGGAACAAAGTTCTAAATATAATATCATACTAGCTTCCGCCCGCAGGCTTCGCCCGCGTGGAATTCGTCTAAACTTTAATCCCCTATTTCACCCCGTTCGGGGTGGTATTTCTAAAAATCCTCTCTTAGTGCTCCCCTACACTCCCCAAGGAACAAACATGCTAAATTTCAGCTTCTTCCATTCAGTGGTGTCGGCTGTGCGTTGTTTGTCACTCAATCACCAGTAACGCAAGAGTTTTATATAGGTATTAAGATTTGTCTACGTACTAATGTATGACGGTATTGATAGCTATGGTTATCGTGATATCGTGTTCGTAAAATTTCAAAATTAGAACTTTAATTATGGATGAAAGATGGAATTATTGGCGGTGCCTTGTTATTCTGATTAAGAATAAAATTAGGCAAGTTTATGCGGTATTCGAAGTATTCGTAAGTACCTTTAAGTACACATATGTACATTATTTTTTGTCACACGTTATGCATTTAAATCTAACACGGTAAGCATGAAAAATTAAGGCTTTTCGAATAATTATTAAATAACAGTTATATTTTTCATATTTTCAAAAATATAATTAAAGCTATTATTTATTTTTATCTAGGACACCAATTTCAATTTAGAAGACAAATGTAAAATAAGTCTGAATGACTACATTAAGTTGATTGTTCATAATCGTGATGTAATTTACTATTTGGATTAACTAATTATGTATCCATCCATTTTCATCCTTTGTTTCTGTTCTGGCCTGGTTGTCTGGAAGAAACCACTGAGTAGGTACCTGACTAGCCGATGAAAACATTTCCTTGTGTCGAATAAAGAGTATGCTATTTCAAAGATAACAATTCTATTTCACTCTATTGATTTCTATTTCAAAGGATACAATTTGTGTGCCTAATACGGTATAATGTACTAAAATGTAAGCAGACAGTGCAGTACAGACATTGAGGACAGCGTGTCCACAGACCGACACTGTACAAATACTGCGGACTCGCCTGCTTTCCAATTAACTTCGGTCGCTGTTTGATTTATTCGAGACATCCTCCATATTCCATGTTTATTGTTTGATCTGAAACATCCAGAACTAAGCACTACGTTGTTAATATACATATAATATAATAATGTCTATATATCCTAAAAATTATAGATAATACCAGATAGGGTGGTTGAGTCGTGGATAGGTACTTACATGCCATTTGTCGATATATTACTGTTTAATGGTTGGCTCGAAGGACCATGCAAAAGTGTGGTGCTAGTTGTTAGTTATTTATTAGAAACCTACAGGCTTTAAAAAAATACTTAAAGATTTTTAAATTCTCGCCGTCATTTGGCGTATACAATGAACCTTCGTAGCAGAGCTGGAAAGCTGGCTGTGTGTTTTTGTGGGTTGCCATTAAAACGAATTCCATTATTTGGACATGCGAACGGGATATTTGGTCCACAATGAAGGAACCGATATGTTATTCAAGGAATATAATTCAAAATATTGTTTTTATTGATAAACACCAAGTTATTTCGCGCGTAAAGTAGTACCTAATTCGAAACTTACTCTTGACATCATTTATGGGCACCATGTGGATTTTTTATTCCATTATATTTTTTATTTACTGAATCTTTATGGTTTATTTATAAATATTTAAAACTGTATAAGTTCTACGGTGAATTGCCAGAAAGCTTCGCAGGTAAACTTTCCAGACGAGAGAGATTTCTCGATGGAAATTGAATGACTGTTAATTAAGCATGTTCTGACCCCTAAATCATAACCCTTCCGAAAACAACACAAAAAATAAATTGGGAAAAATTCAATTCGGGATAACGATGCCGAAATTAAAATCAGGGAGATTTATTATCTTTGGACCGTTGGTAATCCGTTTTGGTCCAATGACTCTGCTTTCTAAAATTAAAACGGTCCCAAATGTTACTTTTATATTCTCTCTATGCCAGGGATTCTTAAACAATTCTTCTGCAAGAGATCCAAAAAAAACTGATACATCAGACCCCCATAGCCAAATTACTTTAAAAATCCAATGTCTAGTCCTATCGTTTAGGTACTTACTTACGAATTTAAAACTGGTGCGGTTGGTTGCGTCATCGAAATCAAAATTTAAGTGTCGAGTTTTTTAAAATACTAGGAATTTTTACAACACATTAATCTTACAGTCCTAACAAACACTATTTTAATACTATCTCGAAAAATTTAATTAAAACCTTGTGATAATTGTTAGAGTAAATTTTAGACCCTGTAGACCCCTAACTTAATTTTTCATTTATGACCCATGGAAAACCGATTTCGATTCTAGAGGGTCGGTATTGACCATTTTGGCAGTTCCTGCTTCTACGCCTTACACAAAAGAGCAAAGGCTTTCTAGACTCGAATCGGCAGCGAGCTTCGAGAAAAGTAAGTACTCATCTGGGTTATGTAGGTAATATATGAATTAGTCTTGAAAACCATTAAGGATGTGGCTGACTAAATAAGAAAGCGGGTAAAATATTTTTTTTAATAAATGATAGCCTAAGGTGATCGAAAACTAGCTCGTAGTTTGTAGCTTGTAGCTTTCCGCGTGATGTGGCTATCTTAAACAAAAATATGTTTTCATACTCACCTGGTAGGTCAAGAGATTTAAGTTTGTCCTGGATTGGTTATTTTAGAGGTTTCAGTCCTCAAGGGAAGCAACACAGTCATCTATGATCGATTTAGAACAAGACTTTTACTAAAACGTATCTACTAAGTACCTAAGTAGATATGTTACTAACAGGACTAACTATCACTAACATCCCTGCACTAGTCCTTACTTCTCAAACCTACTACTATCTACTCGAACTCGAACTACGAACTCATCAGTTCGTATCTCAATGAAGGCCGAGGGCCGAAGGCATGTCTTAACGCCAATAAGTACCTATGACAAATAGCTAACAATAAAAAGCCAATAAAAGTAATACATAATAATAATAACACCAACGCGACGGCTGTACGTGCTCTCAAAAGCACGGAATCGCTCAAAAAATTTACAACTAGCACTAACTCATTACGAGTTCCCTATAATGTTATGACGGAAAGATTATCTGTATACCGTTACTCACGCAAGGTGGAACAAGTACCCACAGACTAGCAAATGCGGCAAAACCTCTCTAAAATGAGGTTTTAATCGTGTTCATTTAAGCAGATTTAAGGAGCTTCCTCTCAACCCACAATGCGGCTTGAGATCCGCGGAAACGCCAACAATACCTATAATAACGTTTTATGACTGTGCCAGGTCGCACGTCGTTCGCGTACTTGTGAGCTATTTCTAAGAATGTATTGTAAGCAGCGAATTTAATTCTACTTGTATTGGCTTCAACTCCTTAAAGGCCCAATACTGAGTTTATTTATTACCAGTTATCATTTTTATAAGCAGCGACAGCCAAGTCGTTTGAACGAAGGACTCTTGAAGGCTTAGGTACAAATCCAGAGCGCATCTGTAAAATTATGTGTGTTTCAGCAATTCATTATGTCAAGGAAAACATCGTGAAGAAACCTCACACCTATGAGAGCTCCATAAT
Organism: Hesperia comma; assembly: GCA_905404135.1. NCBI lineage: Eukaryota > Metazoa > Arthropoda > Insecta > Lepidoptera > Hesperiidae > Hesperia > Hesperia comma. Next base: position 5,571,344 of record FR990020.1, read on the forward strand.
GTTCTCAAAGGTGTGTGAGATTTACTACTGGGCAGCGGCAGCTCGGTTGCGGATATATTATGACCTTTATCCGCCATAAATCATGGGAGACTCGAGCCCAGTACACGCCGGGCCGTTCGCGTTTGATATCGAATCCATTTTAATAGCAATCCACACAAATGACAACTTTCCATCCCTGTGATTAAAGTAAATTGTAGATTGATGGCGAAAATTCAAAATGCTCTGGTAAATTTTGCTTACAAGCTAAATTGAATGGTGAACTGTGAACACACGTATAAATGTTTTGAGCGGGGAGTGGCCTGTGGCAATTCCATATCCTTGGCGTACTCAAGTACTCCTACTCAAGTACCTACTCAAGTATACCTAGTAGGATGTTTATGGGTTGCAATAATAGGGTACTTTCCGTAATGCAAAATAAAGTATGAAATTTGATAAAAATAAAAATTTATGTAGAAATATACTTTAATATTCTGATTTTGAGTCATAAAAGCACATAATTATTTTAATAAACAATATTAAAATTCGGAATTTTTAATCGGCACGTCACGTGAGACGTGACCTAAAACACGAGAGGCATTGGTGTGACGTCATAAAGGCAAACCTATTCCTCCAAGAACCAAACTGTCAGTTCAGTTTCGTGCATAACAACTTGAATGAATACCGGTCTTACATACAGTGCCACAAACTTATTTGACCCGGTAAGGGTGGCGCTACTGTCTTGGTATTTTTCTGACAACAGTATAAAATTTTATTCTCTTTGTATTTGCAATCTCCAAGAAAACCTGAAATTCGATTTAGATTTATTTTTAATATAATTTTTGTAAATTAATTTTTGTTATTTAATTCAATTTTAATTTTTGTTATTTAATTTTTGTAATTTAATTTTTATTATTTAATGTGTATGGAATATTTTAATTTGTGTTTGATTTTGTTAATGTCATAAATAATTTCATTTGTTTTAATTTAATTTAATCTTAATTTAATTTTGTTATCGATGTCTTGTTTTTCATGCTGTCGTCGCCTATAATTATTCTAGCACTTATCTTGTTTTTTTTTGTATTGTTTATTTACTAAATGTAATAGTGTATAGAATGTTGGCGACCTTTTAATAAATAAATAAATAAATAAACATTTGCATTAGTTCCAATTTTGGCCACCGGGTCAGATAAGTTTGTGGCACTGTACAATTTAACATTATTACGTCATCAAAATGGCTGACAAGTTCTGACAGCGTTTTTCCGGAAATAAAAAAAGAATTAATATTTTCTTTTATTTTAAGGCGAGAAAGCGTGTTTATTTTGCCGAAATATATTTTTGTTGCTTTTTATTGGGAAAATCAAATTTATTTTTCATTACCGAAAGTACCATATGATGTTGATGATGTTTCTACGAATAATTTTTAACTAACGAATCCCAACGAAAATGTTTCGCTTAACAAACGATTACAATAATATTAAAATTATATAAATAATTCGCTTCTGTTTAGCATCGTTTAGGTACGAAAAGGTAAACATCGTAAAGCTGAGACAGTAGGAAGTGAGCTGCGCAAATAAGATTATAATTTCACAGAAGTTACAGAAGACAAAGCGTTTAAAGAGTTTTACAATAAAATTTTAAGGTCGAGTTAACTTAATTTTTTTAGAGAATGAAAAATAATATGAAAAACTTGCTTTCAGCTTTGTACAAGTTATTAAACCTGAAAGTGGTCTTCATTCACCATGGTTATCTATTAATACCCTCTATGCCTGAGACACACGAGGCTAGAATTTCAAGCAAGGATAGTAAGCTAGCAAAACTATCTTGGCTTAAGACGCTAGCCTGCTAGCTTTCTCACTAGTTTAATAGCCTAGAAAAGAAGTTAGTACAAGCTAAATTTGGAAAATTATAGTATTTAAATGATAACCGAACTGAAATCCTACTTCCTACTAATATTATAAATGCGAAAGTTTGTAAAGATGTATGTGTGTGTGTGTGTGTGTGTGTGTGTGTTTGTTGCTCTTTCACGCAAAAACTACTGAACGGATTTTCATGAAACTTTGCAGTAATATAGCTTAGACATCGGAATAACATAATTTGTTAAAATTTGTAAAGATTTTTGAAGGGACTGGTTCCCCGAAGCGAAGCGAGGGCGGATTTACTAGTAATTAATAAGGTTTAACAGGTGTTTTTTTTGTTTTTATCTGTTCAAAATTATTCTGCGCAGCTTTTTGCAAAATTACATAAATGGTAGGTATATTTATGAACATAAAGTAATCAATAATTGAGCATAAATTTTAGCTTTTTACACCTCCCTATGTAATCTTTAAGTATGTGCAATATGTTTATGTTAATAACTACTATTAAGTGCAATATGTTTACCAAAATTTCTGTTCGCGTATTGTTATATAGATTTTGCCTGCAGCGTAAAAGTTATCTTGAAATATATCTAAACTATTGTTTGCTATAGCAGACGGTTTAACGAGTTGTTGAAATGGAGCGCACTTTTATTACTGTGAACGTCGGGCTTAGCGACAAAAGCTCATATTTTCAGTACATAAATAATTTATTTTAATAGGTCTGTTATCCTTGTTATTGTGGTTGTACTTTTCACAAACAACAGGAATAAATCAGATGTAATATTTAAAAGAAAATAAGACTGTTATTAAGATATGTGTGTCTTGAAGCGTTGGTTTTAAGCTAGGTACGCCAAATTTAGTTTTATCCAAGTCGCCGAGAAATTAGTTTGGTGTTAGATTTCCAGATTAGACTGACCTTTAACATGGATTTCAGTAGTTTCTTTGTATACCAAAAGATTTTTCAAACTTATACGAATATTAAAGTTTTATCGAATTGACATTTTAGGTGCATCAGTTGTCAACTTTCCTGTTTATAAATTGTATTATAAATAAAAAAAATAGTAAACCAATGTTTATTAACTTGTTGATATTAGTTATTAATAAAATTTATGAGTGTGCATTTGAAAATAAATACTTAATTTATAACAGAAGATTAAAAACTTTGAAAATTAAAAGTGTGACAGAGATTCGAACCTAGATCTACCCCATGTTGCTACGTTCAAAATTATCACTCATACTTTAGTAGTTATGTCATTAAAATGTTCCTAAATTGTCCAGCCAAACACCGCGCAATAACTTACTCGGTGTTCCCCTTGATTAATAGTCTTAGAGCCTACAATATATTATTGTAGATAAGGTACCGATGACTAAGTGGATCCCATTATGCTAAACTACGACCATTTCTTTGGAAACTATTCCAAGGATGGCCACTTTTATCTGGTTACATATTTCACGAACGCGTTTCCGTATTCCGAATGCGTTGCACCGCTGTGATTTAGCGAAGGGTTTTTTTTTTGTTATAAGGGTTCGATACTATCTGCAATACCCTGTTTACTTTATTTCAGTGATAAGGATTGTAGTATTATTGGCACGGAATTGATGGAATTTATAGAGGTCTCTTCCGGTAAAGCAATAGCCAAGTAGTTGAATATTGAACTGCGAATTACCGACTCCTTCAAATTTTAATTTTATGTGCGTACTAGTAAATCCGCCCTCGCTTCGCTTCGGGAAACCAGTCCCTTCAAAAATCTCTATAAATTTTAACAAATTATGTTATTCCGATGTCTAAGTTATATTACTGCAAAGTTTCATGAAAATCCGTTCAGTAGTTTTTGCGTGAAAGAGCAACAAACACACACACACACTCACTCACTCACTCACTCACATACATACATCCTTACAAACTTTCGCATTTATAATATTAGTAGGATTACAATTGAATTATCACTTGCTTCGGTGAAGGAAAACGTCGTTAGGATGCGTACAAAGCAGAACAACGATTTGGTAATTTATAAACGCATAAGTATAGATTGACAGATTTTTTATATGGAATTATGTCAAAAGTGTGCAAACTATTTAATCGTGCAGCAATTGAAGAATTAGCGGATCAATTAGCGGAATAGAGACCTAGAGAGTTTTTCGCAATGTTCTCAAAAATGTGTGAAGTCCACCAATCCGAACTTGGTTATCAAAATCAATCCCGTATCTCACTCACACAGCAAACTGAGCTTGAGCTACAACTGTCTCTTCTCAACTGCTTATTTTAATTGTTCATCCTAGAATTGACCCTGTAAAGACGTGCACGACATTTAGATGTAAGCAATTTTCAACGAAAAATAGACATTGTGAGCTACTGCGGCACGTTAGGCGACTTTAGAACTCGTTATCGTCTGAAGCTAACGTCGCGAGGATCCCGCCTTGCCTCACAACAAATGCTTTGTCAAACTTGTTCCAAACACTTAAGGAGGTTTACCTACTCTGTGGTATAATGCACGGTGCAGTTGGGTAACTTCACTTGTTTACGGGGATTTTGTAAAACAAAAAAATACATTTTCAATTATCTATTCGGGATATTGTAACAAACAGGTTATTATAGACAACCCTATAACATACCTATACTTGAATAGCCACTCCCCGCTAAAAAAGTTTTATTACGTGCGCTCACAGTTCAATTTAGCCTGTAAGCAAAATTTACTTCAGTCATTTTAAATTGTGTTCATCAATCAATTACAATAAATGTTACACACACAGTAGCGGAAAACTGGCATCGAACATGACCGAAGTATATTGGTAGTGACCCTCTCTTGGAAGCAAGGCATCCCAGGTCTCTCTACCTAGGCCAAATAGCTTTAATTAATAATCTTTTCAAAATTCAAAATCCATTTATTTAATCTCATAAGAAACACTATAAAATATAAGATGCACATAAGTGCATATAAGATGCACACACATACCTACACACACATACAAAACAGTTATCAATATTTAAACGACGTATGTTCATAAATGTCACGTTATAAGTTTACAACAACAATTTACTTTGAATAACACCAAATAACCATATTTGAATCGGATGTCTTATACGATCCCTAACGGATGGTTGCTTCGGACGAGCTGCAGATAACAGACTTATGGTTGTTCCAAAGACTTCACTTCACTACACTTTATGCTTCTTTCTGTTTTGTTTTGACTTTATTCGGCTTTAGTATCTGACGTAATCTAGTTCAATCCGCTTATGGGATCTGCTATAAATTTTTAACGAACGCAGGAATACAAAGTTAGCCTAATACTACTTATAAACAATTTAAACTGAACAGGAAAATGTACTTACTTGTAGCTGAAGGAAAACAAATGGTGATTAAAATTGCATACAGTTAGTTACAATTTAAATGAAGTTATTTACTCACTTTGAATTTCGGAGAAAATTTCTTCAAACTTCTGCAAGCTTTTGCGTACATAGAAATGGGAAACCAGATAAAGGCAATAATAATTGTTTGATGAAAAGAAGTGAAAATACCGAGAGGAAGTGAAAATACGATATTTACCGACAATCGAATAAATGAGCCAACTAAATTTAACTTGTCATCACCACCCATGGAAGTCATAAAACTCCTACGATTCAGCCAAATTAACTTTATATATTCTAGCAATTTAACCTTTCGAGTAGGTGCAAATATGCATTTCCATTTATCCACCGGCTAGTCATGAAAGGACCCAAATTATTCTTTTCATCGCAGGGTGCAAGGTGTACTGAAGTGTAATCCACGTAGCTTAATAAAGGGGCACTTCGGATCTCCCCAGATATGGGAAGGTGAGCGCCGATATATCAGAAGATTAGTCGTTCACCGCCGCGACGTTCGTAGGCAGCCGTTGAATGTAAAGTGGTTAGGGCGGAAACGGTTAGATGGTTCTAAAGATCATGTAGTATACCTTCCAAAGGATTCATAAGTGCTTGAAAGCTTGTATTAGCACAACTGATGTGTTAAGGTGTTTTGAGTATTCAAAATTGTTCTCGTATTCTTAAACGTGGCTAAAATAGGAGTATAATTTAAACGGTCACCAGAAATATTTTAAGACCCTAAGCGTAAGTACCGAATAAAATAAATAACTACAAAAAATCAAGTTGACTTTATAAAAAGGGCCCTAGAACTAAAATTTAAAACACAAGGATTTTAATGAAACGGTAGAATAACTGTAAATTTAAAATTAAAAAAAAATCCACGACAGAAAATCCTTTAATGATCCGATGATCATTAAGCGCCCGAACAGACATTCATAGCTAACAATTCAATTTTATACGCAAATAATTCTATGTAAAAATATCTTACATTTATTTGTATGCCAAAAATATCTTACATTATTTTGGAAAAGAGCTGAAACTTTTCAAATTGCCGAACCAATTTTAACCAAACCTATCTACAAACCTCCGCAAGTATCATTATTGCAAAAATAATATTTCTGTGTAAATTATGAACATCTTTCGATCATTAACAATTTTAAGTTATGCGATTTTTCAACGTATTTCATAAACTTGGTTTTATACCACAAACCATTTTCACAATCCTAAGCAGTCGAATGAAAACACTTAAGTAAGAGATGGTAAATATTCACGCGACATACGTGCGGTTCCTTGCCATTTCGACTTATATCATGAGCACTTTGCATGTACATACAAGTGGAAAACGATTCATATCGCGTTCCTGCAAGTGTGTGAAGAGGCCTTGTGATTAATTGTCGCGGTTGACAAATGTGCTACTTAATGATGTTGATATAAATCCCTGTTCCACACATGTGAGGCAGTTGTAGCTTTTACTTTGCCAGTGACAAATATTGTTTGTGGCATGTTTTTGAATTTAAATAGCAGGGTACGTTTTTCAGTATTTTTTATTTATTTGTATGAAGGTAATTTGTATGAAAAGCTTAAATACCTTTTATTTCGTAACTGTTTCTTCATTAGTTACTTACACAAATGTTTTGTATTTTAAAGGTTGCTACTCTATTTTTTATATCTACTCATAAATAAATCTGTGAACAGTTGAAATTATATACATTGCATTTATTACTATAATTTTTTATTGGTATATTAGTGGCTGAGCGTTTTTTTTATGAAATGAGTATTGACGATCTATATTTTGTATATCGATATTCTGATCAAGTTGAGTGGATGATTGTGATGACTGAACTAAACTTCGTTCGCGTTCGATACGAAATTCCAGATTCCTTCTAAGTATTTGTATCCCTCACAAATGCCCGCTTTTCAACCTTAAGGTTAAGGTGCATTGCAGATTGACAGCAAAAAAAACACACACACAAGTAATTTTTGCTTTCAAACTAAATAGAACTGTGAGTACAGGTAATAAAGATTATAGTGGGGTGCGGCAATTCCAAATTCGCGGCGAATGAGGTGTAGTTCAGGTCGCAGGCCTTTAAAATCTACATCAACGTTAAATATGAGCAGTGACCCGCCATTCTGACGCACGCGGTAACTGCCCAACATTTCTTTTTGACTGGCATTGCTTACACGTTGTTAAAGACATCAATGGTTGGTGGTTACCACGTAATAGGTGGTTTCATAAGTCTCGATACTAATAGAACAGAAATCCATACTAATATTATAAATGCGAAAGTCTGTCTGTCTGTCTGTCTGTGTGTCTGTCTGTCTGTCTGTCTGTCTGTGACGTTTTCACGGCTAAACCACCGGTCCGATTTGGATGAAATTTGGAATGGAAATAGTTGAAGACCCAGAGTCACATATAGGCTACTTTTTTTTTCAAAAATCAACCCCTAAAGGCTTGAAATAGGGGATGAAAGTTTGCATGAAAAATCTAAATCGCCTGACCGATTTCGATGAATTTTCCCAGGAAGATAGTTGATGACGTACCCCCTTTCCCACTTTCCCGGTTCGCGATATAAACGAATTCCACGCGGGCGAAGCCGCGGGCAAAAGCTAGTAAATAATAAAATAAATAACGCTACTCACTCATAGCCTCACATTATAATTCTCTGTGTGAAGGGTGCCATGGGCAACGCTCACCGCAAGGACCTTGAACGAGAACGGAAATTTAAACTCATCATTCAAATTTCCGCCTCGCTGTGAATTGAACCCAGGACTGTCGGAACAGCGATCCGGCGTGTTAACCATTTTATCGGTACTTTATTAATTAATTTAGTGGTCATTTCTGTTTCTTTACTTAGGTAGGGTTTAGACTTAGGCTGTGTCCTACACTTTGCATTGGTATAACAAAGATCGTTCATATCTCATTCTCCGACAAGTGTGTAAGCGGTCTAGTGATTTATTGACACGGTTGACGAACGTGCTCCTTAATGATGTGGATATTAATGTTTGTTTCACACATGTGAGGCCATTATTGCTCGCTTTAGCGATGTCAGTGACAAATATTAGTCTTGATTGTGCGTAATTGTTTAGTTAGTGTAGACGTTACTTTGTGGATTCTATAATATTATTAACTGAAAGGCAATACGAAATGCCTTTGAAGAATTTGTTGCCTCCTGTCTTACTTCAAGAAGGAAATAGATAAATTTGAACTACCTTTGCAAATATCTATCACTTCCTTAGGTTAATTAGATTTAAAGAAATATACAATGCTTTTATTCATTTCGTACGATGTTCACATTTTAGTGATGAATTCTTGAAGGGCAGCATCATGAGATCTCTTACCCTACTCATGTATCTATCAACAATATTTTCAAATACATACCTATGTCATGGGCGGCAGTGGAAGATTGGTGTTGCATGCTCACTTACTATCTTAAATTAATATCAAAATCAACACCGATGTATAAGCCCCGCACGTTGATATTGCGATGGAACCTTGTCACAATAACAGCTGCGTGACGTCATCCGTCGCAAAAAAGTACAGATAGCAAAAAAAATTGTAATAAAAAGTAAATAAGCTTGGGTTATGGGTTTATTTGTAATGGGTTTATTTCAGGAGCACGACTGTTAATTAATTTGTTACTCATTTTAACGGGTAACAGGTAACAAAACTAAACAACAAAACTCAAAAATAAAACAGGATAACAAAAACAAAAAGCTATAGGTAACAAGTACTCGATGCGCGTAAGCACGTAAGCGCGGGCTTTCCTTGCGAACGGTACTGACAGTGCGCGTCGACTACGTCATTTTGACGTCACCAAGATGGCCGCCAATCGCAATATCAACGTGCGGGGCTTATACGTCATTGTTTGTCTCTATTCTTGTTTGGATGCTTTATTATACAGGAGAACATTATGTGGGACTATACAAGACTAATTTGTTTACGTAATAGCGTAGTGTGATAAGACACGTACTTCAACATGCAAATATTTTTGTATACCTATTTGATCTGCGTCTTCAATGAATTTGGAATATAAAAGACATTTTTATTTTATCCGTACGAAGTAGAGGATCATTTACTTTACTGCGTCGAAATGTTCCCGACTGCGTACCGTTTAATGTGTCTGCGCCCTAGTGAATTGCAACCTGTGTTAGGGGATGAAACATTCAAAGTTTATTGTACCTACCGATGCTGAGACCGAAATGTAGTTGCAATTATGTCCTGGAAAATGTTTCGTTGAAACTTCCTAAAGAATAAAATTTCCATTTTGTTACTAAAATATTTTTTTATTTCTTAAATGCTGTCTGTATTAATACCACTATACTAGTAAACGCTTTTATTCGGGAAACCTAGCCCTTAGCACACAATTTCGGGAATTTTAATCGTGATTCTTTAAACTGACGCATTTTTTTGTATAATATGAATTGCGGTTGAAGGTTAATTGAAACTTCCCACAATTCAAAAACCGTTCTTCATTAAGCCGCTTCTAATTATTTATCAGTTGAGTTTCTTAATTTGAAAAATACAAAGAATAGTAACAAATTTGACCAATGAAATGTTCGCAGACAAAAAGGGTAAGTTTATGGTAGGATGCTCCGAGCTGTAAATCTCACGTAGTAAGTAAACAGGAGGGCGGACTGAAGTTTACCATGGAAACAGTTATTGCTGCCACTGCTTACAGCTTCGCGTAAAACATTTATCTCTTTATGGTACTGGTGTTTGGGAGTGCCAAATTACCATCCTATACTTACATAAGAGTGAGAGATTCATTCGTTGCATGATTGGATTTACAGTCTATCACAATTTATGTTTGATTTTGCAATATTTCCTGCAATAAATATACAGAAAACAATGTTACGACTTTGAATCATCGTCGTTAGGAGTCTCGGGTTTGATTTCATGTTGAAGCAGATGTATCGATGAAAACCCGATTGGAAGACTTCATATCAAAACTTTTTGCATCTTTAAGATAATTTTGGAGGATAATTTCTAAGCTACTTCTGTTGTCAAAATTTATTAGTTAAATTTATTACTCAATATTACTCCAATTTATTACTAAAATTATTACTTAAATTTTATTAGTATTACAAATTGTATACAAACATACTTACCTAATTATAAACTTTTAATTCCTTCAAGGCCTCATGCTTTGTTCCAGTACGTTTCAAAATAAATTAATTGGAATATGGAAGTTTCACTAAGATTAATGAGGAACACATGTTAGAAGGACGTATATTTTTATAGCTCTTCGCGCCGTAACGTCGTGTCCTTGACAATTATCTCAAGTCTTTTGTCTACTTGCACAGTATTTAATTATAACTTTGACATTTGCATCTACTATATAATCCACATTGGAGCAATATGGTGGAGTAAGTGCTGGATCTCCCCAAATATGAGAAGAGACCCGTGGCCTTAATAGGCCAGACGTAACAAAAATGCAGCAGGTTCTTCTTTAATTCATCTAATGTTCTGGGTTAGTCACAGCTGCCATGGCCGACAGCGGAAAGGTTGTGCTGTATTCTCATTTGCTACCTTAACTCTACGAAATTTCATCCGCCATTAATGCCATGAGCATCATCAAAGTATGTTGACTTGAGTGTTCATAAAATAGATAATTTATTTTTTTTGTTAAGAAACAATATTTTGTTAACGTCCCAATGGTTATAAAGACCAGAAAAACCAATAAGTAAACAGCAAGTCTGACCATAACCTTGGGCCGTGAAACTTTTACGGTTCTCGTTTGAAATCAAGACTGTGAAAACAGCAGGATTTCCCGCCAATCGATGACGACCCCTGCTTCCTAAATTCTTAATACCTCACGTAACATTTGAGATTAAGGGAGGGGAGAGATACACTTAACTTTTATAGGCGACGTCTTGAGCCGTTGTTGAGGCTCAGTGTTGACGATCGATGATCTGCCGGGGATTCATAAGGCAGTCATGCGAGGAAGTTGTTCATCAGCGATTTTGTAATCAGTTGTTTTCAATTCTTGATTCTTGAAAACGTGAACTTTACGTTGCTCGAAACGTTAGGTATATTGAGCCATGCTGGGGTTTATTTAACTATTTACATAGACTTATTATAACGGTAATTTTATTTGTAAAAGCCATGAAGATATTTGGTTTGTATAATCCTGTGTGTTTTTAGATACTAAAATACAGTAAAATTTGCCTACTTCATTATTTTTTATTGTATTTACACCAAAGTTGTCCATTGTTATGTAGGAAACAACATTTTGAATGTTAGTTTTGGCAACACACCTAGACCTACCTACTTATACGCATCCACTAAGTCACAACAATACCTACACTAATTGTTAAATTTCAGGTCTCCAATATTATACTTATAACAAAACATAAGACTTTAAAATACAACAATTTTCATTGGTAAGAGGTACGATTCGATCAACAAAATCGTTCCTGTGTTATATATCGATGATGATACGGAACAAATCTGGAAATAAAGACACGCTTAGTACCTACGTACGTATGTCGTACTTGCGCTAAGTCCTCCCGATCTAAGTTATAACAAGACAAACTTGGGTCTAGCCGCGCTAACAAGTCGATAGGGGCCCGCACTCGAATATTGTAATCGGCTTAGTTACTTCGTCGTGCGCTCCAACCCTTGAATGAGATTAAATAGGCGAATGGAGCTCGGGAGATAATTGGTGCCGAAATAAGCAGTTACTTTATATAAAGTATTTGTGTTTAACAGTAATTAAAGTTTGCGGAATACGTCAGAAAATGCGGATTAGAGTTTGAATAGTTTAAGTAAGCTTCTGGAAGTTTATAGGCCTTCCATGAATGCTCTATTTGTTGGCTCTACATTTTGCTCGATAGAAATTAATTTGGTAGGTACTAAGGCTACGCCCAATATGAAAAGAACCTGTCTGTTACCAATTAGGTTTAGTTTCAAACCTACGACAAAAAAGAGGAGGTTCTCAATTCGACAGTATTTTTTATTTGTACTTATTACTTATTACTTTATTACTTTTTAGTGGGTGAATGAATGGCTACCCATAAATGCCCCACTACTAAGCACAGGTCCCTCTTCATGATTGAGGAGCATACTCCAACACGCTGCTAAAGTGCAGATTGGTGCAGGGGTTATTGACCAACCCAGTGTCGGAAATTTTTCGAATGCCGTCCAAAGATCTCCGACAAGGCTTAAATGCTATCTATGACAAACGACTAACGATGACAAACGCGGCCGACGGCTTTACGTGCCCTCCGAAGCACGGAAGCGCTCACAAAATAGCGGTCACCCATCCAACGACCGACCGCCCCCGCTCTTGCTTAACTTTGTCGATTACTTAGGATAGTGCTTCAGTGGATGACTAATCCTTGTTAAATTCGCAAGATGGTGCTTTTCCTATAGTTTCATTTAAGATTGAGTGACATCTAAGTAGTTTTTGAGCTATAAACTAACAATGCTAACAAAAGTAACAAAATTCGACTTCGATTAAGTTACTTTTTGACGATGTTGACGTCTGTTTCTTTATCTGGAAAATTTATGAACGTTTAAAAAAGAATGTGTTTATAATAAAATTATTAACATCTGTATCATGAAAAAACCTTTTGATTTAAACGTTACAGAGTATGTAAAGTGTTATGAATATGACGCAATTCAGGGACCCGTGTCACGCTTGCGTTGGATTTGCTTAACGAGATTAGATAAGCAAAAAATGGCAGACAATGTGACTGAATTAACTCAAAATGTGAATATGGGACAGGCTCCTACATAATAATTGTTCTTTATTGAAACATACTTTAACAACTGCGACCGACCTAGAGTAATAAGTTAGGGACTAGGATGGTGAGTCCAGTTAATGCATGTTAAAATATTAGTTAGTTTGTTAAAAAGTGTGAGAACACAGGCTGCTGAAGCTATTCTATTTTCTATCAGCTGATCGCTTTTACCTATCAAGCGTTTGCAATTTCTATTATGGTTCCCTATTATGGTAATTTACAAACACTTTAAATGGGTTCAGTAACTTTCGTCAAACTAGCTCTCGGTCAAGTCATAGTTACGCCAAGTCCTTTTTTCGACAAAATGTAATTTTAGTCAATATCTCTTTTAGACAAGTCTTCTATTTTTTGCTCTCGATATAGTTTCTGGTTCTGTTCACTTCCGACTTCGGCACGTCATCACTTATCAACAGTTGTCAAGATCACATTCATCCTTATCCTTACTAATAATAAGTATATAAGCAATCAATGCACAAGGGTGTTTGTTTGCTTGTTTGTTTTTCTTTCACGTCGCAACGGAGTATTGATTTAGTATAATTATTGTGGCTAGATTGAATAGTAGGACACATTTTTGCCATATTCCATGTACAAAATGTGTCAAACTATTCAAACGACAGTCAATTTATGCATTTATAAATTAGCAGAATCGGGATCCTGTGTGGATTGTCGTTGACACAAGCCTTCTATGAGCGCTTTGTGAAACTGCGTGCCTGAGAGTCTGTTATAATATTCTCAAAAGCGTGTGACGCCATGACGTATGCTAAAACATACATAAATCCACTTGATTACACTCCGTTCGTGTTCGATCTGGAATTCGTTATAATTGCATGGCACACAAATGCTTTCCGATTATGCGATTACGGTACATTTAAGTTAGACGGCGGGATCTTAAAATGTCCTTAGTACTTGCAAACTGAACTTAACTATGAGCACAGGTAATGAATAAGTTTGATTTTGGCGGGGAATGGTAAATCATATTATACTCGACGACTCAAGTATAGTATGCTGTAGTTTCCTATGCCCACGCGCATTCAAGCTTTTATAGTTCAGCAGTTTGTATCGATCCCGAGTGATCGCCCAGTTCCCAACAGTGGGCCCAATCGATATCGTTGATGTCGAATCGATGTCGTCGGTCGATGGTTGTCCGCTTGTGGGCTTTGTAGCAAACAATTCCAGAATTTGAGAAACTATTCTTATCATTAATTTACAGGTTCTAACCCCTCCAACAATCTGTACTTTAGGAGCCTAGGACCTTTGAAACGAATATTCTTGGTAGAAGCATATTGAAATGTAGAAATCAAGACATTTGATAAAATCTGGCGATAAAGCTGGCGATTGTGTGGGATGCCATTATTACGAATTCCATATCAAACGCAAATGGAGTAGGTATCAGTCTATAGGATGTTGGTATATTATTAATATTGTACATTTCTTTATTTATTCTCTTGTTTAACCCTCAAAGCATCACGGATACAGTCGATGCATACAAATGGCGGCGACTTCAATAGACTTAAAAATAAATAAAAAAGCATTTTGATGAATTTAAAATCCATCACAAGTGTAAATCGAAATAGTCTGTACACATGAACTGCAATTAAGTAACGGTTACATATGCGGAAAAATCGTTTGAAGGTTCAAATTGAAACAGCCCCATAGGAATGAGCCGGACAATCTGCTGGTAGGGTTGCCTGGTAAATGAAAAGGTGTTTTTACTCTAGTTCGTAGCGTTTCTACCGCCATAATAATTTCTTTTCGGATGAAAGGTGTGGAGCTGGTAAGCTGGTCTTGTTTTGGGTCGGTCATAGACATGGGTGACAGCGGAGGGGTGGTGCTGCCAGCTTGATTGCTACTCGAATTCCATAAGTAAAAATAAAACATTTTTATAAAAACACATAGTTATTGTTGCTATTATGACCCTTACGATGAAATTCCGCGTAATCTGAGGCTGTCATAAATTAGTGGGACCTTAATGGGTTAAAGTCCGTCATGTATAATATCTTTACGCATTCTACTATATCGGCCAACTATCGAGAACACCTCACCTCATTGAGAAGGCTTAGAGTATACTCCACCACGCTACTCTAGTACGGTTTAGTTGAACGATTGGTGGCGAACCCAGGTTATTGACCAAGCTCGCTGTTTCTTCACTCAGTCATTTAGGATCAACGCAATCCGTTAAGGTGTTAGCACTTTGTAGTGTTAAAGGTTCTTAATAGGAGTTTTTGTCATATATCTTCCATGTACAGTAGGCAATTACTTTGTTACATTTTTAACTGACTTCGAAAAAGGAAGAGGTTCTCAATTCGACTGTGTTTTTAAGTTGTTAACTCAAAAGCTTTCATTAAGTGAATTTATTCTTTCTGTTTGTATTCGAAAGGTAGTGCTAAGCATTTGGTCCCATTTGAATGTCGTCAAATTTTTAATTTTTGAGTAATTTTTGAGTTGTGTACTTATCAATTTTGAAGTTGGTTATTTTAATGTAAAAAAAGTTATTATTGTAATATGTGGATGTGGTTTTAAGTAGGTATAATGTTGAAGTTATTATTTATTTATTTGTCTGTCGATTTAAAAAAAAAGAGTCAACCCTATACTGTGCATTGGTTCTCTCTGTAAATAATCCAAAAATAACGAGGTAGCAATTAAACTCAGCTTTGAGACAAATACACCAGCAAGTCGCGTGGACATCAAAGGCGTATGGCGGCCATTAGAGATAAGCTCCCTATACTTATTTAACTTAACTGATAGGGAGCAGTAATTGAATCGTAGCTTAATAATAACTTGTCAAACATGTTTACAATAATGTTAATGATACCTAAAACTATAATAATTGTACTGTATTTAAAAAAATGAATCATAATTGCTACTCGCATGTTATTAAAATATGATTTTCATCGTTAATTTTAAATTCTATCTCAAAAGGAACGCTATCTTATGGTTTGTATTAAATCAGTTAAAAACCGATATTTCACATTGGATTCACTTAAAGCCCATAACTGTTGAAATAAAAAAGACGTGTGGCACTCGGAGACTGCCGCGGTAAAGCTATTGCATATCATTATATATAAATTAACAAAACAAAAAATAATACTGTATTTGAATTTTATAAAATGAATGTATATAGAGTACTAACTCATTTTCTTTCACTATTTTTTCGTGACTTTCTTCATTAATAAATGCACTTTGTTTATTCATATTTAAAATACTTTGTAGGTACACAAATTATACGAGTACAGATATTCACTGTTTTGCAGTGTTTCATAGGCAATATCACTGAAAGAGACGCATAATAATGACGTAAGCCTAATTGTTATACCGCCAACAGACTCACGCGAGAAGTCTCGAAGAGAAATCTTGCCGCGAATTTGCGCGAGAACCGAGAAAGCATCTACACTCATGCGACCTTCTCATTCGCATCCTCGATCGTCATCCGGAATGGACGTCAGTGCAGTGGCTTTGGTTTTGTGTGCATTAATATACTATAATCTTGTGAATACTAAAATAAGAAATAAATTAGTATAAGTACTAAAATAATAATAATAATTGGTAACCACAGACAATAGATAATTTTAACTAGAAATGTAAATTTTAAATACAAAAACACACAACGGTCCCACTGAGACCGAACGAGAATGTGAATACGGTTCTCTTTTCTCGCCCGAGAAACCCTTTGAAGCGGGCAAAAATACCGACACCGATCCGAGCACAGGCGAGCCAGAGAACGAGACTGCGAGAAACCGATCACATTCACGCTTCTCGGGTGTTCTCGGGGGTTCTCGGCGTGAGTTTGTAGCCGCTATTAAGAATACGTACATCATAACGTCACATTATAGGTGCAAGACATTTTAATCTTTATTAGAAACGGATAATGCATTAATTTGTGCAAAGAAGATTTAAATATTCTGATCAAAAGCATAAGAACTATTTCAGTTGACAAAATAATTATTTTTAAAAAGAAAATTGACATTTGACATTTAAGTCCTACAACGATCTTTTGGCGCGTGAATGACGGGTGGGTGACAGAGACAGTGCCTTACAGTTTGCCTTGCCTGTATGGCACTGTCTCTATCACCCTCAAGTCATTAATATAGTGTCATTATTTTATGTCATGTTATTATTTTGTATGTTTTAAATCTAAATACGCGATAATTCGACTATTATGAATACATGTTGTCGATTCCAACGCCTTATTTAATCCAGATCTACATGTAATTATTCTTAAAACACCGAACCGACGGGGCGAAAATCAAATGTTTGACAGGTAAGATTTGTATGGGAAATTAAAATTTTCATTTTTAGTATTTTGCTCGCAATTTTTCATATATTCTCATCGCTGCAACCTTCCCTGAACTTCCACGAATATTTCAAGACTAAAATTAGCCAAATCGGTTTAGCCGTTATAAAGTAAAAGTTAGTTAACTCAGTTAAAAGTTGTAATAGAATGTAATGAATGAGTGTAATGAATGAATGAATGTAAAAGTTGTAAAGGGTGTAATAAATTTTCGTTACGAAATTTTTGCATTCGGTCCCCGCGCCCAAGGCCCGCGATAAAAGCTATACAATAGCTTAAAAAAGCGTCTTGAGTATTTATTTACAGCTTACTTAACAATTAAAGTCAAAATTTTCTTAAACAAAAAATTTCAAGAATGTTCTTTAAAGTAAAGAAATCACTAGCCAATGTTATGTTACTACTTAATGTCTCGATAGACATTAATATCACTGTTATCTTACTAATAAAATTGTTCTTACTTACAAAAACAAACGAATAAGTACATTACATGGTTATTAAATTTAAGAATGTACTGAATAGTGATTCGGACCTACTGAACGCCGCGTGACGTTTCTATTTCCTGAATGTTTGTGGAATTTAAAAGTGTCTAAGCAAGTAATTGCTCTGCCAGTTACGGGCTACGGTTTAGTAACCTTAATGCTCGTTGTGGCTTTTTGCTTTTACGTGAGTTTTTTATGTGGGTTCCTTGATACTTCTCGTATTTACGAACGTTTAGTGCTAAAATAAATGTAATTAAAAAAAGGATGTCTCAAAAAGTAGGTAGGTACCGAATAGAAAATAATACTATCGAAATCGTTCACCCAATTAAAGTTATGAGGTCATAGTTATCCAAAAAACTACAGATTTAAATTCAGAACCTCCTGTTTTTCAAGTCAATTAAACTATAAAATACTCTTCATCGTTATCATCTTCATATCCCATAATTGCATAAGGCACGGGTCTCCGCTCAAAATATGAAAGGTAGGTATTTGTCCCAGTCCACCACGCTGACCAACTGCCAAAGAGCGGACTTCACACATCTTTCATAACATGGAGAACTCACTTATTATATAAAAATTTGCTCATGACGTTTATCTCTACATTATGGGTATCTACCTATTTATTTAGAGAATATAACTCAAATACATAATTTTATTGGTAATTTGCAACAAGCATAAAATTGTTTAATTATCTTCACACGATATTCACTTAATTTACCTTTCTACGAGACTGTGTAATGAACGTTATCTGTTATCATGTGAAAACAGACCTATTTCCCAAGAGACAAAGTATCCTAATATTGATACAAGATTAATAGATATGAATAAATGTGTATAATAATAGCCTTGCATTCATAAACAATAGCTTATCGGAATGAATACCGTAGAAAATACAATCAAGTTATTTCTCATAAATAAATGTCATTGACCAGTTAAACCATGGAGGGTCAATAGACTTTAAAAAGAGGGTAAACGCCCAACATCATCGCCACTTTCCATGCGGTAGGACTGTAGATAAGTTAGTAGTCACTTACGTTTGTAAAGGCAAGATTTATTTTATTTAGTAACAGCTGAACCAATCAAAAAATAATTAGTATAAATTTTATCCCAAAATATTCCACTCCAGTTTTGCAAACAAGGTAAGCAACCCATTTCATGCGGAAATTAAGTCATCATACGCTGTCAGTGAAAACTCTCACAGGAACGAACCAGAAATTTAATAACCATGTAATCAACATGTAATGTACTTATTCGTTTGTTTTTGTAAGTAAGAACAATTTTATTAGTAAGATAACAGTGATATTAATGTCTATCGAGACATTAAGTAGTAACATAACATTGGCTAGTGATTTCTTTACTTTAAAGAACATTCTTGAAATTTTTTGTTTAAGAAAATTTTGACTTTAATTGTTAAGTAAGCTGTAAATAAATACTCAAGACGCTTTTTTAAGCTATTGTATAGCTTTTATCGCGGGCCTTGGGCGCGGGGACCGAATGCAAAAATTTCGTAACGAAAATTTATTACACCCTTTACAACTTTTACATTCATTCATTCATTACACTCATTCATTACATTCTATTACAACTTTTAACTGAGTTAACTAACTTTTACTTTATAACGGCTAAACCGATTTGGCTAATTTTAGTCTTGAAATATTCGTGGAAGTTCAGGGAAGGTTGCAGCGATGAGAATATATGAAAAATTGCGAGCAAAATACTAAAAATGAAAATTTTAATTTCCCATACAAATCTTACCTGTCAAACATTTGATTTTCGCCCCGTCGGTTCGGTGTTTTAAGAATAATTACATGTAGATCTGGATTAAATAAGGCGTTGGAATCGACAACATGTATTCATAATAGTCGAATTATCGCGTATTTAGATTTAAAACATACAAAATAATAACATGACATAAAATAATGACACTATATTAATGACTTGAGGGTGATAGAGACAGTGCCATACAGGCAAGGCAAACTGTAAGGCACTGTCTCTGTCACCCTCAAGTCATTAATATAGTGTCATTATTTTATGTCATGTTATTATTTTGTATGTTTTAAATCTAAATACGCGATAATTCGACTATTATGAATACATGTTGTCGATTCCAACGCCTTATTTAATCCAGATCTACATGTAATTATTCTTAAAACACCGAACCGACGGGGCGAAAATCAAATGTTTGACAGGTAAGATTTGTATGGGAAATTAAAATTTTCATTTTTAGTATTTTGCTCGCAATTTTTCATATTTTCTCATCGCTGCAACCTTCCCTGAACTTCCACGAATATTTCAAGACTAAAATTAGCCAAATCGGTTTAGCCGTTATAAAGTAAAAGTTAGTTAACTCAGTTAAAAGTTGTAATAGAATGTAATGAATGAGTGTAATGAATGAATGAATGTAAAAGTTGTAAAGGGTGTAATAAATTTTCGTTACGAAATTTTTGCATTCGGTCCCCGCGCCCAAGGCCCGCGATAAAAGCTATACAATAGCTTAAAAAAGCGTCTTGAGTATTTATTTACAGCTTACTTAACAATTAAAGTCAAAATTTTCTTAAACAAAAAATTTCAAGAATGTTCTTTAAAGTAAAGAAATCACTAGCCAATGTTATGTTACTACTTAATGTCTCGATAGACATTAATATCACTGTTATCTTACTAATAAAATTGTTCTTACTTACAAAAACAAACGAATAAGTACATTACATGGTTATTAAATTTCTGGTTCGTTCCTGTGAGGGTTTTCACTGACAGCGTATGATGACTTAATTTCCGCATGAAATGGGTTGCTTACCTTGTTTGCAAAACTGGAGTGGAATATTTTGGGATAAAATTTATACTAATTATTTTTTGATTGGTTCAGCTGTTACTAAATAAAATAAATCTTGCCTTTACAAACGTAAGTGACTACTAACTTATCTACAGTCCTACCGCATGAAAAGTGGCGATGATGTTGGGCGTTTACCCTCTTTTTAAAGTCTATTGACCCTCCATGGTTTAACTGGTCAATGACATTTATTTATGAGAAATTACTGTTTTCAACACACTTGCTCGTAAAGTTGCTATTTTTTCTTTAGTCTTACGCCCGGAATGCGGTTTATTACACACTAGTGCGTTTTACTTTTCATTGCCGCACTAGTGTTTTTCTTATTCCACTTTTTTTTAATATCCGTAAAGAGGTTGTTACCAAAAGATTTGTTATTTTGTAAATAAATAAACTTGTACTTAGTCAAAATCTGATAAGATAAGATTATACTTCATCTAATTATCTATTATAGCATTTAAAAAATACAATATTTTAAATCATTAATTACCGTAAATTCTTATTAGAAATACATAATTATTTAGTTTAATATATTGTGGCTGAATGTTCGGTGCCTCTGGACTTAACCTGCGCGCGCATAGTTATTCAACCAAAGATACGGCGCGCGAAAAAATAAACCGCGCCATTTTGTACAAACATTTGTTCCTTTATAATTTGCTGATTTGTGACTGAAAAATGTCGATACCTAATTGTTTTTTTCCTCGCAAGTGTGTTGAAAAACGTCGTATGATACGCGTGTGCTTTGTTCATTACAGTCTTGGCTCTATTACAGCCCTCGCCTTGCGGCTCGGGCTCAATACCACCTCGACTGTAATGACCAACTTCGCGCACTTGTATCATAATGTACTATTATGAATGCAAGGCTATTATTATACACATTTAGTCATATCTATTAATCTTGTATCAATATTAGGATACTTTGTCTCTTGGGAAATAGGTCTGTTTTCACATGATAACAGATAACGTTCATTACACAGTCTCGTAGAAAGGTAAATTAAGTGAATATCGTGTGAAGATAATTAAACAATTTTATGCTTGTTGCAAATTACCAATAAAATTATGTATTTGAGTTATATTCTCTAAATAAATAGGTACATACCCATAATGTAGAGATAAACGTCATGAGGAAATTTTTATATAATAATATGTGAGTTCTCCATGTTATGAAAGATGTGTGAAGTCCGCTCTTTGGCAGTTGGTCAGCGTGGTGGACTGGGACAAATACCTACCTTTCATATTTTGAGCGGAGACCCGTGCCTTATGCAATTATGGGATAAGAAGATGATAACGATGAAGAGTATTTTATAGTTTAATTGACTTGAAAAACAGGATGTTCTGAATTTAAATCTGTAGTTTTTTGGATAACTATGACCTCATAACTTTAATTGGGTGAACGATTTCGATAGTATTATTTTCTATTCGGTACCTACCTACTTTTTGAGACATCCTTTTTTTAATTACATTTATTTTAGCACTAAACGTTCGTAAATACGAGAAGTATCAAGGAACCCACATAAAAAACTCACGTAAAAGCAAAAAGCCACAACGAGCATTAAGGTTACTAAACCGTAGCCCGTAACTGGCAGAGCAATTACTTGTTAGACACTTTTAAATTCCACAAACATTCAGGAAATAGAAACGTCACGCGGCGTTCAGTAGGTCCGAATCACTATTCAGTACATTCTTACTAGATATTATGTGGGAAGTGAATGTTTTATCTGGAGTAGCTTAATGGTTTTTTGTATGTTATGTATACTTTTTGTATTTTCAAAGCCAAAGAATTACCTTTATTAAAACCTTTTATATGTTTAATAATAATACTAAAGTTTGTTTTATGGAAACGTACACTAGTGACAATTTGGTTCACCGCCAGTTGACCGCTTAAGTAGATTGTAAGACGAAAATCAATTACCTAATTAAACCTGACAAAGTATTGCCGTAGACCATGTGTTTTAGTAACAAATATGCTATACAAACATGTGTCAATACAGAAGTATAAAATTTGAATAAAATGGTAGGTAGGTCTAAATAAAGATGACGTCAGGTCAGTTTTAGAAAGCAGAAGTTGGGATTCAATTTGAAATTAGTTTAAAGCTTTTAAGATGGGTAGGTACTACATAAAGAATTTTCGAACTGCAAGAAAAATTTTGACAACTAGAAGTAATTTAGATACGATAATCATTTTAAGAAGAATTGTAGCTTCACTTTCGATAAATCTTTTATCGAAATGGATTAGATAAAACACAAGTTACAGCTAAATACGTCTATCAGCGTGTATCTATTCCACTAAATCTACACAAATAAAAGCAAAAGGTCACTCACTCATGACGATCTATCGGAAACTTCTTCACGTAATAATATAAAGATGAAAGGAGAACATCACATTTGGGCCTGGAGCGAACAGCTTGTTCAATACCCTCAAATAATCTTATTTCATATTTTAATACATCCATTTCATATTTAAAAATCTAGTTACATCATGTGATTAAAACATTATAATTTCAAGCCGATACTATGTGTGCGCGGTGCGTAAGACGGCTATATTTCATTATTCCCATCTTTTTCCGCAAAAACGGGATATGCACAATGTGGTAACAATATCCTTGATCTAAAAAGTGATGTCTCATGGATGTTCATATTCCAGGCCCAAGATCATTAAGAAAGTTGCTGGTCTCCTTTGGCAGGGAGGTATTCGTAGTGTGTAGTTAGTAGACGTCCGCTAAGGACGGATTTTGTTATTTTCGAGCCCTAAAGGGGAAAACTACGGAATTAAAGTTTGTATGAAAATCAGTTACCTAAAATACCTCCATGCGGACAACGCCGCGGGATAACAGCTAGTAGCAGATAAAAGTAAACTTCTTTTCAGAATATATGAAATGTGTGAGTTGTGATCATAAGTCAGTTTACCTATGTACCTATAAACATTTTGAGCGTGAGTGTATCATACTATTATCTTCACTTAAGCTGAGGCTGAGTAAAGTAGTTTTGTTATAAAAGTATAATTGTATTTTGTAACTCTTAGATAAACCTAGCTATATTATTTGAATGTTGTCACCGTTTCTGTCATTATCAAAGACGAGGGACTACTGTAACTTATGCTATGATAACAGTGATACCAGATATATTGTCAAGTTTATCATGTGTAGGGTAGATGATAAAGACGGTGATTACGTCGTAGAGATCACGATAGGGACTCCGACACGTGACGGGAATATGTAGGTAAGGCTAGTAGCTCAGGTATACGTACCGGGTGTTGTCGTAGTAGGGACGAGTAACGATTGATTGTTAACGTAACACATGTTATTTACATTTACTTTAACTTTTTAGGCATAATAACCGACTTAAAAATCGAAAAGTAGCGATAACTTAAAAACTATTTGTCAAGTGTCGATCAAATTTCTAAGGAACCGGAGCACTAGCTTTTGAGTGAAAACAAAATAATACATTATAAATAAAAATCTACACTGAAAATGTCATCCTACCTTTACGAGGACCTATAAGTTGCGTAAAAGAGTTTTTTCGTCGTCCTAACATTTGGTCAGATTTTTGTATGGATACTTTTTAGCATATTTATTCATATCGCTTAAGACATACGACAACGGGATATACGTTCTATATCATCTGTCTTAGTCTTGATAGAACAGTGACGTGGGAAAACATTAGGGAAGGTTTGTTTCAGACATGAAAATGTCATTTTACATGGCAACACTGACAAATGGAATGACAACCGCCCTGCGGACATTGAAGTTCAATTCTAAACAAAAATGTTATGTATGTATCAAGAGTCACTTTGTATCATGAAACCTGATACACTTTTGAAAGAATGTCGAGGAGAGGACTCTATTACTCGTACAAATCCAAGGCTTTTGAATCACAAAACAGCACGGAAACGCATTAATTGAATATCGCTATCATTGGCATTAAAATTTAATTTTAATGAAGTTCGATAAAGGACAGTAATTGTAGAGTATAAGGAAGTCCCTGGAATGCTTTTGCAAAAATAATAAGTCCGTTTCATTAGAAGTTGACCACACAGGAATATCATCTCTAATTTCTTATAGATAGAGACGATTTTCGTATAGTCGGTTTATCATCAACAACTTCTCGTCACAATAATAATGCCAATAAGATGAACGTCACGCCGTGAGTACTTCTCTGATTTATAGCTTCATTTTCCATGGGGAAGAGGGAAATTATCTACCTTTTGTTGGGATTTATGTTATCGCGCACAATAGATGGGCGTATGCTCAGGAACAAGCGTGTATTTAATTATCTTAGCAAATGTTTGGGGTTTAATATAATTAAATGAAATCACTTTTTTGCATAATGAATACGTTACCTACGGAATATTTGAGGTGGATTAATAGAAACTATTGCGAATAGATTTTGAAAACATCCAAGGTATCACCGATGCCTTAAAAATAAAATAAAAACATTACCTACATTACATTAAAAAATAAAATAATGACGCAAATTATACATGTACGACTCACTGATATTATGATTGTGTAGTTATAAATAAAATATTGCGAATTTAATATCTGAAAATTGCTGCTACATTAAAATTATAATATACGGTTATTTTTATGTAACACCGCGCTGTTACAATTTAAAATTTCACGAATCTCCCAGAACCAGTGACAATTTTCAACGGGTTGGCTTTAGTATCGGGCTGCACGATTTCCTGGACAAATTTGGCTTTAATCAATAGGTATTGATGCCCCGAATCATAATCTAATTGCTTTTTGTGCGGAAATGCATAGTTTTTTTTTAATCTTAATTTTAAGTTTTTAAGGTTATGTATAAAATTTGAAAACAAATATTGAGCTATAGATCCGTTAAAAAGGAGGGAAGGCGGGGGGGTTTCGGGGTTTTGGGGTTTTTTTTAAGGCGGGGGGC
Source organism: Hesperia comma (assembly GCA_905404135.1). NCBI lineage: Eukaryota > Metazoa > Arthropoda > Insecta > Lepidoptera > Hesperiidae > Hesperia > Hesperia comma. Next base: position 5,596,755 of record FR990020.1, read on the forward strand.
AAAGCCCCCCGCCTTAAAAAAAACAAAAAGAAACTTTTCAAATAGACGGGTTGGGTTAGGTTCGTTAGGTTGACAGTTTAATTCAAGAAAAAAAGGGGAACCCCGCGCAGCGGGGTTCCCTCGACATTTTTTTTTATATCCTATTATATTGCCGGCACGAATTGATAGTTGACATGGCACAACGTAAAAATCACGGATACCCTCGTTTTTAAGATTTATTTTTAAATTTTGAAGGTAGATCTGTAAACTGCTCAATATTTGTGTTATGTTTTGAAAATAACAACTAAAAAATAAAATTAAAATAAAACGACGCATTTCCGCACAAAATGCGATTATATTATGATTGGAGTCATCAATATCTATCAGTTAAAGCCAAAATCACCCAAATACGCTCAATATTTGTCTTCAAATTTTATACATAACCTTAAAAACTTTAAATTAAGATTTAAAAAAAACTATGCATTTCCGCACAAAAAGCAATTAGATTATGATTCGGGGCATCAATACCTATTGATTAAAGCCAAATTTGTCCAGGAAATCGTGCAGCCCGATACTAAAGAATAACCTTTTCAACATTCATAAAGGATTTTATGAACTTATCTGAATAAATTTACGCAGGCTTTAAAATATCAAATTGGTCGGTGCGGGAATGTTGGTGGTGTTAGAAAAAGTTTCAAACTGGCCGGAATAAATCCGTACTCGGCACCGTTTGCAATATTTATGACGTGTTGGGTCGCTGTCATACCCCGGACACTGAACACCGACAGCCCACAAGGTAAACTCTATTGTGTTCTTCGTCATTTATACCTAAACTCTGAGTAAGTTGGGACTTCAAACTCTTGCATTAGCACGAAGTCATAATTTTATTAGGGTGAAGCACTAGTAATTTTATTTGTTAGAGTAATTTGTGGTACTAAAACACATTTAGGTATGTGATATGTGCTGTTATTTCTCGAGTCGATAGTGATATTACTTATGTTATTTGATATTTGATCGCGACATAGGGAATCCTAGATTGGGTATATGAGGGTGTAAGTGTTCATTTTTTAGCATTTATTTTGAATCGGTCTGCATTTACGTCTCCGTGACATAGTATAGACATCAGTGAAGTCACAGTTCCTACGTAGGACCGAAACAGTGCGAAATATTCTTTTATACATTTTCTATGACCGCATCTCCACTATTCAATGCCAGTGATGATATAGTGCTGTTAGTACCAGTGCCGAGAATGTACGAAAATATTGCCCGTACTGTGTCGGAAGTGTGACTTCACTGATATGACTGAATCGATCCTTATGCGTTACTACAGCGCGCAATATACGGAGCTTAACTTCTGCGCTCTCAGTATTTTATGTTCGGGCCTTCCGGGGCATCCACGCTTCACGCACCACACACTTTCAGTACATTGAGTTTAACGTAGATATAACTAAACGCGGGTGGCACACTAATGTTGTCACGAAAAATATAAAGTTTCAACCTCGGGGTCGTAAAAGTTTGAATCCATCCCGAGATAAGACGAAACACGCGCCCCGTCGGATTTTGTTGTTTATCCTTTTCACACTAACATAAACACACACTGAATGTGATTAATAGTTTGACAAGCCCGTAGCTAGTTGGCGGAGACCCTGTCAAGGTATGGAAAGGACATAGAATCGATTCCCCGTCCGAGTAGGCAGAAATGTGGACAGATAATGTTTGTTCTCTTGTCAAAAGTGTTTATGGTGATGTGTTATCTCGTTCAATGTTCATTCTATTCGCAGTACAAGTGCCTAATCCTAATGCGGGTACTCAAATTATGTACGCATGTGGATATTTTTACAAAACAATTATGAAGGGCATTTGTTTGCTTCTATAATCTTCTGTGATAGATAATTTATGGAGAGTCTTCAAGACCACTATAGAACCTAAGATGATTGTTACAATTTCTATCTGTGTGACTGTATTTTTGTATATCCGCGATATCTCAGAAACGGATTAACTGACTGAAGTAAATTCGTGAGTTTCGCTTGAAATTAATTATGTTATTTGAGACGCTTTACAAATTAAAAAATAAGTAATTTTAAAGAATGACGTCAAACAATATTCGAATGTGGAAAGGGATAGGTTTCTGGAAGTGAAGGGAAAGTACTTTAAAATACTACGTACCTAGGTACATATACATTATTATCGTTTGGCCGTAAATGGCGTTAGCTGTAGGTATATCAAATGCATAACGCTTCCATAAGTGGCAGCTTCAAACCGTCAACACAAACTAAACATTTCGTTTATGTTTCATTACTCCCCGGTACATCCACACTCCTCGACTTCCGAGTGTTGATCCCAGGTGTCCCGAGTCTCTCCCGCTGTTTACCTACCGATGGGGTCACTACATCGAATTGAGGGGTGCCGCGAGCTGGGAAAGGCATAGAGATGAATGGATTTGAATTTCCTAAACAGAACATTTGTTTAACTCTACGTAGGTAAGGTACATTTTAACTTAACATTCTTAAGTCAATTTTTACATAATTTGTACCTATCACTATATTATTCATTTACAAATATAGAATATTTCTACCTATATGTATTTACAAGTTAACGGGGATAAAACTCACTGAGTTAACGAAAAAAGTAATGAAACTAAGTTTACTAACAATATCTACTACTTGTTGAGCAAAAATTTCCAGAAATTATAATCACGTTAAATTTTAAATAGTTAAGTAGAAAATTTAAGTGTTATTTTTTTCAATACATAATAACTTTGCAGTAAATTTTACATTATAACGTCGGGCCGCGACCCGTCCACCCACTAGCTTCACCCACCAGTGGGTGCACGGGGAATTTCTTTTTCCCCGTGCACCCACTGCATTACGGCGGGAAAATATCGATATCGATATCAATTCAGTGGGATCGCTACCCGTGCATAAGCTGGCCATTGCAATGTTGATGTTTAAATGTAATAAATTGCCCTTTGTTTCATGAAATTATACTTCAATCTAGCTTCCGTCCGCGGCTTGGCCCGCGTGGAATTCGTTTAAACTTCACCACCCTATCACCACGTAAGGGGATTAATTTTTAAAATCCCTTCTTGGCGGATGGTGACGGACATCACAGAGGCTATCTGCATGTCATACAGCCAGATCGGTCCAGTAGTAAGGTCGGTGCGTTAATGGATTAGTCAAGCAGTTTGCGTTAAAGGCCTATTACCATAAGCAAGCAACTAAGTATACCAATCTAAAAAGAAATATCAAATCCGTAAGAATAGCCAAAATCACTTAATAAATCTTCTAAACAAAAGGCAATTTGATAAAAACGGCAATGTAAGGAAAAATAACACTGGGAATGAATTCCATCCTCATTTTTTTTTTTTTTTTTTATGGAATTAAGATAGCAAACGAGCAAGCAGTACCACCCTTCCCCTGCCGCCCATAACAACTGTGACCGACTTAGAACTAGACTCAAAGGGACTAGGATGGTTAGTCCAGTTAGTAGATGGTGTTAGAATATTAGTTGGTTAGTTTGTTAATAAGTGTGAGGACAGGGACTGTTAGTGATAGTTAGTCCTGTTAGTTAATGTTAGTAATAGTCCAGTTAGTTATTGTTAGTATGAGTCTTGTTCCAATTCGTTCACAGATGCGTTGCTACCCCTGAGGTCTGAGATGGTCGCCTCTAAAAAAGTGAAACCGGCTCCACACCTTCCTATCCGGAACACAATTGCTCTTAAAAACAATTATTATGACGGTAGAAATGGTACTGAGTACCTTGGCGGGCGGTAGTACTACCCCGGGCGAACTCTAACCTACTTATGCAACTAATACACAGCGTCATCTGATTTATTTTGTTGGCACTAGACTATTACTCCGACATGCAAAAAGTACTGGTCCAATAATCATAAAATTTGGCACACACGTAGAGGATAACCTGGATTGACACATAGGATAGTTTTTATCCAGAAAATATTCCTGTAGGATGCCATGGAGATGATTATTATGTCTTTTGCATACGGCTGCGACCAAAATTAATGGCAGCAAAAACTTCTTCACAAAATTAAAAGCCCAGATAACCGAGATTTAAAGACATAAGTAGTCGTCATTCCTGTAAAATGGTCCTGTAGGATATAGCTAATTTTTATATTTCATCTTTTTTTGTTCAAGGCTACTTTCAAATCGCAAATACGACTGCTAATGTTAGTTACATGAGTTATAATGGAAAACCTGCATGAATGCATAATCCCAATTAATAGTCCCGGGATATGATTCCTTTGTAATTCTTTTATTGGGAAATGTTTTATGGACTAAACGCACACTAAACTCAGGAACACAATAGATACCTATATGTATATGCACTACACAGAGTGAAAGGGAGATTAGTGCAGGAGAATTCTTCGTTCCATTTTGGTCCCATGTTCCTTGGAGAAAAACATTCAGTTCCTAATAGCTGAACCCGCTACTTCGTACGCGCAGGAGTTTTATCCGAGTAACTCCCGATCCCGTGGGATTTCCGGGAAGACAGACTTTTTAGTTTTATATTAATATGTTTGTAAATTTCTTTCCCGCGTGACTTCCGGGATAAAAACTATCCTATGTGTTAATCCAAGTTACCCTCTAAGTGTGTGCAAAATTTCATGAAAATCAGTTCGGCAGTTTTTGCGTGAAGGCTGAAGGAGTAACAAACAAACAAACAAAACATGAAGCAAATATAGATATATATTGCTCTATATTTGCTTCATGAAACAAACATATAAACCTTCTTATTTATAATATTAGTAGGATATCATTATTCTCTCTAATAAATAGGTCGTCTGTTTCACATTCTTACAGGAAATTAAAATTTAAATGTGTAGTTTTGTTTATTGTATTATATATACCATAGTAAAGAATTGTTAAAATATTATTCATATCGATATATGTATAATTTTCCTGCCTTATGCATAAGGTTACAATGCATAAGGTTACAGGGGAATTTCTATTTCCCCGTGCACCCACTGGTGGGTGAAGCTAGTGGGTGGACGGGTCGCGGCCCATAACGTCCAGTATCTTAGTCAGAAATTTATAATAACGTATAATAATATAAGTAGCTTTTTTTCGAATGGATAGTTGCTGTTGGCCCTAGTGGCCTTCACAGCTTCACGCGGAGGGGATATTATATGTAGCTATGACAGGTCTATGATAGGTAATTTATAGCGTTCTAGCAGATCTTCAGCGGTCATATTCCAAAGACAGCTACACAAAACACCTATGTCACCTAACTTGTTCATAAATATTTAGTTCATACTATAGTCGTCCAAAAATAAAGCGATACAAATGTTATCAACATTTTCTCTCCACTGTATATATTTGCCAAAAGGAGATCTCACAATGTTTACACGTAAAATAGAGGCATATTTTTAATGACATTATAATATCTTCTTCAATATGATGACCTCAATCCCTCAATCAAATACAATGAAATTTTAAACAACAATAACAAAATTTTAAGTACGAATCGACTTCACTGCACTGTTATTCTCATTTAGAAATTACCTGCATGTTAGATTACCAGCGATCCCCTCCGGAAGATGCGCGGGGAGCGGTTATTCTGTAGCTGCAACGTCACTTCCGGTCACCGCTCCATTTCAGATACTGCTTTCGTGTTTTCTTTATGATGGTTCGATCGTGGAATAGTGCAGGTTTCTCAGGTACGTTTCTTCAATATGCGAGTATGTGAAATGCGGTCAGCTGTCTTTTTGACCGGCTCCAAAAAGAGAAGGTTCTCAATTCGACAGTGTATTATATGCTTTTTTTATGTGTGTTTAGCGATTTTTTCGTTGTCTATGAGCCGATTAGAAAGTAGTTATTCCAAGGGTGGTCCCATGATAAGAACACCAGGATCTGATGATGGTATCTCGGAGTTATTGAGGGGAACTTTCGAAAATTGTAGGAGCAACTAGTGTGTTTGTTAATGTTTTCATTGAGTATATTAAAGCACTACAATTTCATGAAGATCCGGAGTCGAACTGATGAAGCCGAAAGACAGTCGAGGTAACTCCTCAACGATTTACAGCTGTAATCTTGTTTGGGCTTGATTAATTTGTAGTACACCTAGTTGGGTTGAATTGTGCGCAATTAGGCGAGTAGTTTTTGAGTTATCTCTACTTGTCGATATTGAAGTCGGTTATTTTTTTTGTAAAAAGCAATTATTATTCGAGTAATGTGCAGGGTGTAGGGTCTAGTCTTGTCTTGCAGAGTAATTAATGTCTTTGACCGGTATGTGTGTGTCTTCCATGTGTAATACACACAGTATTCCGCTATCGCCCATGACAACTATGATCGACCTAGAACTCAATTTAGGGACACTCAATTTAGGGACTTATATGTAAGTTGGTTAGTTTGTTAATGAGTGTGAGGACAGAGAGACAGAGTGACTTAGTCCTGTTAGTTAATGTCAGTAATAGTCCAGTTAGTAATTGTTAGTATGAGTCTCGTTCTAATTCGGTCACAGATGCGTTGCTACGGGGGACTGAGATGGTCGCCTCTAAAAAATTATAACCGGCTTCACACCGGAAAACAATTGCTGTTAAAACAATTACAATGCGGTAGAAATCGTACTAAGTACCTACTGTGGTGGTCGGTGGTGCTTCTCCGGGTGAATTAGGCCTTTGACTACCTATGATGAGTATAATAATAGATGTACGATCAGTAAAAAGCTATCATAGATAGAAAACTCAGCCAAAAAACAACTGCACATACAGACGAACATCATCGATGATTTCGTTACGAAAAAGTGTAAACAAGACGTGATTTTTTAGTAAGTTTGTTTTATGACGCTTCATTTCAATTCGCCTGCGGTCCAAATTCCGCTCCATTTCAGTAACAGTACATTTTTGGTGTTTTCTTTACAGAGGTTGGATCGAGGCATGTAAAACGGAATTGGCATGAACCAATATATTTTTGTTGTTTTTGCAACCTCTTGTGTATAGAACTCGTACTGATGTAGCGCAGCCTATTTCGGTGTGTTGTTTTCATTTCAATATGGCCGACTAGAATAGCTGGCCGTTGAATTTTCTTCAACGTTGCTATGATTTCGAATTTTTTCATTTAAATTTTAAGAGAAGGTTTTGGAATAGTTGTAATAAATACCTCTTTCTAAGTCGAAAATACATATTTCTTGCAGGTAAATTTTTTCGAAGATTCAATTTTCATTATGCATCGTAATGGGGTTATTTGAAGTAAGGGTCCATGATTCGATTTTAAACTGGTCGAGACACATAAACTTGTGTTGTTAGACTAACACTTAAAAATTATAATTACATTATTATAATTTCCTATCGCAAAAGAGTGGAATAAATTCACAGCCTCGATGTTCCCCTAGGTTATGATATACCTATGTACGTGTCTTCAAATCAAGAGTGACTTCTTTATGGAATTAATTTAGCAAAGGAGAAGGCTAGCACCTTCCGCTGCCGCCGATAACAACTGTGACCGACTTACAACAAGACTCAAAGGGACACGGATGGTTAGTCTAGATCAGTGTTTTTCAAACTGTGGGTCGCGACCCCTTGGGGGGTCGCGAAGCTTCCGTAGGGGGGTCGCCAGAAATCGAGATTAATTAAGTAAAAAACAATAAAGATTGAAAAGATTGCTTTATTAAAAGAGAATTTTGACAAAAGGATATACCCATAAACATTTCTATTCTATGTTTCAATACAAACAAATGAACAAAAAATAAAATCCTAAGACATTATAACATTTTAACATGACTTAATGCGAAGGTTGTGCTCGTTTTTACCCGACTGCGTCAGAAGGAGGGTTATGTTTTTCGAGTGTATGTATCCATTTGGATTATTTGGACCGCCCCACAGCCCAAACGGTTGAACGGATTTCGACATATGAGGTATCGTTGAATTCGTCAGAACTGTGAAAGTATCATAGGCTATATGAATTTTCAAAATGGCGCCCGAAAGTGGAAGAAAAAGAGGGGATAATCTTGAGTTTTTTTGTTATCTTAGCAATATGGGTATCAAATGAAAGATCGTGAAAAGACCTTTTCAAAAATATATATCATATAACGTTAAGGCACACGTTTTAACACAAATTATCAAAAACCATCCTAAAAAGTAGAATTTTTCGGTGAAAACACTAAAAAGTCTGAAATAAAAATATTATTATAAAAACAAAAAACCCGACTGCTTACAAAAGAACTCAAAAGAAAAAAACAAGTGTCACAATATCAACATAAAATACTTCATGGTGCTGCAGGCAGGGACAAACAATACTGTTACCTACGGGTAAAAAAAGATTTATCACAAGTAGGTACTACGTTTGTCCCCGCCTGCAGCACCATGAAGTATTTTATGTTGATATTGTGACACTTGTTTTTTTCTTTTGAGTTCTTTTGTAAGCAGTCGGGTTTTTTGTTTTTGTAATAATATTTTTATTGAATAATCAGTTTCATCCATCGTGGATCTCTATTTTCTACACTTGGAATTAAATCGTTTTCCTAAAATACTAATACTAATCCGCACGAGGCGCAATGAGCTGGGATTTCAAGCCATGTGATTGGTGAATCGCGCACAGCTCCGCTCCGCTCCGCCTCAGTGGAACCGCACCCTTAATATTGTATCGACACTTCGATACTATCGATACTATCGATACTTCGATACTGATATTATAAAGAGGAAAGGTTTGTTTATTTGCATTGAATAGGCTCCGAAATTACTGAACCGATTTAAAAAATTCTTTCACTGTTGGAAAGCTACACTATTCCCGGGTGACATAGGCTATATAATATTTTCCAAAAAAAATCGGGATCCTTAATAAAACTGCGATAATGTAGCCCAAAGTGTAAAAAAACTGAAGAGATTGTTTGTTTGAACGCGCTAATCTCAGGAACTACTCGTCCAATTTGAAAAATTCTTTCAGGGTTAGATAGCTCATTTATCGAGAAAGACTATAGGCTGTTTTTTATCTGCAGTACGCGAAGTAGTTCCCCGGGACGCAGGTGAAACTGCTGGCAGAAGCTAGTACGTGTGATAAAAAAGTGAAGGATCAGGAGCCAGGGGTCGCGAAATATTTTCTTATGCCAGGGGGGTCGCATCATGAAAAAGTTTGAAAAACACTGGTCTAGATAGTAGATGATGTTAGAATATTGGTTACTTTATTATAAGTATGAGGACGAGGCTATAGGGACTGTTAGTTATAGGCTGATAGGTAGTTACATAGTTCTGTTACCTGTGAATTGTTGTTAGTAATTGCCAAGTATAGGTATAATATTGTTAGTAATTATGCTTTTGCTAAGTTAGTATGCTTAACCAATCAAAATTATGTCGCACTTATCTATCGTCAGGTGCGATTGTAGCGCATTATCATATAATTCAAAAAATGTTTTTGGTAACTATTTTATCAATCAAAAGTATATAATCAAAGCTTACACATAAGAATTAAGATCAACCGCACACCAAGCTACAAATGACTTAACCCTTATTTGTTATCGAGTCTTAAGGGCACCATAATTATCGCGACTGCCAGTTCAATTAGAGCGGTAACGGCTGAAAGTTAACGAGTAGGTAGTTTAAGTTAACCAAACTTGATCACTTGGCCTTTTATATTTTATTACCGTGTTTAAATGTGTTTGATTACGTACTTGACAAAATGCTTAGACAAGGTTACATAAATTGATTTTTAATTTGGGAAACTGACACAATAATTGTATAACTTTAAAAAAAAAGAAATCGATACATCAACAAGTAATAAAATGAGAACATCGCAAACGTTGTTAAATTTAATAAAAAAGCCTTAATAGGGATAACTCAAAAAATACTCGCCAGATATTGCTCGAACGCATACAGACTCGGACATGACAAGCACCAAGTTTTGAATTTACAAAAATATAAAAAGCGGTACCTAAACCCAGTACAAAGTTATACAAGGTAAACAGAGTTAGATAATTAATTTCATTCGAAAGGGTGTCCTTGTCGTCTTACCCATTTAATTTTGAGCGACATCCGGCGGATAGTTATTGATTAATCCTTAATAATATGTATTATGGTCGTTACCTCATATTTTTATTTCGTATTCTGATTTGTACGATTCTTTTTATATCCGAAAGCTGGTGCTCGTGGTGCGGTCCCATATAAATTTATTTACGTATTTAAAATTGTCAATGTCGACGTCGGTTATTTTTTGTAAAAAAATAGTTATTGAAAGTCAGTGAAAAATCTTTAAGCCGCGTCGCTGCTCTAGTGCGGATTGGAGGAGGGGTTAGAGGCCAACCCACGTATCTGAGGTTTTCTTGCTGCCCGAAGGCCTCTGACATGGCCACGCGACTGCTATTTATCAATAACAACCGGGACCGCAGCTTTACGTGCCACCCGAATTATGGACGCGCTCAAGACAATCTTTTATTATTTACTATATTTAAACTGTTGAACTCCAACGACATCTATGCATGTCGAGAATGCATAGTACCGCTTATATACCTGGAATCCATGCACGTGTTGTAATGGTACGATGGTACTATACATATATGGCATGTACGTAATGGCAACCGAGTACAATACTTACAATAGAACTGTTTTAAACGCATCAAAACCCGTACTTAGGATTAATGGTGTCGAGACATTATCAGTTACTATCATTTTCATGTTCTCATGTCTATATTGTAGGATCTATTGTCAAAGGCTCGGAAATACCATCATGGAATTTCGGTGAACCTCAGAATGTTGTTCATCTCCACATCTGTATTCCATTAACAAATACGGTTTAACCTGTCATGCGATTTATCCATTAAACGTAGACCTGTACAACCAACATTTTCTTCTTGTAATTGGATAAGGTAGAACTTGGTGGCATTTAATCAGGGGTCTGGGAAGGCTGGTTGATTTGTAAGACGCAACGAACGCCTGAGGTGCCATCACAGCCCACAGGTAACGGGTGAGTGGAGACAGGGTTGGTAACGATTACAAAATTATCACACAAAACAATTACTTGTAGGTACCTAATGATGCTAATGGATTTTTTACCTATGGGTAGTATTTATCTACACAATGGTGTTTAGATCTCAAACGGCTAAACCAATTTAAATGAGCTATTCACTGATATTTGAAGTCAGCTTAGAGTAACGTTTATTTTTTATTTTATAACAATCAGTTCACAATCACAGATATATTAGATATTATAATTCAGCAGTACCTAGCAGCAGGGCAGTTTCTATTTATGTAGTTTTCCTTAATGTTCTCAAAATTCCCTGAAGTTTGTCAAACCGTGAGTCCAATAGACGGACAGTTATGACATGTAATGATCAACTAAAATATTATTCTGTAATCTGCTTTCTTACAAAAAATCATAATATTTTTATCATAATAAAATTAAATTTCTTTTGTCATAGGAAATCTCTTTCACTCTTTTTATCCCTTGTTTTAATCCTTGTCACAGATAAATCATTATTTGACAACCCTATCAATGAAAACACGTCAGCTAGCCCATGTAATCTCGTTCGGATCGCGGGCACGAATTTCATAAGTGCTCGGTCGAGGTAATGGATGAAAACATTAACTCCTTAGGCCCCGGCGAATTTACTGAGGTGGCTTCCCCTTGGCCGCGGAGGTATTTGCATATTGGACTGTATTTAACTGTACTCATATAATATACTACCTAATGCTTGCGGCATTACCCGCATTTAGATTTTTAACTGATATTCATACAAACTTTCGTCCTTTAGTTTATCTCCTTAAGGGTGGAATATGCGATAAAATTGCGGGATAAAATATATATAAGAACTGTCTTTTCAGTTCTTAGCGGACGTCTACTTACTATAAACTAGTTGTCTGCCAAACATTTTATACGTCAAGCAGTTTCAACAATCCCGCGGACCCCAAATGTTATTTGGCGGAAAAAAACTCTACGGTCATGTTAGCGCAAGGACCCCAGCAACACCCATATTAATACTGATCCGATATTGGACAAGAAAGAAAGAAAGAAGAAGACTAGCATTTTCATTAATCGCTTAGCCAGAACACGACGTATCGTATGGCGGCTGACTGCAAAACGAAGATGAGAAAACAAGAAACTGGTAAATATAAGACGACTTTTAATATATATACGCATTAAAAAATAATCAGTTTTTAGCTTAAGCGTAAAATTTAGTAACATTAAATAAATACTCTTTAGTAATCTAGACTATACTGCATGGTGGTTCAGGGCGAATTACTGGTGGGGTTAGAAGCAGGTTAGAAGCCTACTCATGTGTCGGAAGTACAGTCCAAAGGGCGTGGGCGTGGCTTAACAGGTACTCCGCAGCGCAGAAACACTCAAATATGTATTTTGCGACTAACAGTCACTTGCCCGCTGTTGCTTGTTCGGTCGATCACTTAGTAGGATCGACACAAGCCGCTTTTTTGCCTACTTCAGATGTTATTCCGTCGGTTAATTGCGTAACTTTCACTAGAATTTAGACTTAAAGCAATGAAAAGTAAACCAACGTAAGTAGGTACTTAATCACAAATTGATGTTTCCATTACGGACTTTGCTATTCGCCACTAGCGACTGCAATTGATGATGCGTTTTTCAAATTAAGCACACAGATAGCGAATCAATAGTGGTACACGCAAACCAGTCATTAGTTACTGCATTTTGCGCTGGTAATTAAATAGCACAAGTATCTAGATCGTGATAGGCGATAATGATCATTTGCAAAGGAAAAAATCTGTGCTTGTACAATTTGTACTAACAAATATAAGTACCTCAAAGAAAATGAAGTGTAATGGAGGCATTGTACCTCTATTATAGCAACTGTGAGGAGCAGGATTAGTGGGAGGAAGTGATATGAGATGTGATGAGACAACGTGAGATTTGGCGTACCTACTGTTGAGGCGTGATGTAGAGTGAAGTGGTGTTATAGTGAAGGGAATTGCTTTAGAGGAGAGGAAGGATGTGATGAGAATGGAGGTTTCAGGTGTTCTATCAAAATTTTACTGGACAGCGAGAAGGCCACCTGAGAATAGACAGATTAGTTGTAAAAGAGAAGATAGAAGAAGACAGGGTGAAGGGCTCAATGTTGCCAATTTGGTAATTGAATAAAATGGATCTAAAGACGTAACACGATTATTTTATTTTACTTTTTAATTGAAGTTACGGAGCAAGTACATCGCATACTTATAGGTATTTGCAAAAAATTATTTGCGGAATTAAAAGGATTTTTTGTCATGCTTAAAAGTTTCAATATGACCTCATATTACATTGACCTCTGCCTAACATTGTAAGGAGAATAAAAGAGCTAGCATCAAACCACTTTTGTCTCCATTAGTTAAATTTGCCATAAAAATAATGTTATAATAAAGTAAATAATATAATGCCACACTCTCAGCTTCACACTAATAAGAAGACACACTCAGACCACGAACAGAAATTTAAACTTATAGTTCAATTTCCGCTTCACTAGGATACAATCCTAGGGTCCTTCGACGCGGTCTAGCATAGCAACAATTGCGCCGTACAGTCAATGGCATAAATTAATATTAACACAGCTCCCTGCGTTTCAGAAATTTCACGTATATGAGTCATAAGGGACAAGAAGAGGAAACAGGAGACTATATTTTGTTAGGTTTCACTGAAGCACTCAAAGCAACGTTAATTAATTAAGCTCGTATTAAAATGTTCCTTTTTTATGCTCCCAGGACGATTTTGTGCTTTCATTTTAAATGGGCAGGAATATTTTTAATTAAACAGATAATGCAGATTAGTTTTGTGTCTTTGCGAATGAATTTTAATGCTGGCATTAAGGGGCAACATGCCTCCAATGCAGTAATAGCAAAGTGCTCGAACAATGGGTTCCCGATCCATCATTCATCTTCTTTTTTAAGTAACTCTTTTATTTTTTCTTATGTAGACTACAGTGTGCAGGGACCAATTAAAATGAACCTAGTTATGTCTGTAAATATAGAAATATAGGGGTATAAAAATTATAAAGATATAGGACCAATTCTAATTTTTGTCTATCAGTAAGACTATTTATTATGACATTTGATGCTGTTTATTTTGTATTGCTGAAGGTCTAACTTAAAAACTAGTGCATCTTAATACGGCGGTAAGAATTTGTAATATTAATAAGTACCTATATTGCAAGATAGTATTTTGCCGGTCAGGTAGTCGTGAATAAAGTAATTAAATTTACACTGATATAGCGTGTAATACAATTCATAACCTATTAGATAACATTTGTTGGGATCCTGAGAAAAAACTTCAATGATGACTAGTATTGTGATTTCTTGTTACATTTTTTGGACTCGTCAGTGACTCGCGCAATTACTATGGTTCCATTTGAATGGACATTAACCGTTTTCCTGCCGCGTTTTTGTTGTAAAGGTCGCAGATGTTCCGAATAGTTGGAGGCTTTAAGACCGAGAATATTCCTTATCGAGAACCCCATGCCTTTCGTAAAATACCTAACATTTTTGCTTCTAACGGCATGCACGAGTTAAGGTACTTTTGTTTTTTATGACATTGTGTGACCTATATATACGATATATACGAATATCAGTTGTATGAGATGACTATGTGGGATCGACGCAAGCGATTAAATGGTCACTTTATATTCCTGACTAGGTACTTCTATCATAACTCAGTATTTACCCTATCAGTACATACCTACTTGTTATTCTTCAAAAAATACACAACAGAGCAATGTAAACAAAATTACAAAATATCACTCATTTTGGACGCAAACCACGTCCTTTTGGTTCAACAAGAGCTGGATATGTTTACCTGGCTGAGTTAATTCTGTCGACCTCAATGCAATTACCTAAATAGATTGGGAATCCCGGGCTGGAATTTAAATAACTATATTATACCAATTCAGTTACCTTATCCGAGTTTGTTCTGTCAAATCCACATGATAGGGATTTACTTTGTTTGAAGAGATATTGTATTGTATTTTATTATTTTCGTATTGCAATTGTGTTGCTTTGAGTTAACGAATTTGCTTATTTAGTTACCTAACGGTTTGGGACATTTTACTGTTTTTTTCTTGAAATATAAAATAATGTAGATATTCATAATAATTTATTAAAAACCGGTCAAGTGTAAATCGGATTTATTCATTCAGGGTTCCTTAGTAACAAGCGATATTAACTCTAATTAGGTAAAAAAGATAGGATAAAGAAATACCTCATTTTAATAAACATCATATTTCTCATCAAACATGACACAAGGAGCTGGACTCTTAAGTGTATTATTAGGTGAGCGCTTTGTCCACCGCGTGGTCTGACAGCGGAACGGTAAACTTGACACAAGTTAGACATTCTATGATGTTAAAGATTCATCAATGTTGTGTCAGGATTCATCCCGATGTATAAGGATTCATCACAGCGCATTAGATTCCTTGATTCTCCTGTCATCGCGTAAATGCATTTTTCTGTAAGATCGTATGAGATTTGTTAGTTGAGTGGTAAGTGTCGAACTAATACAAAGTTTTCTAGATAAGTGATAGATGGTGGCGAGCATGTATTGTGTGCACTCTCGTCCATTAGTCAGATAGGTTTCCATCAAGATTAAGTTATCTATCTGTTCCCTACACGCACTGCGTAGGGTGACCAGGTAGGTAGTCATAATTAACATGATATGTCCAATACCAACACCAGGATAAATGTAAAAATAATTTGTTTTACGGGAATCAAGTGGCTAGAAAAATCTGTTTTTTTTTCTATTTTACTTGGTCTAATGCTTATATTGTAAAACTTTTTAATAAGGTGTTCTAATTGTATTGTAGGTAATGTAAGCTTGGTGAACGACAAAGCACGTCATCACTGGTTCAATAACCAAAACCGATTTCCTAAGCTAAGAGATAGATTTCCCCCAGGAACGCGAGAGTAGTTAGGTACAACATAATAATCATATTTGTAAAATGGTGTCCGAAAAATCCTTATAATTTTATGTAAGATGGAAATCTCTATTCGATTGAGCAATTAGGTACTAACTAGTTGTAGCTACTCGTTTTGTTTTATTGAAGGGTTTTAAGCTTTGCTAAACTCATATTTTTTTTTGTTAAATTACAAAATCCCCTATTATTGATTATTTTTAATTTAATTATGCATGCAAATTGTCATTTTTAGGGTTCCAAAGGGTAAAACGGGACCCTATAACTGAGACTTCGCTGTCCGTCCGTCAGTCCGTCTGTCACCAGGCTGTATCTCATGAACCGTAATAGTTACACAGTTGAAATTTTCACAGATGATTTATTTCTGTTGCCGCTACAACAACAAATGCTAAAAAATGGAATAAAATAAATATTTAAGTGGGCGCCCATACTTTCAACGCCTCAGCGATAGTTTAGTTACCTTTCGGTCCAAGAGATGGCGTTGTGGGTAATATGTGGCTACAATAAAACAATTAAATATTTAAGTGAGGCTTTCATACAACAGACCAGATTTTTTTGGCGTTTTTATACATAATGGTACGGAACCCTACGTGCGCAAGTCCAACTTGCACTTGGCCGGTTTTTTGTACATTTAATTATCTAATTTGTAGATTGATTGTTTGTCCAAAATGGTAAAGCCTTATTATTTCTTTATTAAAAATCAACTCCAAAATAGTTTGTTTTACGAAAAATATAAATTCAAATTCTAAGGGATAACTCAAAAACTACCCGTCAGATCTTGCTCTTTAATTGAATACTAATTTAATAATAATAACATAATAGGAATCATCAAAATCAGTTTACAGATGACATAATATAGGTAAATAAAATGAGTTGGCAGAAATTCCTTTTTTTGAAGTCAGTAGGTATAAAATTTTTAGCGTACCTCCTAATGAGCCTTCAGGTCCATTAAGTTGAATTCCCATTAAGTTGAATTCTCTGAATAAAAATTTATTAAGAGTGAAATCTTGGAAATCTTTGCTTAAAATATTTCTGTGGGGTTTCCTGATGAAAACGCAACGACTGCAACGCAAAAACACAAAAACTGCAATGGGTTTCCGTCACGTTTTAAGTTGCAGAAATTAATTCAAATAAAAATAATTATTTTTTCTTAACATAATATACCTATGAGATTAAGAATTCGACGACGATTACTAAAATTATTCTCACACGCTTCTTATCTTCTTATCAAATGGATATTATATTTGCTTTTAACTATTTATATCGTAAAAAATGTGTTTGTACCTGTATGTTGCCTGCAGTGATTTTCTTAATATCTAGATATGATTTGATAATATATTTAAAAGTGATATAATTCAATTAGTGATATGGTTAATAGGTATGTAGCTATAACTTTATTTTTATTTTGGGACATAATATTTGGAAATTCTTATAAGTATTTTTTTTACTATTGTCTGCGACTGTATGCAGTTTCAATATTCTTGAAATATCACTGTTATAATTATCATTCATTTCATGTATAAAAATAAATAAAATCATTGAATTTAGATTTTAGTTACAATTATATGCCTTAATTGTACACTTTATGATAATTATTTAAAAAACGAGTATAATAAAAAAGTGAGTAGAATAGAACACTCGCTTGGCAAGTACAGTCGTACAAGAATCTTTTGGCGCATGGATGACAGAGACAGCGCCTTACAGGTAAGTCAAACTGTAAGGCGTTGTCTCTGTCACCCACACGCCAAAAGATTCTTGTACGGCTATAATGACATTGTTGCGCTTTAACTATGACACTTGAATATCTAACATACCTTAACTGACAGCTGACCTACTTGACCTTACAGGTGGCACCTTATTGGTTGTAATTAATTAAAACTGATAACTTAATGGAACTGAAAGCACGTTTTATTGACTGACCTCAGCCAATAAATAGAATAGATTTTCATGTGACAAAAAATCTTACACTTTTAATTTTTAGCTTCCATCTGCGCTGCGCGATAGGGAATTTCGTTCCAAAACACGGGAATCATGGCCGAAATTTATACCGAGAAACGTCAAAATAGCTTTATAGAACGTCAATTTGTGGGTACAATCACTGACAATTACAAAGTTCAGGTACCTATATAATATTTAAAATATCAAACTCGTACTTATCATCGCAAGTAATACCGAAAAACAAAAATGCATGTCCACTATCTTTACATTATCTTACCGTTGGTCATGTGAACGCTATTAAAACAAAATAATATCAACTGTATTCTTTGAACGAATTTAATTATATCAAGAAGTGCGAAATATAGTGCTTATATTATATTAAAATGGAAAGTAAGTAATAACTTTGATTTTTATTGTCATATTGAGCGCGTTTCACTTCTTGGTAAATTCTATTTCCTTTAGAAGTAATAGTTTTGAGCAATGTGATCGCAAACTCTCGCGTACCCATTGTTTATTTTATAATTGTTTGTATACATGTCAAGTGACACTGACATTGACATTTGCTGTCATTACATTCTTGAAAGTAAGGATTCCTAATGAAATTCCATAATGACAAATGATAACAACCATAATATAACAAGTATTTGGTACTTCAGTACCATTACATTACATTACTTTCAAAGTAATAATCCCTTCTTGCAAAAGTATTGTTAATGTGAAAGTAACTCTGTTTGTTTGTCTGTCAGTTTGTAAGGCTTTCACGTCTAATTCACTGAATAAATTTTACTGAAATTTAGTACAGATATAAGGTTGACCTTGGGAAGGAACATAAGCTATTTATTATCCCGGAAATTATATATTAATGGGGCGAAAGGTGGAGTGTGATATAATATTTTCGTAATATACAAAATATACAGGGTGTGAATAAAACCGATACAAAAAATGTCATAAGTTGTAGTTTTGGCGCCAAAAAGAAAGGCGAAGTGTGGAATGATTTTAAAACTTCGAAAATGTCGAATATCTCGGAAACGGAAGGACTTTTACTAAGCATAACATTTAGTTATCTGAACCGGCATGATGTCCTCTACACGTAGGTACCATAATAATATTATCCGTTCATTACGTCACACCCTGTATTAATTATTGTTTTTATTAAAATAAAGAATTCGGCCGACACCGTCGGGTGACGTTCGATCTTTTTGCACAATAAGCGTATTTAATTCTGCACGCATTTTCAATTTACTATTTTGAAGTTCTTTGTCTCTTAATCAATTAAAAAGAGCTAAAGAAAAGAGAGATACCAGATATAATAAATATAATTTATTTTATCAAATTTTTTATATTTTTTTCTAATCTTTTTGTGTTTATCTTTTTGTAATTTACAGTGAAAAGTTACACATCACGTCTACCAAATGAGCCTCCGCCCTACAGCCCTCCAGATTCAACCAATGCGCCCGCCGTGATTGTGATACCCCCAGCAATCAATACTCACAGAGACTCAATAACACAAAACTTATCTGTACCAACTCAGATTGCAGTCCCAACGAGTAGCATTGTAATCCCTAAGGCGATGGGACCCATGGCCACTCCGTCCGTGTGTACGTCGTGTAACAACATGATCGTCACTAAAGTAGAATCGTCAATTACTTTGAAACAACACTTGTTTGCTTTATTGCTTTGTGGTATTGGGTGAGTATAATTAATACATATTTACGTTTTTACGTCTTTTAAAGTTTTTGTCTGTGTCAAAATTAAGTATTTTTCAAAGCGTGAAGATTAGTACGAATCCTGCGCATGTCTGGCGCGGACGCACACTGAAATGGAGAGGGGGAGGGTGTCATATACCGATTTTGCTAGGATTATCAAAACTACGTCATTATTTGTTGCGTATCTACATAGATGTCGCATTTAGGTTTTTACTACATGGTACTTCTGCTTCTTAAGAGCACCGTTAGATGTCAGCAAAACACAAAATGCTTCATGATTAAAAGCAGATAAGTTGCTTCTTTCTTATGACGTCCTCCTTTCACATATTACATTCACATATACATTTAACCTTCTAGCCGCAAATATATATATTATAAACTTAACCCTTTTATGTTTTATTTCAGGTTCTGGCCTTGTGTATTCATTCCATACGTTATGCCTTCCTGCAGAAAAGTTCATCATTTCTGCCCAATCTGTGGAACTTATATTGGGACCTACGTATGAAGAAATAAGGATTATTTATGAAGCCTATCTTATAAATCAAATCAACGTATTAAATTATAGTAATAATAATTGCAAATGAGAACATGTATTTAATAAAAATGCTAACTTGATCAAGTTGTTGGTTATAGATATTTTATAATAACAGATAATAAATAGTAATGGGGATTAGCGAGGTAGTTACAGCGGTAGACTTTTTTACCCGACTGCGTCAGAAGGAGGGTTATGTTTTTCGAGTGTATGTATGTATGTTTGTATGTATGTCCATTTATTTGTCGGGCCCCACAGCCCAAACGGTTGCACGGATTTCGACATAATATGAGGTATCGTTGAATTCGTCAGAACTGTGTTAGTGTCATAGGAACTGATAACTGTGAACTCATAACTGTGATGACATCACGCAATGACTATTGGATGAGATGTGGTTTTCGCAGTTGTATTGCTGGAGGTCTAACCCAAAAAAATGGTGTTTGTTTAACATCGGTATGTTGCAAGACAACATCTGCCGGGTCAGCTAGTAGTTAATAAACAAAGGTGACCTACGGAACCCTAAAAATGGAAATAGGTACGTATTTGATACTACCCAGAAAAGCTGGCGTATTGAGAACTATACCTACTATTATACTATTTACTTTTATTTTATTTTAAGGTACGATAAGGTACGATACAGCCGAACGTGTGCCACGGCAGCCGAACGCGTCCGTCGGAGCAGCTGTACCGCTACCGCGGTATGTGTACGGCTGCCGTGGTAGGTAGGTAATTACTGTGGATACATTTCAATGTTCTTTACCGCATTGTAAAATGCCGCCCGGCCCGGCCCGATGCGAGCCGGTTGGTCTGAATCGTACCTAAGCGTGTAGAAAGGCTGCGTCGCCGCGTCGGCGCCGCCCGTACGCCTAAATTCTCGAGACTCGAACCCATTTACGTTTCTCGGCCCAGTGCGTTCGTTCTTTTCAGGACGGCGTTGCTTGTTCTTAGGGACAGGAACGTCAACACCGGCCCGAGCACGGAGCCCGTCCTCCCGTCACGGATAACAACTCGTGATCACTCCTGGGATCCTGGGAGTGAGGGCATCGGCGCACCAGGCCTCAGTGCGCACCCGACGCACGCTACCGGCGCAGGTTGTGGGCTCCGTCTCCACGCCTTCAACAGCGGTGCGTCACATTTGGGGTTACCGAACCCAGGGGAGTCGACGGCTGGCGGCGCGCCCCAACAAGTAAATTAATATTTTCAGTGGTCGATGTAGCCTAAAAACATTGAGTTTATGAAGATGTTTGTCAGAAATAGATATCCTATTAGATATCAGCTGGTTAGTACAGAGCCTAGATTAAATGAGGGACACGAGGATACTATTTTGTATATGAGATACATACATTCGTAGTCACTAGGCGATGTTATCTTACACCATCCACAAAATTCATCTTGAGCTTGTTAAATGTTAACCTTGGATAGTGTAAATTTTGTCTCTTCAAATCTTTGTCCCGTCTGTAAATTGAAAAAGTGGGTATAATAGACCATCAGAGTGGATCCTTGATATCTTTTAAAAAATAATTCATTTCCTGAAAAATGAGGAAATAATTACGTGATGCCTTTGCCACACCCTAAGCGTGCCGCCTGCGTGCGGTGAACGCCTTGCGTGCGTGAACGTTTACGGCGGGCCTGTCTGTGGAACATCGATTGCATATAGAATACTTAGAAACCAACTTACCTTGTTATTCATGTTTGATATTCATATTTAATACTAAAATTATAGTAATGAATCACAAACCATCGACGAAAAAAATATTTTCCCTATCTGTTACGACTTATCACTAAGATAACAAATTTTGTATATTTATATACATTCAATAAAAAATCGCACTGTTGTTTGTGTGTATCTTATTGTAACCTTAATACCAGAAAAATATACCTTTGCTAATCAGAGGCATGGATTATCGAAAGTCATTATGTCTATTTGCTTATTTATCAGAAAGAATAAAATTGTTTTATAAACTTAGCAAGACAAAATATTTTTAGTTTATTTCAGTATTGACCGAATAACATCACGTATCACCTTTGAACCTTTAACGGTGTCGTACAATAAACTGAGATACAGCATCGTTTTTCCGTCATCGTCTCAGTCACGGGTCTCAGTTCTGTAATCGCGTGGTCATCCCACATTATGATACCTACCTTTATATATTTTCCAGCACAAAATTCATTAAAAATCTACTTAACATTTTTTTTTGCTAAATGGTTTTTATTCATACCTAAAGTGTTAGTTGTTAGTAAATAAAATAACTGCAATTTTATTTATTACTTTGTTGAGCATGATTCTTATTTAAATTACTTATTAAATTGCCTAAGATTTTTTTTGTTGTTTTGATAATTATTATATATTTTATTATTTCTTAACTTAACAAATAATAACATCTAGTTTATCTAAATACATAAATACTTAAATACATCCAAACCCTCGCACCAGGATTCCATGGGTCGCATGGGCATTGGACAACACATACATCTTCGACCCAGCAGCGACCATTTATCTGTCACATTAATATCTATCATGACCTGGAATCGAACTTAGGACTCCTCGCCTCGCAGATAGACGCAGTATCAAGAAGGCCCCGGGGTTATCTTTGGGGGTATTTGTAAATTTGCATTATTTATCACATAATTTTTCTCGATACAGCAGGATGATTTACGGAATCGTAAAAAGCGTCATGATACACGCCAGCGCTTCGTTTCTCTCCATCACCTCAGTGTACTGTTTAATTGCGTCCGCGTATAACGTAAGCCTTAACGTAGCCTAAGCACTTACCTCAAATCATTAAATTCAGTGAAACTCCTTCATCCTATACATTTGAATTATATTATGGTGTATAGCGTGAATCTTTCGTCACAAGCAAAACCAAGATCCAAAGTTTATATTGATTTATCTCGTATTTTATCTACTGATAGTTTACGTGTGCGGATTTAGATAAAAAAGTGTAGTCACAGTGTGGAATAAATTCAAAGAAGTGGTGCAAATATTGTTCGTGAATATCTAAAAATCATTTTAAGTGCATAATTTACAATGTCTGGAATTGAAAGTAAGTTGTGGTTCTAAATTATATTCTTTTCTTATTTTGATTCTTTAATTTTCAATTTGTTATGAGTTGCGTATGTTTTAATAGTCTATGCATTAAATAATATAATTATATTAGAAAATTCAAGTTTAAATAATTGATTTCGACAGCTCACGTTAATTAAATATAGAAGCAGCTGTAAAAATTAAACGTTGTTATGGCGATAATGGCACTTACGTTCTTCTGCTTTTGCCAAATAGTTTCAAGATGTATTGAGCAGCCTTTACAGATTAAAATGCAATAGCCGTCTTTTCAAATGTGAATTATTAAGGCGGCAACCGTGATAATGATTCTGAAATAAGTAAATCGTTGCAAACAAAGAGAACTTCTAGCATAATTTTATGAAGAAGTAAGGAAAGACCCAATGAATTAAAATTTCTATAGTAAAAGATGTTACACATAACATGTTGTTCAAAATATGTACAATAGTCGTTAGTGAACATCAAGAATGAATTAGTTAGATAAGAAGTAATGTAGAAGAGACAAACAAAGGCACCTTATCGCGAGACATTGATGAACTTTTGATTACTTTTGAGTAATCTGCATGTTTCAAATGAAATACATAAGAAAATATATCACTGAAAACATACCTCAGTAGAAGAATTAATGAAATGCATTAACGCACGAAGATCTTCTCTGTATTGTAAGTGCCTAGGTACCTAAGTCATCTTGGATAACTGGTATTCGAATCCGGACCCTCAGAAATTTTCTTTCATAATTTTTAATTTTCTCTATCAATTCGCTTCACTTGGAATTGAATCCTGGAAACAGCAATCCGGCATCGTAATTATTGCGAAATACGGGTTACCGAGATGAAAAGCGTCGTGCTTTCTAATATGTCTGCCTTACATAGAAACCAGCTCGCTGACGCGCATGTGAGCGCTGGCACTACGAATTGAAATCGAAAGTAGGTACTTTGCCTCTTTGTCTGTCTACTATCTTTTCACGCTTAATAATAGTCAATTTAGATGGAATGGTATGGCGATAGTTCGAGAACCAGGAATGAATACCTAGAGGATGTTTTTAATCCCAAAAATCATCTCTTAACGGAGTGAAAAGAGAAATGGAAGGAATATAAAACTTGCCATAGTTATATCAGATAGCGATTGGCTGATGAGTAGACCAAAAACCTGGATCGGGACATAATATATTATAGGGATACTTTATTTCTGGTCATACGTTTAATTTAAACGGTATTTTCTCGTTGTTTTCTCATTCTTGCAAAGTTACGGGAATAAACTAGTCTTGAGAACTAGTTTGTTTAGTAGGCATAGATTGTGGGATTTAGAAACACATTGGTTCAGTTTTCCAAAGGCGATGACTGTTTTAGCTATTCCTGGGTGTTCAAAATGTGCGCCCTGACTTTACTTGCAGTAGAGAATGCGAAATGCCTGTGTAGACACTGCACTACGAAACAGAGACAGTCGGTGTTTCTGCCTGTGTATGATTTGGGAGTCTTCAATAGGAGAGTGAATAGGTTTTCATAACAAAGTGGGTTTAATATTTTGGACTCATCATTGATCATGACGGGATACAAGTTCGATTTGTCAATTTTAGGCGCTGCATTTGGTGCGCCACTTTATTATTGGCATTTTAAAGTACGAGTAGGTAATTATTATGATGTGAAATAGGTATACCTAACATGTAGCCGTGGTTGAGTGGCGCCTGATAACTTGGGGAAAACATTTTTTTTTGAACAAAAGACGAAGCCTTTCATAAATGCATATAGGTATTATACTTTTTGATACTTATAATAAATTTTTTTAACGTTTTGTTCTTTTCTTTACGAGATGAAGAACATTTGCATTACCCGCGTTGCACTTGTATCCATGCTGGATGGCCGTTCGAAAGGTACTGGGTTCGATTACCAGCTAGGTGAAATTTTAATGATAGGTAACATTAAATATCTGTTCTATGCGTAGGTGTGAGTTTTTGTCTCGCGTGCTTTTCATGGCACACTTATCAGTATGTTACCTCTAATAGTTTGTTTTTAACGTCTTATTTTCTTCAGTTTGTGATGTGTAGGTTTAACATTTAAAATCTTTTGTATTTTTTGTAACAATTAGATTATTTTTCAAAAAATGGGTTTCCTGAAAGAATTTGCTATGCAGCGATAAGGTCGCCCGTAGTATTTCTTATGTTTTACTTTTCATCCACTTTTATTGTGATGTACAAACAATAAAGTGAATAAATAAATTAATACCTACCTATACTCCGTTCGTTTGAAATGGAATAGGTACGTTTTAATAGTAAGCCATACATATGCCAGCTTCAGCGATTAAGGTTCATTGTAAATTGACGGCGACAAGTTAAAATGCCTTAAAAAAATATTGCTTATAGAGGCAATAAAACTGTGTGCATACGTAATAAATATCAACTTTATAACGGGACGTCGCAATCCCATATTCTAAGCGACTCAAGTATAAATAAATATATTCTAATCTTTTCAGTGAAGGGCTCCTCTGGTCAGCCGCACACATACCCGCCTGCCGACCCTCCACCTTACTCGCCTCCGCAGCCCTCCCACGGCCCTCCGATAGTGCAACCTATGCCGACAACAGTCATTCACCCTGGGACCACCACCGTGATCCATGGCCCTGGTGTTATGACGGTGCGACAACCCGGAGTATCCGCTGTGGTGGTCACGAATTCGATGTC
The DNA here is from genome assembly GCA_905404135.1 of Hesperia comma. NCBI lineage: Eukaryota > Metazoa > Arthropoda > Insecta > Lepidoptera > Hesperiidae > Hesperia > Hesperia comma. Next base: position 5,622,494 of record FR990020.1, read on the forward strand.
TCCGAATCCTACTGTATTCGTCTGCCCATCCTGCAATCAGCAGATCGTTACAAGAGTGGAGTATAAGCCATCGACGCGCACACATCTCTTCGCTCTTCTTCTATGTGTTGTAGGGTAAGTTGGTATTGTTCTGACGAAGTTATTAAACGTGACTTGCAGAATAAGTTTAGTTTTTTTATGGAATTGAGGTACCTACCTAGCAAACGAGCATGCAGCACTACTCTTTTGCTATCGCCCATAACTACTGGGACCGACCAATTCAATTTAGGGATTAGGATGGTTAATACAGTTAACAAATGGTATTAGAATATTACTTGGTTAGTTTATTAATTAGTGTGAGGACAGAGACTGTTAGTGATAGTTAGCCTTGTAAGTTGATGTTAATAATAGTACAGTCAATCGGGGTAACTTTGATTCCTTGGGGGTAACTATGACAGTCCGATCCCAAAAAAGTTTTTTATTGTAACGTGTCAGGAGTACTGGGTTCGAGAAAATGCCAAAATGTACCACAAAGACTATATTGTAACCGTCGATACACAATTACACTACGTACAAACCAAAACACTATGCTACGTGCGTAGTGTTTTGGTATATCGTAAACACACTCGTCGATCACTGTATCGCCCGTAGAAATCACCTCACTTCTCGCTGGTATCGCTCGTAAGTATCGCTTGTTCTTCCCGGTTTCGCTTCTGAAACTAGAATGCCACGCAGTCGACCGAGTGCCCCTTTTATACCACTCACGCATCATACATGCCATTTCTAGAATGTTCCGGGACCGGAATTAGCTGGAAGTTCCAGCTTCCAGTTGGAATAAGGTTCGAGTATGTTCCTTTCAATCGACTTTCGACCTTATGACTATTGCCGTAAGGTCGAAGCGTCGTGCGCGTACTTTCGAGACGGCCGCGCTCTATTGTTCTATTGTTCGCTTGACATGTTTATAGCCCTTGTTGTTTATTGCTTCCGGTTTAGTGAAATACATACGCCAGAGTTGTCACATTATTTTATTCGTGAAAACCATTTGGTGCATAAAATTTATTTTTTACATTTTGTGTAAGCATAAAAAACCTCGTAAACGGAATCATAAATGAAAAGTATTGCTTGACCAGAAAAATATAAAACCTGTCATGCGGGCGCTAAAGTTTCCTTTTATATGGCAACAGCACTGACAACCAACTGACAACAGTAACCATAGTAACGCTCATGTTATTAATGTCATTTTGACAACTATGTCCGAAGTGTTATCTAAAGAAATAAATGTTATTTTACACGAAATGTTATTTTATCACATAGAAAGCCACTTTTTTTTCACGAATATGAACAGTTTTTGTCATTTTAGCACAAAAAAGACACTCAAAGTAAAAAGACAAACATTAGACAAACTGTGACATTCAAACCCACTGACAATAATTAATTTACGTTTGACGTTAAGAAACTAAGCGTTGCCAGTAAAACAAATTAGTTCCATGAGTTTACCGCAATATGGCGAGGTTTTTTATATTTCTGGTCAACCTATAGTTTTCAAACAAAGCTAATATAAAAAATGTTTCTTTCAAAAACGCGCGCAACTGTTCATGTATTTTTCGGCGTAAAACTTTTTAGATAACTTTCAAAACTTAACTGATATCAAGGTGTGTAGTAATAAATTACTTTCTTTTACATGTCTAGTTTTCGATACATATACAATTTTTATTAATTTTAAATTCCCTCTTCATTAAAATTACAAATAATACTGTAAGTCATCTTTTGAACAAATTCTGGGTAACTTTGACAGTATCAATGTACCTAAGATATGTATCCTGACTTTTGCGATTTACCAATTTTAGTGTTAGTCAAACATCCCAGGGACCCCGGGACTTCTTTGTTTTCTCAGAAATAAAATGTATGTTATCACTTAATATATAGATAATAAGAGTAGGCATAATCTATTATGGGTCGACGGTCATTTTTTAAATCAAGCAAACAAAAGTTCTAAAAATAATTGTTTTGGCTTCTATTGCAGTAATAAAGACAGTCAGTAATATTTTACACATATCTATATATCTTCCATGTACTATAATCATGTTTTAAAGTTTTGATTTTTTGATAAATTTCATCGGTGTCAAAGTTACCCATATAGGGGTGGTAACTTTGACACACAACAAAATTGCAAGTTTTTTATGTATGTTGTCGATTTTAAAGACATTTTATAATGTGACAGTATGAAAACCAGCCTGAGGGCACTGATTAAGTTAACACTTTAATCTCATAGGCAATAAAGTAAGAGTTTGTTAGGAAAATACAGCGATGACGTATCAAAGTTACCCCGATTGACTGTACAGTAATTAGTAGGTAATTGGTAGTATGAGTCTTGTTCTAATTCGGTCACAGGTGCGATGTTTTAATTTGAAGGCTGAGATCTGATAGTCTTCTCTAAAAGTTTAAATAACTGGCTCACTATTAGAATTCAGTCCCAATTTTAGTATAAAAAATATTGTAGGTCACCTCTCCAGACCTTTCTGTCACTTCTGCACTTGCAGGTCTGCTGGGAGACCTTTGAATATTGAATCCATTACTTTTTGTCTTGGTTCTTGTGTGTAGGCAAACAAATGATAAATAAATACTGAATAATGATTAATGTCATACACAGTCATAAAAACGACTTAATTTTATTAGTCTTAAATTTTTTGTATGTTTATATCAATGTTTTTAATATTAAACGCAATATTTGTCACGAGTAAAAATTTTTATGTGTTACCCTATCCTATAACCTTGTACTGAGTGAACCAATTTTGATAATAAAATTCTTTTATTCAAATTGTAGCGTCTTGTCGTCTAGTCCCATATTCATTTTAGCGTTTAATGGTGCTTAAGAAGTAAACATTATATTCGTTGATTTTACAGGTGCTGGCCCCTAGTATGTCTGCCGTACTGTATGGATACCTGCAACAATGCTGACCACTACTGCGCCAACTGCAATGCCTATATTGGATCCTATAGGGGTTAGAACTTATAAGGGGACTAAAATTTATAAAATTATTATAAAGTTTGACCAAAAAAATGTATTTTGTGAATATTTACGTTCCGTTGACTATTTATGATGTATACGATAAATAGGTAATTATGTATTAAACGTTAGGTATAAAAGTAATTTTTAATTAAGCTTGAGTCAAGCATGAGTCAGAATTTGTGCGAGTTTTTGTATTCCAACTTTGTACTTAAAAGTAACTTTCTTTCATATCTACCACTCTCTACTGTCTTGGTCCTCAAAGCACCGTTGATACCTACTTTTGGTATTACCACATTTTATCCTACTATCCTATTAATATTATAAATGCGAAAATTTGTAAAGATGTAGGTATGTTAGTGAGTGTGTGTGTTGGTTTGTTACTCTTTCACGCAAAAACTATCTACTGAACGGATTTTCATGAAACTTTGCAGTAATATAGCTTAGATATCGGAATAACATAATTTGTTAAAATTTATAGAGATTTTTGAAGGGACTGGTTTCCCGAAGCGAAGCGAAGGCGGATTTACTAGTTTATTCAAATGGTATTACTGACGTTCCTAGATGATTGTGTACATGTAATATAAAGTATTAACGCTAACTAGTTTTTGCTCGTAACTTTGCTCGTTTGAGAGACAAACAACGTCCAAATACTTGTAGGGAATTCAGGAGAAATTAAAGCGTAACGGACAGACGGAACTTTCGCATTTATAATAGAATATTTTTTATAAGTAGGGATGTTATAAGTGTACCAACAAATTTCGACATAATTCATTTATTTCTATTTATTTTATTTTGATATGATACCTAATAAGTATTAAGTTATATTTGTTTTTGGACAAAGAAAAATGAAGTCATGAAATGTAATAGAAATTAAAAGAAGTCGTCATTCGGTTTTTTTAATCTAATTCTGAGCAACCTGAGTCAGATTGCCTTACAAATATAGTCATGTTTTTTGTATTATAAATAATTGGTCTCTATTTTATACATAATTTATTATGTTTTAGGTATATTTTCTTTGCGAAATAATGTCGTTTTAATTAGCTTTTCAAAATTATATTGTACATTTAGTCAAAGTTTGACTATATGTATTTTAATATATAAATAATACAGAGTTTGCTGTAATGTCCCTAAGTTTCCTAGATATTAGTCAAATCGACTTAGTCTGGTAAATAAGAATTTAATAATTGATTTTGGTCTTATTTCTTCTCTTTTTAAGAGGAGACTTAAGCCCAACTGTGGGACATTATGGATTTTGATGTAATTCATTAATAAGTTTAAGATAAGACAATTACGCTGTTTATAAAAAAGATTTTGTATTCCATGTATTTTATATTTGACTTTTATAATTAGGTACATGTTAAAATAAATGCAAGACGATAAATCCAGTCAAGATTAAAAATAGTTTCTCATTTGCGTTCATTATTTAACCTTCATTGTAGCGGGGAACATTTATTATACCTTGGCACTATGAGCATCTCGCAATCTTTTTACTATGATACGGGTACACACGATTATGTATTTTTGTACGCCGATATTTCGACCCAGTTGCATGGATCGTGGTCACGGCTGAACTGCGATGGCGCGGAGAAACTTTTGACAAGATGACACATGACATTTGGCATTACTAATACATGTCATAATATAGTCTATCTACCTTCCGTCTAGTCCGTTTTTGAGTTTGGTTTGCCACATTCCTACACACTACACTGACCACATCCTGCCGCTCAACACTTAACTTTTTCGCACCTATATGTATAAACTAACCACTGGATTCCATGATTGTGCCAATTTAAAACCATCCTCCCTATTAAAGTTGTTGGGGTGTTTTTTAATTTCTATTGCCTCCCGTACTAGCCGTGGGATGTGGTGGCGTTCCGTGGCTGTCACCTGCGGGTTGTGGAGCTCAATCCAGTGGTTAGTGCTCGAATCTAGCAGATGTTCTGCTAGAGCTGGTTTATTCCCTACGTGTTCTTTTATACGCTGCGATATCGATCGTCTTGTCTGTCCTATATAATAAATAGTAAAATGTGTACAATCCGCGATGAGTTAAGTTTAAAATCATACATCTCGCAATCATTTTGCTTACATAATGTGTAAATTCGAATTTATATCGGGCACTATAATATTTCATACTTAATACATTTGGGAGGCGCAGGCTACAGGCCTTTGACATTTTTGCACTCTACTGGTACAACTGCTTTAGCAATCGAATTTTCATACTAGATAAGTACTACCTATACTATACTCCATTATCAGGGTTATTCCGGTCAAATGCCCTCAAATAAAATGTCTTTTTATTATGGAATATTATTTGACAAGTGACGATACGTAATAGCATTTATAAAATTGTACCTAATATAGTATCAAAATAACGTTCCATATTCGGGCCAAATGGTTGCAAACGTTCTCGTTTAGAGGTAGGAGTACGTAAGTACCTCGTTTTACGGACGAAAATTATTGCAATGGTTATACATATGCTGCCACAATCTTTCACAAGCCTCAAGGCAACTTATAGGTTGTAGGGAGATAAGTACCTACTGTGTGAACTAAACCGTGTCTGTTAGTCAAGTTAGTAGATGGTGTTAGAATATTAGTTGGTTACTTAGATAATTGTGTGGACAGGAAATGTTAGTGACGGTGAGTCCTGTTAGTTATTCTTAGTAATACTTAGTATTTGTTAGTATGAGTCTCGTTCTAATTCGGTTTCAGATTTACCACTGAGGACTGATATGGTCGCCTCTAAAAAAAGTGTAACCAGATCCACATCTTTATTATTTCCAAAATAACCCAAAACCAAGTATCTACTTACAACTCGTTACTGCGAAATCCTATGTGTGTGGCTCCAACTCACACTTGACCGGCTATTTAATTTAATACCTATCCATCATTCGTTTTATCATACAGCTTTACTGTATGACTGATATTATATTAGTCATTTAAAGATTGTAGTACAATCTGTACAGATAAAATCTTGATTTGAATACAGATACTATTGATAAGATAATATCTTATTATTATAATAAATAATGCAGTTTTAGGTGACTAAAGCCTAATACTTTGTCAGTTAAATTTCTGCGTTTACATAAGTTGCTTTTACTGTCTCGCAATGTATAAACGATCGCGCGGATGTAATTGATCGCATTTGGGCCTTATTGGGTCAATGTAGAATGTCAACATAAGTGTTTCTGCCCTAGTCGCGTTTAAGAGTTTGGGCTATACTGGGTCGATGTAGAATGTCGAACCCAACAGTCATAAGTTGGTAGACCTGGGTAGCGGAAAGAATTCTCCTTTTTGGTAGTAGGGCTTGCATAAGGACTGTGTCTCTCTTTATTATTGAAAGGCATTTATTTTCATCATAAAACAGAACTGTAGCATCTAACAAAAATAATTTAAATTCCTCCAAAATCAAATCATACCTTTTGCCCTTGATGCAGGGTTGGTATGTCTAATAGTGAAAATTAAAATGAAATTAATTTTATTCGAACTTAGTTTTTACAAACATTTTTCGAAATTTGAACTATGTCACCGCTTCAACAAATCCTTGCGGTGAGTGTTCTTGGAAGAAGAAGCGGCAAAAAAGTCCGAAGAACACTTATTAGGTACTAAGTACTTAAGGCTACATTTCAAACTCATGCCCAGGATGTTTAATCTTTGAAATATTCAACCACTTTATGGTAACCGTTTCCGATAATTCTAACGGAGTTTTGATTATTAATATTTACATATCAGCCCATGAACTATCCACCAGTTTCACTAAGCCTGAGCCTTAGTACAATCATTGATGTTATTATTTAAAATAGCTACGGTTCCAGTATTAATCCTTGAGGCACACCCTTGGAAATGCGTGCTCCTAGGGACTCTATACCATTAATTAGGTAAGATTTTATAAGGATAACTGATAGTGCTGAGACACCGTAATGCCTAAGTTTATTTATTAATATGTTATGACCAACGTAGTAGTCAGGAGAATCATGGCTTGAATAACTCTCTAGTTCTTTCCAAGATCGGATAAGTTTTTAATAGTGAAATCGGTAATAACTTCTGAGTATTGGCTTAGTTTACTCATTCTTGAAGTATATTTTATTGGGATTTACATTTATCGGTAGTATCTAATAAATGTAGTATTAGTCATACAATATAAAATAATAAAGATATGAAGTTGACAGTTACTCAGGTACCTACCTATTTATTAATTTCATACGTTTATTCAGAGGTAGGTAATGCTCTGTTATCAGGAACCGCAATATCCTAAAATCCTGATTAAAAACGATTCGATAAAATGATCGATTCTACTAACAACAAATTTCTAATAGAAACTTCACGGAGTAAGCAGATATCACTAATGACCCGCTCTGCATTCGAAGTTCGACCGTAATCGATTTTAACAAGGGTTTATTTACATTGACACTGCGATATTGATTAAATACAATAAATGTATGTAATTATGTTGTATATAATATATTATTATATATTTATCTGTCTGAACTTCTTGATGTAAACTAGAACTACCAAATCGTACGCGTGAATTATTCCCAAAAAGGGGTAGGTATAAAAGTTTCCAATTTCCGTATTAATAGGTAGGTAAGCGTAGGTATAATGTGTTTTTTTTTAAACTTGAACAAGTAAATCGATATATATATATGCGGATAGCAGACAAAAAATAATATCGATAAAAATACAAAAACCAATAAACTAATAAAAAAATTAATAAACTTAATTTTTTCAAAACAATATAGGTACCTTAAATCTTTAATTTAAACCTTTGTTGTCTGGTTATTTTTTTTAACTTAAGCCTTAATAATTCTGAATTCCGTAAAGTGCTGATAGTATTTTATAAAGGTACGCGAAGTAATGATAATAAATTATATTGAAATTGTTTATCGCTTGCCAGATTACAACGATATCAAAAACAAACCCGTACGTTTTGTATTTAGTTGAGCGTTGCTATTTGCGCAAATTAGTGTGATTATATTTCAAAATAAATAACAAGTAAATAAAAAACGATTTAATTTGTCGTTACCACAAAAGTACCTGGTAAGTATCTTGTATATAATATATCTATTTATTGGACACTAGCGCCTCGTTTCGGATTTGCTAGCGCAAGCTAGCGCAAGCTAGCGCAGACATATTATAACAATATGGAATACTTTTGAGACATTTTATAGCATGATTTTTACACGTTGGGTGACATTACTGAATTTTGAATAATCCATACTATCCATACTAATATTATAAAATGTGAAAGTGTGTTTGTTTGATTCATTTGCAAAATTCATTTGCAAGTTCTGAATTACGCATTAAATGCTACAGGTAATTAACTAAGTCACAAGTAACATAAATTCAATTAAATTTTGAATTTGCGCAGAATAATTTGTTGTTTCGATTTTAGATATATTAACCCTTAAATTGGCAGAGAAAAAAATGTTTATATTAGAAATTCCTTAAATAGTTTTGGATTCTAGGTCTATATAGAGGTTAAAAAAAATAAGAAAAAAATTCTTTATATGTTAGTTTATTAAAAAATCATGTATGTCACAGTATACAATGCCAATTGCTGAAACAATTTCATCATAATTTAGATGTATGATGTGGCATACCTTGCCAATTTACGGGAGCAATATATTAGTAAAAATAAAACTACAAATAATTATAAAAGTAGTTTAATCAGGCTTGTAATTATTACATTTTCGTATGGTATTCAAGTTGACAATTACGGGGGTTCTTGCCAGTGACAAAACACAAACGTACTTGGCACTTTATACAAATAACTCAAGTTAATTTTGAGCAAAGTCGGCATCGACCCTGGTGTGTAATGTCCATAAAATGGCCTACGTTATCGTACCGCACTCCCTGGATTGGTATACTATGAGTAGGCAGTCGTGTTTTTTTGGAGTTTCCGTTTCCAATAGCAGCCTCAAATCTGCCAGTTTTTCTGAGACCTTCGTATATTTCATATCGGAAAAGTTAATAACATTGGTGCCTTGGAGGAAATTTTAGCATTTTCTTGCCGATACATAAGCCATGCGTTGTTAATGCAAATATCTTTTTTTTTATAGCCTGAAGGGCTGACGCAAAAGCAGACGAGCCACCTGATGGTAAGTGGTCATCGTCGCCTATGGACACGAGCAACACCAGGCGAGTTACCAGTGGAACGCCGGCCCTGAAGGAGAGCTCTTTTTACACCTTTCTTGAAGAACCCCATGTCAAAGCGCTCCGGGAATACCTCAGAGGGAAGCTCATTCCACAGCCTGCAAGTTCGTGGTAGAAACGATCGTGAAAAACGGACCGTTCTCGTCCGCCACGAATCCAAGCGATGTGGATGATACTTCAATCTTTGGCGAGTGGTGCGATGGTGGAAGGGTGAAGTTGGCACCAAATCGAACAATTCCTCGGAGCACTCACCGTTGTAAAGTCGGTAGAACACGCAGAGAGATCCCATGTCTCTTTTGAAACCTAGGTTTTCTAGCCTGTTAGTGACTCGTGGGTCGTTGACAACTCGAACTGCGCGCTTTTGCACGGCGTCAAACGGACTAAGCTGGTATTGTGGCGCCCCTGCCCAAAGGTGAGAACAGTACTCCATGTGAGGCCTGACCTGAGCTTTATAAAGCATCAGAAGGTCCCTCGCAGTGAAGTACTGCTTCGCCCGGTTCAGAACGCCAAGCTTTTTGGAGGCCAGTTTGGCCTTAGCTGCCAGATGACACCGATACTGCACGACGCTCGAAATGTCAACACCCAGAATCCCAACACTTTCACTAACGGTGAGCGCGGAATTGAGGCGCTTTGACGAATGGGGTTTTCTTAGCGGAAAACGCACAAACTTGTGTCTTCGCAGGGTTGAACTCAACTAAATTGAGTCGTCCCCATTCCGAGACTTGCTCCAGAGAGTTCTCGACTTCAGACACAAGTTTGATTCTGCTATCCTCCACATGAGACTGAGATGAGTTTGCAGGGCCTGTGTAACACGCATCTCCCGTGCTGTCATCCGCATAACAATGAATGCCGTTTGCACGCTCCAGCATATCATTAATATGCAGAATGAACAGAGTAGGAGATAGTACAGACCCTTGGGGAACACCAGCGTTTATAGGTCTATTACGGATCTATTACTACACTCAGAAGGGGCTCTTACAGCAGGCACAAGTGCAATTATTCTGCCACCATGTGTTAGTAGCCTTTGCTGTAGGCAAAAAACAAAAAAAAAACCTAAGGACATGCAAGCTGTTGGCAAGAAAAAATATTAGCTGCAAAACATATCCTAAAATTGGCAGTGTATTTCACAACATACACACAAAACCGTATATACTTCTCTATGATGTTGGCAATGTATGTCACGTCATACAAGCGAATCTACCTATCATTTTTTACTAAATTGGCAGTGTATGTGGTGTAATACATGAAGTTAGATGTTGAATAAAAGTGTGTTATTCTGTTATATTAGCGCAAATTCGCGTGTATTAGTAATTATTGATAATTCAAGCACAAAATAAAAACAAAAAACACATGCTTTACAGTCAAAATAAGAATAAAACAGTTATTTTTTACCTTGTTGAGCGTCAGTTGTTTCTTCATCGCGGCCATTATAATGTTATGTACCTACTTGGTACATATTATACCTACTCTAACCATAGCGGAACATATGTCATTTCAATAATAAATCGATATTTTTTTAGATTCAACATGGCAGTCGGCCCGGAACCCACTATGACGGTATGTCCGTCATGCCATGCTACCATCACGACGAAAATAAACCACGATTCAACCACTAGAACGCACACCATCGCATTGCTTCTATGTTGTTTCTTGTAAGTATTCTTTTAATAGCTTTAAATTAATTTGCAAAAGTTTAAACTATTAAAACTACGTTACACACCCAAAATTCTACAGTAGGGCATAAATACAAAAAATGCACATCTAGATCGAAAACAGAAAAAAATCGTCATTCTTTCCGGTTCGCTGGAAATGGAACTCTGGGGCCGTATTATGCCTTACAGGTAATAAGGCGCTGTCTCTGTTACCCACACGTTGTGAACTGTCTGGAATTAAGAGTTCATAATAAGGGGGCAGAACTCTTTCCGGCAAAGACCAGCTTGTTTATATATTAATAATAATTGCAGTCAATAAAGGTAAATGAATCATTCAGTATTTCGGAGGACTATACGACAAATATCGAATTTAATGCAACCCACATTTGCACAAAAATTCTTTCTGTTTAGACATTTGTATTGTCTTCTTGGTACATTTTTACCTAATACTTGTTATATTCTATTTGTGAATTTAAGTAGGCTAAAATATCATCTAAAATACGTTTCAAATATTTATTTCCCATATCTCTTTACTATTGTGATTACTGATATGAGTTTCCTGTAATCACAACTTCGTAGAATAGATTTACAAAAATTAAGCCGAAGGCAAGGTTAAGCTATGATGTGCTAAATGCTAATGCCTATTGTCTGTAGGTACTACGTTCATCACGAGATACATTAATATGTCTTTTGCACGATTTGAACATTTATTTTGACTGTGATAGAAAAAGTTATAATAATTTTTGAAAGGAAATTTTTTAGACTTTGGAATGGATAATATTGGATTCTATTTATAATAATAATAACGCTACACACAAAAAGCCCCACACTATGTATGTATACTTGCGTCGCTGAGCATATAGAATTTCCACTCTCCACCAAAACCAAACTTTTTATCTGTGTTTTCGTCATTCATGACCCGATTTTGATATTCTTTTTTTGTTGGAAAGTAAATATTCCAAGGGTCTCATGATAAGGACACCAGGGTCTGATAATGGCATCCCAGAGAAATCGAGGAGAACTTTCGAAAATTGTAGGGACGACTGGTGTGTTAATATTTTCATTAAGTATAAAATTACCTAGATGGGTTGAAGTGGGCGCCATCTGGCGAGTAGTTTTTGAGTTATCTCTGCTTGTCGATGTTGAAGCCGATTTTTTAAAAAACAAATATCTCATGTGTATCCTCAAGCATAGATGTAAGTTTGTTAACCTAATAATCACTTATTTTTTTACAGATGTTGGCCATGTGTGTTCATACCCTACTGCACGGATTCTTGCAAGAATGCCAATCACTACTGTCCTAACTGTGACGCCTTCATCGGGACATACAAGTCATAAACAGAACTAAAAATGGATAACATCAATAGTAATAATAATTAATTAATCTTCATAAGTTTCTCAAAAATAATAATACATAAAGGTCTCCGGGTTTGACCAGACTATAAGTAATTATAATTTTGTATACACAATTTTTTTAAATGTGTGTGTTTTACGAATAAATGCAGATCAGCTTATAATATAAAAAATTAGGCATAATGAGACAACTTTGTATTTATTTAAACATTAAATGTATGGATATGGAATTATTATTTTCATACAAGAATATTTTCTTCTTTAGACCTAAAGCTTACAGTTCCAGACACTTCTAAATATGTTTGTTTTAGAAATGCTTCACTCAATTGATTTTAGGCGGCATAAGCAAATCTTTGGGCACGGTTGCGCCCCCGCCCCGCTAAGACGAGGTGAGCAAACTACCATTCTCGAAGTGTTTTATTATCCAGTGCCAAACTGCGAGAAAATTTGTTTAATATTTTTATATTAAGTTAGTATTTGCTTGACCCATATATGAAATTTCTTCAATATTTAAGATTGCAGACGGTTTATCTTTGTAGATAATAGACTGATTCCGGTGATAAATTTTTATTTCATAGGACAACATGAATCAATACGTAGGCGTAGGTACGATGTTGAGATTTACTATCAACAAGATTTCTCGGCAGGTAGCGTATCTAAGGTATACCTACGTACCTTAAATAGATTTTTTATTACAGGGCCTTTTTGAGCATTGTTACCTTTTTTAATTTAAATGTGTTTGTTTAAATTTATTATAAAGAAAACATACGAACATTTTTGTATTTTTCATCAAAAATGAAGTTTTACAAATAGAAATTGTGAATAGAAATCTGTGAGAATTGTGTCTTTGAAATATGAAATTCCTATGTATTAATGAATATGGAATCAAACATTCGAATTTATTCAAATGAATTTGATGAATGTGTTTCTAGCAAAAGTTATAAATAAAATTTTATATATAATTTCCATAAATGCCTAGTGTATACCTTTTTAAATCCTTCATTTTTATTACTTCTTTCACAGTCAAGAATTGTCTCAATTGAATAAAAAGCAAATGAATGTGCAATACCGAATTTTGTTATGTTTTCATGATTATGTAATATGTAAGCCAAATTATATTGCAGATTAGAATTTAACTCAATATTCATAATTGTATTTGTGATAGTAGGTATTGCTATACAATGAATATGACATTGGCGACAAATTCGACAGATGGCGCTACTGTCATTCCATTTTTTTGTGTACCTAATGTCTCTTTTCCTTAGGAAGTGTAGGGTAGCATTACGAGAGGATATGACGACTGCCCCTAAAGAGACAAAAGGGGATAAACTTAAACAAAAAATCCACCCGCATAAAGCCGCGAGGGAACAGCTAGTTTCTATTAAAACAATTACCTAGGTACACGGTATAAAATGGTACTAAGCTACCTCAGACGAACTCAATATTACATCAACTGTTAATGTGTTTGGGTAAACCGACTTCGAATATAAGTAAATCTCATTTCGTGTGAACAGTAACAACTCTGTGCTTCATAAAATTTACACACCAATTCAACCATCTTGAAGTTAGCATGCGACACTACGTGAGAGAGAACCATGAGCGTTTTAGGTAGGTACTGTTACGAGTTTTTTTTTCGATTTCAAATCATATCTACCACGTTGTACTTAAATATCCTGTCAGCGGAAAATATATGTACGAGTATAACCGCTCATCCATTAAACAGTCTTTTGGAAACGGCACTAACAAAGTCACATGACTCAAACCGCAATAAGTTCATAATTGGTTCTTATTCTACGTCAAGTCACTCTAGGCCAGTTCTTACACCATTTCACAATACATGAGGGCATTTAGAATCACCAAAACGGGATACCTAATTGTTAAAAGGTGTGCTGTCAATTTTGTCTATGAACTTATGACGTAGGTAACCAAGTGCACCAGATCATAATCCACACCCACTGCGGCTTATTTTTCTATGCTTAATTTATGCTTAATATTTCTATGTTTTATCGTTCGCTGTAAATATCTAACGTACTTACTTAGATACTACCTACCTACCTACATTTATGTTAAGTTATAACAACATCAGGCTGACTAGGCATTCTAGTCCCTATTTCAGTCTTGTTCTAGATCCGACACAATTTATCATGGACGGCAGTGGAAGAGTGGTGCTGTAACTAATAAAACTCTCATGTTAAAAATTCTGCCAATCCACTTTTAATAAGGTGATGGAATACCTACTCCTCACATTATGAGGCCCAAGCGCAGTAGTGAGACAATTATGAGCTGTGATGATGATGATGAGGACGAATTGCATTAAGTAACATTTTGATTTTATGTAAAATATAAAATATAATAGTAATTATCTTTTGTTTTTACCTTATAAGCGCCTTAAGGATTTGTTACTGCAATGATTTTTATTTGTGTTTACAAGATTATTTTTTGTTTGCCTCGAAGACTAACGAAAAATCTAAATATTAAAATTATTATTTATATTATTATAGTCTAAATGAAGTTATTTTTTATTTATTAATTTAAATCAGGTAACAAAAACCCATAACATAATTATATACCTTACAGACTAACATACATACATACATCGAATATAAACTTAAAAAAAATTGGTTGCCTGTAAAGTCGGTATACGGGCGAAAGTTTTACGTGACAACGACTTTGAGTGGTAAAATAATTTTAATGTGAATATTCATTCGTATAGTAGGAAGAAGGATGAAATAATAGTAACAATTTAAAACATTTATTTATACAAAGAATTATATTTAAAACATTGTAACACCATCCGCCATCTAGCGCTGCCATTAGACCATTAACCATTAGTCACAACTAAGTGAGGTAACAAACGAGATTACTCTACTTCTCCAGAGATGGCGCTGTACCATTTTCTGAAACACGCCAACGTGTGTACGCCGTAGCTACCATAAGTAATGTTAAGGAGGAAGGGACGCGTGCCTTTCACTTTTTATGTCTGTCTCTATCGCTCTTAGGCGGGCTAACCATGCCCGAGTGGAAGGGACGCGTGCCTCTCACTCGCTCTCATTGTAAGCGCATAACGTGAGCGGAGCTACTAACGCAGTTTCTTGAAGTGCCACCCGGCAAACCAATTTTTAAGACGTTGTCACGTCAAAACTAATTCACTTCGTCGCGAAGTGAGACGCGCTTTCGGTAACTCCCGGTGGTTGTCGACGTCCACGGAACTTCCTGAAGACGACTCCCTTCGGCCACAGCTCCTCCTTTAGGAACATCTGCAGGTGCTCAGTTTGAACACGCACAACAAACGAGCTGAAGTTAACTGCGTTGCACGAGTCTAACTTTTCGACTAGCAACCGGTACTTACTTCGTCTTCTTCTGCAGATACTCCACTACATCAGATACTTAGCTTAGTCGGGAATCGATAATTTTAGATTCTGTACCCAAAAATAGAACTCTATTATGCCCGTCTGTCTGTCTGTCAAACAGATCAATCTCTCTGCCTACCTAAGTACCTACTTCTTGAATAGAAATCTTGAATAGCAATTTTTTTATGGATTGCGGATTACTTTTGTTATTATTATTATTATTCATCCGTAACAAAAAATTACAAAAAGACAACTCAAAGAGGTTTCACAACCTTATACTTAACTACATAGGTATCTAACACAATCATTTTTCTGCATTAGGTAAGTAATCTATCTATGTAATGTAAGTTTATCTATACTTTATAAACCAACTAGGTAACCCGGTCCACGTTGTTCTACTAGATATATTTTAGGTTTTAGGCATCATATTATCAGGATGAAATGTAAATAACTATGTAATTTTGTAAATTTTTCCTCCAGCAATAGGTACAAATGCGCTAACCACAGCAAGATTCAGAAGTTTTCGCGTGATGCCGATAATTATTGCTTTTTACGAAAAAAACCGACTTCAACCTTGATAATCAGAGATAACTCAAAAACTGCTCGCCAGATGGCGCTCAATTCAACATGTAAGTGTAAATTTTTCATCACTACAAATTAATCAAGCCCAAACACAAGATAACTGTAGTAAATCGTTGAGGAGCTCCGTCGACTGTCTTTGGATTACATCAGATCGACTCCAGACCTTCATGAAATGGTAGCGCTTTAATGTTCTTATGATAACATGAACAAACACACTAGTCGTCCATATAAATTTCGAAAGTTCCCCTCGATTTCTCTGAGATGCCATCATCAGATCCTGATGTCCTTATCAGCGGACCATATCTACTTTACAACAAAAAAAGAATTATCAAAATCGGCCCATAAACGACGAAAAAATCGCTGAACGTACATAAAAAAACAACGGTCGAATTGAGAACCTCCTTCTTTTCTGAAGTCTGTTAAAAATTCTAAAAATAGTATTCCATTGACCCAATGCAGCCCATTCATGTATGTTTTTCTCAAATAATTTTTGTGTACAGACATACCTAATGTAGTCACGTTTTTATGTTACATTAAGATAAGATATAAACAGGCATTTAAAAAATAATATTATTAATAAATTTTTAATAATTAATTAATTAATATAGAAAATTTTAGTCAATGACGCTTAAGCTTGTTGCCTATGTTCAAGAAAATTAATAATAATAATTAAATCTATGAAGTCATACAGGAACAAATGTGGTTTATTTTGGTAGTTAACCTCGAAGATGAGTCATGGGCGCGATGAACTATGTAGGTAAAGCAAAAAAACTACAAATCGAAATGAGACCGCTCGCCTGTTCCATTTGATTTTAGTCGCCTGTTGCTTTTATTCTTGTTTAGCCGCGTTAATAGTGTCTTTTACATATCAAGAAAACACAATAGTTATACTTTACAGTGAATCTGGTGAGTGATAAATATAATTATTATTAAACTGACAAACGTTTTCAAGAAACTAAATGTGCAAGCGGATTTATTTCTGTTTAAAGAGCCTTCGAGGGTGACCTCACCGATTGCGACTATTGCGAGTAGTCTCTAATGATTTATTGTAAGGTTTTGTTTTTTATGGAGGGTGAAATTCGCCGTTATATCCAGTTGATTACTAAATTAATGATAATGATAAATGAATAATACTAAGCTTTTCGTAATTAGGTAATTAGGTAGTAACAGTATGTAGGCAAGATAAAATTTTTTACCGCTTCGGCGCAAAATGTACAAAACGCAAAATGAACACAACTCACAAAATGTAAGTACAAATCGCAAAATTTACAAAACGCAAAATGTACACAACGCGCAGTGTACAAATCGCAAAATGTGCAACAAACACTAGGGCTGAGTTTACACGGCATTGTCCTGCACGCTTTCTTTGTACCTATTAGTTTTTTTAGCGATTCATGAAGTTCTGGAGTCGATCTGATGAAGTCGAAAGACAGTTGAGGGAATTCCCCAGCAATTTAAAGCAGCTATCTTATGTTTGGGCTTGACTAAATTATAGTGACGAGAACTTTACACGTAAATGGGTTGATATGACCGCCATTTGACGAACAGTTTTTGAGTTATCTCTGCGTGTCGATGTTGAATCGTGTCGTTATTATTATTTTTTGTAAAATGCAAATACTATTTTAGTTGAGAAGTTCAAGTTTTTTTTTTCATTCATCATTTCCCTCCTGCATACAATCATCCTATGACTTGATGTTTTTACCCGACTGCGTCAGAAGGAGGGTTATGTTTTTCGAGTGTATGTATGTATGTATGTATGTATGTATGTATGTATGTATGTATGTATGTTTGTATGTATGTCCATTTATTTGTGGTGCCCTACAGCCCAAACGGTTGAACGGATTTAGACATATGAAGTACCTATCGTTGAATTCGTCAGAACTGTGAAAGTGTCAAGGGCTATATGCATTTTCAAAATGGCGCCCGAAAGTGGAAGAAAAAGAGGGGATAATCTTGAGTTTTTTGTTATCTTAGCAGTATGGGTATCAAATGTATCAGGGTATTAAATTACCTTAACAACAATAAATTTTATTAGAACTACCTAATACAAAATATAAAAATCATACATACATATATTATAGTATACAATCAATATAATTATATCTAATATATGCAATAAGGTATATTGCATATACAAAATATAATATACCTTTAACTGATTTTCCTACACTTGGTCAGATCGAGTTGCCTTCACGAAAAAAAAGAAAGGCCAGACTGAAATATCAGCTCTGTGCTTGCATGGCTTAATCTATGCAGCATGGCTTATGCTGAGTCTGGGCCTGTTCAGAGGTCACACTTCAGCACAGGCACTTAGTTAAGACATGCAAATAATTAATTTAAGTACCCTTTTTTATTTTATTTTACAGTTGCTTGTATTATCTTTAATTCTTTTGCATCTTGTACTGTGTGTGCTGATCCTTGATTATAGCTTTCATTCATTCATTCAAATGAAAGATCGTGAAAAGACCTTTACAAAAATATATATATATATATCATATAACGTTTAGGTACACGTTTTAACACAAATTGTCAAAAACCATCCCAAAAAGTAGAATTTTTCGGTGAAAACACTAAAAAGTCTGAAATAAAAATATTATTATAAAAACAAAAAACCCGACTGCTTACAAAAGAACCCAAAAGAAAAAAACAAGTGTCACAATATCAACATTAATACTTCATGGTGCCGCAGGCGGGGACAAACAATACTGTTGCCTACGGGTAAAAAAAGATTTATCACAAGTACTACGTTTGTCACCGTATGCTGCAGCATGAAGTATTTTATGTTGATATTGTGACACTTGTTTTTTCTTTTGAGTTCTTTTGTAAGCAGTCGGGTTTTTTGTTTTTATAATAATATTTTTTCCTGGCAGCCCCAAAACTAAACCCAAAAATATCAGCGGAAATGAATGATTTTGATAAATCGAGGGACTACAGACTCTACTCAACACAAAAAGACTTGGGTCACGCCATAACTGCAATTAGTAAAGCTTTAACCTTATTATTTAATGAAGGTAATAGGGCTACAATAATGAAATACTTTGTTGATGGTTGTAAGATACTCAATAATATTCATTACGACTATACTATGCTCAGGAGGAGTGTAATTATAAAAAAACATGATCGTGATGGAGTCCTTCAAAAACAAAAAAGAGATGAGTATTTGTTTAGAGTCGATTTATCAGAAAAAAATATATCATTGACACAGGCGTCCGCTCAATTTGAACCAAACTATCACTCCCAGGAAGACCAGCCAGGATCTTCTCGTCAATGTGAATCAAGATCAAAGAACCAAGATGACATGCTGAGCCCTTCAACGTCATCTAAACCTAGACTTCTTTCCCGTGAAGCCCTGTCGGTTCCTTCTGAACCTAGACCTCGCTTTCAGGAAGACCAGCTGGACGTGTCTCTTCCATACGCACCTAGATTTTCTGAGGAAGTGGTGTCGGCCGTTTCTAAAAGCAGACCACGCCACCGGACTGACCTAAGCACTCCTGGTCCAGCTGAATCTAAATATCTCTCCCAGGAATTCCAGCCTGTCCTTTCTGAAAGTGCACTTCGCTACCAGGAGGATCAAATGGGATCTACTAGTGACTTACCGACAAGAAGTTCGCAAAGGGTCCCTTCTGCCCGAAATAGTCGCTCATCGAAACCTACACAGCAACGTCCTCAACGTCGTTAACTCATGTGCATGCGGATAGATCACATTTTTATTGGTTAAATATCACAATGGCTTACAACTGGATTAAAGTAGGTTGAGGAGTAATAGAGTGTAGTAACATCCATGTTTCATTATTTTTTATTAAAGGTCAACAAATTGCTTACAGTCCTACAGACCAAACAAAATTGTGTACATTGTATAACTCTGTATCTAAGGTATTATGTGCGCACAGATTTTTCTTATGGAATTAAGGTAGCAAACGAGCAAGCAGCACCACCCTTCCACTGCCGCCCATGAAAACTGTGACCGACCTAGAAGAAGACTTAATTTAGGGACTAAGATGATATAGACCAGTTAACTGATGGTGTTAGAATATTAGTTTGATAGTATGTAAATAAATTCGAGGCCTGGGAATCATATATGGTCCTGTTAGATGATGTTAGTATAAACAGCCCAGTTAATAATGATTAGTATAAGTCTCAATCTATTTCGGCCACAGTGCGTTGCTGAGCTGACGTGTTGCTAGTTGCTACCCTTGAGGACTGAGATGGTAGCCTCTAAAAATGTAACCGATTCCATACTTTTCTATACGGAACACAATTGCTGTTAAAACAATTATAATGACTGTAGAAATAGTATTAAGTACCGTGGTAGGCGGTGGTAGGTACCTACTTCCCCGGGTGAACTCTAGGCTCTTACCAGCTATTAAGATTTAATAAATGATTGGGCATTATTTTGAAGTACTACCTACAGTAACGGGAACGTTTACTTTAAGTAAGTATGTATGTATTACCTAAGCTAAACAGTCTCAATATGACTATGTCCTTTTTGATTTATGGCTGTAATAATAAGTGCTAATAACAATAAGTATAATTCGTCTGCATACAATCCTTAGAATCGTTTCGGTAAGTCTGTAAGTTAATATCGCATTGTTCGTGATTACGTACCTAAAATAAATTGAAATGTGTTGCAACTTTCTTTTAGGTATATGACGTATTAGTACCTAATTGTAAAAATATAAAATAAAAGATAATTAATCTAGGTATATTATTAATAAGGATAACTGAAAACGGTAATCAAAGATACTCATAAGAAACTAAAACGACTTAAAACAACAAGAGTAGGTTACATTATGGTAGCGGTGATAGTCTAGCGGTTAAGAACTTGGCCTTCGGAGGAGACTTCGGAGGGTCCTGGTTCGAATCCCAGGGTATGCACCTTTGACTTTTCGGGAGTTATGTGCGTTTTAAGTATTTAAATGTCAATAGTGGGCCATAATGGGCTGAGATGATGATGATGATGAGGTTACAAATGAGTTGATGGAAGACTATATTTTCATTTGTAAAAAATTTAAGAACTAAAAGGCTATTTTTTATTATATTTACACGCAAGTGGATGACCACATATTAGTTACACATGAGTGTAAGCGTACCTAGATACTTATAATAATGGTGGTAATTAAATTATTTGGGAATTATATTACTGTTTCATTTAAATTCCTGTATGTCACAAACACTCACTCACTCACTCCGGGGAGTTCTCCTCTCCTCAATAATTTCAAAGGTGTTAGAAGTAAACCGTACGTGATCGGTCAGTGTGGTGGATGACCTGTTTCACTGATTTCAATTACATTGATCATATTCAAGCATTATTACATGTCTATGTTAAAGTTGGCTTTTTGTTAAAGTTATTACAAAAATAAATATACATGTAAAATTAAAAACCATGATTTAGAAAATCCTCTGATATTATATTATATTATGATATATTATACCTATGATAGTATTATCATTAAACACCTTAATATATACTTACCATAAATTATTCTGGAAAAGAGCTGAAATACTTGGAACTGCTAGACTGACTTTTACAAAACGAAGCCAAAAACCACCGCGATGAACAAGGATGGATTAAAAAACTGCACTGAAATCGGTTCATTCATTCAGGATCTACTATGCCACATATAGACACACAGATACTTAGACAGACAGGTCAAATTCATAACATATCTTTTTAAGTCGAGAGTCAAAAATACAATCAAACGTCGACTCACGATGGGGCTAAAAAATCCGAATATAGATGCAATTAATTAAAGCTATTAAAAACATCCTAAATCGGGACCAACGTAGGAAAAACATTTCAACACGCGTTATTATACATACCCCCTAAAAATATTCGTCAGTATTAGTTTATGCGAAAAACACCAGCTTTCGAGTATAAAAATAATAACATAAAAATAGAGTCGAATCGAGAATTTCTCCTTTATTGGTCGGCAAAAAAATTATCAATTTTGAACGACATGTCTCATTTCGATATCAATCGAAATCTAATTCTAGACGATAAGAAGGTAAAGAAACTCAAAATAAATTTTATAGGTTCACTGGTTACGTAGACTGGCAAAACGTCAAGACGTGCTATAGAACGAAAATAAACGTGTCCGCACTCATCCCACTTCTATCCCTCGTATAAATATTTGCCCTAGCTGGGAATTAGACCAGCAACCTTGTTTTGGATCATATTGCGTTAAAAAAGACCCCGCTGTAATCGTTTTTCGCAAAGGTATGCATAATTATATATGTACAGGAATCGATCGGCTACAGATAATACAGATTGTATCGATAACTACGTAGTAGATACTTAATTAGAACACATTATTGTAGAAGCTAGAAATGTGTTAAATTTATATTATAACTCACTGACCCGGCAGACGTTGTAGTGCAAAATATTTTTATTCAATATGATTTAACTTTGTTCGCGCATAGGAATTACGGGATAAAAAGTTGCCCATATTATGTTACTCCACAACCTCCTCTAACTCCCAGTGAAAGTCCCTTAAAATCCATTCATTTGTTCCGTAGATAAGCCCGATAATAATAATAAATTCACACAACACCTCATACATTGACCTGACCCGTGGTAAGTAGCTAAGCACTTGTGTTACGGATGTCAGGCAACAGAGGAAACACAAATATAATACTTAAATACATATATTACACCCAGGCACAGAACAAACACAATATGTTCATCACATAAATGTTTGTCCTGAGCGGGAATCGAACCCACGACTCTTGGCGTGCATGGTAGGGTCACTACCAATTGCGCCATCGAGCCTGTCAATATTATGTATAAAACAAGCCCGTAAATACCTAAATACACTGGTAAACACTGTTATTTTGAAATCACAAACAGACCCATGACTTTTATTTATATGTACAAATGTCTAAACAGTTCAATTAAATATAATACAAATGTGAAAACTGCATCAAAATTCAAAAAATAATATTTTTGGCATCTATTGGCCCGCAAACCGAAACCTACGAAAACCCTTCATACATTTATTTCTAATAGATACCTATATCTATACCTATCTGTGTAAATAGTACCTAGAACTTTACGAATAATAAATAATTTATAGGTACTCCGTGGCGTTTGATACGGAATTCGTTGTAATGGCCAACCACACAGTCAAATTCCAGGTTTCCGTCCTGTGATTAAGGTTCATTGTAGATTGGCGGCGAGAATTTAAAATGCCTTATCTAAATTTTGCTTATAAGCAAAATTGAACTGTTGAAATAAAAATCTTGAAATAAATTTATTTTCGACGGACTCAAGTATGTATACATATACACATTTAATTATTTTTTTAATCATGTTGCCTTCATTTCAATTGTAGGTTCAAGATGAATAACATCGTATTAGTAGGACCGAAGCCGGCAAACGTCGTCTGTCCGTCGTGTCGTGCCACAATCGTGTCCAAAGTGAACTACAACGCCACAACCAAAACACATATCATAGCACTTGTTTTGTGTCTGTTCATGTAAGTGTTGCTTATATTATTTTTAATACCTACAGTTTTTAACCGACTTCAAGAAAAGCGGCAGGTTCTCAATTCTACTATACTTTTTATGTGTTTTACCTCACAGCTTTACACTTGGTGAACCAATTTTTTATTCGAAAGGTAGGACTTTACGTCTGGACGCATATAAATTTAAGCGACATTTGACAGGTAGTTTTTGAGTTATCTCTGCTTATCGATTTTGAAGTTTGTTATTTTTTGTAAAAGTCAGTTTTTATAGGCTGATCAGGCGAACAAGCATACTGGTCATTTGATGGTAAGTGATCACCGTCGTCCATGAGCATAGGCAACACTAACAAAGTACCTACCTACTCAACTAATTTTCTAAACGGCGTCCGCTAACTGGACTATCGTAGTCCTGTGACTGATGGATCATATTTGTCTCAGGCGGCAGCCTATCACATTTCTTCCTTGCCTACTACATTAAAACAAATGTGATAATATGTATTAAGAATTATTTGATAATTTCAATTATTGTGCAAGAATAATATAAGTTTTCCTATAATATACGAGTAATAAGGATAAGATAATATTGTATTATTGTACTTGTTTTAAGAGTTACTTCATATAAGGATATTGACAATGCGGTATCTAGGTACCTACATACTATAATAAGTCATAAGTCATAAGTCATTTATTATTGCATCATGCTACATTCATAAGATCTTATAATTAATAGTACAAGTCCAGGCATGAACCCTGCGAGGGTGTTGCAATCATTTAAATATTGAATATTAAATTACTACATTCATTAATAATAATAAAAAATAAATTACTACATTAATTAATAATAATAATACTACATTAATACAAAACAAGAATACAATTGAATAAAATTAAATAATAAAATTATAAAATTAAATCACATACAAAACAAACATAAAATAGCTATTACATGTCAAATTACAGTACTTAGGTATAGTAAATTAATGTCAAATCAATAAATTAATGTCAAATTAACTAATAATATTAATAGGTATATTCATTTTAAAGTAGAGTATTTACAATCATTAAAGAAATCTTGCAAACAATAATAACATTTAGAGATCAGTAGGTTTTTTAGTTTTTTTTCAAATTGTATCTCAGACTTAATTTCTTGGATGTCTTTAGGGATTCTATTATAGATTTTAATGCACATAGAGTAAGGACCTGAGCTATGTAGTGCCATGTGGGATGTTGGTAATGCTAATTTATGGGGTCTACGTGTGTTGCGATTATTTATATCTCTAGATAATGTGAATAATGTTGGTTGTTTTTTCACAAATTTGCATGACTCTAGGATATAGATTGACGTCAACGTTAGGATTTTAAATTCTATAAAATACTTCCTGCAGCTATCTAGGTTGTTAATATTAGCAAGTATTCGTATACATTTCTTTTGTAATACAAATAGTTTGCCCACGTCCGTACTGTTGCCCCACAGAACTACGCCATACGAGAGCCAGGCGTGAGCATAGGCATAATAGGCGGCTTTTGCTGATTTTAAGTCCGTTACTTTTTTTAAATTATATAGGGCGTAGGTGAACCTGGCTAATTTATTTGACAAATTTTGTACATGAGCTTTCCAATTAAAATGTGTGTCAATGATAAGCCCTAGGAGCCGTATGTTATCAACGCATTCTATTTGTACATTATTCATTGAAAAGTTTATACTTAAAGGTTGTCTTTGGTGTGGTCTAAATTGTATTATTTTAGTCTTTGCATAGTTTATTTCCAAGTTATGATCTTTAAGCCACGAATTTACGTTCTGTAAAATAGTATTAAGATTAAAATTTAATGTTAAACTATCAGAGCAAGGGTAAATTAGGGAAATGTCGTCAGCAAACATAACACAAGGAGTGTCTATGCTTTTTGCGAGATCATTAATGTATATAAGGAACAGGATACATCCGAGAACTGATCCTTGGGGAATTGATTTATTGACGCCAATAAGTTGGGATTGCACTTTGGATATCTTGCCCGATTTTACATCATAATGTTCTATCTCAGTGTACTGAGCCCGATTTGTTAGGTATGAGGCAAACCAATCATACGCGATACCTCGAACGCCTATTCCTTTTAATTTATTAAGTAGGATGCTATAATTTACCCTATCGTATGCTTTGCTCATATCGAGTAGGAGCCCAATGCTGTATTTTTTACTATTTATAAAGTCTAGAGCTTGTTTTATATATTTAAAGACTGCTAAGGTGGTTGAGCGGTTTCTCCGAAAGCCGTTTTGGCTATCGCTTAGGATTTCATGTTTTTCACAAAAAGAATAAAGACGTTTCGCCATCACGGTTTCAAAAATTTTTGAAAACGTTGGTAATAGTGCGATAGGGCGATAATTGCTACAGTTTGTTTCATCTCCTTTTTTGTGAACGGGAATGATTTTTGAAATTTTTAATTGATCTGGGACTACTCCCTCAGTAAGTGATTGGTTAATCAATAGGGTAAGAGGTAAAGTTATCTCTTTTGCACATTTCTTAATGAGTGTAGGAGGTATATCGTCGTGACCGAAGCTATTTTTATTTTTTAGTCTTTTTATTATTAGCGAAACTTCTTTCTCGTCGACGGGGCCAACGTATAATGAGTTTACAGTTTCAGTAATTACTGGTCGACCACGGGGACTTACAGTTTCCGCGCCTCCTACTGACGTAAAGAACTCGTTGAAAGATTTTGTTATACTCAATGCATCTTCTGTGATAGTATTATTTATTTTTAGTCTAACGTTTTTTTTTGGTCTCTTAATTAATTTATTTGTTTCTGTAGATATTATATTCCACATCGTTTTTGTAACATTTGTTGACTTTTTCACTTTATGGATATAATGCAATTTTTTTGATTTATATATCGCTTTTTTAAGATGTTTTTCATATTGTTTGTAGTGATTGTGTAATATATGGCTTTTAGTTTGTAATGTTAGTATTTTAAGTAGTCTTTTATGTGTACAAGAGATTTTCAAACCACGTGTTACCCATTTCTTTTTCTGTTTTGTTGTTAAAAATTGTTTTATTTTAGGTATGCATTTATTTAGAATATTTTGTATGTGGTTGTGAAACATGTCGTAGTTGTATTTTATATTTCTATCTTTATTTAAGATTTTTGACCAATCTGTTTCTTGGATTTGTGTCTTGAATTTTTCTATGTTGGTGTCTGTAAATTTTCGTTTTACTGTGTACCAGGTATCTCTATGTTCCACATTTGATTGTAGCATAGTGAATAACACGCCTTTGTGATCAGAGAAGCCATATTCATGTGTTGTTATATTAGTTGTTTGAGTTTGGAAGTTTGAAAATAGTAAATCTATGCAAGTGGAAGTGGTATTTGTTATTCTAGTGGGTTGTGTTACAAGTTGATTAAAATTAAATTGATTCATTAGTTCAAGTAGTTGTAATGTTTGTGGTGAAGTTTTCAGAACATTTATATTAAAATCTCCGCCTATCAGTACTTTATTTTTTCCATTTTTTAAGTTAATTATTTTAAGTAATTTTTCTAATGAGTTGTAAAAGATATCAGAATTTCTATTTATTTCAGGCCAGTATAAGACTACTATTAACATATTCATGCTTGGAATTTCGATTCCACAAACTTCGAATATTAACTCAACCGACAAGTTAGAGATGTCATGACGTTCCCTATACATTATTTCATCTTCCAAAAAGACACATACGCCGCCACCTTCATGCCATTGACGACAAAATGATGCTGCGCACGTGTATCCCTGCAAAATTAATAGGTCCCTCTTTTCTTCTGTGATCCAGGTTTCTATTAAGCATATTATTTTTAATGTTCTATCATTGTCTAGAGTAGCTTCTAAGATGTTCCGCTTGTTTTTGAAGCTTCTTATATTTTGGAATAGCATTTTTATGTCAGAAGCGAAAGTATTAATTTCGTATTGATGGTAGTTGTTTTTGTTTTTGTTGTCTGTGGAATTCAGGACGCTGAGATTTGATTTCTGGACATTTAATATGTTCTGTAGTTGTTTGCGTAATGGATAGGTATGATTATTAACGAAATAAATTATTAGCTTTTGCCGATATGTCATTAGTTTTACTCGTTATAACATTATATCCACTACTACACTCCTCAGAGGCAACGTTACAAGTCTCTTGGTTATCCCAACAAGTTTGAGTTCCTATATCCCTTAATCTTTTGACAGTATTTGCATTTACTGATTGAAGTAAGTTATACACTTTAAAACTTTGTTTATAATATATAGATAGAATTTCTTTCAATAGAGATCTAGCTAAATTTAGACTATAATATCTACCTTTCGGAATAGTTCTACTGTAGTTCAAATCCAAAAAAATCACATCATCATATTTCTTACAAGTGAATTTTATCTCATAATTTAGCTTTTTTTCATTCAGGAATTTATTTTTAGGAACCTCACTAACAATTACATTCGTATTAGATAAAGAAGACAGAAATAAGTTAAGTGCTATTATTAAATTATGCGGATTTTTATCGTCACAGCCTCCCAATAGTATAACATAGTCTTTTTTTGTTAGATTTAGCACTTCCGACTTAATTGATTTGGTGATATCGCCTAACAGCGCGTTTGGCTTAATAAAACTGGTCACCAGATATGTAGCGCCTAACAACTCTTGAAGTTTTTTTCTCAGCCCTCGTCCTTGTCTGTCTCCAATAATAATCACACGATTTTTCCTTGTTTCCGGCGATCTATCACTTGATGTGCACTTCAAATATGTATTCGAAACTTTTGAGACATAATTAGGCTCCGGTATGGGACTGTTTATTGAGTGTGTGTTATTTAAATTGTCCGCAGAAATTGGTAGTACCCTTGTATTATTTTTTTCTTGTGGCTTAATTGATGTCATATTGATTTCGGTGTGATGCGGCCTTTCGTGTACTAACTTATTTAATAGTGGAGTGTTTCCTTGACTCAGACATATTATACTGCTATTTGAGCAAAGCGGGGAAGTCCTTGGAAGGCGAGATGTAATATTTATTATTTTTCTGGATATTGGAGTTGAGTACTTATGATGCGATGTTGATGTAATATCTTGCGAAATCTTTTTTAGACATTCGATTTGTTTATCTCGCTTTGATATTATCTGTTTTAATTTAAAAGTTTCGCTCATAAGGTTTTCAATTTCGTTGTCTGCACTTGCTAATTTTTGTCTAAGGATTGTCAGTTCAGTTTTTAGTTCACATGTGAGTGAGTCATTGCAGCGCGGTAGGCTTTGCAGGCTGAGAGAAGTCGTATCTAATAAAGTAGTAGCATTGAGGGACTCGCTTCTCTTTGAGAGTTCATTTAAGTTACTTTCTGAATCAGAGCGCCGTATTTTTTTGCGAAAAGTAACGCTTTCCATGTGCTCCATTTTTATGATTTAAAAATCCGGATTTTTGGGATATTTCTAAAATTAAACAATCTTCCTGTTGACTGTTAACGGTAGCGACCTCTGTTACTAGTAGTGGTTAACATCTATGGCGACATCGATCGGTCCCATGCGACGTGGTACTCGTTAAGCAAAATAGATGGCGTTATGTATCTATTAAATATCAGGCCATTTACATCTGTTCCTTGGTAATCGCTTATCGAACTTTCTACGATCCACACTACGCGGTTTTAGCTTGGTTCAATAGATGGAGTAGCTTTAGACACAATGTACAAAAAGTTTTTTCATAACGGTTTTTTTAAAACAAAGTTTTTAAAGGTTTGTCAATATTTTCCACATAGTCCACTTGATTGCAACATTTTTTTTATTAAAAGAGTAAATTCCAATAGTGACAGCTCTTTTTTGATGATTTGATGATTACTTTCAATGGTTTTGGGTGTGAATTATGTCGAGATGAAGTTTTTGATTTATTTCTCGAGTAACACTGTTTATAATTGTTCTTTTGCACAGATAACACTATCACTGGTCACCGGGAGTTCAACATACACAAAGCACTGTTCCTTTCGTAGATAAGTTTTTTTATTTATTGATAACACATTTTAAAATACAGAGCGATCGCGAAGACAATGTTTACGTTAATAATTATACATATTAATATAATAATTATACATAGTTTTAAAATAAATACATATTAATCGTGACCGGATAGTTACGTGTTCCCAAGTTTAAAAATCTTCTTTAGAAGTATGTACAGTCTGTTTTTTTCGCTACGGACTAAATTGACATTAGCTGTGTTGCCACTTTTTTGCGAATCATTAATAGTGATGTGCCTCTACCGTAACTTTACGTAATTTACAATCTTGTATCGTTTTTCGGTTATAATAAAAAATGTGTCTTTAAAATAATATGACCGACAAGCATACCTATATACTAATGTACCTTAACCTTATTATTGCGTATTCTTCAACAAGAAGTCAATAATTGTCGTATTTATTTAGTGTAATACGTAATTAAAATTAATAAATATATTTTTTATCTGTGATACTCCATAGTTACCATGATTTTTAAAAGATTCGTGTATTATCAAATAAAAATAAAATTATCTGATAAAAGTAAAAAGTTACGATTCATAAAACCGGTATCGTAGTACAACACTACTATTAAAAAGCTGGTATCATTATTTCAAAAATTGACATTTGCATGTGTCAATTTAGTCCGTAGCGAAAAAAAACGGACTCAATATTATAAAGCTTAAAAGAACCGGTCTGATTTGAGGAACTACCTTTCAAATAAAATAAATCTTTATGTACTGAAGAGTCCATTTATCATAGAAAGGTATTATTGGGATTTGTTACCTACATAACATTACGATCAATAGGACTGGAGCATCAATGATAAATTTTACAGTAATAGGAAAAATATTTTAACTATCAAAGGAGATCCGCCAAATCCCATACAAAAAAAACCCAGGCCCGGCGCTAAAGCAATGTATGTCAGTTTTTAGAGTAAATATAGTAAAAACATTATATATATTCGGTTTTGCTAAATTCACGTGCTAACGTATTTTTTTTGCCCATTGAATTTTCATAGGCGCTCTATGTAAAAAATATATTTTTAAGAGAAACATCATTATTCATTGTACAATACCATTGTAATACTGTGATTATGGCATGCAAGCATGTATACTATATTGAAATAACTTTTTCATCCCACCTATTCGAAAAAGACGACTTGGTTCGTTCTTAAGGGGACCCAAAGTTGGTGTTTTCTATTTAGCGGGCGGGAATGAATTTTCATATACGAGTAACTTTTCCTGCCCGTTATTGAAATAAAGGGCTAGCTTTAGCTTAGTTCGGATTGTTAGAAATTCATGGTTTTGTTTTGAAAAATGAGTTCTTTAGTTAGTTTAATTAGTTTAGTTGGTTTAGTCGGGTTAGTCGGGTTAGTCGGGTAAGTCGGGTTAGTCGGGTAAGTCGGTTTAGTCGGGTTAGTCGGGTTAGTCGGATTAGTCGGGTTAGTCGGGTCAGTCGGGTCAGTCGGGTCAGTCGGGTCAGTCGGGTCAGTCGGGTCAGTCGGGTCAGTCGGGTCAGTCGGGTCAGTCGGGTCAGTCGGGTCAGTCGGGTCAGTCGGGTCAGTCGGGTCAGTCGGGTCAGTCGGGTCAGTCGGGTCAGTCGGGTCAGTCGGGTCAGTCGGGTCAGTCGGGTCAGTCGGGTTAGTCGGGTTAGTCGGTTTAGTCGGTTTAGTTAGTTTAGTGACTGTGACAGTATTATTCCTGAATTTGAGGCGCCTTTTATTTTCTCATAGGGGGGGATGAAAAGTAGAGTGTATCACTCGGGAGCAAATATTTTTGGCTCGGGCGACATACTTTGAATCCCTCGCTACGTTCAGGATTCTACTAAAGAATCCCTCACTTCGCTCTGGATTCAAAAAAGCGCCCTCGCCGAAAAAATATTACTTTGCACCCTTGTACAACAATCTACTATTATTTGCAATCTACTATTATACAATCTACTATTATTTGCAATTTTTCATAGTCCATTATTTTCCACTTTTTCATACTTTCGAACTTCTAGGTAATTTTTTCATAGTTAATTTTTTTCTAAATAAAAATATAACTATAAATGAAAAATATTTTCATAGTTAATTTTTTTCTAAATAAAAATATAACTATAAATGAAAAATATGTAAATATAATGTATACATTATATTATAATGTATACATGCTTATATGCCATAATCACAGTATTACAATGGTATAGTACAATGAATATAATGACGTTTCTCTTAAAAATGTACTTTTTTACATAGAGCGCCTATGAAAATTCAACGGGCAAAAAAAATGTGTTAGCATTTGAATTTAGGAAAACCGAATACATACAATATTTTTACTATATTTTCTCTAAAAACTGAGATACATTGCTTTGTCGCCGGGCCTGGGTCAATTTTGGCGGATCCCCTTTACAGTTTTGGCCATAATTAAGTCCATCGTGATCTTACTTTATATGGAAAATTTAATGTTATTATGTTTTAGGTGTTTGCCGTGTGTATGCATTCCTTACTGCATGAAGTCCTGCAAGAACGCAAACCATTACTGTCCTAACTGCAACAGTTACCTCGGCACATACACACCATAGAGCACAGGAGTAAGAATGAAACATCGCCACGCAAAGTTTGTGTTGTAAAGAGCTATTATCACAGCTATTATTCCACTACCTTCACATCTTAAACTTTGCAAATATATGCCATTTTTCTTTGGGAAAAGATGAAGATACAGACATGATTTTTCAATTAAACTTTAGTAGATTTTAACAGTGGAAATACCCTAAATTTAATTTACATCGAAATTTTGATTTATGAGTAAAACCTATGAAACGTAGTTCAATATCGGATTTAAAAACTGCTTTTTTCTTGTTTGTGATCATATTTGACTGAAATCTGATTACGAGTAGTGACAGTGTCGTAAGCAAGGATATTTTAATATTAATTTTAAAAGTTATGTATAAACTTCTTTGCGCGCACTGTTGCTTCTATAAAATTCACATTGGCAGATTTCCACAATCGATTGCTCTTAACAATTTTATTTCTATTTTTATTCCGGGTAATTATAGAAATAGATCTAGTAGAATCGGCCATAGTGGAGCGTAATCTGGAGCAAAATATTGCAAATATTCCTCTCTTAATCTGCTATTGAAATTTCATTTCATTTCATTTTGTTGTTTTAATTTGATAGCGTTAGTTATTTTATTAGGATCTACTTAAATCGTTATTTCTTCCATTACAATAAGATCTTCCTAAATTAGCATAGCGTTTCGTCTAATAACTTTGATACGATTAAAAAACTGGTCAAGGTTGATTTTTTATTTTGGAAGCATTGAGACGTTATTTTAGTATGTTCCTTGTCAGTTTTTTCTTCATTTCGTCTTACATCATTTATAATGAGCAGAGTTCTTGAATCCAGATTGTGATTTGCGTTATAAATATTACGTCTATACATACGTCTGCTAGCTGAGATTATTATTGTCGATTGCGTAATATTTCTAACTCCATTGAATCTTATATTGACGACCCGGATGGCGCAATGGTTAACACGCCGGATCGCTGTTCCGAGGGTCCTGGGTTCGATTCCCAGCGAGGCGGAAATTTGAATGATGAGTTTAAATTTCCGTTCTCGGTCTGGGTGTGTGTCCTTGTCTTGTGTGTTGTCCATGGCACCCACGACACAGGGAATCCTAGGGTGGGGCTATGAGTGTGTAGCGTTATTTATTATTTATTTATTATTATATAAATAAATCGTATTTTCTGCTTTCATAATTAAGTATATTAGGGTTCAGTATACTTTCATACTCTATTCCCACTCTTGTTCCTCTGTTTATTGTAATCTCCAGTAGTAATGGTATTCTGAATTTTCCTAACTTACTAATGGTTTAAATAAACTAAAAGTTTTGATGGGGCCACTACCATACTGTTAACTATGTAATTAAGTGTTGCTGTTTTTTGTATCAACTTTTCTATTCCATTCATAAAGTATTCTAACATATTATTTACATGTAAGTTTACCTGAAAATATAATTGAATGAGTATTTTATGCATTACTAGAGAACCGCCCGCGCTTCGCTTCGGGACCCGTAGGTAACAGCCGCGTAGGTCCCGCTCCCGTAGGAATTTAGGCTAAAAAGTAGCCTACTACTCGCTCTCTTCACTCCACCCTGTCTGAGGTGTGTGGAGCCCTCGGGACAGTTAGTTCCCCTTTGGGGGTGTCTCTCGCGGCCCGTTAAAACGGGCCAGTCCTTGGGTTAGGCCCTAAGGCCCTTGGTTGTCCATCTGTGGTTAACCAATAGGTCAAGTCCGGTGAGTGGTGGCCTTTTTACAGGCCACAGAGTCTTAAACGGGATGGGTTTCATCTTCGCGCCGCCCAGGCGATCGAGCCCCTACCGGGTGAATCCCGCTGGTGGGAAGCCCAGCAGGAGCCGATCAGCGTCCCAAAGGCCCAGCGTCTTCCCGACATTCACCGACAGTCTCCACGCGGCGAGCCATTCGGGGAGGGCATCAAGCGCACGTTGCATCTTGACAATGGCGTGGGTTCTATTCAGCGACGTGGTGATGTACGCCACGTCATCGGCATACAGGGCAAGCGACGCCCCCCCTGCCGCCGGGATGTCGTCGGTGTAGCAGGCGTAGCAGACCGGGGACAGGCAACTCCCTTGCGGGACGCCGGCTGCGATCGGACGCTCGGTGGATTCGGCGTCTTCAACCACTACTCTGAAGCTTCTATTTTCGAGGAAACTGGAGATCACCTTAACGGCACTCCGGGGCGCCGACGACTGCGAGATCTTGTAGAGAATAAGCCGTCGTGCCAAACACGGTCGAACGCCTTTTCCATGTCGAGGAATACTACACACACGCGTTCTCTCTTATTCAGAGCCGCGGTAACGGTGTGCAACACCCTCGACAGTGTAGCCGTGCTGTTCAGCGGCATCAAAAAGTAGCCTTCCACTTCTGTTGGCAGCTAGGCTATTCCACCCCGGATGCTTGCAGTTCCAGTCGCCCGCGCCCACCACCGGTGTCGGCGAGTCCAGCAACTTGCGGACATCAGCCAACAGGATAGTGCCAGCGGGCGAGCGGTACACTGAACACAGCCGGAGCGGGGAGTTCTCGAGGCAGAGCTAAAGTAGCCTATTACATTTGCCTATGACTTAAGTAAATTACATGTAGTATTTGATAGCGTAATTCAGAACTTGCAAATGAATTTTGTTAACGCCATCTATTGGCAACTCCGAAAATAAATATCTAGCAACTAACAAAACATCGATCTTCCCATGGGAATGGGATGTTTTTCCGCGGTAAAAAGTAGCCTACGTCACTCTCCACCCTCCTAACTATCCCCACACACATAAACCTTACCATATAATAGCTTTGTTGCGACGTGAAAGCGTCACAAACAAACAAACAAACAAACAAACAAACAAACAAACACACTTTCACATTTATAATATTAGTAAGGATTTTACACAGTTATAGTTAGTAATTATGTATATTATATTTTTATGCGTTTCATTGTAGGTGCCTACCTCATGTTAATATGTTCCTATATCATAGTTGCATTGCTT
Source organism: Hesperia comma (assembly GCA_905404135.1). Taxonomy (NCBI): domain Eukaryota; kingdom Metazoa; phylum Arthropoda; class Insecta; order Lepidoptera; family Hesperiidae; genus Hesperia; species Hesperia comma. The sequence goes on from FR990020.1 coordinate 5,657,536, forward strand.
GCTGTACTATAGGCCAGTCCTTAGCATTCGCACAAATACGCGAAACACAAGTGTAGGACGACATTTACAATGATGATAGTAATTATGACGATTACGTGAATATATCGCTGGCTCACTATTACAAGGTTCTATGTTAATTTTGATGAAGTTTTGTAATAAGCCATAGAACTTCATTATTCCTTTAGGTTGATAAAAATATCATAAGACCGCGTAATACACGATATTTTGCAGTTTATTTTTGCAAAATGGTTAGCTAATAACACATAGAACATTGTAGTATTCTTAACTAAATAAGTGATACGATTTTAACATTGAACATTGTAATAAATATTGAGCCAGCGATATGTTAATGCCAACTTTTTAACACATTCGTGGTTTTCCAAGCTGTCAAAGCTGTGACTGTTTTTGTTCTTACAACAAAGCGAACCTGTAGTCATCCCCACAATGCAAACATTTAAACAATGTACAAACGTAATATAACAAGTAAGATGTATTGATGACAAGGAAAGAAGAGAACAACCAAAGAAAAATTTATGCTGTGTCAGAATTGTTCAACACCCACGATGAAATAAAATAAGTAGTCGAATCGGAAGAGGGAAATTAAAAATGCACCGTGACGTTATTCAAATTCGTTTAGAGTTTTTCCTTTATATTTTCAAAAAAATATGAAATTGTAATAACTCACGTTGGTAAGCTTGCAAGAGTCATGAACTAGCCTTTTTGTCAAAGTGTGTTTTGATTAGTGACAGAATTAACTTTGTATTGCACAATTAAAATAGGTTAGTATGAAAATATTATTGAAATTCACCACACCTACATAGTCCTGCGTTCTATACCTACGGGTTAGTCAGATTATGAATAAAAATACGTTGTTTTGGTGTATTTATCCGTATTTATTGTAAACATTTATACTGATTGCATGAAGATTTTTTGAACTTGAGATTGTGGTTATTAAATTTGTATAATGTCTATTTGTGTTTTATTTCACAATTCCTTCATACATAGCTGTCGGTAAAGGTTCTACTTATATTGATTACTAATCTTCTGTACATATAATTTATCAATCTACTTATATCTATTCTATATTATCTATTAAAATTATAACTGATCGCTGACTGTACCTACGTGGAAAATATATTTAAAAATTTATAATGGGGGCCTTTCTATACGCAGGGGAACCCAAAATAATGCTTTTTTTAATTTTGTCAGTATATCTGTATGTCTGTGTGTTTGTGCTCGCTAATCTCAGAAACGGCTGAACGGATTTTTATGGGACGAGAAGTGGAGCAACATATAAGCTACTATAAGATACTCTTTATCCCGGAGTTCCCGCGGGATCGGGTTTCACGCGGGAAAAACTCCTATGCACGAACGAAGTCGCGGGCACAACTAGTATGTTGCGTAAGCGTAATAAAAGACCTTAGTCGACAGATTTGTTCAAGCGGTTTGCACTTTATATACGAGTATATCTAATCTTTGATGCATTGCAATGATAATTATCATCATTGAAGATAAACAATGAAATATTTGCAGAAATAGCCTGTTAAAGATAATTTATATTATAATGATTCATGGTAACTTTAGGTATTTCAAAGTAGTTACCTACGTGCATTTCTTTATACACTGTAAGCCTTACTCAGTTATAAAATAGTTTCAGATGATATCAAAATATCTTGCACTTAGGTCTCAGACCAGTCACACACATTCGCGTGAATACTTACATGAACTCACAAGTGTAGGACGACCTTCGATAATGATAAGTGATTGCAACAGCGTTGATAGCCTAGTGGTTAAGAATTCGGCCTCCTATTCGGAGGGTCCGGGTTCGAATCCCAGTGCACGCACCTCTGACTTTTCGGAATTATGTGCGTTTTAAGCATTTAAATGTCACTTGCTACAAACGGTGAAGGAAAACATCGTGAGTCGTGAGAAAACCTGCATTCCGGAGGATTCGCAAAAACTAAAAGGTGTGTGACGTCCACCAATCAACACTTGGCCAGCGTGGTGGACTATGGCCTTAACCTTCTCATTTTGAGAAGAGACCCGTAATCAATAGTGGGCCGTAACGGGTTGAGATGATGGCGATGATGGTTGCAAAGTTTTTGATACATTTGTGGTTATTCCAAGCTGTCAAAGCTTGTCAAAGAAAAAGATTCTAATTACCTGAAGCTTTTCACTAACTCAACAATAACATGAGCTGCATCTACATACCTACATGAATTCGGAGCCAAGGCGGAACGTTGACTTACAATGAGCTTAATGTTTGCATAAACCCTTATACAGCAGTATCTAAGTAGGTTAGTGATAAACTTTGTCCATTGAAGGCGGCCAGACTCATGTGACCATATTAAATCTCATCGTATTGGGATATCTTTGTTTCATAAACCAGGCTATAGACCATAGTAACGAATTTTATTTATTAAAGAATAATATATAATATCTAAGTAATAAACAAGCTTCACGACTTTTTGTATCATTCCAATAATAACATCACTGATAACTAAAATGTTAGTCAAAGTAAATAATCTGTGTCTATTTATTAAAAATGACTTATTATTAACAATACTGACTTTTGATTCTTCGAGCTGAGTTTCAAGTGTTATTTCTTGTTTTGAACCGTCTGTAAAAAACTAGAAAGTTCTCAATTCAACTATATTTTTTGGGTTTAATCTCATAACTTTGTAATGGTTCTGTATATAATTATATTCATAAGATTTGTCATGTAGCCCTCTTTAAATTTGAGCGAGACGTGATGAATAGTTTTTCAGTTATACCAAATAATGCGTATCTACTTCCTATGCTAAAGTCGTCCATGTTTAAGTCTATTTTTGTTTGGGTTAAAGTTATTTCACATTTTTTTCTACGACACCCATAGTAAGCTGCTCAGTAGTGCCACCAAGTGGCGACTATAGGTAACACGCCTTTTAATAAATAAACTATACTAATTAATTTACTGAATAATTGTAATTACGTTTACTGTTTTACGTGTGAAATTGGTGTGAGTATAATTAATTTAGTTTATTATACTTTTTCTAATATCATTCATACCAACGATATACGTGAAACTTCCAATGCAAGCGAAGATTAACTGTGTGCTACAGAAACTGTCCCAATGAGTTTTAATGAATGTATCGATTACTGCTGCTGCTCGACAAGTCCAACAACCGAAGAATGTCTTCATTAATTGCAGGTAATTACGGTTAACTTCCTGAGTTGTGTCATTCTCATTATACAATCAGCAGACAATAATGAGCTTGTCTTTTTAATTTCAAAAAAGGAGGAGGTTCTCCATTCGAATGTTTCCTTGTTTCATATGTGTGTTACGTAATAAATTTGTAGTAGGTAGTAAAAACCGATTTTTAAGTATCATTCTTTTCTTAATCAATAGCTGGTTATCTACCCGTCTGATTTTATAATTTGAGCGATATCTGAAGGTTTTTGTTTGAGTTGAAGATATATTATCGATTTTGAAGTGAAAAGGAGTTGGTTCTCAATTCATCTGTATTTTTTTTAATGTATGTTACCTCATAACTTCGTACTGGGTGAACCGGGCATCGGGCGAGTGGTTATTGAGTTATCTTGACATTGAAGTCGGTTATGTTTTTTTGTAAAAAGTTAATTTTAAATACATGTCTAGTTCAACATACACCCGTATTATACGTAATACGTAAAATAGTAGGTACCTATGTATCCTGATTTTAGCGTTTAAATTCTTTGTGACTCTAACCTTTACCAAAACTTGCTGAAACCGAATGCAAGGAGACGTTCCAATTAAATTATTGCTAGTTCAAAGGCAAAATGCATAACAGGCGATGCACTCGCAATAGAGATGGAGCAATGGCTATGGAAATCATTTTGGTAAGTTCCACTGACTCCAGCCGACGGATAAAGGAGTACGATGCCGTCAGCTTAACTGATTACGACATATCTGCCATGGAGAGTATTCGGGGTTATACCATTGGTAGAACGTTAGGCTTTACCTATACCAGCCGATTTAATCGTACAGTAATGGCCCGCGCTAAACTTTGAATAAACAAACTTGTATGCCTTATAAGTACCTACCTCTTAAATGCAATTTGTGACAATAAGGAGAACAACAGATTTCGGCCTGGAGCGAACAGCGTGTTCAATATCCTCAAATAATCTTGCATATTTTAATACATCCATTTCATATTTAAAAATCTAGTTAGGTAGGTACATCATATCATTAAAATATTAAACGACTAAAGTCATACTATGTGTGTGCGGTGCGTAAGACGACTATATTTCATTATTCCCATTATTTTCCGCAAAAACAATATCCTCGATCTAGAAAGCGATGTCTCATGCATATTCATATTCCACTTGGAGGACTTCTGCTTCGGCGCCTGCAGCCGGCTCTGCTTCGGCTGCTCCTCGAACGTGGAGCTGCGGATCAGCTTCGGCGGGTCGGTCTTGTCGCTGTCGATCCACACGCGGCGGGACGCATTCCCGGGCTCGGCGCGCCGCCACAGCGCCGCCAGCTTGCTCTCCACTTCCTTGGGCTTCGAGGACGTGGAGTTGACGCTGGAGGTCCTGCCGGGCCGCGAGCCGCGCGCCAGCACGATCGTCTTGCCGCTGTCGTTGCTCTGCCTTAAGAAAGTTTCTGGTCACCTTTATGTTCTACTCAAAATTTGCCGTCAAACATCTTCATAGGTAATATTGTTTCCGAGATTACGTGATTGATTTTTTAGTGTTAGGCAATCTTAAACAGCATAAGTTAATTGAATTAAGTTATTTAACTGATTAAAGAGATCTGACGCGAAGAGATCATCGTCGCCTATGGGTTACTTAGCACGACAATGACTATGATGATGACAATGATTAATCCTACAAAAAATAACCGACTTCAAAACAGATGAGTAGGCATAACTCAAAAACTACCCGTCAAATGTCGCTCAAATGTGTATTGGATCAGACTTCCTTTTTTTGAAATCGGTTACAAAGTAAATAAACTGCATGTACACTTCCAATACTCATATTTTTTCGCGTGTGTTCACTCACTCGCGCAGTATGATCAGTGCAAAATGCAAAAGTTTCAGGCTTTCGCTTACATACTCCATATTTCTGCATGCAGTTTTGTTAATCAAACGAATCCCATTTTCGTCGGTGGTATGGTATTTTTCAACTATGCGCCAAATTGAATGCTCCGCGCTTCAACTCCGAACACGGGAATATTACTTGCATACGGGATAAACTATTGAGGCGAGAATGTTGGTATGTTATACGTTATATTGAGATTTAAAAATACTTTTGTTACACGTTACAGGTTACACGCAGTCTGGCCTATGTAAATCAATCATATTTATTGAATAACAGCCATTGTATTAAAAGGAAATCAGTTTATTCAAATATTTATTTAACGTCTTTACCTGTTTAAATGGAGTGAAGAAAATTTAACACGAGTTCGCCACGTGAACTACGTGTTCTATGTGAAAAAGCACTATAAGTTGACAGACGATCCATCCGGTGGTAGATATTCACAGTCGTCTGTGGAAATCAGCAGCATGAAAATTATCAACGATGCATTACCTATATCTAATAATGTAGGTACCTACCTATCTGTCGACCTATAAGGAGAGAAGAAGAAAGATAGAAAAAAGGAAGAAAAAAAGTAAAGTAAACAAGTCTACCACTAACCAGATTTATAATCCGGTAATGTATATTCGCTTAAACTTATATGCGAACATAAAATTATTACAAAGATAAGAATAAAAATGCCATGATATAACGGGTAGGTAATTCAATAAAATATAAGTATTTCAATAAACTAACATATACCTACTAAACATATTTTTTTTTCAGTTTCACAGCATGAGTGCCCCAAAATTACCTTGCAATAAATTACAAAACACCTGCAGAAATTTTGTGGTAGCTATTTTGTTTCAGGTACCAACGTACCTACTATTAGAAATCTTAAGGCGCTCACTCACCAAGAGCTTTCCCTTGTAAGGTATGAATACAAGACTCGAGTTTATGTTTAAAGTTTCATACAGTCGAGTATTCCCCGCAGAATAATAACACAAGATCACATCGATGATACAAATTTCGAGTTAGGTTCTTTCCAGTAGTAGTTTTTAGGCAACTTCCCGACGCATACTTGAATTAGCTCAGATTACAGCATAAACCTGAGTCGCCGGGAATACAAAATTACCACTTCTCCCTAAACAAATTTATTACTTGTGCTCATAGTTCAATTTAGTTTGTAAGCCAAATATACTTACGGCATTTTAAATTCTTGCCGTAAATCAGAATAGTATCTAAATCGCAGGGGCTTAATGCTGGAATTTCTGTGGTTTGCAATAAAAACGTATCGAACGCGAACGTAGTGTATGTTTACCTACATTATAATCCTACAAGCATATTTTGGCGCCAAAAGATCCTTCTAAGACTTTACATACCCGAACATGCTTCCGGATGCGTCAAGAGTGTCAAGAAGACGCATCCACAACGGAACGAAACGGAACGGAGTTGTAACATCAAGATGTTACTACGGGTTATTCCCGTTGGCTCCCATTCGCGTTCTCACCCGTCACACGTCAAATAAAAGTAGGTACTTGCTTCGTTATATTATTGTAAGTTACCCATTGTTTCAGTGTTTCGCCTCGTAATCTACACTAATATTATAAAGCCGAAGAGTTTGTTTGTTTGAACGGGATAATCTCCGAAACTACTGGCTCCAATTGAAAAAAAATATTTTTTATGGGTAATCAATCCGGATAGATGATATTATCAAGAAAGGCTTTAGGACCTTTTGGTGATAGGCCAAGACCAATAGGAGCGGAACATCAATGTAAGCTCATGCAAAATGGGATAACGTCATTTAGTAATTTCAAATGTAAAGAACAAGTCTCCCGAAGCGAAGTGAAGGTGGCCACGGGTGCTCGAATATAATTCAGATTTCATTTTCGCCGAGTCGCCGAATGCTCTTGGTGAGAGAGCGCCTTTAAGGATTACGTTTACCAAAGCGAAGCGTTCCTTTACTTGCGTATGTAAGGTATGTAAATGCCACGTTACATACCTAATACAACATGCTGAGCAAGCGTGTTCCCGACCGATCCCGATTTGCACGAACTACCAGAAATTACAGCAAAGTGTACGCTCAGCAATTAATAATAATAACAGCTGTCTTCACTATCTTCATTTACATACCCATGTTTGAATTACTCTGCGCAGTGAAGGGGAAAAATCATCGGTGCTCGGTAGCTCAGTTGGCAGCGATGCTGCTTTAGTAAATGGCACCGGGGTCACTCTCTGGCTGGTTTTATCTTAGAATAGGTTTCCACCGACGGCTTTGCCCACCTTTTTAACCAACGTCAAAAAAGGAGGCGGTTCTCAATTCGACGGCAGTCATGAACTTTCGAATGGCGAAAGAATTATTGAAATCGGTTCACCCAGTACGAAGTTCTGAGGTAACCCACATAAGAAAAAAACATACAAACGGATTGAGAACTTCCTCCTTTTTTGAAGTCGGTAAAAATGTTACTTCTAAGTAGTTACAAACGTAATATTTTTATACCTCAATGTCTTTGCGGCCTGACCTCACTCGACCCGCATCGCTCACACGAGTGGTCAATATGCTATCAAGATAATGGGACCATTCAGATTTAATTACTTGCCATTTGACTCTGAGTGCGTAGCGTAGTATAAAGCAAACGTATTAGTGCATCAATATCCCATCAATGCCTATGCCTCGGTCAGCAGTTTAAGGGGAGAACATACGTAGGAAATCATTTTAATAAATAACATGGTTCAGTCAGTACTGAAGTAATTTATTATCTTTTATACGGTACAAAAGGTGGGAGGCAATGTATGAATTTAGATAATTTATGTGTATACATTATATTTGTCAAACAATAAGTTACTGTTACAAATAGGTATTCATCGTGAACAAATAGTCTCCGAGACTAAAATGGGGATTCTGGGATTTAAAAAAAAAACAAGAAAAAGCTCGTAAACTTTCCATTACCTACCACAAAATAACTCGTCATAAAAATTTTTTTTTTTCATAAATATACAGTTTCATTACAGGGATTGCAAAATAAAACAAAAAAGCGCGGGAACGTACATGCATAGATACACAGAACAGAAACTCTCCAACCAAACTATGAACACCCTCTTAATACCGAACGTTAGTGCAATCAAGTTTTCCTAACAATGCCTCGTGGATAGGCGAACAAAGGTCGACTTCGGTGAATGGCATACTCCACGCATATAGTCATAAGTGTGCTTAAGACCTTGCCGGCACTATAAGTCCATCACAACAGCCCTTACTGCTTCTTGGCATTAAATAACTATACTTTGTAATGTCGGTACATATCCTTTCATTGACCGTCACTGAAAAACAAGAAAATGGATTTCATCGTCAGGTTTTATTTTATCGACACACAGAAGTAACTACTCGTACTTTTATTGGATGCAACCCATTAATGGTCCACTACACAGCGCGGGTCTCTCTTCATAATTGAGGAGGCCTAGAGCATCATAATATAATGAGGGTTGATGGAAGGTTAGAGGCCAACCCAGTATCGAAAGTTTTCAGGCTTCTGATTGGTGACAACTGGAACCAACGTTTTTACGTGCTATCCGAAGCAAGGAAGAGCACAAGAAATTTTGTCACAAGCGGTCACCCATCCAACTACTGTTGCTTAATACTCGCCCTTGCTTAATTTTGCTGATCACTTCGGATCGGCGGAAGCCGCCGGGCTATGACTGCTACGAAATACATTAATTATTATCTTCTAGTTTTGTCCAGTGCCTTCGTCCACTTTGGCATCGGAAAACGACAAAATCAATCAAAACATCAACATACGATTCCAGGGACAACATTCCAGGGACAAACAAAGTCCAACTCCTGAGAAGACGAACCGGGCGCCTTAGCCTCGTCCGTTCTCAAGGTGCACCACAAGTAGAGGAGGTCTACTTAGATTCAAAGACCTATGGAACCTATTTCACTCTATGGTATCTATACCTATATATTTCCATTTTTGTAGAACTACGAGTACCTACCATACATAGGTACTACTATAAAATATTATGAATAATTCTCAAGTAAGCACGGTCATGTTTTCCTTCATCGAAGCAATTGATAAATAGCTAAATTATCACATGTATTTTTTGACGACCCGGATGCCGCAATGGTTAAAACGCCGGATCGCTGTTCCGAGGGTCCTGGGTTCGATTCCCATGAGTTTAAATTTCCGTTCTCGGTCTGGGTGTGTCTCCTTGTCTAGCGTGATGTCCTCGGCACCCACGACACAGGCACATTAGGATTAGTGTGGGGCTTTGAGTGTGTAGCGTTATTTATTTATTTATAATAATAGATGCGTTGAGGATTTGAACACAGGCCGCTGCCGGTTCAGGATTCGTTCCGACTAGGCTATCACTGCTCATATATCTATATAGTAGTAAATTGTATAGGTAGTCATTGGACTCCAGACGGTAGATGATTAGTAATCGATAATGAGTCGAACGTGCTTAATGCGTACGCAGGCAACCTAATTGGATTTGCGAATCAATTAATGTTGAACACTTGCTTCATTATACGCTCACTCCATTGTTGTAATTACGTAGGTTTGATTTTTATGTATCTAAATCCTACTGATGTTGTAAATGCTAATATATGCGAGGATGGATGATATTGTAATGGGGTCGGGATTAGAAGCGATCAAACCCTGATTTTAAGAATGATATACGAAGCTCTAATCTCGTAGTGATAATTTTTAACCGACTTCAAAAAAGAAGGTTCCAGTTTGACCTGTATGTATGTATATATTTGTGCACGATTATCTCGCGTTCGGTTGAACCGATTTTGATGCGGTTTTCAGCATAGTATTTGTCAGACTTAGAAAATGGTTTTAGGCATATTGTTTTTCTGAACCGATGTTGATACGGTTTTCAGCATCGTGTTTATCAGACTTAGGAGAAGGATTTAACTCAACGGATTTTTACTTTTCAGCCTTGAAGTCGGTTCTATTTTGTTAAAAGTTATAGTTTAAACGATTCATTAAACAAAAGTGGTACACTTTTTTAAATAAAACAATAGCACCGATATATCACGAAATTCTTGTAAATTATGAATTAGTAAAAATTTTCGCTCATTTTTTGATGAGTTGCCTATTTAGCATAATAATTAGTAAGTGCCTAAAAATGTGTTTAATCGGTGAGTCAACAAATGAGTGAGAGATTATACAGTCGCTTTAATATAACAGTAAGATACCAATAAGTTAGTAAACTAATCGTAAACTTGAAATTAGATTGAGTTAAATTACTCTTAAACCGATATAAGCGTTGATAACGTAATAAAACAAGGAGCTAGACGGGCAGTAAAATAAAACTTCTCCTATTGTCGATAACCGAATTAGACGAAACACAATAAAGCAAGTAAAAGTGGCTGTGCGGTCACCCTCTTCTGTCATCTAGAGGGCCATTGAACTAAGCTTCTTTGGGTAATTGCCAAAGAAAATACATAGCCATGGTGCAATTGCTTTAGTACAAATATGATGTCTGGACGAGATTGCTAATTCAACATTTAACAGCCTTTTATTTTAGAATTGAATGATTTTATTACATTCTAGTAGTCGAGTGTAAAAATACGATACTTGTGATATAAGTAATACCGTCTAGTTTCTCTAATTAGAGTTGAATATAGTATAGAAGTGAATATTTTACACCATCAATTTGCGCCAAGAGCTTGGAAGTTACAGGAGTTTAAATCGATTTTGGCTGACTTGTCAACAGGCTGCGGGCCAAATGTTTGTCCAAAAGAATTTTCATTACGTACTAACGGGGTGCCCAGTTGACCACACGTCACCGGCCCTACTCACCGAATACGTTTGTTCATCGCTACTTACTACATATTACTCAGCATAATTTGTGTTTTAATTTAACTTGTACACTTTAGTAGCTTTTAGTAGATTTATAGTATTTAATTTTTAATATAAGCAAGTGATACTGTACAATGTTGTATATTTTGAATGTAGAATAAAAATATTGACGTGCGTAAGTGTATTACCTACACTAGCGGCACGCTATGATGGCCGGTTTGACACATTACAACAGTGATGTGGAAACATGTCTTCGGATAGCATCGGCATCAAAGCTATCGATGCCTACGACTGGTTTTGCTCGTTTTCTCTTTTTTGGTGTGTGAAGTTTATTTTCTTCTGTGCCAGTCTCGCCATATTTTTCTTTAGTTATCCGTCTAACAGTTCGTTGTCCAATATTAAGCGCATCAGCTACGCGTTCAACCACTGACGTTATAGGTAAAATTGGCCCTCCATTTTGAGCTTCACGATCGAAATAGTTACGAAGGCGTATTACGAACTCACGTGTCTGACTATTTAGAACAGTTCTCTGCGTACGTTCGGTCATATCGACGAAATCCACAACAAAGGGCTTGAACAGAGTCCAAATTAACGAGCAAGGGTCAACAGTAATGCAGTATCAATATTTGAAATCCAAAGCCAGGTCAAAACTATATCACAATCGCATTGCACTGACAGTTTATACTTTTCGAAGCAACGTCAATTCGAAACTGCTTTGTTTTGCATTGAGCATTGACGCGAGTTTGCCGGAGGTAGTAGTTGTGCTAGCCAGCGATCCTATGTGACGATCGTATTAGATTCCATTTTTAAAAATTTTCAATTTAGAAAACCAAATGCCGAGTTGTGGTATATATCATATAAAAATAAAAATTTTACCTTTTGTATGAAACAGCTGATATTTTTTTGCGATTTCAGAGGTTTGTCCACATAGTGAAAATTGTTCATATTCACAAGTACATTCACCCCTTAAATGGTGCAAACTGATTTTTCTACACTTGTATACATTTTAGAAATCAATTTAATAAATAAATTTTGAGTCCTAAACCTAAAACTACATTCGATAAAATTTATGAATCTCTGCACATCACTATCGTCAATAAAGTAATACAATTATTTCCTTCAAAGTCGTTATCAATTAATACGGAACTTCATGAGCGGACAAACGTCAAACCGGCCATCATAGCGTGCCGCTAGTTTAGTGGCATTTTAATATGAGTTAATGATTTTGAATTTTTTTCTTACATAACTTACTAGGTACTTTACTATTCTATGCATTAACTTTAAAAGCAAAACAGTTTAGAGAAATACATTCTATATAAGAAATAGCAAGATAAAGATATTTTTAAAAGATATCAAGATTACGCTTTATTGGCCGTACATTGTGTCTTTTAACATCGCCGGCAAAATATTACATGCATCGCTGTGCCAAGAGTTGCAGTAAGAGATTGGATTGTTCGCTCTGGTGCAATGGAAAATATACCAAAGAGCTCCCTAAGTTATCTATTATATATTTATTTACTTTATCATCTTATCAAACTCGAATTTATTTATTGCTTTATAATTGGGCGTCACTCATCCACTTTTGAGAACTATTACGGATTGTGTGAAGTCTACCAATCGAGACTTGGCCAGCATGGCACGCGGGCCTCATTCATTAATAGGTAAAAAATGAAAAATAAATGTTTATATAAAAAATAATTTAATTATTTAGACCTAAATATGTTTTGCTTGCGGCCCGGGATCGCTTGGCTGAAATATGTTTCTGGCTCCTATTCGTTATGTGCGAAGCGGGTGGTGTACCAAAACGATCGCAGCGCACAACGTGACAAAAAATGGAAACTACTTCGGCTGACTGGCTGTGACTTTTTATGATTATAAGTAATATCCATTTTACACATATACCTACACTATTCAATAAATTTCACTCAAATAAAGTCAACAAGTACCATTTACTCTTTATTTTGGTTTTTAATTGCCAAAATACTAACAATGTTAACATGTCATTATTTGACAGTCGCCGAAAAAGTTGCCAAAGCTGCGCGTCGCCACCATCGCGCACGTTCCCAATAGGTTGAGTACTGCTGTTATAGACAGTTCTCTTTGCAATGTGAGATAATGAGTCTTGAAACCAGCAACTGGACAGTATTTTTTTAATTTTTTAAATGTTGAGAGAAAGGTAGATACACCAGCCAAGTTGTCAGTTTTATAATTTGTCCATACTTTGTCAGCAGAAAACTAAAGATAAATACAGGATCACGAAAATGAAATAATGCTAAAATAAGGAATATGAGATAATGAGTCTTGAAACCAGCAACTGGACAGTATTTTTTTAATTTTTTAAATGTTGAGAGAAAGGTAGATACACCAGCCAAGTTGTCAGTTTTATAATTTGTCCATACTTTGTCAGCAGAAAACTAAAGATAAATACAGGATCACGAAAATGAAATAATGCTAAAATAAGGAATATGTAAAGTAGAAACGAGGAGGTGGAATCAATATACTTGTAGCACAAGCGATAAGAAGCAGCGGATCGCTTTCAAAGAGTTTACGTCTACTGACTATTAACAATGAATCTATCTCTACATATAATAAAACTGTTACTGGTTGCTATTTGTGCACGCTAATCTCAGAAACAGCTGAACAGATTTTTATGGTACTTTCACTAGGAGATAGAGGAGGCTATGGAGCAACATATAGGTTAAAAACTTCTATGTATAAACGAAGTCACGGGCAACAGCTAGATCTAAATAAAACCCTCTTGTGACCTGAAGAGTTATGGAGTAATTAGTGGTGCAAAACAAAAGCAGTATCATGTAAAGATTTATAATTATTTATAGAAAAGATTGTTTCACTGACACACTTTTATTACACAATGTTAATAATACACCACAATCCTTACAACACTGTACATACAACAAGGGCTTTTAAACTGCCCCTTCCATCAAATATCCAGGTGATGTCAAACTAGTCAACCTGTCAACTATTATTTCCGCTTTAACTTTAAAATGATTATTTACCGGGCATTGGGTTGTTAAAATAAAAAATATTAGTAACAATTTAAAAAATAATTAAAATAAAATTAAAAAATCATGCCAATCATGTCAAGCAACTAGGTCAAACGGGTTTTTCCCGTTGGCTCCCATTCCCATTCTCACCCGTATAAAACAATTTAAAATCGTAAGTACCTAAACGTTTGCATTTTAAATGTGTAGTGTCCGCGGTGATATAAGTTTAAAGTCATTATACTCGTTTAAGTAGATACATATTCGAACAGTGAATACAAAATCATTATCTGCTTTAGGTGATTTATGAAGTTTGAATATCTATTACAAAAGATAAGCAAAAATTATTATTTCCTTATAACTTACACCATACATCCGAAGGTTAGTTTTAGGGTAAAAGCAAACAGCTCCGGGGTAAGTAAATACGCTGACGAAGGCATACCACACCTAACTGCTTATATCCAGTTCCAACTGGTTTTTATCTGTCACCCACAGCCGTAGGGAAAAACCTTTTACGGACCGTTTTAGTGATATTTGACCTCGTAAACTAAGGTTTACATGCCGTAAAGTTTTGAATTGTGAAGATATACAAGCCGGACATTGTTCTAAATATTTTACAACAATTATTAAATGTTTAAAACACAAAATTATGGAGTAGCGTTAACAACTTAGTTATTATTATTTTTTAATTTTGTCAATATAAAAGGACAAAATAGGCTCAATAATAAAGGCAATGACTTATGAGGATGTTTTCGAAGTGTTCGAAGCCTGAAATAAAACATGAAATGCAGGAGAATAGCGCAGCATATTCCCAATGCTGTCCTAATCCACGACACTCGATCACATTCCTCTCAGTCGGGTCATCTGTCAAAAGTGCGAAGCCACTAGATGCCAAGTCAGCGAAATGAGAGGGCGCTGCCATCACCCTCGGTTGTCCTCGCCGACCCGGGGCTTTGATAAATTTAGTGCGGGAACTAGACGCTAGCCAGATCAGTTTTATGTTTTATGGACTATTTTTTATATTTGCTTTAAGGTTTTTGTCTTTACGATTTTAATAATTGCCGATAAAAAACGACTACAGCTAGACGAGAAGACATGAATAATACACATTGACAAGAAAGAACAGACAAGAAATAAAAAAGTGTAACTTTATTGAACTATTAAAGTAAAATTTTTGGTTCATAACAACATTTACTGATCCGACACTACTTAAGCACTAATGATTGAGTTGTCTTTTCTTTTTACCCGACTGCGTCAGAAGGAGGGTTATGTTTTTCGAGTGTATGTATGTATGTATGTCCATTTGGATTATTTGGACCGCCCCACAGCCCAAACGGTTGAACGGATTTCGACATATGAGGTATCGTTGAATTCGTCAGAACTGTGAAAGTGTCATAGGCTATATGAATTTTCAAAATGGCGCCCGAAAGTGGAAGAAAAAGAGGGGATAATCTTGAGTTTTTTGTTATCTTAGCAATATGGGTATCAAATGAAAGATCGTGAAAAGACCTTTTCAAAAATATATATCATATAACGTTAAGGCACACGTTTTAACACAAATTGTCAAAAACCATCCTAAAAAGTATAATTTTTCGGTGAAAACACTAAAAAGTCTGAAATAAAAATATAATTATAAAAACAAAAAACCCGACTGCTTACAAAAGAACTCAAAAGAAAAAAACAAGTTAGTGTCACAATATCAACATAAAATACTTCATGGTGCTGCAGGCGGGGACAAACAATACTGTTACCTACGGGTAAAAAAAGATTTATCACAAGTACTACGTTTGTCCCCGCCTGCAGCACCATGAAGTATTTTATGTTGATATTGTGACACTTGTTTTTTTCTTTTGAGTTCTTTTGTAAGCAGTCGGGTTTTTTGTTTTTATAATAATTAGTAATAGATTCGTCAATAACCTTCACAAAAAGACATCAACATCGACAAGGCATAGAATGAAAACATACATGAATTCGAAATCAATTAGGTACATACGCTAATAATTGAGGTATAACTCACAAACTACTCAGATATCGCTCAAATTTCAAGGAACTACATGACAAACACCAAGTTTCGAATACAAAAGTCTGATGGCTCCTCAGCAATTTCGTCAGCCCTTCAGGCTATAAAATACCAAACAGCCATTCATGCAATCAGCTGCAGCTAAACTTTATTCCCCCTTTTTTATAATAAAAATGCATAATTATTTGTCGGGATTAATTTCAAGGCAAGTCTAAAGCAACTTGAGCCGCTCTAACAAGCCTCTACGATGACGAAGTTGTCCTCCGTTTGCTCAGCAAAGTAAACTTCACTGACATGCGGTACTAACTTTACTTTTTCTGTGAGTTGAGCAACAGTGTTCTGCAACTATGCTAAGGAATATTGGAGAAATTATACTGAAGAAACAAGATAATGTATGTTTTATATTTCGAACCTTGATTGATCGTTCATATTGAGTGAAATCTTTGTATAAACAAGTCAATGCGCAAATGTTTTTGAAAAAATGTCTTAATACTTGAGCATATCACAGCCAGTTTCATAAACTAACGTTTAAGATTTAACTCAGGTTGAATGACACTCAATTAATTAGGCTCATCTCTATGGGTATAATCTTGAAAAGTAAGTAGCTTTGGCACAGAAAGATGTGAAAATTTAAATTTTTTCCTAGGGTTGGCTTATAGATATTGTACAATTTACAAACATTTTTGCATGTACATACAAAAAAATTGTAGTAGGTATGTACTGCTATTAAAGGTATAATAAAAATTATGTTGAGTGTAGAGTTATTGTTTCTAATTTGTTTTCTCTGATGGTTAAAGTTACATTTCATTCAATATTGTACCTTTGTTGAAAGTTTATGGACTTGAGACTACTTGTTCCTGATATATTACGATTGTTACTAAGGTATAAAATAACCAAAGTTTTAATATTATAAATAAAGATGTTTACGTATCTTATTGGAATAAAATAACTAACTATAAATAAAATATTTTTATTTTATTTATCATTAATGAAATACCCAGCACCTTGAAATGGATTCATATTCGCAGATTAAAAAATTAACAATTCTACTGTTTATTATCTACAAAACTCAAAGATCAAAGATACTCGCAATTATATTGGACGTAATTTATAGAATTTTCTATAGGAAGAAGCTGCACATTTCTTTACTTACAGTTCTCCTTTTGCGTTGCATGAACCGACTCTTCAATACATTCCTTTTTTCATCCTTTTAGCGAACACCGCAAAGACATGACAAATCATTTATGTAGCTTTTCATAATTGGAATCCGGCGTAGATATTCAGTAGAGGTTGTATAGAATCTCGTGTGCCATCAAAGCTTGCTTTTAGGGGAAATACAAAAAAGAAAATCCTATAACGAGTCTCCCCTCACGAACGGACAGCCTGAAACACGGACTGCATTCAGTAGTAATGAATGCACGACGTAAGGCCGGACGGGAACTAATTCAACACCATAGATGTGGTTTGGATTCGGGCCCGGGGCTAGTGACAATGAACTGATATTGTGGTCTATAGAAATATTTAGAAAGAAATATTTAGTTGTAGCCCTCGGCATCGCGTTAGAGAGTTATAATGTACCACGGAGACATATCATTAGCATAACGTATCCTGTATCCTAATTCAGGCTATTCCAGCTTTTTTTTAGCATAAATAATGTCCTATATAAAAATTTTGGTACAAATATCGAGGACTATGCCTTCAAGCAAGACGTAATTTTGTGTGAAAAATAATGTTAGGTAATAAAATATTACATTGACTAAAAGATGTAAGAATATTTTTCAGTCTGTAATTTATAAAAAACTCATATATTTACCTAACCCTAGTAATTATGTATGTGAAACAACGGAAAAATATCTTCATCACTGATATTTGCATACCTACATATTCTTCATAACTTACTCGCCTTCTAGCGAGTCATTACAAAAATCTGCAGATAGATCAAATTATATGATTTGATTACCTTGGTTACCTTAAAAAGGTAAACTTAGTATAAATATGTATCATACATAAGCTAACATTAGTAACAGGTATTTATTATTTATTTTACCCCTTACCAGTGCCAGGTGGATTTAAATCAAGCTTTCACAGGTAAAAGGATAGGGAGGTATATCAAATGTTTAAATAATGCATAATGGGGGATTATAAGGAACAACTTTTACAGGGAAAGGTTTTAGGGGTCGCTTTGGGCTCTTGACCACTGTCATTTAAAATTCCCCGAGGACATGGACGTAAATATAAACCCAATTTAAATAATTATGTATGCAAAATTATAAATACATAAATTTTATCTGTTCGTTTTAAGTACTTACATGTATTATATGCCTATTTTTTAACTATCAAAACGATATAACAATAAAAAAGGCAATACCTATAACTACAACATTTTAAAAAAATATGACCAGAGAAATGTACCTTAAGTAAAATTGCATACTTATTTGATTATGGGCAACAACTGGTTATCAATACCACAGTAATTGAACTTAATGGTATGTTATTTATCTAATTACCGCAATTGGTACTGTATCATGCATCAATATTTTTTCCTTAGATCTATACATATACATAAATAAGATTGAAGAGACTGTAAGTAGTTATTCAAAATAACAGTGTTTTTCTAGTGCATATTTAAGCAGAAGCGTGGCAAAGCCAAGTTCTTGCTAATATAATAAGCTTGCAGCACCCTATGTAATATTTTACCCGAACCATTTGAGCTCTTTTTGACCTAAAAAGGGCTCCAAAACATTACAATATTATTTTTATAAATTAAAAATGGTAAATTTGATTCATGTAATGATGGTTTTATGTGTTTGTCCGTCTGTCTGTCTGTTTATCCGGCCTAATTTCCAGAACGGCAAAATTTCCTGGACGCAAACGAAGTCGCGGGCTTAGCTTGTTATAAATAAATTAATATCGGGTAGACTACACGGAATGAAAATAAAATAATAGTAAATTATCATGACGTATACGAAAATAATATAAAATAACGTTGATTGTAAAATTACAATGGTGTAGGTCTAAATATTTCAGTGTAGATTATGAAGCGAAACAATGCTGAGATTAAAGTTCGGCTGATTCCGGTACTCTTGCATGATTACTCTCTTTTGTTTTAAGTAACAAGCCATTGATAGTGAGCACAGTTGAAATTTTTCTGTTAGTACACACAGATACAGTCGTGGATAATATCTATTCGTGTGCTAAACACTGCTCGATATTATACCTACGGTTCGAAAGTAAAGCATGTTAATGGTGAAAATACATAAGCTTTCTCTCTAGGTACCAAAAATCGCTCAACGTGCCTATAGAAGCACAAGGACGACCTATTCCTCGTGGTCCTACTGTGAAGTCATAGTAGGACAAAATAGTAGGACCACGAGGAATCAACCGAATATTCAGTATTGTATATGTTCGTAGCCATATCATAGACTTGGCCACTTCATGATATACCAAATATTTCTATTCGATAACGTATGTATATTGCCCAACCTTTTTCGAAATATATCAAGTGACATGCAAGCAAGTAAGAAAATACTTTACTCTGTGAACTCCACCGACCTTACAACATGTGGTGTTAAACCAATCGTAAACGATGTTTTTCACGTAGAAATAGTCGTAAAATCGCACGAGAAAACACAATCTTTGTTTTCGGCGGTAAAATTTACGATTCACCTGATATTCAAGGGACGGGATTATTTAAAAGCCACAGCTTTTTCGTCGGAGGGAAATTATGACAGATGAAATCCAAGCAGTGAGGATTCCTCGGTTTGGGCTTTGCGGCAGAGACGAAAAGATCCCCTGAGCTTTCCTTGGGAAAGCGGGGAGGCGTTTTTGTTCTCCCCGCTGATATCAACATGAATAGTTTTCGTATCTTTTACTTTGTGTTATAACGTTACATTCCAAGTGTCGATTAAATGTCGACAGATATTTATTCCGGGAAAGTTTTTAGACGGGATATATTCGTAGATGTGTTTTCGACGTTTGTAAATGTAGAAAGCATGCTTACCTACTTACAGTTTACTCAGTAACTGAATGAGAGTGACAGTTATTATTCTTAAGGCACTACTCATACAACGCTATTTATGAGCTACGCGACTACAACGCAATTCAAAATTTTCACTTTTCACTGACAGGAGACGCGTCTACGATGCGACTCCTAAATTGTAACTAAGTTGACAAAACAAATGCTACAGTTACATTATTTTGTATAGTCTTACAAGGATCTTTTGACGTGTGGGTGACAGAGACAGTGCCTTACAGTTTGCCTTATCTGTAAGGCGCTGCCTTTGTACGACTGTACTTGTACTTTGTACCACGCCAACTCCCGAGGAAACCTGCACACGTGAGACTACTCAATCATGTTCTCAAAGGTAAAGGTATCCCTATCCACATTTTGCCAATTTGGTAGACTGTAGCCTGTATCCATGCTATGAAAAAAGTAGTTAGTACAACCCCGGCACTCAGAACCTTACATAAATAGATATTCGAGCGTAGTTTGTTGTTTTCCACGATTCAGTTTGAACCACATTGTAGATCGGCAGTATTGCAAACCCTTTAACATTTGAGGGATAATGTACGTCATAGGGATTATTTAGACTCCATTATACACATTTTGTCACATGATTTGAGAAAAGAACTTGTTAACACGATGAGTGCGAAACGAGGCTTAAAATACCTCGTCCGTGTCTCGACGTTATAGCGGTAAGAAAAAACTTAAACTTCTCTGTCGTGCGGGAGGCATAACTTCCATCTGGTTCAGTGTAGGAAAAAGATAACTATATATCTGAGATGTGCTATTAATTCCTAGTTCTATGGTAAGTATATCCACCTTAATACCGGGTTTCTAAGACCTCGTGCCGCACTGAACTAATAAAATTCTAACGCTGTGCGGAACGAGGTTGCAAACGCCTCGTACCTCCGCGCACCTCGTACCGCACCCTACGCTAGCTTCACGCGGTTAGTGATGTGCAACGCATTCGAAGCTTTTACAGAGAACGACTTGGATGTGGATACAGGTAATCTTCAAACATCCTAACTACTTGTTATATCGTTAATAGAAACGTGAATGTGACTTGTTGAGTAACTTTCTTCAAATAGGTTGTTAATCATGATAAATTATGGTATGTTTGTTTATTGAGTTAACTAGCGGACCCGGCAAACGGTGTTTTGCTCATCAAAATTTAATGCTTTTGCCCAATTGTACTCGACTCTTCAGTACTCTAACCAACTTTACCCAACTCTTCTCTATTCTAATCTAACCAACTTTACTCAAGTCTACCCACCATTTCCTTACTCTTAAATTAATCTACTAAGCTCGACCCTACTTTTCAGAACCCACTGCAAACAAAGTAGGTACATCATCTCGAAAAGGGATCAAAGAAGAGGAGATGTGTAGGATGTTACGAAAAACTCCGCACCTAACAAGTCGTGAGGCAGACAAAAAAGTAAAGAAAATTGTCACAGAATGCACTGGTTACAAAAAATATTATTGTTTGAACTGTTTCAATGAGAAACACCCATAAATTATAAAAATAAAATACCAATATATAAAATCGATATTTATTTTCCCATCACTAAATAATATGAAAAACTGCCATTTTTCAGTGCGGTACGAGGTACATCAGATCCCACGTTTTATTTTACCTATAGAATCTAAACTAACTTATGTAACCACGGGCGGCGGCAGATTTAGGTTCATCAATTCATTGTTAATAATAATCGCGACAAAAACCGTACAATTTGTTTTATTTGGCGCCAAAAAAAGGATTTTTGTCTCCTACGGGCGGTGGGGTTTAATATGCCTCGTGCCGCCACAATGTCTGGTTTAGGACGAGGTTTAAAACGCCTCGTAACGCAGTAATGGAAAGTACAGAAAAATCTGTGCCGCAGGGAACGTGTTAACCGTTGTAATGAATTCATCGAAATTTAATTGAAGTGATTTGAAGTCAAATTTTACGAGTACCTTATTCTAATCAATGTCATATTCAAATGTAAATATTTACAAAACAATATGGACATGGGTACTTACACTGCAATTAAATTCAGTATATTATACTAGAATAATTTTAATAATAAATGACAATTAATCCATACTATCCATACTTCCATACTAATGGTATAAATGTGAAAGTGTGTTTGTTTATTTGTTTGTGGCTCTTTCACGTCGTAACACGGCTATTATATGCTATGGTTTATATGTGCAGAGATAGTTGGGAGGATGGAGAGTGACGTAGGGTACTTTTTACCTCGGAAAAACATCTCATTCCTATGGGAAGATCGATGTTTTGTTAGTTGCTAGATATTTAGTTCCGGATGTTGTTAGTAGATGGCGTTAGTAAAATTCATTTGCAAGTTCTGAATCAAGCTATCAAATACTAC
Organism: Hesperia comma; assembly: GCA_905404135.1. Classification (NCBI taxonomy): domain Eukaryota; kingdom Metazoa; phylum Arthropoda; class Insecta; order Lepidoptera; family Hesperiidae; genus Hesperia; species Hesperia comma. The sequence continues at coordinate 5,679,774 of FR990020.1, forward strand.
ATGTATAGTTAATTTACTTACCTAAGTTATAGGCAAATGTTATAGCTTAAATTCCAGTATAACATATAGGCTACTTCTTATCCCGAGAAACCTACGAGAGCGAGACCTACGCGACTGTTACCTACGGGTCCCGAAGCAAAGCGAGGGCGGTTCTTTAGTTAGATAATATATTCGGTTCGAGTAAAACAAAGTGAAATTTTAACAATTCCTAAATTTAGTTAGCTGTCACAACACTCGAATCCTTTATTCATGCAAAACGCGTATGATATTTCAATATTCATGTGTACGTTTTAAAATTTTCGAATTCCCCTGCGTTTATGAAGACGTCAGAGCCACGTGTTAACATACATTAACATGCATATGAAAATGAAATCGCGTCCCTGTTGGAGCAGTAAATAAGTTCCGGTACAAATATCCGCTCCAATTCAAACTGGTGAGCGTTCCTCGTCTCCTTCTCACGTATAATGGGAGAAGAGGACGTAAGATTAGGGATAGCTTAGGGCTGACACAGAGACTTAATTAATTCGAGTTGACGTTATCGTTACGCAAATTGACAAACTTAAAGATTTTTACATCTACAAGCCGCCTGGTAAAAACACTTAACTAATAACAAATAAAACTTTTAATGGCTAAGTTAAAGCGGCTATTTACACAAATGGCAGGCTTTCATAAAATTCTGTCTAAATATTGATATGTTTCTGCAGACAACACTGGGAAATCACTGAATTATTTTGGATCAACATTTACCTACTATATGTATGTTTCGTTTAAGGAAACAGACGTACTTACTCATATGAGGTGATGATTACAGTAGGTTTAGTCACAATTGTTGTTTTTTTAACAAAATGAGTAACAGATATTTCAAATAGTATAGGATAAATAATATAGTATAGGTCTATATCTAAGGAATTTGTAAATGCAAGAAACCTACACATGCAGCTAGAATTCAGGTAACTTTAACTCAACTTTACATTCAGTGCATATATATGTACATCATTATGCACTGAATGTAAATTTGAAATACATAAATACCGAAATAATGATTTTGAATTTCTCTTGATATTTTCAATAATGCATGTATATTATGTTTAGAAAATGATACTTAGTGTTTGAAAATTTATTTATCAAAACTGAATTCATATATTGGCACAACCCTAGCTATTTGAACAAGTTGAGAGAACCGAATCTTCAAATGAATTTCCGGGTATGGTATGATTGACAGTACAATCGGTAATTTGATGCATTACAGGGTTATACACAGTCAAGGAACTATAAATAGTAGTATCAAAGCAACGTTATGAATTTCCTTCCTTACAATTTGATATTTTTATTTGATAGTCTCGATTGCTAAGCAAAACTAAAGTTTTTAAAGTAAACTAGCTGTCTTTATGGAATTTTTAGTATCAGTTTACCCACAATTTTATCCCTTTAGAGGGGTTACTTCCAAACATCCTCTCTTAGTGTTCCCTTATAGATACTCCCCAAGGAACGTAAATGCAAAATTTCAGCTTCTTGCGTTCAGTAGTTTCGGATGTACCTATTGTCTGTCAGTCACTTAGTACCTAACGGAAGAGTTCATAAACATTAAATTGATAGTCAACAAACCTCCACCGCACAAACTAATGTTAAGTGGACACAGCCGATATTAAACAGTTAAGCGGTAGATTTAAAAAAAGGGTTACCACCGTGTCCGTATCGCTTGATAGGGGGTAAAATACCGAGCAATTTTTCCCTGTCTTGGGTGCCATGAATAAGACACAGAGATATGAACACACACATAGATTGAGAACGGGAATTTATTCTTATCATTAAATTCCACCTCGTTCAGAACCGTACTTAGGACCCTTAGTATGATGGTCCTGGCAAACTGGCAACTATTGCGTCGTACGGTGCGTCACATAGGTAGAGATTTTATAAAGGCGCGAAGGCGAACGTGGAATTATTAGTGGAATCTGTAATTTAACTGCATTGATAAAGGATTTTCCTATTTCCGTGATTCCCAACACTTAGCAATTTGTACCGATACCATTCTGTCTGGAAAGTTTCTAGCAACAAGCCATGGAATCAACTTTTTATTACTTCAAACAATGATAAAACAATTTGCTTTATACTGCGCCGGCCGTTGAGTGCACGACTTTAATGCGTTCGCAATGGTAAATAACTTTTAACGAACCTCTCTATTGTTATTAAATTATGCACCTTTGTTTAATGAATTTATAAATATATAATAATAGCGGATGAATTAAAGTTTCCGCTCTGTAACTGTTGATGCAAAAACAGTTTTTAAATGGATAGCTGGCTGCGTGCCAATGTTTACATTATAGCTTTTGAAATTAGCGTTATCTAACTGTCTTGAAGTGTTATGTAAAGATTACGATTGTAGTGAACATATCGATAGCTAAGTATAGTTAATAATTAAATTTTATGCCAATCCATCTATCAACCTTTAGATGCCAATAAATCACTTTTATGTCAAGAATGTCTATTATACATCATTTTAAAAAGAGATGGTACTCTTTAAATTACAGGACCAAATTCTACGGAACATAATAAGAAGTACCGTAAGTAAAATAGTTTTCGATGAAAAAACCGCACCTTAAGACCAAGACCTCAAAGTTATTGACAAATTAAAATTTTATTTTAACACCATCTACTAACTCTAGTAACCATCCTAGTCCCTATTTAAAACAGTTGTCTTCGTGCTCTTTCGCTACCTTAAATTCAACTTATAGATAGATAAACTCTTGTTTGTACACGAAAAAAACATAAATAAAAAATAAAGCACAAAACATTAAGCGACGCGACCTAAACACTACGCAGCAATTTTTCTAGGCAACCCATCAAAGGATTTTACTTATGAAGTTATCTATTGTAAATTATAAGTATCAAAACTCGCACTTAGATAAGTTAGTTTACGTGAAACATTACACTATCCTCCAATACAGGTACGTATATCAAATTTTAATTAGTCGAACTCCGTTAGTGGGTTTAATAATATTATTAATACGATACGTTCAGAAATTTAGCGTGAAGCCATAAATTGCAAACAAACATTTATTGTAGTTATCGGATGTACAATTAATCTGTCAAAATATAAACTTTGTAATATTAGATTTACGATCTTAGAGGCGCTGCTTTTTGTTATCAGATTGGATACTTCCTTAGTAATAGATTTATGAATTACTTGACTTGATAACAATTATATTATAACGATACTACTCCTTCCGTAAATATTCTGTCATTGGGTATTCGTTAATTATTTTCTTAAGTTTACAGATCCTCCAGCTTCCAACACACAACGCCAAAAGTTGTACAAACAGGATTTTTAAATTACCGTTATTTTTTGTTTTCTATTTTATCTCTAAATGTTGCCTTAAGTTTTCTACAATATACTAGTGAAGACAATTAAAAAAAAACACAGTTTGAACATACTTGTAATATGAAACACAAATTGTTGAATTGCACTTTATAATACTTACATAAAAAAATACGCGATGTTCGAATTACTTTGGAACTGTTAATGAAAAATCAGTCTCTATAGGTACTTGAGTTGCCAAGAATGTGGAATTGCCATTCCCCAATAAAAACAATATCTACGCGTGCTATATTAAGATAAGATAGCAAGATAGCAAACGAGCATGCAGCACCACCCTTCTGCTGCCGCCCATAACTACTGTGACCGACCTATAACTAGACTCAAAGGGACTATAGGATGGTCAGTCCAGTTAGGAGATGGTGTTAGAATATTAGTTGGTTAGTTTGAATAATAAGTGTTAGGTACTTATGGCATTTTAAATTCTTGCCTTCAATCCACAATGAACCTTAATCAATCGACGGAAAGCCGGTATTTGTGTGGGATACAATCATAACGAATTCCATATCGAACGCAAACGGTGTATAATTTTTAGGTATCGTGATGGATATAGTCGTAGCTCCTTGACAATAACCTCCCCGCAATTCGCAATCGGTATGTTTAAATCAGCACTTTTTATCCCCTCGTGGGTAGCACCCCGAGGATCAACGTTAATATTATTTAGTTTTTGAGACCGAGTATTGCTTAGTGAGTAAATTTCAGAACTCACAATAAAATTTTGACACAACTGTATTTATTATTAACTTACCTACCTACTCAAGTCAATTATAGTCGGCACAATCATAAGATTCCGATATGAAGTCTGTCATGTATGAACACAAACTAACCTTGTATGGACGTCTTCAACTTACTTATTACGGAAATATATTTTGTCGATTTGAACCGCTGGTATTGATACTATGAAGCGAAGATATTTCGTAGTGAATGATAGGTCACTTTGGTTAAATTATGCAATGCACTATTTACTGTGCATATACAGTATACAGTTTATATTTATTATCAATGCAGCTTTATGAGTAGGCACATAATGTACTTGTGAATCCACCTCCTATTCGCTTTGGAAAATTGTTTTTATGTTTACAGATAATAAACACTTCTTCAAATTTTTGCAACATATTTTATTGGTACATCGCTTCTATTGCTCATAGCATGATGTTATAAAATTGCCCACAGTTTGTTAAATATTTTAATTAGGCATTATTCCGTAATATTAAACGCAAGTAACTAGCGGGTTAAACGAATTGGAGATAATATATTGTTTACTTACTACGAGTATTTAGATAGGTACCTACTTACTTACTTATACGTACTTACATAGGTAAATACTAGAAATTCTGGCGAAATATGTAAACCATCCCTGCTTGTTTTTTATTTGTGTTATTTATAAATTGTATAAATAATTTAATTTAATTTTAATCAGTTTACATCATAAATTGTGTAAAATTGAACAAATATTTAAGACGTCACTACAATGTTTTATAAGGAGGCTGAATTTATAGTTATGTGACCTCTTGAAACAATTTATGAATCGACCATAATCGATACATTACTATAATCGAAAGTATATGCTACCATGTCACACCCAAAATATAAATAGTTATGGATTCCTTAATATATCTAAAGCATTGCCATTTTACTTAGCTATTATAAATTCCCGATACATACGTTTTTAATCCATTTCCACTCAAATCGGATAATTAATAACCGTTTAATAGTTTCTTCGTTTTCACTAGATTAATGAAATTTCCATTTTAATAACTAATATAATTTCCTCACCTTAACTTACTACTCAAATTGCCTTTCTATCCCTTTCGGTGTTAATCTCAACGCTACATCAGTTTTTAACTGATTTTAAGAAAACAATCAGAGATCGGTTTATAAATTATCGTTCCGAACTTAATTAACGAAACGATTAGAAAGTCTTATTACTTATAATCGGTTAATTTTATAAATCGGTTTATTTAATGCATCGATTTTTGTTGTACTTCACTATTGTCACTGTGATGACAGCCGTCATATCGGAATCTTATGATTGTGCCGACTATAACTAATGTTATTTTCTTTATATTTCAGTTTAAACATAAAGGCATTTATTTAACTGTAAAAGTATGATTCGAATTATAACAGTAGGTATCAATTAGATAAATTTGATGGTGTAAAATCAACAAAAGCCACCGCCGGCGCGTCGTCCCCCGTGGCAAGTTTACACCTGCGCCTCGCAAGATGTGCACTGATGTGCTAAGCGTTTGCTGACGAACCAAGATATTTTGAAGGGAGCGCTTCTAACGATCGTTTACTGCATGATAAATGATTTTACAGCGAAGCATGACTTGAATTTTATTTGCATATATACATACATCTATTTTGTATATATTTGTCGGTGCAAGCACGTTGGTTTGGTACGCTGACTTCGTTTTATTCTTGACGAAATGTTTCATTCTTTGAAATCAATAAATTTTATTTTATATCTTTTTAAATAGCTATGAAATTGTGGACTATTTGTAAAGGGCCTTGTAGACTTACTGTGTTACAAGCATTTCGAGCGTGCGAGATAGTTATAGCAATGGGTAAATGGTTTGTAATGTTTCTAATTTAATTTAAAATGCAAGTAATCAAACCCAAAATGTTGTAAGTAAACACAACGTACCTACCTTATATGAAACACAAAAAATCAAGGCGTTGCGCGTTGATGTTGCTTTTTTAAGCTATTGTATAGCTTTTATCGCGGGCCGGGGACCGAATGCAGAAATTTCGTAACGAAAATTTATTACACCCTGCACACAGACATAGTTACTATGTCTATGCACCCACACATCGATAAATACCAGAACTTTTAACTGAGTTAACTAACTTTTACTTTATAACGGCTAAACCGATTTGGCTAATTTTAGTCTTGAAATATTCGTGGAAGTTCAGGGAAGGTTGCAGCGATGAGAAAATATGAAAAATTGCGAGGTAAATACTAAAAAAATGAAAATTTTAATTTCCCATACAAATCTTACCTGTCAAACATTTGATTTTCGCCCCGTCGGTTCGGTGTTTTAAGAATAATTACATGTAGATCTGGATTAAATAAGGCGTTGGAATCGACAACATGTATTCATAATAGTCGAATTATCGCGTATTTAGATTTAAAACATACAAAATAATAACATGACATAAAATAATGACACTATATTAATGACTTGAGGGTGATAGAGACAGTGCCATACAGGCAAGGCAAACTGTAAGGCACTGTCTCTGTCACCCACACGTCATTCACACGCCAAAAGATCGTTGTAGGACTTAAATGTCAAATGTCAATTTTCTTTTTAAAAAGAATTATTTTGTCAACTGAAGTAGTTCTTATGCTTTTGTTCAGAATATTTAAATCTTCTTTGCACAAATTAATGCATTATCCGTTTCTAATAAACTTTGATGTAACTTTTGATAACTAGGCAACTAAATGAAAACTGGTACACCACTTTCTTGGCCCACTGTAAAACAGTGAATATCTGTACTCGTATAATTTGTGTACAAAGTGTTTTAAATATGAATAAACAAAGTGCATTTATTAATGAAGAAAGTCACGAAAAAATTGTGAAAGAAAATGAGTTATTACTCTATATACATTCATTTTATTATTATTATCACAAATGCAGTATTATTTTTTGTTTTGTTAATTTATATATAATGCTATGCAATAGCTTTACCGCGGCAGTCTCCGAGTGCCACACGTCTTTTTTCATCTTATATATGTGACGGGGTAAAAATTAAGTAAAAAAGCGCGGAGCGGCTGTGTTGTAAACAAGGCGTTTTGAAAATGGCGGCGATGTGTTTTCACAAATCTTAACAAATAATCTTTGGTTCATCGATGGGTGTTATTAAATTCGAATATAAGAGTAATATGTAATAGAGCGACAAGAGGAAAACGTAAAATATGATTTTATTTACACTTGAGTCTTCAAAGGTGTATTCACGTCAAGAAGTCAACAAGATACAATCCTAATTTTAAACCTAGCTCTTACTTCAAAACACATTAATATAAGCGCTCGGCCATTTACAGTTGCAATTTTCTTACCCTCTCTCCAACATGCGGGATCAGACGGCATTTGGGCGTGAAAAATGACTTTGAATATCAAATTACGTCTTTAGTGCCATTACCGCATTACGCACTTTTGGCTGCAACCAGATGTTTAAAACAATTACTAATACTGTGTAGTGGAATCCAGACTTTCACGATTAACAAATTGAAGTTAAATCCTGTAAAGTTTAATTATGGTCATCATTATAATTGACTTGGATAACTTACATAATTATGTATACTATGCAAATAGGTAACACAATAATAATTTAAATTTTGAGTGAGGTTACAATGTAGATCTAAAGATCCGAAGAAGCCGATATGATCTAAAGATCATCTCAATACTAAAGATAAGATTCAAGTGATAATGAAATAAATCAATTATTTGTAAGATAATTAATTAGAATTGATTAAAACAATAATCACTATTTATGATTTACATATTACATTTATATATAACAGATAACTAAGAAACATAAAATACATAAATATGTAGTCTGTAGTAACCTAATGGTATGGCATCAATAAATAATTTTCCAAACGATCTAACTACAATAGCTAAGGCCATTGAACCTACTATCCTTGTATGTTATAAATCATACTAGCGAACACAGCCAAACGGTTTAACTTAGAAATCCCAGTCACTCCACTATTGTTCCTCTGCCAATTTTTTGAACGGCTCCTGCCTGTCTTAGGCTGTCTGGCGTGGTAATCCAGGCTTTCGGACCTGTCATTATTGCTATACCTAATCAAGATTAGATTATGTGCTTAGCACGATTAGTACCAGCAATATCAGTAGATTCAGTTGTTATGCGAATATTATGCACAAATTAACGTACTGTTTGGAGCATAATTTACATGTATGTAAAGATCAAATAGAATAGTTGATACAAGTGTGCGAAGTTGGTCATTACAGTCGAGGCGGTATTGAGCCCGAGCCGCAAGGCGAGGGCTGTAAATAGAGCCAAGACTGTAATGAACAAAGCACACGCGTATCATACGACGCGTATCGACATTTTTCAGTCACAAATCAGCAAATTATAAACTAACAAATGTTTGCACAAAATGGCGCGGTTTATTTTTTCGCGCGCCGTATCTTTGGTTGAATAACTATGCGCGCGCAGGTTAAGTCCAAGGCACCGAACATTCAGCCACAATATATTAAACTAAATAATTATGTATTTCTAATAAGAATTTACGGTAATTAATGATTTAAAATATTGTATTTTTTAAATGCTTTAATAGATAATTAGATGAAGTATAATCTTATCTTATCAGAATTTGACTAAGTACAACAAGTTTATTTATTTACAAAATAATAAATCTTTTGGTAACAACCTCTTTACGGATATTAAAAAAAAAGTGGAATAAGAAAAACACTAGTGCGGTAATGAAAAGTAAAACGCACTAGTGCGTAATAAACCGCATTCCGGGCGTAAGACTAAAGAAAAAATAGCAACTTTACGAGCAAGTGTGTTGAAAAGATAATTTTTGCTTAGACACTTTTTGTAGTGTAACCAGTAGTTTTATGTTCATGTCATTTCTAAAAAACAGCTTGCATACATAGCGTTCCTTACCACAGACCAATAAAAACTTAAATTATTTAGTTAATAATAAGGTAGTATTATGGCGAAATTCCAAAGATAGTTTTGTAACATTTTTGAAAAAGGGATATGTGTGATTCAAACCAACCGTAGAAGGCCTACGGGAGTCCAACATAGAAACCACTTGGCTATACTCTTTTATTTCGTTTATTGTGTTTCGTTTAAATGATAAATAGTTTTAATTAGCCATAAAAGTTAATTAAAAGTTCATTTTCGCAACGTACTCGTAAATTAAGTATGTGATACTCTCTCGTAGCATTTGCGCGTAGCTCCGTAGCGCTGGTGTGTTGTAATTAATTATTACATAAAACCAGTTATTTCGCGTTATTTACTTATTTATATATTTTTTAATACTTCCATTAGGTTTTTTATTTATATCACAAGACTAGTAACTGCCCATGGTAAGCATTCTGTATCTTTCCTCTCAACTCTCTCCACTCTCCATATGGATCTCTCCTCATTATTGAACCTAGAGTCTACTCCATTATGCTGCTCTAGTATGGATTGGTAGGTCAGGGTTGGTAGCCAACCCAAGTATCGGAAGTTTTCACGTCACCAGACATGGCTTAAAGACTGCTATCTATCGATAACTATTGGTTCAGACGGCTTTGCTACAATATTCAACATTGGTCGCACTGTTCTCATAGGAATATTTCCCATGCCTAATCGCTACAAATAAAAAATAATGAATATAGGTTGGCAACAGAAATCTATTGCCTACTTGCAGCATTGTCCCAGTGTTAGAAATGCAAAATTCAAAAGCAAACAATTTGCAAACGTTATATTGTTGTTTATAAATTCAAACATAAATTCAAACATCATAAAATAATAAGCTAATTTAGGTAGCAGTATAAAATCAGCTTAGAACAATTATAGCAAATCACAGGACGCGCGACGTATCTATAACTTACGATCATTTTTATTTCTAAGCCATATGATTTGGCCAACAGATTACACAAGTTGCTAGTAGGTACCTACTCGTAGTGGATCAAACGTTTCGATAATGTGATTACTACAAAGTCTCTCTAATACATTCGAGTTGGAACAGAGATATACCTATACCTTTATATGTGAAGCGGCATGTGTTCCATTCACTCATTCACTCCAAAGACCCCTTAAACAAACGTTTAGTGGTTTCTAAAATAACATGCGTATTTTAAAGAGGTTTAATGATTTTAATTAGTGAGTAACAATAAACGTAGAGATCATTAAGGTTTTGCATTTATTTTTGCTTGCAAAAATAATAGGTTTGCATACAAAATTGGTCCGAAAAAAAATCCCCGCTCTAATTTGAGGTGTTGTTCCTATTTTGTGTAAAACATATAGGCTGCTAGTTGGCACTAGAGGTTATAGGTATGCATGCATGTGTGATGTGTATGATGACTAGGTATTATAGTGCCCTTCAAGCGATTGGAAGCTTTGTTAAGTAGGTATCAAGATATATATTTTGTAACTTTAATATCGAACGGAACTTTTGCATAATCGCGCTTTAAACAGCGCAAAAATATAACTTTTCCTTCAAATAGAGGTATTATCAATGCCAAGCTAATCCACATTTATTACAAATGGGTAAAAATTTCAGGTCGTTAGCAGTTTTTAATCGTAAACACAAAAAGGGTTGGGAACAAAAGTACTATCGGTCGGTGAATGCAAAAACGCAAATACGACGCGGCGACAACACGGACCGGAGCAAACATTTGCAATGCAAACTCTTGTGTCCACCGGAAATCAAACCCCTTAGCGTGCAGGTGGCAATCTATTGAACAATTCGTTTATTAATTTACTTTGTTGTGTTTGCATTTGAATAGAGAACGTTGCTGTAACACTCTTGTTTCTGTTTAATTAGGGATATGCTCTGGCAGATACAATATATGCGGTTGGTTCGCTTCTATTTTAGTAAGAAACAAACGGGCTAGATTTTTTGTTTAACTAACTGCAGCATACAAGTTAACTTTGGTGAAAATTAGTTTTCTAATCCTATAAATATAAATACTCCACTATATAACGAAGATACCTACTGATTCAAATTCTCAAGTAGGTACCTACCAAAGTGACTATTGCAGTTCTTCGCAGTACGCACAATGAACGCTCATTGAAATCTGGTCTTTCCTATCGTATCTCAGTTATAAATACAAGATCAGGTAATAACTCCATGAAAGTAGATACTTATCGTACTTATTTAATAACGAGGTACGTCCAAATCCCGGCTTTTCGGAATAAACTGTAACCGTCCGAGCCGACAGTGCTCATAAAGTTTCGAAGTTGCCGGCCATTGTGATTTTCGTGTTCAAATTAATCCTGCGGCATGTTCGCCCGCGAAAATTATTTATACTGACGAACGCCGTAAATAAGGGATCAAGTGGGGACGCTAAATGCTCGTATATTTAGGATTTCGGGCCCCCATAGAGCACTCTGTAGCACCAATAACGTAGATTTAACATTCAACCCTTTTATTTGAACGTTCAGACGTCTGGCTGGGGAACAGCATACCGTAATTCTGAGCTGTATTTATGTATTTGGATAAAAACTTTACTCTGTTAAAGTAATTCAGAACAGCCAAATACATTCCTTAATCACAAACAAGACCGTGCAGTATTTTTAATTTTTACGTACATTTTTTATGAATGTTCTCCTTGTTTACGTAATCTACGTAAAACTCTATACATACCTAATATGTAAATATACAATATGTAATATTATAATGTATTAAATATTAAAATAATAAATAATGCCACACACTCATAGCCCCACACTAGGATTCCCATAATACTGGTATACGTGTATCATGAACAACACACAAATACAATAACACACGCCTAATCTGAGAACAAAAACTGTGTCTAGATGAAGATTCAATATAGGGACTACGATGGTTAGTCCAGTTAGTTGATGTCCATCTCAGTTAGTAGATATCTAATTGTTAGCACTTATAGGAATGAAGTGGGTGATTTCCGTTAATCCGCACTTAACCACCTTGGTGGACTTACCTACCTTTGGTACCTTCACGTAGTGACATGAAACCTGTGCCCAGAATTTTTTCGACTTTTTGTATATTACGTTCCGTAACAATCTAAAGTGGATACAGTAATCCAATATTGCTACTTTCTTGCGTTGTATGTATGTAACTAATCTTTAGTTATTGTTGTTAGTATTGCGTTATAAGTACTCGTCTGAGCATATGATATTGAGCTCAATAATAATGTTGATATTTTAATGAATAGTGAAGGGAATATTGCAATTTATTCAAAAACGTTACCGAGATAGCAATACAATCCATAATATTATTTTTAAAGAGTCCATTTTGGAAGAAATCCCGAGCGCACTTTAACAATGTAAAAGTGTAAAGTCCTTACACTCAATGAATTATTCGTGAATGAGTCCTGACGGAGGAATACCGGAGGCGTGAAAAGATCCGCTTCCGTCCCGATTATAAGTGGATCCCTTTAGTGAATAGTTGAGTACTTTTCGGACTCATTCGCATGGGAATTGTCATGGGTGTCACTGTCGTTCGTTAATTTTTAGTATAATGAAAGCGTATTTTTCAGTTTTTCAATTCAACAAAGAAAATATAAGAGAAACATAATCCATAAAGTAAATAATGTTCGTCTGTTACTAGATGTCCAAATTGAATCAAGGAGGGCTATTTGTAGGTATATTGTAAAGCAAAATAATCATGGTGATTTTATACAGATTAGAGATAAATTACAAATGCTGCAATGGATAGAACCTTAAAAAAATAAAGAAAGCATGTAGAATAAAATCTGATTTTTAAATAATAGGACACATACTACGCTTCTTTATGATAATTACAATTAATTACATTATTGATTTGAAATACAAAGAAATGATTAGAATATAAATAAATTAAGATGTCAAGTACCAATTTAAACAAAACACGTTCAGCTACCTTGGCTTTATAGCCATTTTAAATTTACTATCTAATTTATAATTAAAGGAATAAGAAAATGGAGTCGTATAATCCGGTTAGACGAATCGCACTGGATATACATATCTGTTCAGCACTGCCCTAAACAAAGGGATCAGGAAGCATTAGCGAAGCCCACAGTCCACGGGCGGGACGAACGTACATTAATATTCTATTTTAGTCCAACACGTTCGTTTTTGCAAATATTTTCAACTGCTTACTTCAGTACAGTATAAGTATAAATAAGTTGTATAAAACATTTTTTTGGAAAGTGGAATTACCATAAATGTTATAACTATTAAGGAAATACCTTTATCTGATTTCCGCTTTTGAACATTTTTTTATTATTTTTGCTTCATTTCCTTATTAGTTACTATAAAATGTACGTAGGTAGTTGTAAAAATATATTTTTTCCATTGGTTTACACAATTATGAAAATGAAATATATATTTTTTAACTTTGTTGGTGGATTGTTACGTTTGTTGTGGTTACCTAGTATCTACAAACATGCAGTAAATTCAATTTATTTCAGTGGTGAAATTATTTGATAAAATAGATGGTATTATAACCGAATCCTGCAAACTGCAATCTACAATGTATAATTATAATCGTAGCTATTGAACCAAGGCAGGGTCTTGTTTTCAATTACTGCTGTAACTGGCAAAAATATTCATTTGTACATAAAACTACCCAAAACAAAGAGATCAGGACGCATTACCAGGACCCCATGATTCTGAAAGGGACGGTAGTTCATTAATATTCTATCTTTGTCGAATAGGTTTTGTTTACAACGACCGACTGTACGTGATTGGTTTTATTGCAGCAGTTTTTTGTAGTTTTCTACGTACGTGCAGTGTTATTCGCAAGAGCTTACGAGAATTTCAGTCAGTCTGTTGGTGCTTCGGATTTTAGACTCTCGCTTGTTAAATAGGGATAGATTTACGAGTGTTACTAGTTGATTTGATTTTGCAATGTATCGAGAAATCGGTTTGATTGATTGGAAGATTTAGCACTAATTAGGTAAGTGCCTTTTAGTTCTATTATGCTGAAAGTAAAAAAAATAGAAACCAGAACCCCTCCTTTCACTGCCGCCCATGACAACTGTGATCGACCCAGAATAAGACTCAATTTAGAGGCTAGGATGATCAGACCAATTAAGCAAAATGTTAGAATAATATAGTTTGTTAGTTTGTTAATGAGTATGAGGACAGGGACTGTTAATGATAAGTAGTCATGTTAGTTGATGATAGTGATAGTGAAGTTAATAATGGTTAGTATGAGTCTTATTAAAGGACCAGAAGCAAAGTTTTTGCAACCATTTACTACAACAAAAGAAAATTTAAATTCAGTTTTCCGCTTATCACAAGTGGCCATTGACGTTACAGGGCGAATACAAAACGGACTTTGCGTAATTTAAAAGCATTTAAACGGACAGCAACGAAACGGATTAAAGCTGCGTATTTAAAGAGAATGGGGGAATCCTCTAATTGTGGTGTCCTACGGAGTGGAGCGATAAACGTGAATAATGTCCCCATGTCCAAGACTGTCGTAACTTTATTTTCTTACTTTGTCACCTGCTTTCGCGAGATAACACTACGGACACGGACGTTTCCACTGAATTCGTGCTGGAAAAATCTCTCGAGCACTTTACGTTTGTATTCGTGCATTTATATCAATGCTTTATGGCTCTTTTGGTTACTGGATGCTGTCCAGAAACCTGAAAATGCTCCTGTGAAGATAAAAAGTTACCGATTCTGTTTTTGTACGAATTTGTTCATGATTCGTTGAAATAGTGAATCCTTTGTTTGTTCGTTATTTTACTTGTCTAGATACTTAGTATTCTACTCGTATTTACACGAACATTAAATGCGGGGTTTCCGCTAGTTTTTCCGTTGACGACACGTCGGTAATGTTTATGCACGTTTCTCGATTAAGAACACAAAAAATGCTACTAAAATTAGTTCCACTAACTCACGAAAGTTAATAAAATTTACATGCCTACCTGTTATGGCGCTCACTCACATTACGAATACACGAACCCACATTTGTAGCACGGACCATCCCAAATGGTTATACCACAGGTTATACGAAGTTTTTGACAATTTCGTGGTAGTTCTAGCTTTCAAAGTTGTGACAATTCCTGTAATGTACCTATATGTAAAAAGGTTTGTGCGCATGTGAGTGAGCGTGGTTAGAAAAACTGAACCGTGCAAAACTTAACATTTATTTTATTTGATTTAATGTTTTGCAGCGAAAGAAATCAGCTCAGTCACTACACCGTTGGGATATAAATCCAATCACATTTACATTAAGTTCAATATAATAAATGCAGTTTCACGCTTCACCGCCTCGATGCAGATTGTGCCTCGTAATACGGAAGGAAATTCCTAACGAGTATTTAATGAGAATTCGACGCGACTACACAATGTTCTTGATAATTGCGTACCTCTTTCTTGCAAAATTGTTTGCTTGTTAGGTAAAACTATTAACGTAGGTAGTAGTATCTACAATAATTAGTACTTAGGTATTATTTGCAATACATAAAGCAATTAAAAGTAAAGTAATATTCTGTTTGTAATTTGATATGAGGTTGTTAAAAAAATATTTATTATTTTATTGTTGTAATTACATTTAAAAGTCAAATTAATGCAAAATTAAAAATCAAATTAATAATTAAAATTACTAGTAGTATTTTATTATAATTTCCGAGCGAAAAATAAGTTCTTGGAACCCGAATGGTGGCAAAATAATGAGTTGTAAAATGAAAAACTAAAGTGAATAGGTACGTCTGTTTTAATACGACGCTGCGTTGTTGATATGAAATACAGTTTTACTCATGGCTGCGCCAAGGAGGGTTTCTAACGCGAATTCAATAGGCGCGCGACGCGTCGCAAGGCAATAATCTCCATAATTACTTTAAGCTATTATCAACACTAGCTTTTACGCAAAAAAGTATTTCTTTCTGTCTTGTTGTTTATTATAGTGTTGTATTCATATCACCGCATTGTTAATTTCTTGTCACGAGCTACGACCTTTGCTACGAGCTGAGCACACAACTTTGTTGGCGCGTAGGTGGTTCTCCCCTTAAAATCCCAATCCCGTAGGAATTCCGGGATTACAAGCCTTTATGTAGTTCCATAACCTACTATATCATCCAGTGAAAATCCCTATAAAAATCGGTTCACCTGTTCGTGAGATTAGCCCGGACAGAAAGGAAAATAGAGAGATTTTTTTTTCTAAATCATTTGTTTACGTTTTAGTATGGTGCAAAAAGCTATTATGCACTTGCAAAACAAACGTATTTTGAAATTGCAGACAAACCCTTCAATTTCATTTATGTAGAGTATAATGTAAGAAGCCCAGTTAAACCAAATAATGGCAAAATACCAATTTTACGCCTAATAGGTACCTAATTTGGCCAAGGATAATTTATTATTAAAAACCCATTTGAAAAATAATCATCGTTGTACCATCTATGGTCTTTTTCTACATTCAAGGTACTGCCTTGCTGCATTCATATTTTCATAGCGCAGCTAATACTAAGAATACTTATCGGATATCCGTTCGACCGGTTTTACAAGTGTACCTTCTATTCAGCTAACCGATGTTAAGGATTAATGATCAGCGCTGAAAGCCATCAACGTTGAAGAGAAAACCTCCTGTACGTATTTTCCCTATCAGCAATTTACCGGTACGAATCTAGGTAACCAGGAACGTGAATTATGTTCTTTTATACATATTTATGTCAGAATCTATATCATTATTTTCAATTGCTATGAATAGGTTTGACTCTTTAATAAAATAATAAATGCATTATGGTGCGGTTCCACTGAGGCGGAGCGGAGCGGAACTGTGCGCGATTCACCAATCACATGGCTTGAAATCCACATCTCATTGTGCCTCGTGTGGATACTCGTGTGTAGAACCTCACTCTTAGTATAGCATTGATAGTCTAGTGGTTATGAATTTGGGCGTTTAATCGAGGGTCTGAATTCACACGGCACGCATTTCTGACTTTTCGGAGTTATGTGCGTTTACGCTTTTAAATTTCACTCGCAATGACGGTGAAGGAAAACATGGTGGAAAAACCTACTTCCTGGAGTAAAGTCATGTCAAAATATTTTGTAAGAAAAACGCACTGCGATTTGTTGCGGTAGACAATAAGACTGATCAATAACCAATCAACGTTATACTTAAATTTGTAAACATTGTTCTGGTTTAAACAAATTTAATCAAGACCTTACTCATGGGAACTGAAAACAAAACGACAGCGACAACCCTAACAACAATATAAAGACTTGTTCAAACAAGTTTGTTTAAGGGCTTATGTGTGAAAAGTATAATTAAAGCACAGTTTTATAAAAGACAAAAAAATAATAATACAATGTGTTTAGTGAAAGATGAGTGAAAGTGTGAAATTTATTATTATTAATCGAGCTCTTGGGATAATTTTTGTTTATCTTTATTACAAACATTTAGGGTTTATAAATTTCTAAGCTGTCCTTACGTGCTTTTGCACTCAAAATTTTGCTGCTCATTAAATTTTTATCAGGTAATATGACAATACATAGTTATATAGAAAAAAATGTGTGCGCCTCGTTGTTTCCATTGGGGGACTATTTTTCTTCATCTACAAAATTATTGTATAATGTTTAAACGGACAGGAAGACAAACCATTGTTGTTGTCAGTGGCAATGACCAACTATGACCACTTACCATTTAAGTAGAAGTGACCAGACGACAAGTACTAGCTGTCGAATATCAAAAGAATTATTGAAATCGGTTCACCTCGTAAAAATTAATGGGGTAACATACACACTAACAAAAAAACAACCAAATTCAGAAACTTTCTCCTTTTATAAGTTATTTAAAAAGTTTGAATTCGTCGCAGACCTATGTATATTCGGTTGTTAGGACTCATATGAGTACACTGGTCATGATATCACTATTGCAAATAGTCCAAAATTAATGAGCTTGTAATTAAAGCGGTGTTTAGACAAACAAGGGTACAAGTCATCAAAGGCTGGGGATGAAGATTAAACAGGCCTGCGTTCGCGCCACGTGCCAGCATTAAAGGACACTTTGTGTATCAAACATAACATTATCAGCATCTATTAATAAACACTCTCTATATCATTGCAATAAGGTACATATTACAACAATAATAACGCTTTTTGTCGGTACCAATAATTTGGTTTGTAATGCAAGTTGACATTGCAACTACGGAGTCTGAACTATCAAGGGATTTGAGCGTAAGTAAGCCGTTAGTACACTGTGTGTGTTAGCAATGTGATATTACTACCGATCCCTAAATAGGGAGCGTGATTTGGACTTAGCCAAAATGTATGTCCTAATGACTTAAGCTTTCTGGTCGCCCACCCCTAACGTAGGAGACTTTCAAGTACCTAACAAAGGAATATTTCATTAACTAGTAGCTCAGCACTATTAACTAGTAGTAGTAACTTATAGCTTCAAATTTAAGGATTTTATTTCGACATGAAGATTAGGTACGTAACAAAAATAGCGCTTAGATTATACCGTGGTTGATTAAAAAAGGTATAATGCTATCATAATAATATATTATGTTTTGACACAACTTTGAATTCAACGTATTATATCGGTGATCATGTAATATAAAAGGACACTTTGGTCTCTATTACACAATAACCTAGATGCGTAACACACAGGGATAGCGGCGAAAGAGGTCGCGTCCCAAGAGGTCATTACACTTTGATAATCTCCGTAAGACACGCGAAAAGCGTTACGTGATGGGCTAGCTCAGCCTAAAAGCTACTGAATATACTTGATACCTGTGAAAAGATTTATATTTTAGTCCATTTTACTTTAAATTTTCATATTTTGAATGAAATTTTTAGACTCCGACAGTGTGGATTTATAACGGTACTTTACTTTTAGTTATTTGTTATTAGGCATGCATAACATAATATTATAATATTTATTTATATTGTTGCTTTACAATACTAATATTTCAAGTACTACTACACTACACACACTACACACTACTATAATTATACTAATTATAGGCTTCCTTAACTATCGTTACGATCCGTACCTACTTACTGTTCCGACATTTTCTGATTGGTTACGGGCCCGAAATTATTGAGCAATGCCATCATTGTAATGTAATGTAGGTAATAAAAAAACTATCAGCGTAGATAAAAATCGGCGTTGGATAAATGCGAACAGCTCCTTAAATGTTTTACCAATAAAACGGCGGACTTTTCCGGACAAGCAGCAACAGGGCGTCACGTAGCAATTCTTAAAATATTTCGAAGCTCGACAAGTGGCGGAAAAATATTCGGCTTTTACCTTGGCTACTAACTTCTTTTCAAAAACTAACTTCTTCTAACTAGATTTTTCACCATGAAGAGGATGTTGGTGTTTGGCAGTAGTCTGTTAATCCGCTAAATTGACAAAATATCTCAAAATTTGGGAAAAATATGGAAACTGCTAGGTGCGTGAATTTTTTCACGGTGTTTACCTTCAATGATTTGTTTTTTCATGTGTAGATTTTTTGTAGAACAATAAAAAGAAACGAGGTTGAAAGCTAATCTAAGAAATGATAATATGTATGTCCTTAGAATTGATGAATTTACCTGTAAGTTGTTAAAAATTGTGTAGTTGTGCCATTCTTTTATAAAGGAATTGCTTTGTCGACATGTCATGTAGCTTTAAAGTTCTGTAGCTGCGTGCAGTTATGAAACCAGTTCAGGTACCATTAGGCAATCAACGTGAGCAATTAATTTACCCCACGTTCAAAATTTGCGAGCACATTCCAAAATGAGACTTAAAAATATTCCGTTTCAAAATCCTACTTCCAATTAAAATTCAGACCGCTCCGAGCAAAAAATCATAACCAAATGTACAGAAAGCTAATGGAGTGATTTCCGAACACATCGGCACAAAATGCACGTCCGGCTTAATATAATAGGCGCTCAGACGTCCGGAGAGGTGGACGCGGTGTTCGCACAGTTGAATACTAAATACTTCATTTTTGCTTTTAATGTTCCACAAAACACCGGTGCATTTATTGGTGTATTTTACCCCTTACACGAGCTTCGCAGTTCGAATGCTGCGTTATTTCAGTGTTAGTTTCAAAAGTGTTAACGGTAATGTGAAAAACTCGCTATTGAAGGTAAAGCAAAAGAAGGAATAGATTATTTCATGTCACTATTCGTAGACGTAAATAGTGCGATTGTAATAATTTTTACATTTAAATGTTTGAAAGGTTTTGAAAATGGTAGATACCTATGTTTTCATAAACAGACGACAACTTTGTTGATTTTTGAATAAACCTTTAAAGGATGATAAAATTCCGTTGAATAACTGGAAATCGATTACTCTCCTGAATACTGCCGGGATCCCGTCAGAATAAAAAACAAAACCTGTCGAGTAATCACTATCAGACTATTTCGAAAGTTTCCATTCACGCAGAGCTAACGTCCAAGTTGGATGCTCTTTCGGGCCCGATCAAATCCGCGGGATTCTGCTTCATTTTGCTGAACTTTTTTCAAACGGTTATCAACCAAATTGTCGAGGTCTTCCTGTCTCCGCTGTTTGGTGCATCTGCGGGTTTCTTTGGGGAATTTGACTGTGCATTGGAGGGTCAGGTTTAGGTGGTTAACGTAGGTAGGAGTGATGTTGTAGCCGACAATGTGTATAAATAGGCAATCCCGATTGCGATCACGTCGCTCTAACGAGCCGTCGCGACTATGCGGCTCGTAGTTGCGATCGATTCGAACGGTGTGATGGAATCTACTGACAGGTTCCGTGCCCTGTCAGTATGGAAGTACGACTAATAACTGATCGGTTCAGCTTTCAGGGATCAGTTGACTTATGATTCAATTTCGAACGTTGGTGTTTTTTGTATCCATAATTTTAGTTCAGCGCCGTTTTACAATAAAAATAAAATGATGAAGGAGGATGATTTAGATACGAGTTCATAAGCATTCTCTCTGTCGCTCAGTTGGTAGTGACTATGGCTCACAGCACTAAGTTTCGGGTCTGATTTTACATATAAATAAAAGTTGTTTTATTAATGACCATGTAATATTTCATGCATCTACTGAATACCCTAGCATACTTGGTACGCGGTATCTAGTATTGAGGATAGGTTAGGATAGGTATGGAAGGTTCTATAAAACCAACATATAACTTAAATACTTGCTAACTACATATTATAAAATACTAATTTTTGCCCGCGGCTTCGCCCGCGTGGAATTCGTTTATATCGCGAACTGGGTAAGTGGGGAAGGGGGTACGTTATCAACTATCTTCCTGGGAAAATTCATCGAAATCGGTCAGGCGGTTTAGATTTTTCATACAAACTTTCATCCCCTATTTCAAGCCTTTAGGGGTTGATTTTTGAAAAATAAAGTAGCCTATGTGTGACTCTGGGTCTTCAACTATTTTCATTCCGAATTTCACCCAAATCGGACCGGTAGTTTAGCCGTGAAAACGTCACAGACAGACAGACTTTCGCATTTATAATATTAGTATGGATTTATGTTAAATCTTTAAACCAAAACAATGAAGTGTGTAAAAATGTTTACTTATATTCAAAAAGTTTAGTTGAAATATTTATTAAAATAAGCCATCCATGAGCCAGTTGCTGATCAATTCACAGAGGTATTTACAATGACAGTTTTAAATTGAACACTATCGGCCCTCACTAAATCAACCACACATCGAACCTGACCGGACATTTATTTTGGCATCCGGATGAAAAAGATATCTGGCTCAATATTATATAATATTCACCATGATAGGTTGCTTTGATGAAACTATTTATTTTATTCAATGTAAAATAAAAACCAAAGCATTGATGAAATTCATAGAAAGTCAGCCGGCTTAAGTGGCAGTGGACTGACGATTAGGCTCGAAGGACCAATAACTGTCGGGGAAGGTCTGCAAGTTGTGACCCCATCTAGGAAAGAGGAGCATAAAACAACGCCGTCCAGGTGATCTGAAAAAGACTAGATTAAGACTAAGACCTTTGTATATTAAAAACTGAAACTAATTGCTATTACCATAAAAATATTATTTTAATTCAACAAATCCCATGTGATTAGATAGTAGTTATATAGATTAGATAATGAATAAGAATACCGAAGGGTGTTTAATAGTACAAAATAGAAAATGAAACATTAGGTATAAAATCCTCTGAGTTTCTAAACTTGGCTCAATAAACATTATATATCTACCGATTCAAATATTTGTAATTGAAATGTATTTTCACACAGGATTGCAGTAGATACTATCGATTTCACTTTCCGTAAATATATGACCTTTTCAAAATACTAAGAAATCATTTATAATTTATAACAAACATATTTTCTTTGAAGTCTGTAATAATTCGGTCACCATCCGTAATTACAGTCCTTGTTCCTTAAAAGTTGATTAAAGTTTATTATATACATTTCTGTCATTCTCGCTATAACTTACAGAAACGTAGAGATAATATGAAATCCGAATTAAAGCACGTAAATCTGATATTATATCAAATATCGACCGGGATTGCTTTTCAAAGTTGCGGCAATAGTACGTGCAGTATTTTAGAGGTGGTTCGATAAATCAAATACTTGTAATGAAACGTCGAAGCCGCGCGCCGGCACGCGTTTTGCTACATATACTAGTGTAAGCATGATTTTGAATAAAAATCTTCATGATTCTCGCCAACTTGGATATTTAATTTTCACATAATAAAACGAAAAATATACTTAATTGTATGTTTGCATTTCATATAGTAAAAATATATTATAATGTTTATTTATCGATAACTACATTATTGTCCTCATCATATTATTTACCTTGAATCATTATACAGGATCAATTAATCGTTTTTACTTTACTTTGTAACTGACATTATTCAAGTTTTAGTAATTGATTTTAAACATATTTTTAAGAACAAAGTGCATAATTAAATTTTAGACATCCAAATCATCATTATTATCATCATTGCAACCCATAATTGTTCCACTGCTGGGCAGGGGTACCTTCTCTGAATGAGAAGATTAAAGCCATAGCCTACCACGCTGGCCAAGTGCGGATTTGCAGACTACACACACCTTTGAGATTTGCCAACTCTCCGGCATGCAGGTTTCCGCACGATGTCTTTCTTCACCGTTACAGCGAGTGATATTTAATTGTTTAAAATGCACATAACTCAGAAAATTCATATTCCTAGGATTCGAACCTAGACCCCTGAGTAGGAGGTTTACATCTTTGTGGTTAATTCCAGTTATTTATTTAATTTTGTTCTGTTACAATTCCAAAGCTATGTACTTACTTACATAAAGTTCTTCAAACATGCATTAAATAAATAGTCATTACTTTAAAACTCGGTTCAATTAAATACATAAGACGTACTTTCAAATAAGCAAATAAAAACTATTCTAAAAACCTTGATCTTTTCATTAAACTACTATGGCATTTTTAATTCGAAGCGCGATTGCTTGTCTAAAGTTACGCCTGTGTAGTCCGACAAGTTGCCTGGGAATAGGATAAAGAGCTTGAAGCTGTCCGAACCACTATTACCTAACAAGTGTTAGTTAGTAAGACGTTCGTTTTAACTAAGTTTGTTAGCTAGCGAAGGATTTGAAAAGAACGAGGAAAAGTAAGTTAAGTTGTTTATTGTTAAACTGAAATATCACAAACGTTGCTTTGTTTAAACCGTAAATCCTAGAACTAGTTAGAATTATGCTCACCCTACACTTTGTAGTCTCAGTGCAGTCATGTTTATTGCCCAAACAGTCGAGTGAATAAAATTTCTAACAAAGCTTTCTAATTAAACTACGAAACATAAGAATTTTTAATTTCGTTCTACGTTACAAATAGATAGGTTGGCGTTTGATTATTCAGCGCAGAATAGTGTTGTTAAACAATTCCTTTGTTTAACAAAGGCTTGGTTACATAAACACTAAATATTACCGATATTTCTTCATAATAAGTGTTTTAAGAATTTATGAATTTAATTTTAAATTATACTTTTTGTAGCTTTTTGTAATATTTTGTGATGTGTGGTATTGTTATTATTTGTGTGTAAGTGTGTATGTAACTGTAGTGATAAGGTTTTTGCTATTGGTCTTAAATATGCTTACTGATCCCTAAACATATTACTTTTAAAAGAAGTTAAAAAAATCACTCATAGACCTAGTAATTACCACGACTTTTTGTTCCGAAAGTGATGAACCAACACGGGTACATCACAACACATACAGGTTCCGACAACAAACATAAATTTTTTCAATCACATAAGTTTATAACCTAATCTTCTTCCTTTCTTTATGAAACAGCTTTCTTTGTCCAAAAAATGTAACCAAAAAGCGATAAGTATTTATAGTATAAGTAAACCTCTACTATTTGGAGTTTTGTATCGCTAATGCGAAACACTTGTCCGCCAATCAACACCTGACATTGCTACAGGCTGCGCAACATGACGCCGCTCCGAGCTAAATTAGTCAGACAAGTCTGAAATCTCGAATATAATTATTTACGTTTTAACTATTAGTAAATAACATATTTTAATACAAAAGTGCACTCGACAACGTGTATACTTTGATTTTATATATTTACTAGCTTCTGCCCGCGGCTTCGCCCGCGTGGAATTCATTTATATCACGAAACGGTATTTTTCTTACAAACATTCATCCACTATTTCAAGTTTTTAGGGGTTGATTTTTGAAAAAAAGTAGCTTATATGTGATTCTGGGTCTTCAACTATTTTCATTCCGAATTTCATCCAATTCGGACCGGTGGTTTAGCCGTGACAACGTCACAGACAGACTTTCAAATTTATAATATTAGTAGATATGGATAATATAATAAATAACATATTTAAAAGCAAAAGCGCACAAAAGCGATAACGTATATTGTTAGACCGATATTTTGATCCAGTCACATTATCCATAATCTTTATATCTGGTTCGAAATAATGATATCACAATCGTGAGTACCCGTTTTCATGTAAAATGTTTAGCGTCCGGCGTGATATAAGTTAAAAAATTGGAAGTTGAAAAGCTAAAAAGACTACTTTAATGCTAAGTACATTATAAGGTAGGTACAGAAGTAATTTTTGACGTAGTGACTTTGAATTGTTGACACTCGAAGAGTTCCCGGCTGGTACCGATCCTGGATTATGGACAGTTCTCTTGTCCATCAATCAATCTCCATCCGGTCAGGTTTGTCATAAAATTGCATTTTCATCGAGCAATTTGCACAATTTCAAGTAGGCAGAACAACAGGAAGTTTTTCTAGTTCAGCAAGATCTGATAGAAACCAAATACAAACATTGCAAATTTTATAAAACTTAAATTTTACAAACCTCTGTGACCGCCGTATCCCGTAAGATGCATTTAAGTGGACAATAACCTAAGCTTTTCTTAATTTAAACAATTTCAATATCAAATAGTTCAACGTACATAGATTGGTTTAACTTATCTTTTATGTCAGGCGTCCCGACACTCCCGACACGCACGGGTTATTCTTTTTTTTACTATCATTTATTATCATTAAAGTACCACCTGTCTGCATGAAAGAGACTTTAAAATATTTTGCAGCTTAAACAAAATTCTTTCTCAAATACCTACACAGTTTCGTCTCTTGAAAACGAGACCTATAAAATGGAGGATCGTAAAACGTCATCCTATGCTCTAGAACTCTCGTCCGAGCTGACGTTGTAGAGGGGTAGATATAATATTTGTTTACCGCACTAGAAATGTTAGGCACTTCTCTCACTACGCTATTTATTAGCTACGCGACTGCAACGAAATCCAAAATTCGCTGTATCTGACACTTCTCACTGACAGGAGACGCATCGTACACGCGTCGCTTTCATAGGGCGCATTCAAGTAAAACGCTGGTTACCGGCGCCGATCTGCCAGCGCTTATCGGCGCTTATCCGCGCAGGTAGTCGGCGCAGGTAGTCTTTGTGCTGAACCAGCGCCGATAAGCGCCGATAAACGCCGATAAGCGCCGACAAGTTCCGACCTGTCACACGACAGAGGTTATGTCAACGGACCAGTACCGATAAGCGCTGGCAGATCGGCGCCGGTAACCAGCTTTCTACTTGAATGCGCCCATACATTGACAAGAACCGAGTCGCTTGCAAATAGCGTTGTGTGAGAAGTGCCTTAAGGATTTAAATGTCACTTGCTACAAACGGGGACGGAAAACATCGTAAGGAAACCTGCATGCCGGAGAGTTCGCAAAACTCAAAGGTGTGTGAAGTCCGCCAATCCGCACTTGGCCACGTGGTGGACTTATGGCCTTAACCTTCTCATTCTGAGAAGAGACTCGTGCTCAATAGTGGGCCATGACGGGTTGAGATGATGATGATGACTAGAAATGTCTTGTGTCATTGTTAAATTGGTTTAAAATGTTTTTTCATAATTTATTTTTTTTCATCAAATGGGTAAATATTTTAATGCTATGCTTTGTTTCAAACAAGTCCAGCGTATTAAAAAGTACATAATTTAGTAATACCCTATATAATGTAAAATATCCTATTGCACACTAAAAAAATAAGTAACAAAAGATGTAAAAAAAAAAAAAAAACCAACCGCATACAAATTAGACTTAAGGAAAAATGTAATAGTTTTGTATCTTCTCAAATCTATTATACAACAATATCGTATAGATACAAGTGGTTTTCAAACTACCGTCCTAAAGTTCTCATGATAGTCGTAGTAATTTTAGTAAATAGTCACGCAGACATTTTAATATTAGGTATTGTAAAGTATGGATATTAGCAGTCTTACTATTAAAAGGCAGTATAAAGTTTGAGTTCAGAGAATCAGAATTAGAACATGGATTAACTTTATACAAAAAAATCACAAATATTTGATTCTCTAAAAATTGCCCTAAAATTAAATAAATGTCCGGGAAATCAAATTCAGCAAGCAAATATACTACATCAACACATCTATACAGTATCTATGTTTGAGTTACGGAGTACGTAAGAACTTTTTCGTTGCTCAATTTGTTAGCTCGAAATTAATTTTATATTCGTGTAGACCCATAAGGGATTACGTAAGCAAGATACGTAAAAACGGGCAAACTGAAACCATCTGCTCTTTTATATTCGAATTCCAAGTACATTAATATTTACAATGTGTATACAAGGTCACATTCAACGTATTTGTAAAACAAAATCGATGTGCAAGTACTCTATATTTATGAAGAGGCTACGAAAACAGAATAAGATACACCTATTACAAAGATAGCAATCTTCGCTGTAATAAATTGAAACAAATTATTAACTGGCAATAAATAAGGGTTCGGGAGCTTCCGGAAAAGCTGGCACAGTTCCAGGAACACTTTAGATAGGAAAAAAGCTCTTGTTTTCGAGACATTCAAGTTTGAATTCGACAAAAGAACATAAACACGTGACCCATAAACGTCGCATCAAGAAATAGAGTTTAATTTGAGAATCACTGGAACTTTATATGTTGAAGAATATCGTGTTTGTGAAATAAACTAAAATTATGGTTTTTCAACATTAAAAATCAAATGAGGCCATTATTATTCGTATGTTAGTAATAATCATGTAAATAATTATGTTGTATACATATATCATATTTTTAGTACAAAAATTAAGTACCTATTTAAGGTATAACACAATAAGTTAAATATAACGTAAAATAAAAACGATAAAATAATTATTTATCATGTCGTTTTCCCCATCAAAATATATTTTTGGCAAGTGTGACGCGCGAGGAAAACGTAGGAAGGCATTATGGAGTTTTTCCGGGCCATTGAGATCGACGGCTGACGCGAGTCAGGATGTGTGAGCGTCCCCCGGTGACACTTGTAGCGGCTTTATTAGCTCAATAACGCGTTCAAAAACGTACGAATAACCTTCGCTCACTAATAGGGCATACTAGGTAGATACGATTATTGCAATGTTTTTTGTATTTGGCAACACATTCAAGCGTAGATGGAGAATGATTAGACATCTAGTTAACGTGGCACAAGAACAAATGCAACTCAGAGCTGATTTTTATTTAAGTAAATAACTGTGATAAAATTAGGAATACCGAAACGCAAATCGAAAAAAAAAACAATATAATTCTGTCTTTTTTCGTGTATAGCCGTAATTTGTTCTTTTTCTTGTGGAGTGCAATAGGAGGCATCGATAGGTCCGGGTAGACTTTTCCAGTTTTTAATGAAGTGAGGTACAACAAGTGCAAAAGATATAGACAATTGGAAATCTTCGAAGGAGGTTTCCCACTCGAAAGGGGTTTTGTGTAAATGAAAGGACACGATTTTCGATCGATATTATTATTTAATTAGTGAATTAACTCACTAACTAAAGTAAATTAAATTTAGTGATTAAAAAGTGCATAATATACTTATATGGACAAAAATTTTAAGAATTTTATTTTATTGAGGTGTATTTTCATAATATTTATTTAGGTTAGGCTTATAACATAGATCGATTAACGATATAAGTCAGAAAATCTCAGGCTACAATTAGAGTGTGATTACATCTTAGGTAGTACTTATTCTAAATATTCATCAAAATTGCCATATTTGTAAATAAAATAAATTTCTCATTAATTACGAAGGAACGATCTCATCTCCGATAATATTATTTTATAATTCGGTAAAGTTGCTCAGCATGATATTAATACGCCGAGGGTAGTAAGACGCAATCGGTAATATGATAAACGTTCCCCTCGCAAGCTTTGCAATTTCCCCCCAAAAATTGAATTAATTTCAAACAATCGATAAACGCATATTAATGACCTAGAGATCGTGAGATATCTTATTATTGTGTCTTACAGGGTATTCATTGATAAAATCAGTTGTTTAAGCGGCTTAAGGTTAACTGCGGTTAGAATAAATGTATGCCTGTATGGCGCAATAGTGAAACGTTTTAAAAAAGTACATTATTATACATTAGTATTATTTGCTTCTGGAAACATACATTCAATAACACACTCAAGAATTTGTATTTGATCACAAGTAAATCGCAAGTAAAAATGTAATTTGATCCATCTACACATTTTTCGCGTGGCAAATTTTGAAAATGTTTTTTTTAAGAATTATTTTACAATTTAAAATATCGTACACAGTTTTCATTCGTGGTAGTTATAGTATAAAATTCACCAAGCGCAATATATCAGCCGACACCGCACGTTTCAGAAATTCGAATCGTTTAATGCGTCAAATTAGTTGCAATCTCAGTTCAAATCTCGTTCGCATCGGGCAGTAAAGAATACCAAATCAGTCCCTCGGGCTACGCTATCGTTTCAGTATTACAGATATCTCGTGCTGTTATCTCTCACGGCACGTGGCGGTACGATGCTTAATCCATCACCCTACGAAGCAAAGCTCTTTGATGTCGGACGTCAGGTCCCCATAGCGCAATGTGTGTCTGCAATGCATGCGGTTTATAACGCGGTTTGACTATTGAAAGGTCTTGTTATACTCTCCGCTACGCTAGTCTCATTTGACTAAAAGTGTTCTTTCTGTTTGATCAAGTAACATCAGCTCCGGTAAGCTTTTTTGCTTGTATGCATCAATTTGTAATTTTGTTTCTAATTATCCATTAGGATTGCAATCACTGTAAGACTTATTTAATTTCTTCCTGAATATTTTTTTTTGTAGGTTATATAATATTATATATAGGCTAAAAAGTTTGTTTTTGTCTACCTTGCTTAGGTTACCCGAAAAATTTAAATTTGTCTTTTGCTTTTTTACCTCCTAAAATGAAAGTTATAGCGGATTGTGTATTATTAATCACAAGTCGAACGGTAGGCCGATGGTGTTCTCGCTTACACGCTCGGTTCAGTTGGAACGTGATACTTTTTCATGCGTGTAGCCGGTGTTCATGGATATAAAAGACATTAAACGTGTCCATATTAAATTTATTATTAATATATTGCAAAAAATCTACATCAGTTTCCAAGGCAATAACGAATGTGGATTCCGTGAATATCCCGTTTAGTATACATATTTACCATCTTATTTACCGGCCTTGACAACTACATATAACACCTTAATGATCCAAAAACACATTAGTTATGTAACATCAGACAACCTGCTTAATAATTAACATGCCCTAAGACATGACATCCCTAACATGACCCTCCTTAATGTAACAGATGAGGGAGAATGGACGTTTGTTGACTATGAACATGGTGTAATGCGTTTATTTGATTTCGACAATCCCACACAAGTACGCTACCCGTCTACTAATAAAATGTTTAACTTAAGATGAAGATAAGATAATCTAGGGAGATCAGACAAAGTGAAATTTGGCAAAATTCTAAGAAGATTGCAAAGATCCGATTTATTTTATTGCAAGGTATTTTCGCGAAAATTTCAGGAAGTGAAAATAAACAGAACCGTAAAATTCTGATTGGCTAATTCAATTGAAGTGAAGTAAAGAGTCCTTAGTCGTAGGTGATACACAAAGTTAAGCAAAAGCGGGCGTGGTTGGTAGTTGGATGTTTTACAAAATTTACTTGAGCGCTTCCGTCCTTCGGAGGTCATGTAATGCCTTCGATCCTGGTTGTTATGGACATGTTGAAGTCGTTCCGCCGTGTTCTTTGTCTTTATTCAGCTTTGGCTTTCTTCTTATAATATGAAAACTTCGAATACCGAAACTTGTTGTCTAGCTGTAGTAGAAATCGAGTCTTTAGTGGGCCATTAATGGGTTGAAAATTGAATCCACACCCAAAGAGCACCAAAGACTGAAAATAGAATAAATCATAATACGTGTTATGTCTCTATAGTATTTATTATTCTTCTAACCTTATATCGATTGTTATAGTGATTATTACCTATTCTACCTAATTTGTAAAACTTTTTTTTTATTTGCAAATATAAAATAGTCACAAAAGTATTTGTATCTACAAAATCATTTTATTACCGTCATTGTTGAGACGAATATAATACACAAGCAACAAGGAACCTTTACCTTCAATTATATTTCCTTGTGAGGGGTTGCGGAGTTGCAAGGTGTCGTGTGTCCGTCTATTAGGGAACGACTGCCAATATTTACTGTAATAGACGTAATTGGCACGGGGAGAGGCGTGTGTGAAAATTTTATGTCCATGCTGGTGAAAATTATATGTCATTGCATAGAACAAGGGGTCTTTAAAATTATAGCGTAAAATATAAAACAAATTAATAATCCTACTTACTCTTATACATATGTATATTGAGAAATTCACCTTTAAACATTCCTTCTAAATCGTACTCGAAGCAATTGTACTATGGCATTATTTCCCTCTTTCCTACACATAGAGTATACGTATTTTAAGAGGCTTTTTTGTTTCTTGTGTTTAAGATACAACAGATTTCTTTTTTCGTTTTCACAAAACCAATTTCATTTAAAAAACCTAATATTGTCTTATTATTAAAATATTTGTACTAAATTATAGTATAATTTTGGATTATGGTGCTGTTATTACAGGGCCCCCAATTTTCTGATAATTTTTAACGCTTCAATAGCGTCTCGATTGAATATATTTTGTATAGGAATTGTGCCAAAAATGTGTCGAAAACTATTTAATTTTGGATACGGAACGTGCCAAAAGGTGTCAATCTATTAAATTCTATATACGAAATGTGCCAAAAACATTATCAAACTATTCAATTTTGTACAAGTAATGCGTTAAACTATCCAATCGAGATGACATTGAGGCATTTATTTATGAGTTAGCAGAATCAGGGCCCAGCTTGTATCTCCAATCCATGCTATTATTTCTATATTTTTTACTTAGAATAATTATACTATAGAATCATTGACAGTCTGTAGTCATACAAGCGCTCGGTCTAAAATGAAGCACTAACCGAGTTGGCGCCAACGTGTGGAGCCGGCCATACTATGAAATACTTATTGAAAGCTAACCTGTGAAAAGTGATGTTATTACATTTCTTTTGCTTTTCGGAAGTTTTGTAACAAAATTTAACAGCACAAATCATCATGATTATTTTTTTTCGCGAGTCTATAATACGCGAATACTACGGAGCGGAACGGTGTTTGGAGCCTGGCTCCAATGAAGGTGCTACAAAATGGCCGCGCTGACTTGGTTTCTATACTCTATTTATTCTAAGATTTTTTTATATACTATTAAAATATTTTATCATTACATTCCTTTTCCAAACCATTTATCAAACCCTGCAGCTAACATATTTAGACTGTAACTCGCACAAAGAGTTGAGCCCTGCCAGCTTGAACTTTGAATTCAGTCAGGAATAAATCACAAAAGGGCTCCAAATGATCTGTAACAACAAGGGCATAGAATTGAAAATACTTTGAATTTCGTATCTGGAATGGACAAAGTATTCTAATGTTCTTCTCAAGACGTTCGGGACATTTCTATCTATGTTACAACTGGATAATAGCGCACCAAGTTGTTTTCGAACTGGATTTTATTTTCTCCTTTAGTTCTCCGTTACGCAGCTTAGCTCCTTATAATGTCCCTCCTGAGAATCCACGTATTTCAGAGTACTTTAACTCGTTCATTGGATTTTCATCCTCGGAACATTTTAGTTTTAAAGATTCCTTAGTCATGGTTGCTGTTTTATTAGCATAGAAAGCTTCACTTGCTTAGAAGGGACGGCGAACTCTTTCAAATACTAATCGATGCGATGACTAAAAAACAAATTCAACTTTTGGTTTGGTATAAATGATCCCACTGTACATCGTACACCTTCACCGAGCTGGTTAATGGATGAAAAGTATGCTGTATACAATTAATTATGTCAATAAATACATTGCAAATGGGTTGTCTAAAAAAATTCAGTCCACATTATGCTATAATAGTAGTTTATGCAACTGTCATATAATGAAGGGTATTAAAACACGAGTGTGAGTTTATGAAACGAGCGCAGCGAGTTTCATAATAGTAACGAGTGTTTTAATACCCGTGTTATATGCAGTTGCATACACTACTTTATCTTCACTAATGCAATTTAATTTGTATTTTAAAAACAAAACACATTGCGAAACATTAAATTCACGCGTACGTGTATTGTCACAGTGAACTTGCCGCCATTAAAATCTAACCAATGAGAGCGCAGCTGCGCGCGCAGGGCCAATCAGGAGCGAGCGCGCGCTGTTCGTTTTTTATTTAATTGGCACAAGATCTTACCAAAGAGTTTTGTGTATGTGTTACCGGAAATGTATGAAATCTAGGAATTGTATACATTTCCTAGGAAATGTATACAATTCCTAAGCTCTTTAGGCAATGTGTAAAATATTGTTTTAAAAATTATTTAATTCATACATTTCCTAGGAAATGTACACATTTCCTAGGAATTGTATACAATTCCGATATCGTATTAGGAAATGTGTATGTCGTGACCACATCGTAGATTTGTTAACTTCAAATGGTCGCATTTCATGAAATGGGCAACTCAGTTTGTCCAGATCGTTAAATCGTCTACGTTTGGTTATCCACGTTTGGCCAAATCGTAAAAACGCAGAATATACGGCATAATTTCGAACCGTGACGTCTCCGGCGCTGCGGAAGGTGCAGCCCCTTCGCCCTTGCGTAACAAAGCACAGACACCCACGCTCGCCTGCGCAGCTTCGGCTTGCTGGTCGCCTTCGGCGACCAGCCTCAGCCGCTCCGGCTCGCCCGGGTGTCTGCGTTTTGTTACAGCGGGCGGGGGCTGCCCTCCCTCCGCGCCTCCGGGTTCTAAAAAAAACTCTAGGGGTAGGGCATACAAGACTACGTGGAGTAGGGGTAGGCTAATTCGGTTCTGTAACCAATTCGACCTACCTACACCTTGAAGAATTTGACTGAGTAGTAATGGAAATGAGTATTCATTGTTTTACACAATAATATTTTTGATTAAGGCACTCGGTGAGACAATCTGGTAAAAATCATAACGTAAAATAAAATATCTTCATATTATCTATCCCGCGTACCCATTAAAATCTTGATCTATAATCTTAATGTACTACATTTCCGATTGCTGTTTAGGAAATGTATAAATTTCCTAGGAAATGTGTCCAATATAATTAATTTCACACATTGCCTGGCGATTTTAGGCATTGTATACATTGCCTAGGAATTGTATACAATGACGGATTTAACACATTTCCGTTAACATATGTAAGTTTAGTAGTTTCGACGAAGTTTTCACGTATAACCCAACTGTTTTCAAAAGCCAGCCTAATATCAAAATTTTATACAACTTGTATGAGGATTTTGACATAAGGCTCGCCAGGTTAATTGGTCGCGTTTTATTGATGTTATAATGAGATTTTACGATATCGATGTGGATATTATACCATCATGTGAAATTGCTTAAATTGAGTGTTTTGTTATCTGCGCTATAACAGTAGTAATTATAAGTCAAGTATTGGAAACATAAGTAGAATGTTATAACATTAGTGTAGATAAAAAATATTTTTAATCATTTTACTGGTTTGGTAAATAGAAAAATTCAATACCAATTGAAAGTATGAATCCTATACAATATGTAAACATTACGTTGACTATTTTTTATCGTAACAACTCTTGTATAAATAACTCATTAAAATATAAAAATTGTAAAATATAATATAGATTTAAATAATAGATACATATTAATATACTTAATTATGTACGTAATGTATGCCTGTTTAATTAATAATTGAGAGGATATTTCTTTTAACGTTCAGCTACTCGTATTAGGCCAAGTGAACACGTCGGGAAATTATCCTTCAGTATTGGGAAATAAAGTCATTAATACGCCGCCTACGTGTGACGTGATTGATGTCAGGTTCCGCTGGCTTGACTGGGATCAGTACTGAATTTTTAAATAAATTCCACACTACATTACTAGATTACACAGTTACTTACCTATATCGTTCTTTATAAGCATACGTTAAGTTTAGTACATCTATGTTTTTCTTCAATTTGCATAATATAATATTACTATTTCTTATTTCATTTTGTATATTTACATAAAAACGTACAGGAAGATTGTTATTAAGCCTACAATACATGGCATAATAAGACACAATTAGACAGGGCACAATAAGAATTTACTTCATGTTATTCATATAATTTGTAAAATCATCATGTTTGTCTTGCACGCTTTGCTAAGTTGGTAGGTACATTTATTTATTTATAATTATATATTTTTGTTATTTGAGCAGGTTTTAAACCCTAAGTAACTTAATAAGTTAACGCAGCAATTATTCTTAATGATACCTGTTGTAACCTAAATAAGTTTCACTGGCGTCTTTCTTACTTTAGTAAACTTTTATTTGACTTATTTTGATTTTAACATTCAAAGTTGCTTAGCGATCCCGTGCTCCTAATTAGCAAACCCAACTCTCGTAATTACATTAAGTGGGTTTAATTTTATAACTTGATAGCTAAATTGCTGATGATTAAATTTAGAAAGTTATTATTTGAGTCCAATAAAATTAATTGAAGAAAAAAGATTTCATAATATCCGGTTACACTTTTTTAAAGGCGACCATCCTCAAAAGTAAAGAGCTGGAACTGAGCTATCATCAACAAAAACCAGTCCTTATACTTACTAATAAACTAGCCAACTAAAGTTTTATCTTCATTTGAGTCTTGTTCTTGATTGATCAGTGAAAGTACTTTCTTTATGAGAAAAAAGGTACACGGGCAGAAAAAGAAGGTGCTTAAATAAAATAAATGGAATTTAATTTGAAAAGTGTATCTTCCGAACTTGCATTAAAATCCCATGATTACCACCTCCATCAAGGGCCCCTAATGTTGTAATTGCCCGCATCCCCAAGCCAATAATTTTAACTAAACCTGGCACGCGTGAGCTTAAACCGAAGTAAGATTAACAGGTAAAAACGGCGGGGAATAGGCATTATTGGCAATCGATAGAGATTGAACAGATTTTGGGATGTAACGATAAATGTATAATCAAGTAAAAGTTTTGTGTTTTTACCAAACCGTAGCCGAGATGGCAGTGGCACTAGTGGTACTCTTCAAATTGAGGGTTCCCGGGTTCTATTCTCAGCCGCGTCAAATATGTAAGTAGGTGTAAGAAAACCGTTTTTTCTCGTCGCTCGGTGTAAGTGATCATTATTTATTAGTATTTTCCATGCCACAAGTAATACTAAAGTGAGAATGTGAGTATGATAAAAAAACTATTCACAAGATACTTCGCTTTCTTATAGACCGACAATGATTAGATCTTTGAGGAAATATACTTATCAACAAGTAGGTAATTTTTACTAGTGACATAAATAACATAAAACATTCAGTAGGTATACTATATCATTATTAAAAATAAATAATAATATATTTTGACACTATTGGTATTCTGTCCGACTTTACAATATTCATTCAATGCATTGATTACATAAAAACAAAGATGTTCAGTTAGCCTAACCAAGATTAAGAGGTAGAGGGCGCGGAGAAAGTAATTACCGGTATTATTGGCAATCGATAGGATCTGCGCAGATTTAGTGCTCCCGAGCGGGGTCCAGGAGTAAAGGTTATCTTTAGGTCGTTTGCGAAGTCCTTTAAAACGAGATTAAAGATATTTATTCACTCTAAATGAAATTGAACAGAGGTTGCACCTTATATAACTCAGTCGTAACGGTCCTTGTAACATTAACCCGCGTTTAAAGTTTTGTATCGAGAAAATAGTTTTGGAGTTTGGAGAAACCGTTTCTTAAGATTTAGATGATCCGGCGAGACATTCATGTTTGTATTTTTAACCAACTTCTACAAAGTAGGTGGGCCTCATTCCGACTGAATTTATTTAGTTTTGTTCCCCCATGATTTCTTGCTGGGTGAATCGATTCAAATTCAAATTCAAATATTTATTTCTTCGAAGTAGGTTTTTACAAACACTTATCGAACGTCAAGTTACGCCATCGCTTCAACAAATCCCTACGGCGAGTGGTCTTGGAAGAAGAAGCGGCAAGAAACTCCCAAGGAGTCTTTTTTTTCTCTTTCTCCACTCACAGTTACAGATGCACTTACTACTAATTACGGCTAAAATACGAAACTCATGTCCAAGCTGATTTATCATTAAAATATTCATCAAGTTTGTTTAAAACTTTAAAATTAAACAAACACTATTATTTAAGAAAAGCTTACTGCAATATTTTAACGTAATGCATCTAAATCGGCTAAACCGTTTTTAAGATATGAATGAACAACAGCACGGAAAACACACACACTGAATTCTAAAAATCATCGTTCTGAGCGAAAAATCTGCGTTTTCTATGGTTTTCTCATATTTTTCCACGTGCAAAATGCGGTTAGGTATATAGTTTCTGATTTATTATTGTGTAGATTTATAATCTTAATATCAGATCGTCTCTGTAATACAATTTCAAATACATATATCACATAACAAAGAAAGAAAGAGGTGATATAGAAATAAAATATCCCTACTTGTCAAGTTCGAATCGCAATGCCGTGATATAGTGTTCCATGCAGTACATGTAACCTGTAAGTGCATTAAGAAGAATTTTCCCTTTTGCTGTGAAAAATTTATTGTAAGGATTTTATTGTTCCTTCGATAAGAACATTAAAAATAATTTTGAAAATTTCGTACTCATTTGCCCATGTAATTTTCGTAAAAAGTTATACAAAGATTTTGCTTCACGTTTTAATAATAGATATAACATAATCGAAGAGAATAATTAACCATTCTCGATAAGGCGGTTACTTGCAGGGGTGACAAATCGATACCCAGAGTTAAGCAGTTTTAAGTCAAGGGGCAATCCTTACGGGTAAAGGCTTCAGTTCATGTCCTTAAATGTAAATGAAGTATCATTCATAAAGTCGAGTTTCCAAGTAACTCACTGCATAAAATTGTAACCAATTTTTTAATACGTAGGTATTTCAGAACGATGCTTTCGACAACAAAAATACTACCACTTGTATTTTAGCTGGGAGCTTGACAGCTATTATAATATTTTCTTTATGTCATCTTTGTTGGCCGCAACGGTGACGTATTTGGGAGAACTTATGGCCATGGGCGACGAGAACCATTTACCACAGAGTATATCATCTTTCAGAATCTGATCTTAGTATACCTTGTTATCAGAGTGGTTTTGTTAAGAATGAGTTGTAAAGTTCATTATTTATTAAAAACCTAAATATGATTTTGTGTGGCTTAAAAGTTTGACACATAATATAAACGTTCAACATGTTAATTTCAAAAGAAGCCCAGCCTTAAACTGTTGCATTTATAATGGATTTTCTCCCTTGGGCTTACAACCTCTTATAAGCGATTTGGAAGCCGTCCATTAAGTTTTGTATGTTGTTTAGGGGAAATGTTATCAATTTTATAACAACTACTGTGTCTATCTTTTTTAAGGAGGGTTTTGTATAAGAAATTAAACTGCAACTTTAATTCTCATTCTCAAATTGCTTTAGTTTCGACGATTCTCATCGAATGTTAACCTGAAGAATATGAAAAATTAAAATGCGTGGTATGTATGAACCCAGGAAAGATGTTTGGGTTTGCAACTTCCTAACCAATTGGCAATCTCTTGCAATAATATAAAAGGAACTATTGCTTTAAAATCTGAAATGTTGAAACTTGACACAATTATTACTCGATAAATTTATAGTTCATGTGAAAATTGTTATAGCCAGACCTTTCAACTTTAAAATAAAATTACCAGCACACTATCTCGGCATGCAGTCGTGAAAAATTACGTGCCTGAAGTTTTCCTAAGCTCCGTACCGTTTACCAGAGAAAAATAACATCTTTTATACACATGTAAAAGAGGTATACCTAATATTTTTCTTTTAGCAAATAACATGATATTGAGTGTGTTTAAAACAGTTACATAGGTACCTACTTATTTTTCACAGCCATCGTCATCGTCATCATTGCAACTCGTAATTGTTCCTCTGCTGGGCATGGGTTTGAACGTGAGGAGAACAAGACCTAGTTCTACTACGCTGGCCTAATGCGGATTGCTGGACTTATCCATTTTCCCACACGATGTTTTCTTCACCAACGCAAGTGATAAATTCTAACGCGCACAAATTGATTGAAAATAGGAGGCGGGGTTCGTACCATTGGGCTATCTCTGCTATTCATGTTCTAATAGTGAGAAATTTTTATATCAATACCTATTAACCGGTGGGCCGTACTG
Organism: Hesperia comma; assembly: GCA_905404135.1. Taxonomy (NCBI): domain Eukaryota; kingdom Metazoa; phylum Arthropoda; class Insecta; order Lepidoptera; family Hesperiidae; genus Hesperia; species Hesperia comma. Next base: position 5,718,831 of record FR990020.1, read on the forward strand.
GTGGGGAATTACAGTGTCGCGAGTGTTATCCTGACGTGTGAATAAAAATAAAATCTATTGAAACCGGCTTTATTCTTTTTCTATCTCCTACCCTCTTCTGTGACAGTATTCTTCAGCATTTATTCATTAAAGGTAGAATTTGCATTCTATTTATAACAAGTTAACGGCTACTGACTTTTATTTATCGGTTTGAAAGTGCGTCTCTGGATAGCTTTATAATTGACTATTAGGACGGATGTGTGGTGATGCTGTAGGATCACTCAAAATATTGAGGACATTGATACACTGACGTAAAAAAAGTCTTACTCTTATATTAATGCAAATTTAACACTGTTTCTGTCTGACTATTAGGATTTCATGCATTAACAAGTGACACAAATTCAGTAAAGTTAGGTACAATGACCTTAGAGAAGGACGCAGGCTACATTTTATTACAAAAAAAGGGTCGAAGGAGTTCAAATACAGGATGAAAAGTATGGAAGTTCGTTAATGTCAAATGTTGTCGTCACGAGATGGCGTTACTGAATGTGAACTCCTTATTCTATTTAACAAGAGATGGCGCCCGTAGGTTAGTTTTTTCTAGGAGAACATCGCATACCGAGCCTGTCTTCACTTAATTCTCTATGTTACATTCGCGTGCGATAAATGACGCGATTATGTGCGATTATGTGACTGTAAATACAACATTTACGATAAATCCTAAGATTACGTTGGTGAATCTTCGGATTCACCGTGGTTCTGGCTTTCACTGTAACATATACTAGAACTTGGCTTGGCTTCCGTGTGTCTAGATAACTCTTCCGTTATTAAGTGAATGATAGACAACGTACATACGAAACTACTGATCACAAGAAGCAGAAATGTGGCACGCATGTTCCTTGGGGAGTGTGGGAAATCTTAATACTCTAGAGAGGAAGTTTTGAAATTAAACGCCTTCTGCTATAAACAAATGTAATAAACTGAAACAAAAATTCTACACAGGCGAAGCCGCGGGGGAAATCTAGTATAAAATATGTTGTAACGTCTACGAGGTTAGGTAGAAATTCTACATAAAAATATTTAAATAGTTTGTAGATACAAGTCTAATGACAGACGATACTTGATAGAGGTTAATTTAGCACTTTATAAAACATTCAATGCTTTTAAGGTGACTGTTTCGGAAAATTAAGTTAATCCCTTATAATATAATATTATGTGCCTCCATTGATGTATATCTGTGCACTGTGCCTCTAAATAACAGAAAACAAGGTAGCCACTTAAATTAGCGGAGAGCGTTGTCCTACACAGCACGGCATGTAACTGGCAACGTCTTCATTTCATTAAAACGAGGGGAGGTTAAACTCTCCCCAAGCCTTGGCTCACTGGTGAAGTATGTCAACAGAGCTTTTAACATAAATAGGCGGTACATTTTGATTTTCATTTCACGATTTTAAAATTCCTTCTCCTTTTTTTAAAAGAAGACCATACCTACCCGTAGCACAGACTATTGTAATCTGTGTCCGTCACATTATTTAGGATTATGAGTTATAGGTATTAGTTTTGTTAGACGTTTTTTGATATTCTTCACATTATGAGAAGAAATCCGAGCGGGACAGTAAAAACACTTCATAAGCTCATCCCTTCCCTAACAATTTCTATATACCGTTCAATGGACTTACGAATACAAAAAAAAACCAAATTATAGTTCCAACTGGAGAAAAATCAACGTCGCCTCGGCTCAGGAATCAAATCCAGAGCTCTACACTTAGGAAGATGTAGTATTGAGTAGATTTACAGTATCAAATATTATTGCTCTCTCAGTAATATTATAATCTCATGAATTTTGTTCTCATCATGAAGGGCCATAGTTATATGTATAAATAAAATATAAGCAAAAGACAGCAAAACGGTAATTATATAGTCGCTTAGTATCTCTCCAGTTTATGGAGTTATCAGAACAAAATTCTTTATTTAATTATCGTCACTTAATTCAGGTTACTGTCAAGAGGAAATTAATGTTTAACGATATGAACGTTCTTATATTAAAATGTAAGTATGTTTGTGGCCCAAAAGAAAACCGTCTGGTAACATTATGATAATTATAATCTATACTAATATTATAAATGTGGAAGTGTGTTTGTTTGTTTGTTTGTTTGTGACTCATTCCCATAGGAAGATCGATGTTTTGTTAGTTGCTACTAGATATTTAGTTCCAAATGTTGTTAATAGATGGCGTTAGTAAAATTCATTTGCAAGTTCTGAATCACGCTATCAAATACTACATGTAATTTACTTATGTCATAGGCAAATGGTATATCTGATGTTCCAGTATATCAATAATAGGCTACTGTTTAGCCGAGATTCCTAGCAGGACCTATGCGGCTGTTACCTACGGGTCCCGAAGCGAAGCGCGGGCGGTTCTCTAGTAGTAACTAATTTTGCCACTGGCGACCACCTATCCATCCTCTTAATTTTGTTTTTTTTTTGCGATAATAAAGACCTTCAATGTTTAGTTGTTTTAATAGTGTTTCTCATACATCTTTCAAGTAAATACAGCGATCATTTATAAAATTATAAGCATGGTATAGATTAAATTAATCTCGAAATAGAAAGAGAGTATGTTTAAATGAACGAAGTCTTGAGTTATCAAGTATTTTAAATAAGTAATAATAAGCAGTCATCATTGTTTTGTTTTAAATATTGTTATCAAAGGTTTTCAATTTTAATAGCCCACGAAACAAGTTTAGAATTCGCTTTGAAAACGTGTGATAAAAGAGTAATTAAATTACATAGTAGTACTTTCATTCCGACTTTTCGCTATACGTTCAGTATTTTTTTTTTACTCTTTTTACTTGTTTGTCTTTTTATGTAATATAATTATTATAACTATTGATTTTTCTTAACGTTGTTATTTAGCAATAACAACCTCTTCAAAATCGATTCACTGTTTTTTTTGGGTTGTATTCAGATGATGCCTCATTTATTTTTCTTTAAGACAGACAGCGACATTTATACACAATTTTATAGTTGCATTGATAGATGATGCCTATAAAGATAAGAATATATACAAAATATAATCATTGGTATATAATGAGGGAATTTTCAAACAAATGTTACACAATCGATTGACGCACAATTGAAATGTTTAGTAATAAATTTATATTGATTTTTTTGTGTCTTTATAATGTTTTACTGGCAGTTAAAAGTAATGAAGTTAAAACTACAACTGGCATAGTGAAAGGCAAGTTTAATGAGTACGGACTGTTAAGTTATTATTCTTACGAAGGTATCCCTTATGCATACCCGCCAGTTGGCAAATTACGCTTTAAGGTAAATGATTGATTTATTAATTAATCTATCTTCTTCTATCTTCCTATAACAAAACTGTATACATAATTATAATAGAATTGTAACTAATCTATGTTTGTGCACGCTAATCTCAGAAACGGCTGGACGGATTTTTATGAAACTTTCACTGGGAAAGGAGGTCGTGGAGCAACATAATATTATACCTAGGCTACTTTTTATCCCGAGGCTCCCGCGAGATCGGGATTCACGCGGGAACAACTCCTATGCACGAAAAAAGTCACAGGCACAACTAGAGTACTTAAAATATATTTTATAGCACAGCGTGACTTAAACCCGCATTTATGCCACGGTTATAGTAAACCCAACTTAAGATTGAAACGAAAGAGGCGCTGTCGGACGCACTTGACATTCATTTGACCAATCATTGCACACTAGTAACTGACAGATGAATGACCACAACGTTCTTATGAATGACTTTTCGTTAGTTCCAATTTTTGCCATTTCAACAGCCAACACGCAAGACAAGAACTCACACACCCAGACCAAGAACGGAAATTCAAACTGCTGGGCATCGACCCATGAAGCGGAAACGGGCAAAACAATTAAACAATCCTACGGGTCGTCAAATAAATATTTTATATTTCATTACAGCCTCCAGTTCCAATTAAACCATGGAAAGAAGTTCTGGATGCGTGCGCTCCAGGCCCCGTTTGTCCCCAAAGTGATGTTTTCTATCAGAAATCTGAGATGAGTGAGGACTGTCTATACTTAAACATCTACGTTCCAGTTACCGACTCAGACGAACCTCTTCCAGTCGTTTTCTTCGTCCATGGTGGATATTTTACTGTTGAGAGTGGAAGACCTACACCGATATATGGCCCACAACTGATACTTCAAAGTGAGGTTATAGTTGTCATCCCAAATTTCAGGTATGATTATAGAGATAGAGATGTAGGTAGAGCTCGTTGATTATATAATTACTAGAAAACCGCCCGCGCTTCGCTTCGGGACCCGTAGGTAATAGCCGCGTAGGTCCCGCTCCCGTAGGAATCTCAGCTAAAAAGTAGCCTATAACATTTGCCTATGACTTAAGTAAATTACATGTTGTATTTGATAGCGTGATTCAGAACTTGCAAATGAATTTTACTCACACCATCTATTAACAACATCCGGAACTAAGTAAATATCTAGCAACTAACGAAATATCGATCTTCCCATGGGAATGAGATGTTCTTCCGCGGTAAAAAGTAGCCTACGTCACTCTCCACCCTCCTAACTATCCCCACACACATAAACCATACCATATAATAGCCATGTTGCGACGTGAAAGAGTCACAAACAAACAAACAAACAAACACACTTTCACATTTATAATATTAGTAAGGATAAGGATTATTTTTTAAACGTGAGCCTAAGTAACCGATATCTCAGGGTAGATATAACCAATCAGGAAAACTATTAATACCTACGCTAATAACTTCAAAGCACTTTGTTATCACTGTTTAAATTGGTGTTTAAAATATATGCCTAATTGCTGTTATCAAACCTTAACATTACCATTACCATTTGTAATTTTACATTTTAATGTTACATTTTATAGTGTAATAAATAATTGTATCTGAAGACACAAATTTGGTAACGTCACATATGCCTACATTATTTTATTCAAAATGCACAAAAATAGGATAACAACAGCATTTTCAACTACAATTTTCAACTTTATAATGTTATTAACTGTGAATTTTTTTTTTCTTTCAAGGCTTGGTGCTTTAGGATTCCTTGGTTTTGATCACGTGGAAGCATCTGGTAATGCAGGCTTAAAGGATATTTTACTAGCCAGTAAATGGGTCAAAAGTAATATTGCAAAATTCGGAGGAGATCCGAATCAAATATGCATATATGGTACGGGAAGTGGCGGTACTTTGGCCCATTATTTATTGCTGACAGAGAAATCAGCTGGAATTTTTAAAACTGCAATCATCTGTTCTGGAAGCGCAATAAGTTACAGAGCCCTCCAAATCAACCCAAAAGAAAATGCTTTAAAATTAGCACAACAAGTTGGTATTAAATATGACGATGATCGCTGTCTCAACGAATTAAGAGAAATCAACGCGTTTGATATTGTTGACGCTGAAGATTACTTAATAAGAAATGATCCCCGTAGAGGATTTATTTTCATAAATTTGTTCGCACCCACAATTGAAAAGCCATCATCGAACGCGATAATTACAAAAAATCCGTTGGATATCATCCGAACAGAGGGCTTAGTTCAGAAAATTCCTATTATTACTGGATTCAATGATCAAGAAGGACTTGAAATATTTGTGGCTCTAAGAGATGATCCACAAATAGTGGACAGATTGAATGAAAACTTCGAATTGTGTATCCCTCCCAACATACAGTATCCTCCTAAATCGCAAGAGAGAAGGGATTTAGCTAGATCAATACGTGAATTTTATTTCGGCTATGGAAACATCACTATTTATAATACCCAAAATTACATAAATCTGATAACAGATACGGCATATGCATATGGCATTGACTATTGGATAAAGTTGTATAAGAATAAAAAGTCTAGTTCGTCGATTTATTATTATGTCTTTGAATATGATGGTCAACTTAATTGGGCAAAATTATACGCAGATATAACATATCCAGGAGTTTGTCGTGGCGATGAACTAGGTTACGTCTTCGTTACAAATGTAACAGAAAACGAAGTAGAGTACATAAACAGAAAATCTATATATGTGCAACAGAGTGTATTGCTTCTTTTAAAGAATTTGGCAAAAACCGGGTACGTATTACTTCCATTGCCAACTAATCCACTACCAATATTTCATATAATATATATTATGGTATATTATTATTGTAAACCCCATTCTCAATAAACATCACGCAAAAACCACTACATGAAATTTAATACGGTTTTCATAGTTATATTGTTGAAGGTGTAATTTAAAAAATAGTGTTTGTTTCTTGATGCGGTACCTAAAACCTGAGATATACTTAAATGACCTTAGTATGTTGCAAGACGTCTGCCGGGTCGGCTAGTTATAAATAAAAACTTATTATTGTTACAGAAATCCAACAGCAACCAGCAAAAGAGGGTTGGAGTGGATTGAAGCCGGCCCAAACAGGAACTATGTGATAGTCAATGATCCATTTATCAACGTTCAAGGACCTCCGTTGAAAGAAAGACTTGGATTTTGGTACAGAGAATATGCCAAGTATTATGAATACCAAAGAATCATACAAAGCAAAGGGCAAAATTGCACATAATCCAATGGAAAGTTCGTGTACTGTATTTTTATCGTAATTTCCGACTTCAACAGCAACTAGCAGAGATAACTTAAAAACTTCTCGCCAGATGGCGCTCAATTCAATCCTTCTAGGAGTAAAGTTCTGGTCAATACAAATTAATTAAGCCCAAAGATAAGGTGACTGCTGGAAATCGTTGAAGAGTTCCCTCGCCTATCTATCGGCTCCATCATCAGATCGAATCATAAATTATAGTGCTTTTAAGCACCTAATGAAAACATTAACAAACACACTACTCGCCCCTAAAACTTTCTAAAGTTGCCCTTGATTTCCCTGAGATGCCATCATCAAATCCTGGTGTCCCTATCATGGTACGCTTGGAATGTCTGCTTTTCTACAAAAAAAAATATCAAAATTGTCTAATAAACGCAGAAGTAATCCGCGAACAGACAAAAAAGTAAATAAACGGGCGAAATGAGAACTTCCTTTTTTGAAATAGGTTAAAAATACCCAATTTACTATTTTTATTTCCAATTACAATGCGTTTTATGCTTAAAAAACATCTTATGTTCTATAACGGGAATTATAATAAAATCTCAAGACTTTGTAGTTACGGAAGTGAGATGAATTTAGAAATAAACTTATGCATTCTACATAAATCTAATGTATTTGTAACGATGAAGTTTTATAAATAGTTGGCACTTAAAATTATGGCCTTCGATATAAAGTGTAAAATAATTTCCTGTAACAATGTATAATTAAGTTATTGTTAATTTGTTCCATTATATTACCTTGCATTTATTTATTAAATAGAGTTATAATTAAAATATTGTAAGATTTGGCTTGATGACAAAAAATATTCAAATAAATAAATTTTGTACACAAATCCAGACAGTATTATTTGTTTGAATTATTTTAGATTTTAAATAAAATAAACAATTACCTGAATGTTTATAAAAGATGTAACGGAACAATTAAAATATTTCATAATGTAGAAATGGAGACACTATAACACAAATTTTAAAAATAACCCCAAGATTTGTCTCAATAAATTAAAGTGATTTATTAGCAAAACTCAAAACACTTGAAAAACTTTTGTCGTTTACGGATAGAAACAGATTTCGCGCGGTGACCGACCACTAGAGCTACCATCATTCCGGAGTTAAAATAAGGCTTTTTTTGTTACCGAAAAACTTGCCCCATTTAAATTTTTATACATTATCTACTTCATCATCTTACGTCACAGCTATGAAACAACGTAGAGAAATATAGAAAACTGAATTGGACTGATAACTTACCTAAACGTCACATGATCAGCCCCCTTATTATGAACTCTTAATTCCAGACAGTTCACGTTCACAACGTGTCACCCACACGTTGTGAACGTAAGACAGAGACAGCGCCTTACAGGTAATTACTTCATTACTAATTCAGGTAATTACCTGTAAGGCGCTGTCTCTGTCACCCACACGTTGTGAATGTAAACTGTCTGGAATCAAGAGTTCATAATACGGCCCCAGGTGTTATAATTTAATATAGTTCTTATAATGACCTATAAGACGTATTTATAAAATTGTTTTACAATTATATAATTTTAATTTCTCATTTTTTTCCTTAATTTATTCTTAATGTGGATTTTCAACAATAGCACTTTGCCCGATTAAAATGTTTCATGAACTTTCTTTATTGAAAGAAATAATAAGAAAAAATAATTTAATATCTCGTACATTTCTTTTTTCTATTCAAGTACTTTAGAGAAAATTCTTTAGCAGTGTACGTCAATTTTATTAAGATCGAGTTATTGGACTTTCTTGGCGGCTTTTGGGTGAAATACGTTCTTCCATCTTGATGACTAAGTATCTCTTCATTTTGCCACTAGGCCAGTGTAGTCAGATTTATTAAACTATTATTATTATAGTATTGAATACCCTCGCTTCCTTTCAGGATACTTAAATATTTTCCCTAGTGTGAAATATTAGTATGGATTATCAAAAATATTTTCACCCTTATTATTTTAATACCTAATGCGGGTATTTCAATCACGCATACGACATAATAATGTATACAACATAAATTAATTTTCAGGATGTTTCATTCGGATTAAGCAGTAATAAGCCAAACGCATGATCACCCTAGCTGAGACTAATGAAAGAGCCATTTTGTCTCCACCACTCGGCTCTTTCGTTCTTTTTTTATTTTTTATTCTTGCTCTTTTTACAAGTAGGTCCTACTGAAATGAATCCTTTATATTTCCTTCTTTTTTATACTTTTTCTATAATTAAAATTTTATCGCAGATAGTTCTGGTCTATAATTATACAGCTTTGACAACAATAAGCATAAAATTTCCTGTTTTCATTGCAAATGATTAAAATTGGCCATTATTTGAATTTCTCTAAGAAGAAGCTACGGAGATGAAGATATAATTTTAAGCTGCCATAATGTAATCCAAATAACATTTAAAATGTAAATATTTGCTAGGCGGTTGGTAAGTAAATTGCATCACTTATTGCCTCTCATACAAAAGGCGTAATTTTCCCTTGAAGTGAAAATACTTTGACCTGAATGCAGGCGGACCATTGCAATTGCCCGGGGATGTTTAGCATAATACGGTGATATCATTAAGGCACAAAAGACAGCTTCTCCGGGCAGGGAGCAACCAGTAAATAGCTAAGAACACGTTCTATTTTTATAGAAATAAAGTTACAAACGTATGTGCAGCTTGCCAAGTTTTACTTCTATATTATGTAAATGGTGTTTTGCTGAGTCTTACATTATGCTTATCTGTATTTTAGGTAAGCCTCTATTGAAATTTCAAACCAGTTAATATGCAAACTTTTTATGAAAAATATTATTATAAAAACAAAAAACTTATTATAAAAAAAAGAACTCAAAAGAAAAAAACAAGTGTCACAATATCAACATAAAATACTTCATGGTGCTGCAGGCGGGGACAAACGTAGTACTTGTGATAAATCTTTTTTTACCCGTAGGTAGCAGTATAGTTTGTCCCCGCCTGCAGCACCATGAAGTATTTTATGTTGATATTGTGACACTTGTTTTTTTCTTTTGAGTTCTTTTGTAAGCAGTCGGGTTTTTTGTTTTTATAATAATATTTTTATTTCAGAATTTTTAGTGTTTTCACCGAAAAATTCTACTTTTTGGGATGGTTTTTGACAATTTGTGTAAAAACGACGTTATATCATATATATTTTTGAAAAGGTCTTTTCACGGTCTTTCATTTGATACCCATATTGCTAAGATAACAAAAAAACTCAAGATTATCCCCTCTTTTTCTTCCACTTTCGGGCGCCATTTTGACAATTCATATAGCCTATGATACTTTCACAGTTCTGACGAATTCAACGATACCACATATGTCGAAATCCGTTCAACCGTTTGGGCTGTGGGGCGGTCCGAATAAATGGACATACATACAAACATACATACATACACTCGAAAAACATAACCCTCCTTCTGACGCAGTCGGGTAAAAATAAATTTATTTTCTTTTAGTAAAAAGTAGCGTTTTTATTCGGATACAGCGAAATTATGATTACAGCTTCTATTGTTTTCAACTTAATTTAGTTTAATGTAGGTATGTTCATTGGTTTCACAAAGGAGAATGCGCAATTTTCATAGAAAATTACCCCAGCTCCGGCGCAAACGTAACCTATCTCAGAATTTTATACATTGGATGTGTACAAAAAATAAATGTATTTGATCTCCCTAATCAGTGGCTAACATAGAAAAAAATTGCTTTGATAATTCATTCAGGCACGATTTTATACTAAACTATCGTTACAAAAAAAACAAATCTCAAGTAAAAATGCAAAGTAATATCTAAAATAATCACTTTTATTTTAATTCTTTCATAACATATACATATATATTGTATAATTCTGAGACGCAGGGTCGGAGCGCAATAAAAGAGTATGTACGTGCATTCACGGGCGTCGTACACTGGAAGTTGCGCCCATGTCATTAGTATTTTATATTATCTTGGCTGGGTCCGAAACAACGTTCAAGAATTTGAACATCCTGCTGCTTACTTAGATACCGTTTTGATAGACTTAGAATTATAAGAGAATATAGACATTACTTTATGATACTGTGTTTATTAATATTACCCTCACCACCCACCCAAATGTATATATTACAGAAAGTAATAATATGTGCCATTTGTAGGCACACATTCTTGTCTAAATAAAATATGAATAATAATATACACATACAAAATATATAAATATAATAATATTTTCTATTTGTGTAGTTTACTAAAATTCGTGCCTGAAACAATAATGTTTAGCCACATATTAGGGAGATCACAAGTATTTATTTTAAGTACCCATTAAATATACAAAATTATGAGATAGTTACTTTTTGCGCCGGAGCTGGGGCAATTTTGCGCATTCTCCTTTAATGGACTATGGTAAGAAGTTTCATGAAAGTTCACTGATATACTAAAATATGATGATGATGTCGTCCGCGTCGTATCCGACGATGGCGACCTTGGATTATCTCCTGGCGTGCGCTCGGATGTGGCTGGCGAATCCAAACTTGGTCTTGAAAACCCGGTCGCATACAGCACAGTAGAGTTGACCCGCGCTATTTAATGTGTAGTTTTAGGAAGGTTTAGGTCGAGTCTTGCGTATTTGACGCTTAACATCCAGCTCTGATAGGCGCGCACGTTCAAAATTGGAGACACCTTGATTGATGTTAGAGCGCCACTGCGACCAATTCTGAGCAACCTCTTCCTACGTGTCTATTGACATACCACACGCAATTAAATTTCGTTTGAACACGTCCTTGTAACGAAGATACTGCCCGCCGGATTTGCGCTTCCCACTCGACAGTACTGAGTAGAAGACGTTCTTCGGTAGTCTGCAGTCATCCATTCTTTGGACGTGGCCGCACCAACGCAATTGCCCCTTCATTATAAGTGCTTCCATGCCGTGTGTTTTTGCTCGGCGGAGCACATCAGCATTTGTGATATGGTCCTGCCATTTTAATTTTAAGATGGAACGTAGACATTTGATGTGAAAGGAGTCTAATTTCTTTAAATCAGTTTTATATGCACCAGGTCTCAGAGGCGTATAATAAATTTGGCAGGACAATAGCCCGATATACTGCCAGCTTCGTCGATAGCTTTATATCGTGAGATTTCCAAACACGGTCTTTTAGTCTTCCGAACGCGGCAGCAGCTCGTGCTATTCGAGCAGGAATTTCAGATGAAAGCCGGTTATCGCTCCTTATTTGACAACCCAGGTAGCGAAAGTTACTAACTTCTTCCAAAGTTTTCTCAACTAAAGTTAGCGAAGTTACATCAGCCTCACAACCTCGTGGGGGCTGTTTTAGCAGCTGCGTCTTAGCAACGTTGATTACCGGACCAAAACGACACGAGTCGTGTAGGGCATCCAGATAACTCTGCAAGGCTTCCATACTATCCGCCATTAGGCACACGTCATCAGCATACAGCACATCCATTTTGCCACTAAAATATAGCTTTATTACAACACACAAATCCAATATGGTCCGTTTTAAAGGAATCAACATAGGCACCTACAATACCTACCTGACATAACAAATATACCTACCTAACCTGACAGACAACGCATAGCCGAAACTACTGAATGCATAGGGTGAAATTTAGCATAGGTAAGTACATGTTCCTTGGTGAATGTAAGGGAGCAGTTTTAGTTATTAACAAAAACATCTCTTTTTGTATTAATTCCACGCAAACGGATTTAATTATAAATGTAATGAAAAATCTCTTATTTGTTTTAAACGTAGTTTAGGTATACTAATATTGTAATATTGTAAGATTGTATTGTATCGTATCGTATCGTATCGTATCGTATCGTATCGTATCGTATCGTATCGTATCGTATCGTATCGTATCGTATCGTATCGTATCGTATCGTATCGTATCGTATCGTATCGTATCGTATCGTATCGTATCGTATTGTATTGTATTGTTGTTTTTATTTTGTATACATTTTGTAAGCTTGAAATTAATAAGAATTAATAAAAAATCTTTCTTTTCTACAACTTTTGGGGATAAAACCGTAATGGAAGATAATTTTAAATATAACCGATCCTCCGGAGTGTCAGTGTCTGGGGATCCGTATGAAATAAATCGTTTTACTGGTTCAAAATCAGCAAAGTTGACCGAGTTTAACTTGGACAAGTGTGTTGTCAGAATTTTATAGCGAAATACAATTAATGTTAGCTTTTCTAGAAAGCTCCGAGTGCTAAGTGCTAAGGTTGATTTGTTAGAGTTTCAGCGGATCGACTAACGATTTATGTTATTGGAAAACGGTCGTCGGAGATTCATTGTTCATTGTATCCTTCTCAACTGGAATTACCTACAAAATAGAGGAAGGACTAAGAGAAAAATGTTTAGTTATAATGACAAAAAAAAGTTCCAAATAACGAGAAACGCAAATATTTCTTACAATCTTATAGTAAATGGAATTGTAAAAAAATCTTTATGGATCAATTTATCGTTGCCTGTCACATGACATCCTTTCAATGGATTTACTAATAAATAGTAGGTACGAAAATCAGTAGGCATTTATTCTGGAGTGGTTGCATATCTAATCCACCTGTACAAAAATATCATTTTTTAAAAATGGGTTAGCGTTAGTTTCTCGCGCCGGTACGTACATTTTAATAATAATAATATAAGTTAGTTTATATTAATAACATAGCTGGAGTTTATGTATGCACCTGAATGTGTCTCAGGTAAATACAGGAAACCATAGGAAAGGACTAGGTATACTATATTAGTGTTTGAGATATCATTTTTATTTATATTTATTATACGATTAAATTAACTTAAATGATTACGCCACGCGACCACTTCCGGTACTTTTATGTACACGATAACGTGGGGGGTTATTAACCCGTTAAGACCGTTAGAATAAAAAAAATCTTTCTGCTCCAGAATATTTATATGCCCCAGATATAATTCACTTGGGTTAATTGAATAAACCTTAATAATTCTTTTGTTTCATTCTAAATTATAAAACAATTATTTATTTTACAAAGTTGAACAAACTATTAATGAGTCAAACATAATCACACTTAGTAAATTTAAAACATTATGCATATGATATGCATGCATTTGCAGCATATCAAATGATAACGGCCGAATAATTATGGAAACTACATACTAATTATTATATTGTATCCATGAACCTGGTAAAGATAAGTGGTTTTTAATTTGTTTTCATTTACCTGGCTACAGGAAAATGCGATGAAGAAATTAGCGGCCCTCATAACCTACCATAATGTTTTAGAAGGACTATGCAGTCATAATTCGACCAACACTTTCCATCCCGTTTTAAAAATAATAGACGCATTTATAAATATGAGTTTTTCGATAGTACAGAGTTATTGCTACGTGCGGGTATTACTATTAAAACAGGGGCACAACGGTAACAATTAGGAAAAGATAATGCTCGAATGCTTTAATAGTAACGACCGCCCTACACCAATCCGCAGTAGAGCATCGAGGTGAATCATGCTCTAGGTCTCTTTAGTTCGGAGGAAAGACCCGTGTCCGACCATATGATAGATGGGTTAAAACCGGCCCGCGTAACGTTTATTTAAATTTTGTCCTTGTTATTAATATAATAATAGCGATATTAATCATATTAATTGATTAGACATATATTTTACAGATGAGACTGTCACAAATTAAGTACCTATACCAAAGATGCATAAATGTAACGATACGTGTAATGAATAATTTAGTAATACAATTTTAATGGCTCTTACGATAAATACACGTTATAGTTATTATTTAGGTGTAAAAGTACCATCTTGTAAGGTTTCTCTACCCTTATTGAGTTATTTGTACAAGTAAATGATAAAAGATAATCATTAAACAATGTTTAATTACTTCGTTTCTTTAAAATATTACGCATTTACAATATTATAACATCCGTTAAAAATATTGATGTAAAGACAACTTTAGGCACAATTAGAGGAAAATTTGTGAAAGATGAAATAACGGGTGCCTGCTACTATTTTCGAAGCAATTTGTTATGCAGCGCCACACGTAGGATTTAGGACACGTTTACGATTCAAGGTACTTGGATTTTCTATCATTGCTATAAACTTGAATTTTAACAGGGCAGGAATGGGTCTCATACGCTTGAAAACATGGCGACTTGAAAAATTTCAATACTGGGTTGGCCACTATCCACTCCACCAATCTGCACTGGAGCAGTGTGGTGTAGTATGCTCTAGGGCTCCTCAATACCTCATGAGGAGAGACCTGTGCTCAGTAATGTGCCATTAATGGGGTGTAGCCACGTGACTAATGTAATGATATATATAGGACTCCATGACAAGCATCAGCTATTGAATAAAAAAAATAATCATAAAAGTCGGTACAGTTGGTAAAGAGTTATGAGGTAGCGAGCATAAAATAAAATTAAATACGTATTATTAAGAGTAACTGGAAAACAACACACTAGTTTTCATTAAAAAATATAATACCACGTGGTGAAGTACCAGTTTTCAAGTTACAAAAAAATCTTAAATCCAGAACCAGTTGTTCTTGAGATAGGCCCGTTCAAACAAAAATATACAGAATTGGCCTTAGTACTTAATGGACGTCTTTTCAAAACGAAAATAAAGTGAATTAATTAGCTATAGGTAAGTAAACATTGCAAAAGTTCATTGTAGATTGATAAGATATACTGTGGATTAAACTTGGTCTAGAGATTTCATTACTTTTTAGAGATAAACAGGCAGCTCTATCGAAACTTGGCTATTTTTTACACAATATTTTTGGTGAGTCACTTCTTTCTTTCTATTATCCCAGTTTTGATAATTTTTTCTTTATGTGGGCGTTAAATTTACCTCTGTACCAAATTTCAGCGCTCAAGGCTCTTTTTGAGGAAAGCTGACGTAGACAGTTTGTAGATTGATAAGATATCCTACTGTGGATTAAACTTGGTCTAGAGATTTCATTACTTTTTAGAGATAAACAGGCAGCTCTATCGAAACTTGGCTATTTTTTACAGAATATTTTTGGTGAGATTTCACTTCTTTCTTTCTATTGTCCCAGTTTTGATAGTTTTTTCTTTATGTGGGCGTTAAATTTACCTCTGTACCAAATTTCAGCGCTCAAGGCTCTTTTTGAGGAAAGCTGACGTAGACAGTAGTAAGTCAATTTTACTTACTAGACTTTGATTTTGATTGATCAATACCGCCAATAGTTTGGCTGTACTCTTCCGATTTTTTATCAGGGTTACTTCCAGACCTTCTTTCTATTATCCCAGTTTTGATAATTTTTCATTTATGTGGGCGTTAAATTTACCTCTGTACCAAATTTCAGCGCTCTAGGTATATAGTTCTATTTTGATGATCCTGAGTCAGGGAGTCAGTCAGTCAGTCAGTGTCGAAAATGCGAAACTTTGCATTAGCTTAACTTTGGAACTAGGTACATATATGATTTACCGACTTGAAATTTTAGATTTCTAGTGTGTGATTATTAGAGCTTACTAGATGACAATAATTTCAGCGTTCTTATCCTAGCCAGAGGTTCTCAAATAGGAGCCGGTAAATGTGGCGAAATGGTTCCAGAAACGGATGGTACGGCAGTGTCGCTTCGCGCTCGACTTGGCGGGGGCACTGCCGTGTCCCTAGACCCTTTGCGATAATATCGATATAAATGTATTATGCCAGGTTCTTTTGTGGTTGATAACTGTTAACTGGCTTTTTAATGAAGAAAAAACACCGCAGTGAAATTACTCAATCCGCTGGACGACTACATAATTATGGTGTCATGACATGAGGCAGACACACAAACACTTAGACAGTCAGGTCAATAATAAATATAATAGACAGGTTAAAAAATTATCACTAAATACTCGTGTAGATGTGTACGAGTATATGTTACACGAAGTCAATTAATTATAGAATATTAATTTTATAGGTACACGATAAAAAACTAGTTATGATTATTTTCACCCACAAAAAAACTTATATAAAAGGTTTGGCTGCTGATATTGAGCTACTTGCACGTAGTTTATTTTAAGTGTAAACCCAAATTTAACGATAAAAATGTTATATAAACTAAGCATAATATTTTATATAAGTATTTGTAATATTCTAATATCTGTTGAAAGTATTGAAGTTCTGACGACATTGGGCAAAGTTAAAGGAAAATTAGTGACAGAGGAAACAACGGGTGCCTGCTACTATTCATTTGAAAATATTCCTTATGCAAAAGCACCCGTGGGAGATCTTCGATTTATGGTATTACTTATTACTATAGTTTTTATTTCATTTATGTACTTATAATTCAGGGTTATAGAGGCGCTATAGGTTTTTGAGTCCAAGCCGACGTACCCTGTTTGTAGTACACCTGTTTTTTATAGCCTGAAGGGCTGACGAAAAAGCGGACGAGCCACCTGATGGTAAGTGGTCATCGTCGCCTATGGACACCTGCAATACCAGGGGAGTCACCGGTGCAACGCCGGCCCGGAAAGAGAGCTCTTTTTATACCTTTCTTGAAGAACCCCATGTCATAGCGCTCCGGGAATACCTCAGAGGGAAGCTCATTCCACAGCTTGCAAGTTCGCGGCAGAAATGATCGTGAAAATCGGACTGTAGTCGTTCGCCACGGATCCAAGCGATGTGGATGAAACTTCAATCTTCGGCGAGTGGTGTGATGATGGAAGGGTGACGTTGGCACCAAATCGAACAATTCCTCGGAGCACTCACCGTTGTAAAGTCGGTAGAACACACAGAGACATCCTATGTCTCTTCTAAGGCTTAGGTGTTCTGACCTGTTAGTGACTCGTGGGTCGTTGACAATTCGAACAGCGCGCTTTTGTACGGCGTCAAATGGAATAAGCTGGTATTGTGGAGCCCCTGCCCAGAGGTGAGAACAGTACTCCATGTGAGGCCTGACTTGAGCTTTATAAAGCATCAGTAGGTCCCTCGCATTGAAGTACTGCTTCGCCCGGTTCAGGACGCCAAGCTTTTTGGAGGCCAATTTGGCCTTAGCTTCCAGATGACACCGATACCGATACACCTTACTGAAAAATAGACAATGCTATGGTGTAACGTCACTCTGATGGAAGTCACGTAATTTTCTATAGTGGTACGGAATTCTTGACTCACGGCTAGTGCTTTTTATCAATTCCTGCTAGTAATTCTTACATGTTTCAGAAGCACTAATGGAAACTTTGACAAAATAGACTCCCTTTGCAGCTACAAATGATGAATTTATAAAAGTGGTCCCATATTTTTCACCGAGGACCATTACTTAATACCACAGACCACATTAATATGTTAAAATTCACTGTTCACTGACTAATGCTATTTTTTTAGCCTCCGGTTCAAATAGAGCCATGTTCTACTATCATTGATGCAACGAAACCAGGATATGTATGCCCACAAACGGAACTAGTTTATTCAAGAGAAGACATGAGTGAGGACTGCCTAAATTTGAATATTTTTACACCAGCTAATAATAGTTTGACAAAGTTTCTTCCGGTAATATTCTATATCCACGGAGGTAAATTTGCCTACTCATCAGGAAATCGTGAACCTGTATATGGTCCAGAATTGCTAATTCTAAATGAGGTTGTCGTTGTAACTGTTAATTATAGGTAAAGTAATATTTTAAACACATTTCATTTTGAAATTTCAAGGTACATAAAATTATTTATTTAACAATAAATATTTGGTTACAGACTAGGTGCGTTAGGTTTTCTTTCCATGTGCAACCAAGAAGCATCTGGTAATGCTGGGTTGAAAGATGTAATCTTGGCTCTAAAGATAGTTCGCGAAAATATTTGGAGATTTGGAGGAGATTCTCAGAAAATCACCATTATGGGAATTGAAGCGGGCGCTGTAATGGCTGAATTGTTAATGTTAACGAAAGAAGCTACTGGTTTATTTCAAAGTGTCATTCTTCATGGTGGAAGTGTTCTTAGCCAAGAGTTTATGCAACTTAATCCGAGAGAAAATGCTTTGTTATTGGGTCGAGAGCTTGGTTTAGATTGTTCAAATGACAAAATACTGTTGAATGAGTTGAAGAAAGTTGACACATTTGATATGATTGAAGCCCAGGAAGCTATACAGCGAAAAGATCCACAAAGGGGTTTCCGTCAATTCAGGCCATTTAAACCTGTAGTTGAAATAGAGTGTGAAAATGCTGTTTTAACAAGACCACCTTTAGAATTGATCAGAGAAGGTGCAATATGTGACGTGCCAATAATGATTGGCTTTAATGATCAAGAAGGCGTTGAAATGTTCACATTCCTTGAAAGAGAACCGGAACTAATTGACCGATTAAATGAAAATTGTGATCTATTAATTCCCGAAGATATAAAATATCCCTATGGTTCCTTAGCACGTAAAAGTTTAGCAAATTATATTAGAGAGTTTTATTTTAATGGAACAGATATATCTTTTACGAAAGTCCAAAACTACGTTAATTTAATATCTGACACGCGGTATACTTTCTCAATTGATTATTTAGTACAACTATTCAAAGAAAAAAAGAAGTCACCCGTATATTATTATATTTTTGGAGCTGATACAGAATTAAATATTTTCAAAATATTATTCAACATAACATATCCTGGTGCAGCTCATTCTGACAACATTGGTTATATTTTTCTTGCATTGCTCACAAAACCTAGATATCAATGTCTAGATAAGGCAACAAAACGTATACAGACCAATGTATTGCTCAATTTGAAAAACTTTGTGTATAATGGGTAAGTCGTATTGCGTTATCATGAATAATTTTATTTTTGTAACAATATTCTTATGTTCAAGGCATATTTACATAATTATAATCAACGAATTACTCGTTTTTTGTTTGACGTTTTGAGTTAATTAAACTGTTAGTATAATAAGTTGATTCTCTAATAAGTAATTATTTTATGCTTTTTGTAATGTTTAACATCTATGATTTATTTTTCAGGTGCCCTGACCAAAATGTCAACTTTTGGCCCGAGACTGGACCGAACCGTTATCATATTTTTCGTGATTACGAGGTTACTCCAATCTTCCGCAGCCCGCTTCCAAAAAGAATAGGATTTTGGAGATCAGTTTATGAAAATTATTTCAATTCAAAATATGACACTGCCAACTTCTGTTACAATCGATAACATTCAGTAAATTATGAATTATTGATAATACATTAATTATGTGATTAAAAATGAAAATTTCATGATCATGCTGGTATGAGATGTATTGTTATAATAAAGTTATATTAAATATAAATAATCTTGCAATTTTACGATATTTTTTTTTCTGCACGGTATTTACTTCTACGTAATACCTACCTGTGTGTATGCTTATCACACAAAATTAACTGCATCATTGATTACTGAATAAATTTGACCAGTGTTCCACTGAACTTACAATTCTTTAAAACTAGTACAGACTTGAGAAATTCCAAAACAACGAATTTTAAACTTGCGAAAAGGATTTGATAACTATTTTACACGCCTTTTTTTAAATAAAATATTTTTTTTATTTACACTATTATTAATTTATATTTATTGAAAGTTTTAACATAATTCTTAATTTAAATTTATTAAAACTTATTTTCTATTTTTTTAGTTCGGTTTTCTATAAAAAGCGTGTTTTTTAGTTTTTTTAAACTATTATTTATTA
This sequence comes from Hesperia comma, assembly GCA_905404135.1. Taxonomy (NCBI): domain Eukaryota; kingdom Metazoa; phylum Arthropoda; class Insecta; order Lepidoptera; family Hesperiidae; genus Hesperia; species Hesperia comma. The sequence continues at coordinate 5,739,037 of FR990020.1, forward strand.
TATTGGAAAGCTGTTTAGCTACAGTCTAACGACTTCTGCTGAATATTTTTTTTAAGTTCTCTGTTCTTGTCGATGTTTAAGGTACGTTATTTTTTATGGAAAGTTAATTATTTTAAATAACTTCCAAAAAACTGCATCGTTCAATTCCATACACTAATCAGATTTTCTACTTAAAAAGCGGAGGTCCTAGGAATACTGCTGACGTATTTTAAGAAAACGCCCATGATATCAATCTATGGAAATTGACGGAATCCTCAGATTAATTTTACATTTTTAATTTTCATGTATCTATTTTTAATAAATTGAATTGTGAGTTTGAGGGACACGCATATATCGCGCGGATTCAGAGCCTAAAGTAAATGACACAACACCGGAACTTATTCTTGAATCCTCGGAGGCTTCTAACCGCAACGTAAGCGATGGTAGCGCGGAGTGCTCTGCAACACCCATTCAGGGCGTTTCTACAGCAGATGGGGAGGAGGATGGCTCCGAAGACGAATTTTTGGATCCAGTCGATCAGTCTGACACTGCTGATGCTGAACCTGAATTTGTACGCCGGTATCCGATTAGGTCCACGAGAAACATTGTTAATTATAAATGTTAAAATAGTTATTTTGAATTTAGTCGTGGAGGGATGTGATATATGTATGAACCTCTTTGCTATTGTAAGTAGTTTGACAACGTACGATATACGTTTCGATGAAAAGCAATAATGCTGTCTGTCAATATAGAATAACCAGAGGACTATTAGTAAACCCAACTTAAGAATGAAACGAAAGAGGCGCTGTCGGACGCATTTGACATTCATTTGACCAATCATTGCACACTAGTGATTGACAGATGAATGACCACAACGTACTTATGAATGAATTTTCGTTAGTTCCAATTTTTGCCATTTCAGAGATAAGTTGGGCGCACTGTAGAACTATATTTGTTGTTTTATTTCAATATCTTCCCAAAATACATGATAACCTATTAAGTATTGTAATATTATTGTGTTCTATTTCAATAAAATTATTCCGTTATTTTACCATAACATTTTTTCTGCATAATACTTACTTGTATGTAATATTAGTCACCCTTTCCGCACCAAATTATTAATAGTAGCTAGCAAAACAATTTTTTTTGTAATTATAGCAGAGGTTTGGGAAGAGTTCAATCTTGCATAACTAATATACCTCCATCGCCTTCTTTCTCCGCTCCTATTGTTGTAGCGCGATGTTATTATAGCCTTACTCAGTAAATGGACTAAGTATTAAACAAAAAATATTTTTTCAATTCAAACCAGTAGTTCCTATGATTAGCGCGTTCAAACAAATAAACTGTTCGGCTTTAAAAACATACATATATTTATAGATATGCCTAAATTATAATTTAATTTCTATTAATTATGAAAATTCGTTTTTAAAATATTAAAAATGTGTATTATGTGTAATATATAGGCTACATTAAAAAAACAACCCCTAAAGGATTTAAACAGTGAATTAATAATATTTTTATTGTAAACCACTAAACAGATTTCGATGAATTTTCTCCGAAAGATAGTTTGATGACGCAAGGTCAAACATAGGCTATCTATTTTTTTCAAAAACTAATCCTTGAGGGGCTGAAATATGGAATGAAAATGAAAAATCTAAACCGCTTTGTCGATTGTAATGAATTTTGGAATAAATATTGATAACCCAGGACTTAACATTATAATGCTACTTTTCTTTAAAAATTCAGCACAAACCTTGGGTTTGGAATAGGGGATGATAATTTGTATCACTTAGTAAGTATATAAAACAACGCACGGCCGATGTTACTGCAAGCAAAAATGTGAAATTTGGCAAATAATTATAGAAAATTTAAGAGTGTGTAAGAGAAATCCTCCCGTTCCCCAATATAAACGAATTACACGCGAGCTTCAAACAATTACTAACTGGGGTATATTACTAACATTAAGTAATTGTAACAGGACACAGGACTAACCATCAACGATCCCTTTGTAACGAGAGGTGTAAAGACGTAATTAATCAACTAACCAACTAATATTCTAACACTAACACCATCTGTGGGCTAGAATAACCATTCTAGTCCCTAAATTGAGTCTTATTCTAGGTCGGTAACAGTTATCATGGGCGATGACGGAAGGTGGTGCTGCATGCACAATGTGAATCGTTTACTAGAATGAAACATAATCTAGTCGTATGCCATTGAGGGAACTATCCCTTATCCGAATTATTTATCCGAATTTACTAGCCTATATGGAATTTTGTAGGTTTCATATAAAAATTTTGTCAAGGGCTGTGATTAGATAAAGCAAATATGAGAGAGCAGCAGAATAATAAAGTAATCAGGGTTTTTGGATGAAAGGATCTAGCTAGGCTTCATTATTAGAAAACATCCTTTTCGATGTGATAAAATCATTGAGATACTATGTTATACATCAATGGATAAAATACAAAAATTGTACCTACTATGAGAATGACAACACATTAATAATTAGAATGCCAATGGTGTTATTTTTGTTACCAAGGAAATGTATACTAGGGTTGACTATTTTACAAAATTTTACAAATAAACAAAATCTAGGGCTGTTGCTCCTACATCATAATAGATTTCTAAAAAAAATTTTGCTTGCAGCTTTGCTGGGTAAAGCTTGGTCCCCACCGGATATTAGTACTTTAATCAATACACAATATAAAACCGAAAACATTTAATTAACAAGTGTTATAATAATGGACAAATTTTACCACACAACTAACGTACATTATTTAAATATCACCAAATTCGTCGTGTTCTTCATAGCGGCGGCGTCTATATTCGTAATACTTTTCATACTGTTTGTACCAGAATTCAAGTCTCTTCTGCAATGGTGGTTCCTTCACGTTGATAATTGTATCGTCAACTACCACATGGTTTCGATTTGGACCGGATTCAATCCACTGGAAGATTTCATTTTCTGTAGGTGTTGGATTCCTGTAATAAAATAAATAAATACAAAAACATGAATAATATTAAAAAATGAATGGTCATTAAGTTGTTAAAAATATTAGAAAAAAATATATTATGAAAATATTTAGGCTGTGCAAACTTTCGATTAGCACAGAAATAGATTACTTTAGCATATATTTATGTTAAATGTACGTCAAAATAATTAATGTTATACGTACCCGAAAATAGTAAAATTCTTTATCATAGATAGAGATTTCTCCAATACACTTTTTGTTCTAGACTTAAGATTTGGTAAAATATTTTTAGTTACATTTGTAAGAAAAACGTAACCTAACTCGTCCCCACGGCCAGCTCCAGGTTGTATTATACCATTCCGTATTTTTCCCCAGTTAAGTTGACCATCAAATTTAAAGACATAATAGTATACAGCAGAATTAATCTTTAGACTCTTATATAGTTTTATCCAATAGTCTATGCTAAAAGCGTAAGCAGTATCTGTTATCAAATTGATGTAGTTTTGAACATTGTGAATATTGATATTTTTTCCACCGAAATAATGCTCTCGTATCGATCTAGCTAGGTACTTACTGTCTCGTGATCCAATAGGATAATTTATATTAGGTGGAATACAAAGTTCAAAGTTTTCGTTTAAACTATCTACTACTCTTGGATTGTTTTTAAGAACACTGAATATTTCAAATCCTTCCTGATCATTAAACCCCGTAAGAATAGGTATTTTCTGTATTAAACCTTCTGTTCGTATTATATCCAATGGGTTTCTAGTTATAAATGCACTGGATGATGGTTTTTCAATTACAGGTGAGAAGTAATTTATTACAATAAACGCTCTACGAGGATCATTATTGATTAAAGTTGTTTCCGCTTCAACGATTTTAAATGGATCAATTTCTTTTAATTTCTTTATACAACAATTATCATTACATTTTATACCAAGCTGATTTGCTAGTTTATAGACATTCTCTTTTGGATTTATTTGAAGAGATCTATAACTTAAAGCACTCCCAGAAAGTATAATTGCACTAGAGAAAATACCAGAAGTTTGGGGTGTAAGTAACATGTAGTGGGCCAAAGCACCACCCACACCCCATCCTAATAAAGATATCCGATTCGGGTCTCCTTTAAATTTTTCAATATTGCTCTTAACCCATTTGCTAGCTAAAAGAATATCTTTTAAACCTGCGTTCCCTGATGCAAGAGTGTCCCCAAAAGCTAAAAACCCTAAAGCACCCAGTCTGAAATAAAAAAAATCGGCGATTAGTATGTTCAATTGTTAATTTATATTAAAAATTAAGTAAATGTTATAAATATTCTCGATTCGGATGAGTGCCTACTAAATGTATGTAAAAGCGTGATAATTAATTGCTGATGACCAAGGGTGACCGGTGCCCCGTGACCAATTTCTACGGAGCATTATACTGAATTTTGAGCCATTGAGATTTTACTTTCCTACCTTCACTCTCCGAAATAATTTTACCTGTAATTTGTGGTGACTACGATGATTCCTTTTTCCAACAACAATTGAGGACCATTTATTGGCTCGGGGTTTCCACTATTATATATGTAATAGCCGCCATGGACGACAAAAACAACAGGACGTGGATTAATTGAATGTTTAACAGGGACGTAAATGTTTAAGAATAGACAGCTTTCGTTCATCTCTGATCTTTTGTGCATATATTCAGTTTGAGGGCAGACTGGTCCAGGTGCGTATGCTTTGAGAACGTGTTTCCATGGTTCAACTGGGACTGGAGGCTGAAATGTTACATAATTTGCATTTGTGTACAACTTGTATTTACATAATATAGCATTAAAAGCTTCTGTACAATTCTAAATTACCAAGTTAGTAATCATAATACCTATTTGAATAATTTTAAAGGATTAGATTTATTTTGAGATGTCGTAAAGTTAACAGATATTTTGATATAATTTTATGTCGAAGAAATTTTAAGTATTCAGTTAAAATTATTTGCAAGATGCAAATTAAGGCAGCAAACCCTTGCAGCACTACCCTTCCGCTGCCGCTTATGACGGCATGATAACGGACTTAGAACTAGAACAAGACTCAAATTAGAAACTACGATGGTAAGTCCAGACAAATGGTATTAGAGTGTATACAAATAATTTGATATTTTGTTAATAAGTTTGAGGACAGAGACTAAGTGATAGTTAGCTAGTTGATGTTAGTAATAGTCCAGTTAATAATTGTTAGTATGAGTCTCGTTCTAATTCGGTCACAGATGCGTTGCTACTCCTGAGGACTGAGACGGTCGCTTTAAAACAACTATATCCAGCTGCACGCTTTTCCATTCCGAACACAATAATTGCTATTGAAACAATTATTTTCATGAGTAAAAATCTTAATAAGTACCGTGACCGTCGGTGGTACTTCCCCAGATGAACTCCTAAGCTCTTACCATCTATGAAGTGTATTTTTAAATAAATTAATTTATAGCTATATTAAGGCTATTTAGCGTGCTATTTGGCTGTGTTTATCATAACATTGCAATTTGCTTGACTTTTATGCAATTTATTAAATTAATAAGACTTCTTTTGGGTGTTACCATTCCAATCGATCGACGTCGACTAATCGATTCCACCATCGATCGATGCCGTCGATTGACGATCGATCGATTGGTCTGGTAACACCCTTAAGTTGATGAAAATTACTTCCGCTACATACATACTAAAACTACATACCTACATACATAATAAATCATAAAAGTAACAAAAATCTCTTACCATGAAACGTAAGTCACCAACTGGGGGCTTGCCGAAAGGAATGCCTAAATAGGAGTAATAAGGCGTATTTCCGTTGGCATTATATTTACCTAACACCCGTCCACTAGTAGTTCGAATCAATGTACATTTAGTCGACAAAAATGCATGGCTTAAACAAAATATCTGGAGTGCAATATGTTTTATGAACATTATAATAGCAAACAGCTAGATCGTTTGACTCTGCTGTTTAAATTAACATCAATTTATACGACGACGGTATTCCTATCCAGTCGCATAAAGTGAATTGATATAAGTTATCTATTGCAGACATCATTTTGTTTTTTGTATAACTACTACTGATTACAACAATTTATACATAATTGACAATTTAATCATCTAGCTAGATACTGCTTATACAAATACAACTGTTATACCTTCCAAATTAAAATGCACGAGTCATAAAAGTACCTACGTAATATATAACTTTTAACAAAAAAAAAAGAATTTAACAGCGTCTGCTAACAAAACGATGAAATGAGAACATTACCTATACCTATGTTTTATTAGGGATAACTCGAAAAATAGTCATCATATATATCGTTCAAAATATACTACACAAAACACGCCACACTACACGACAATCGACACACTACACGATAAGTACGCTTTCGAATTTTGAATGAAATATCAAAATAGGCTTATAAAATAGTCACAACAGCCGAATTGAGAACCTGTTTTTTGAACTTGGTTACAAATTGTCTCATTTAATTGAAAAAAATATACGGACAAAATGGGGTACATTTGATAGCCTAAAAAACAAATAATTTTAACCTTCTGCGACTGACGTGGTAGTCTGACAGACACCACAAAATCGAAAAACTCGTATTGCAACGTTATTTTTTAATTATTGACTCCAACGCTCCCAGTACCTTCCTGTCATGGGCTTTAGTCTGTTTTTTTGTGCTGCTTGCAGTTATATCGTGCATATTCACCCGTAGGCGAGGAAATGTGTCCACGAGACTACCACGTCAGTATTTAGGTCAGTGTCTGACAGACAATCACCTCAGTAAAATTGTTATAAATTCATAGTGTCTCCTAAACAACATGGCAGTAAAGTTAGTCTACTAATTATAATTTATTGTTTGTTTTTAATTATTATAACAACTTATATTCTCACAGATCCAAAAAGACGTCGAAATTAATCTTTTTGAACCAAGACTAGCGTAAAATAATGGTTGTAGGATGAGGAAGAGCTTGAGTCTAGTGATTTAGAGAATGGCCAAATTTTTTAAGGCATAAAGGAATTTTTGGAACTTGATAAATTATAGGACAAAGAAAAGCAGTAAAAACTACACGAAAAAGCCTAACATGTACCTACCAGGCACTGAAAAACTTGGCCCCGAAAACTTCCAACAAGTCATCAAAATATTACATAATATTATTTATTATCACTACATAGTATAAAACAAAGTCGCTATTTTTGTCCGTCTGTTTGTTTGTCTGTTTGTCTGTATGCTTAAATCTTTAAAATTACGCAACGGATTTTGATGCGGTTTTTTGTTATAGGTAGAGTGATTCAAGAGGCAGGTTTTTATGTATAATACATGCATATATTCCCACGAGAACGGGATCCACGCGGGTGAAACCGCGGGCGGTCCGCTAGTTCATAATATACTAGAAACCAGTCAAATTCAGAATGAAAATATGTTATGCGCACACATATTAGGTACATATAGGATTTTTTTTATTGAATATTGAAAGAGAAACAGTGCTGGGTTACATGAATTTACTTAGAGAACCGAGAATGACGGTCAGTACAGTTTTGGATGAAGATCTTGCCCTTCCACCATCAAAAATCATCATCAAATTGAAGAAAATAATGCTACAAATAAAATAGTTAACCAAATATTGTTTTCGATATTATTTGTAGTCAATATCTTCTATATTTTAAGAAAAAAACTGCCAAAAAATTGTGATTTTTGAGGATTTATTACACTTAATTGAACCGTTGAAAATACGTAATTTTTTGCAGTCAGATAGCCAATTGTGTTAACTTTAATAAGTAATTAACGTTAATCTAAAAAGTTTTTACATTGATATTTTTTCAACCTTTTCTTGTTATGTTGATATTAGAAGACTGATTTAGGTCAAGTTGATAAAAGTTGTTTCACTTAAAAAAATTTGTTTAATTTTCCAAAATAATAGTATCAAGTAATTATTTACTTTCTAAGCTTTGCGAAAAATGTGATTGAGTAATTGAAATTACAACGGAATTTCAAAATATCACCTGTTTAAATGGTGTCTGATGGACTACCATGTCAGTAGAATTGTAAAAATTAGCCCACGTCAGTCGCAGAAGGTTAATAATTAACTTAATTTTGAGCCGATAAAAACAGGTTCCATACAATAATGTTTTAGCGTGTATTAACCCAACCAGTTTCCGATATTAGTTTACAACGTGACTTGCATTAGGTACAGCGAATTTTATAAGGAATTTAATTTTATTTTTCTTGTATTAAAAAGTCTGCTTGTAGGTACTTGTTTTTCTCATGTCTCTCCTCATAGAGACAGCGATGAGTTACAGACTTATTATAATACTAGTAAACCCGCCCTCGCTTCGCTTCGGGTAACCAGTTCCTTCAAAAATCTCTATAAATTTTAACAAATTATGTTATTCCGATGTCTAAGCTATATTACTGCAAAGTTTCATGAAAATCCATTCAGTAGTTTTTGCGTGAAAGAGCAACAAACACACACACACACACACTCACTCACATACATCCTTACAAACTTTCGCATTTATAATATTAGTAGGATAGGATAGGATAGGAAGTAGGATATTAGTAGGATAGGATAGGATAGATTTTATTTTATACTTACATGAGCTGATTTCAATGAAAAACTACTTTGTAATTTTAATAATTGTAAGTATTTAGTTTTTTTTTGTAATTAACTTATTTATTTATACGTTCTTGGATTATGAATGTCAATTTACAAAGACTAATGCTGAAAAATAAAAAGATACGAAACGAAATATCAAAAAACCAAATCGTCGACCATGTTGTCTTCCTAACTTATTATTCGCTCTAAACAGAGGGTGCCTCAAACACACCACTTAGACACCAAACAAGGGTGTATTAAGTGTGAGTTAAAATTTAAATTGATTCCACCCTCCCTTAGGAGAAAATTCGAATACTTAGTGCACGGTGTGATGTCAGGCGGGTAACACTCTGTTGTGGGATTCTTTTTCTGTAAATTGGATGCCTCAGGCCGTTTAGTCACTAAAAGAACGGGGAATTGAATGTTGTATACATTTTATGTACATATGTGCAATGATTACACGCTTCATTTGCAAGGGGAACCTGTAAATAAATATGACGAACGCTTGGTCCATGTTTGCTATTTATTGAAACGTATCATTATGTAATTCAAGGGAATCGACGGTATTTTCCAAAGTAGGGCATCTGCAATCTGTACCATTTTTTTGAAGTGGACACTTTTCATGGAAAACGTCGTTGTAAATCTGTAAGAAGAGTTCTTCACAATGTTTCCAAAGTATGACGATCCAAAAGCTTGTAAATCTGTCAAATTTCTCCTTGGCCAATGTATTAAACCGCTGGTGATGGCTAGTGGTAAAAATTTCTTGAGCGTTTCCGTACTTTGGAGAGCCGGAAAACCGTCGTCCCCGGTTGTTATCGATCGATAGCAGTCGTTAAGCCATGTTGTATTTCCAACACTGGGTTGGCCACTTACCCCTTCACCAATCTGCACTGGAGCAGCGGGGTGGAGTAGGTATGCTCTAGGCCTCCTCAGTAATGGGGAGAGACCTGTGCTCAATAATGGGCCATTAATGGGTGGCAGCCATTGCGTTTTAAACTTTGGTCTGTACTCCTCAAATTATGTGTTTCAAGCAGTTGGATACTCACGGGTTCCCATGATGAATTTTATTGGTGCTGTATAAGTGTATTCCTCACAGTCTTGTTGGCATGCTAATTAGCAATACGAATGATAATATTCTGAAAGAAAATTCTTATTATTTATCCGTAGGGTCGTTTACTGCTGTACAGAATTTCGGCAGAAGCGGATGAGATGTAATATAGGTAATGCAAATTTCCTCGAATAAGTATGAACCTCGTTTTATTTTTCCTTTCCTTTATTTCGAGGCTTGGTCTGTGTTGTGAAATGCTTTTACATTGGATTCCCTTACAATATCATTAAATGCGCGAATACTTACCACGTTTTGTGCATAATTGATTTACCTACTTTTAATTATTTTTTTTGGTATGGTAAGGCAAAAAGCAGATACAGGCAAATAGACAGATATGTCCCATGCCCTAGCGGTGATAGCCGTCTGCTTTGAGGATTGGGCAGACAGTGGGCCTTGGGTTCAATGCCGCATGTACCACTTTATTATAATAAGAGTAGTATTTTGCGTAAAATGAAATGAAATGAGTCTTGTGAAATTATAATGAATATTTGCACATCTACTCGTATATAAAAACATTCGTACTTGTTTTTACAAACACTTGAAAGTCAAACAACGCTATCACTTATTGAAGTGATAAATCCCTAGTCAGAGGTCTTTGAAGAAGCGGCAAGAAACTCCCAAGAACTTATTTTTACCTACTCACTGTCACAGAAAACATTTATTATTACTGAAGGCCATATTTCAAACTTAGGTATATGTCCAAGTAGTTTCATATTTGAAATAATCATTCAACCATCACGATTCATGGAACTGTAGTGAAATCCCGGTATCACCTATTTTACCTTCATCAATATGTAACGATCTACATCATACAACAACGTCGAAGACCCTTCAAACATCTGCCCAAATCAATCTTAAATATCGAATTTGCGTCGTAATTCGATATAAAGTTTCCCCAGGAACCGACTCTCTATTACATTCTAACACAATTTGTTTCGAGTTTTCACCTTCCGTCGTTTTCCATGGGTACTTGAGACTTGCAAGGGGTTTGCGAATTTTAATTGCAAATGAGAAAATGAACAACAACCTTTTCGATAAACTTGTGAGTAAGTTATGCGGCTACAGGTCCATGCGTTGAAGCGTGCTACCAAGAATACCATTTGTAATAATATCTATTTATTTAACAGAAACATCAACGTCTTATCATTGCACAAAGTTTATAATTCTACAAATAAAATATTCATACCTATTTATATTCAGTTATACAGCTCGTTACAAATATATCCTATTACAGGTTCAAATGCTGACTTCCCCTACTCATGCAATGTAACACACAACTTAAGAACTATATCGAAACAATTAAAAAAAGACGTGTGGCACTCGGAGACTGCCGCGGTAAAGCTATTGCATATCATTATATATAAATTAACAAAACAAAAAATAATACTGCATTTGTGATAATAATAATAAAATGAATGTATATAGAGTAATAACTCATTTTCTTTCACTATTTTTTCGTGACTTTCTTCATTAATAAATGCACTTTGTTTATTCATATTTAAAATACTTTGTAGGTACACAAATTATACGAGTACAGATATTCACTGTTTTGCAGTGTTTCATAGGCAATATCACTGAAAGAGACGCATAATAATGACGTAAGCCTAATTGTTATACCGCCAACAGACTCACGCGAGAAGTCTCGAAGAGAAATCTTGCCGCGAATTTGCGCGAGAACCGAGAAAGCATCTACACTCATGCGACCTTCTCATTCGCATCCTCGATCGTCATCCGGAATGGACGTCAGTGCAGCGGCTTTGGTTTTGTGTGCATTAATATACTATAATCTTGTGAATACTAAAATAAGAAATAAATTAATATAAGTACTAAAATAATAATAATAATTGGTAACCACAGACAGTAGATAATTTTAACTAGAAATGTAAATTTTAAATACAAAAACACACAACGGTCCCACTGAGACCGAACGAGAATGTGAATACGGTTCTCTTTTCTCGCCCGAGAAACCCTTTGAAGCGGGCAAAAATACCGACACCGATCCGAGCACAGGCGAGCCCGAGAACGAGACTGCGAGAAACCGATCACATTCACGCTTCTCGGGTGTTCTCGGGGGTTCTCGGCGTGAGTTTGTAGCCGCTATTAAGAACACGTACATCATAACGTCACATTATAGGTGCAAGACATTTTAATCTTTATTAGAAACGGATAATGCATTAATTTGTGCAAAGAAGATTTAAATATTCTGAACAAAAGCATAAGAACTATTTCAGTTGACAAAATAATTCTTTTTAAAAAGAAAATTGACATTTGACATTTAAGTCGCACAACGATCTTTTGGCGCGTGAATGACGTGTGGGTGACAGAGACAGTGCCTTACAGTTTGCCTTGCCTGTATGGCACTGTCTCTATCACCCTCAAGTCATTAATATAGTGTCATTATTTTATGTCATGTTATTATTTTGTATGTTTTAAATCTAAATACGCGATAATTCGACTATTATGAATCATTGAGATATTATGTACTATTATGAATACATGTTGTCGATTCCAACGCCTTATTTAATCCAGATCTACATGTAATTATTCTTAAAACACCGAACCGACGGGGCGAAAATCAAATGTTTGACAGGTAAGATTTGTATGGGAAATTAAAATTTTCATTTTTAGTATTTTGCTCACAATTTTTCATATTTTCTCATCGCTGCAACCTTCCCTGAACTTCCACGAATATTTCAAGACTAAAATTAGCCAAATCGGTTTAGCCGTTATAAAGTAAAAGTTAGTTAACTCAGTTAAAAGTTCTGGTATTTATCGATGTGTGGGTGCATAGACATAGTAACTATGTCTGTGTGTAGGGTGTAATAAATTTTCGTTACGAAATTTTTGCATTCGGTCCCCGCGCCCAAGGCCGCGATAAAAGCTATGCAATAGCTTAAAAGAACAAATAAATTAGCACAAATCATACACTAGTACAGATGTACGCCTCATACACTGCGTGCTCGAGCAACGCACACAGACACCATTCACAGTTACGAAACATTGTTCAATAGTGGTTCAAAGTGGTCCCATATTTCGTGTCCGAGAATGACTATGTGAGCGTGCAATATTTGGAGCTTTACATCTGTACTAGTGAATAATTTGTGGTATAAGGTTGAATCTATATGTAACATTAATGTAATAATATGTAAATGATCTTAAACACCCTGAACTCTAACAATCCAACTTTGACAAGTGTTATACACATCATACACGATTCACATTATGCAAGTAGATTCATGCCCAACAGTGGAACACTTATGGAAGACGAAAAAGAAATGACCATAGGATTTAAATATCTTTTTACATGTAATGTGTGACTATGTGTGACCTCACTAGTCAATTCGTAGGCACAGTTACTACCAATCAGGCTGCTACCAATCAGCCTTCAATGATGATTATAGCAAACATTTATTTTACTATGATTAATCCTCTTCATTACGATAGAATTAAAATTCCAACTTGGCACTTAAGCTTTTTACGAACCCTTTAAGTGCATACTTATTAATTAATTAATTTCCCGGGCCTAACCCGTAATCCCGTAATGAACTTAAAATTCCTTTTTGTACTGCTCAACTTCGAAGAATAAAAGTCGAGGTTTTCACATGAAATAATAATTGCGTTGCTTCGTCGTGTTTCAATATAACGGTGAAATGAAAAGCGTTAGGTATATCTACGTCACTTGGGCTACGTCATCCTAAGACCGGTTGATCCATGGATAGTAGTGGTGTACGAGGGCGCTGAAAGTGATAGCATGTATAAAGATATTTCTATTGATAAATAGATATTATATTTATACAGCGTTTTAATTGTTTCCTACATAAGTTCTAGTTTTCCGCACCTGGATTGAGATACACTGCAAATTGACCGCGAGAATAAAAATTTCAAAAGTAAATTTTGCTTACAATACACTTTGTTACTTTTTAGGGACATCACCATTTATTCGAAATAATATTTAGACGCGATCTTTTAAACTGGCATAAGATTTCTGAACAGATTAAAATAAAACCAACGTAGAATGTTACATGAGTGAAGTTTCGAACATTTGAAAACTGAATTTTCTCAGAAACATTTTCTTAAAACTAGTGAGTGTACTAGTCATAAAGGAACGTTGATGAAATAGCACTTAGAGAGTGGAAATATAAAAGTTTAGTTATTTTGTCGAGTACTCACGATGTTTTGTGAAGGAATCGAATGAACACGTCACGTCGAAGCCAAATGGATTGGATGTCACTTCAAAAGCGGCTATGAGAAGTCGCTCTCCGGATGAGACAAGATAGATATTGTTGCCACGTTGCCTAGAATAGCTTCACGAGCTTGTGTTTCGAAATGACACAAACAAAATGTTCTTCTTTTCTTCTTCTTTATGTTTGACGACTCTGTAGCCTAGTTGGTAACGACGATCCTGCCTGCGACGCGAGGGGTCCCGGGTTCGATTCCCGGCCGGGGCAGATATTCGTGTGGCAGATAAATGTTTGTACTCGGGTCATGGGTGTAATTGTAATGTGTTATACGTGTAGTCCATGCCACCCGCGACACAGGTACCTAGTAACCTACTGCGGGGGTATGAGTATGTTAGCATTTTATTCTTCTTGGTTGACCCTTAGGAAATATAATGATATACTTTATGATTATCAACACATGTTTTAGTTAAGTATACTATTAGAAGGAAATGTTCGCGTCGTCGTGCCGCCGCTGATTGGTTCGTTCGTTCTTTACTAAGCTATGTTATACAGATTAGATGACCAGTCGATGGTAAATAACCACCATATCTCACGGAAATCAACATGGGCATCACCCAAGTATTTCCAGCCAAGTAAGGAGAAAAAGGAAAGCTTAAATCAATTCTTCTTTCGAGATTCTCCAATAATTTACAATCAATGGGTCGGTGATACTTTAGTGTTAAGGAATTCGAGAGCCGACATTGATCACTTGTCATCATCAGGGTTGTGACCGTTCGTCGGATATTGACATAAAAAGGACAATTTCCATAGACTACAAATAGAACACTTACCCTAACAAGGGCTCCCGGAATGCGACGGTGTTAATTTTTTGTTGAACGCGAAGGCTTTTAGGGGACAATGATTAATAGTCGAACGTAGGACATGTATCTCTCTTTTTGCGTCCACCCAATCTAAAATGATCCCTTTTACACATATGTATGAGTTTGAAATCCCACGAAGGCTTTTTAGGGTGTTGTGGGTCGCTTTAGTCTGGACTAATAGTTTTTTCAGAGTGTGCATAAAAAAGAAACGAACGGAATTCGCATGTGTCACTACTGCCTTATGTGTGCCTACAATTTGTTTTAAATTTTATCGATTATATTTAACAGAACGTGTTGTTTTTTATTATGATTAAAAATTTATTGATTCGAGGTTAGGTAGGAAGAACTGATTAATTTAGTTAACGTTGTCCATATCGTGGGAGCTCGAGTGTTCACATCATCGGATATTCAAAATACTATGCACATGAGCTTGCAGTAATGTCTTTCTAAGTTCACACGGGAGCTCTCGTTGCATGTTGATATTGAAATATTGAAGCGCTCATAACCTTGAGGCTTGTGTCGATCCTAAGTAATCGAAAAAGTTAAGCAATTGCGGGCGCAGTCGGAAGTTGGCTGGGTGACCGCTAATCGCATTTCTTGAGTGCTTCCGTGCTTCGGAGGGCACGTGAAATCATTGGTCACGGTTATTGTCGATAGATAGTAGTCATTAAGCCATATCGGAAGCCTTTCGGGCGGCATAAAAACTCCGATATTGGGTTAGTCACTAATCCACACTGGAGCAGCGTGATTGAACATTCTCTAGGATTTCTTAATGATAAGGAGGTTTCCTTATCATTGAGAAAGGATTAAGGCTCAGTTGAAGGACATATAGGTTGAAGCCGAATGTTTGCCTATTTCGATGCAATCATGTAGCCAATTACGCCGGATACCTCGTTTCGTTCTGGAACAATAACCTTTGCTGTATTCATTTGTACTACATACTCAATTAGAAAAATGTAATGCCATTTTCCAAAGCAAAGCAAACGAGACTGGAAGTTGAGCCTACAAAGGCCTAACCAACAATACGAAGAAGAAAAACCAATAACACAATCCTAAACATATAAAGTTTACGTTCAACTCACCGCAACTTTTAATTTCAAAAGCAGCGTATAAACATTGCTACTATTTATAACAAAAAATAAACAGAAGTGTTTCATAAAACCAAGCGAAATAAACATTTCATTACGAAAAGAAAACACAGTTAATGCTCCGCAAAAAGGGAAAACGTTATACCTTTCGTGCCCATTAAAACACGAAGATAAGCCCTGACAATGCTGTCAACTCATACATCGTTAATTTCGCAGGAACCTCAATTTTTTATTGTGCGTAATTTTTCTTTAGCTCCGAAATATATTAGATACCTACTGAGACACGAACCGCAGAGAACACATTTATCTTTCTGTTGGAGGAAGTAAAACTACTTAGCGTAGTGTTACCCTTTTGCTCTTTTGTGTAAATAATATTTTTAGTTAGCGAAAATAAATTAAGCAAGTCCTATCTTTCTTCTTGGCTATTACGAAAGTCCATATTTAGCGCTGTCCACTTACGATAAAGCGGCCTTGCTCGTTTTCCGGCTCTTCTCCTAAAATAATCAGTTAAAATTTGCAACCTAACTCATAATTTACTTTTTACCAAAGCTGTAAAAATAGATGTGGGTGTAAACAACAGCCTTGGGAAACAGTCGTTATCCTATAACTAGAACGATGCGATGTTTTACCTCTACGCATATTGCACGGCATCATAATATGCTGTTGGGTCCCGGTACTTACGCATGTATAGAGTGCTTAAGGTATGAGATGCGCGCGTCTGTTATCGGGAAGCCTCCGGAGGCTTTGACCCTCCCCTCAGTAAAGTTGCGAGTGCCTCGGAGGGTGCACGCATTTGGGCGGCGTCGCCACTTTCCGCCCACGGCGTATCGGACTATTTTGCCTCGAGAGTTTTCAGTGTTTTCCAGTGGTGTGCAATAACTTAATGTGATACAACTTTTGTGTATACACTGGATTTTTGCGGTAAGTATTTTTTATTATTTTAATTGTGCCAACTTATTATTTAAGTTTATTTTTGAAATTAACATATTTTTTGTTTTGAATATTAATAAAAATATAGAAAAAATCGGCAATGTACCGTATAATGTAATGTAATGTATAATGTAATGTATACCGAAAATTTAAATCAGACCAAATTATATTTATGTCGTAATATAAATATAATTAATATTTTGCCATAATTTCTTCAAGGTTAAAAAATAGATAATATAAAAAGTAAAATACAAAAGGCATTTTTTTTCTCGTCGCTGGCTTTTGAACACACTTGTATCAACAAACTCGGCGCCTAAAAAAACAACATAAATTACTCCGACATGTCCGACAAAGATGTTAGAAATAAAGTAATTTAAATCCATTGTCAATTCCAAGTCTTCACTGTGAACTGTACCAACTAACCATTGTGTGATATTTCTTGAAAAATAGTTGTCAGAGAAATATAGAACTTATCTCTATTGATAGAAGAGCATTTAATATTTGATCCGTGTTACATTTAATGAAAATGATGTTTGTCAAGTAATACAAAGATGAGTGATAAAACAGATAGCGAGCTACAAAAGTCGGTAACAAAAGCATTGAGTATTACAATACTAAACAACGTCCTGTGTAAAGGGTTATAGATTGTAGATAATTTGTGTCCAATTACGGCAAAGGATCTACAATTTACAATGTAAAAATATTATATTTTATTGTATGTATCTGCCGATAAATATGTATTTTTTTTTATTTACAATGCCTATTTACTAATTTAATAAATTTATTTATAATGCCTATTTACTAAAAATACTTGTGCTGTTATAAAAACACTCATAATCATAACACCTTTCTTCTTGTAATTTATATTTGATATTGCTAGCTTTAATGCTGCTTTATAAGTATTCTGATTCTATTGGATAAACAATCATATCGAATAATTACATAACAATGAGTAAGCGACAAAATAAAATTCAGCAAAACTAAAAAGTTTTGCTGAATTTTATATTAGGTTTAGACCCGTGTTCAAGAGGCTTATTTATTCTGTAGCAACCAGTATTCCACTAAACTCTAATTAAGAAAACTTTAATCTCCTCTAATTTCTCAGTAAATATAAAATTAAGTAAGTACGAGTATAAGTAGCTTTTACTAGTGATTCATCTCAACCCATCATGGCCTACAATTGAGCTCGGGTCTCTTCTCAGAATGAGAAGGTTAAGGCCATAGTCCACCACGCTGGCCAAGTGTGGATTGGCGGACTTCACATACCTTTGAGTTTTGCGAACTCTCCGGCATGCAATTTTCCTCACGATGTTTTCCTTCACCGTTTGTAGCAAGTGATATTTAAATGCTTAAAACGCAAATAACTCCGAAAAGTCAGAGATTTGAACCCGGACCCTCCGAATAAGACGCCGAATTCTTAACCACTAGGCTATCACCGCTACACTGATTACTAGTGATTGAGTTTAATGAATTTTTATTAAAACTCAATTACACATCTTACAAATTAGGTTTTAGTTTTCACTACACTTAGATGTATTATAGAAAAAATTGCAATATTATTGATAGTAGTTTCAATATTAACAACCAAGTGCAGTGATATAAGCATTTCGACAGTTCATTAGAAGCTAACGTTTTAGTTGACTCTCAAATAAATAATGTTGTTGGTGTAGAAGTGAAACATTTTTTCAATTTTATTTGTCTGTTTTCACCAGCTAATAATTATATATTATGTCAACTGCAAATAGTTCGGGACTGTGGAGTAAGGTACCTAAGTGTTTCTTTTATACAAAGTAATACGAAAAAGAAGATCTATCCTACATTTTCAATATATTGTCAGCTAGCTACATAATCCCGAGTACATCTTTTGTACATCGTGTACATCTTTAAATAAACCCTTTTTCACATTTTCACGCTATGTGAGGCTTTAACATAAAGTAATCCTGTTGGTGGATATTTTCAGCGCGTCACGTCGCTTCGCTTGGATACCTAAGTCAGGTCATGACTTCGATGTAAATTTTTCTTAAAACTCTACATAAAAAAACGAATACATTAAATCGAGACTTAGTACCTACGTAAAATATGTTTTCGATCATATTAAGAAATAAAATACGAGTAGGTATGGTTTTTCATTAAAACAATTCAGATTAAGTACCGAGTTTCAATTCTGAGGAATTTTATTTTAATAATGGTACAAATTCCAACCCTTTAAGGTATCTATTTTCAAATCTTTTCTCAAAGTCTCTTGAATCAAGCTTTGAACTGACTTTTAATCACTCTAAGAGCTCTATTAAGTAAATTATATTTTAACCTTTTGTAAATCCTGTAATCGCTATAGATAAAGAAAAACTCAAAGCAATCTTACAATTTATATACTTTTATCTAATGTCACAACAAGCAGGCGTATCTATTACGAAATTGCGATTTGATAAATCGCCAAACATTATTATGGGCGGCAAAAGAAATGGACGTACTCAAGCTGAAACGATACTGAAAATGCTGGGTCCTGATAACAAAAAGAGCTTTATATCATCTGTAAAAGGTTGATAATCCTTTGATGTCCATTTTGATAAAATAAACATTATTAACGTATAACGGAAAACATAATGGAACGGATGCTATGATGAAAGCAAGTCTTTTAGTAAATTGACTACGTAATGTGTAGTAAAATAGATAGTAAATTGGGGAAACGAAGACATCATAAACATTAACGTCCTGTTATTATATTAGAATCACAAAAATATTGGTTTTCTATATACTCGTTATGGTTCATTTATGATTTAATGACTTACCGATACAAAAGCAAAGAATCTGATACTATGTTGTGTTACCGAATGTGGGAGTCTTCAAAAAAGAGGTCCCTGTAGCTCGGGACCAGAATACGAGCTTCGGTATCCCCTGCCTGTCGTAAGAGGCGACTAAAAGGGGACTTTCGGGGTTGCGGGCGGCTAGAGTGGGAGCTCGAACCGTCCATCAGCAACCCCGGGAAGGACGACGGTATGTGTGGCCGCATACCGTTGTAAGGCGCTGGCAAGCGATGGGGCCTTAGTCCCTCGCGGGAAGAGCCCGAATATATGGGCGCCGCGCTTGGAGGACTCCGGTTGTGTTCCTTTTGGAGATCCCAGAGTTCTCCACAAGCGCTGAGGAAGGCCACCGGGGGGGTTTTAGTGGGTAAAAATCCCACATCACCCTGTGTCGCTCCCACGGCACCGGGTACCTTTTGAAGGTTTCCCCCTCGTCAACAAAAAAAAAAAAAGGTATATGTCTATGTTTTACATAGTAAGTGCACTCAAAATCAATGACTTCGTCGTGGCTAACCAGCCGAAGGGATGGTTGTCATGTTGTAAAAATATATGTCTAAGTATATTGCCGCGTATGAAGAGTTTTCATTAGTGATCAAATTCACAATCTAATTACCAATTACTACTACAAAGGTAAAAAGTAAATCATCAGTATCTCAGTACAGACAAGCATTTCCAATGAATATACATTCTAATCATCTTTTATTCTTACTGTAATACCTACATATATTATGATCAGTTTATTACAATAATTTGTATTGGAAGTAAATTTCATTATGAACAAGATTAGACATCATAGACTCACCACATATTTTATGCTAATTATATTAATATGATAAGACAATACTGCGCCGATAAATTTTCCCAAAATTTTATCCTTCTTTTTTATTCAACAACAATAAAAAAGATACTTACTATTAAAAATTGCAGCGGCAATCTTTATTACAAGGCTTCTTTATTACAGAATGGCGAGTATGTATAAACTATAAAAATTCGGTGTCTACCATTTGTAATTTCTTATTTTCTTTACTTAACTAATGATGTACCTATATAAAAAATGCAAATGTGTTGAGAGGAAAACATATTCACTTGTCAAACGGTCTTTGATAGAATAAACATAAAAATTTACAAATTCAGATTTCGAATCCACACATGTGAATTATTTTCGAATTTTCCACGGAGCGTGTCGGTAAATTATCAGTTCCTCTTTCTCGGGGTAAGAAAGCTCGCGTGTTAGCCGTGTCTATCCGCCCTACGCTGCACGCGATACCAAAATTTCCTAATACACTCCGCAGATTACACCTAAACTGTTATATTACTTGGGTGTTTTCGCACGATATCCCATCATTGTTCCCAAAGACGTGAAGATGACAATGCGTAAATGAATCCGTATTTATTGCAAATAAAAGAAAAGATAGGAGCGAATAGTTGGAAATTATCTGTAATTTATTTGATAATACATTTTCTTAACAATCCATTCGTGTATTGATTATCCTATTGATTACGGCACTCTCTTTTTATCATTAAGGTTAATTAATCCTTAACGCTGCTCCAGTATTGGTGGAGGATTTAGTGAACAACCCAATTATGAGAAGTTATTATGCCATCTGAAGGCCTCTGTAATGGTCTAACGACTGTTATCTAAGGACAGGTGGGACCAGCGGCTTGCTAGCCCTCCAAGGTACTAGAATGTTCAAGAATTTTTTACCACTTGCGGTTGATCACTTAGGATCGACGCAAGGTTTTAAGAACTCTTCTATGAAAGTCATCAATAATATTAGATATTTAGTATTATTAATACATTCTTCCTTCTTTTCTTTTTCTTGAACTGAAACGTATTGGCGATGCCTTCTTTTGGTGTTTCTGATAGCTATGGGCGTCGGCGACGATGACTATACTTAACATAATATAAATATCTATAGTAATTGAATCATTTATCTCTAAAACTTTAATTTTTTTTAGTAATAATTACTGAACGAAAATTGATTACGATAACAGATTACGAGATATTATCACGTTAATTTGAGCCATAACTTCATAACTTAAGTTAATTAACGTAACATCGTGTTTATTGTGGTAAAGAAAAAATGTAGGTAAATATTAGGGTGGTACTGGATGATGTGTTAATTTAGTCTGTCATGCGATGGGAACAAACAGTTTGGGAAGCGGAGGGTCACTACGAAGGGAATATTCGCATCGCACAACATGACGAGTTCATTTGTCGTTTCGTGGAATCACACGCCCACTAGACTCATGTATGTAATTAACTCACGGATTATTAAATAGCTACACTTTCATGCCGAAGTGCTTCTAAAGGTTCAAAGTACTGAATTTTTGATCGGTAATCGTGACTGTTAAATATTACGAACAGTTTGAGGCATTTGAGGATTTGATAAAGAATTAGGCAGGATTATTTTTTGTTTGCAAGAGAAATTCAAATAATTAAATACTTTTTTATCGATTTAAGGTAGACCTCTAGCATGATCCTTCCGCTGCCGCTTATGACACTTGCGACCGATCTAGAACAAGACTAAAATGTGAATAACAATGTTTAGTTCAGTTTGCAGACGGTGTTACTTAGTAACGTTACATGGTTAGTATGCTAGTAACTTAAAGGAGCAAGGCTAGGACAAGGCTAGTTAGTGAATGTTAGTCCTGTTAGTTATTGTTAGATAGTAATATATTGTTAGCAAGGAACTCTTCTTATTTAGTCATAGATTTGCTACCCTTGAGGACTGAGATGATCGTATCTAAAAAGTGTAACGGGACTAGTCTACAAACAAAAGCAAGGCTTAGGTATCTAAAGCTCGCTCCTTTATCCCTTGATCTAGATGGAGGCTTGACTACTGTTCGAGTTTTCTATTCAGTCATGTTTGTAGCTAAATACAATTTCTGTAAGTAAATCTGATAAAATTTTTCCTATCTAAATATTTCGTCAAAATCAACAGTCTTAGTTTGATATCATACAAAGTAATAGGTGAACATATTGCCGGTTTTAGTTTTAGATCATTCATTATATCGAATATTATTATTATAATGAAATTCCAATGTGTAATTTAAATACCGTGTGAGAATAAATAAATAAAGTAAAAATAAATAAAAATAAGTTAATTATTAACTTTTGAAAATGTCCACCAGTCTGCACTGAAATAGCCCCACGTGGTGGAATATGCTCTCGGTCTCCTCAATTATAACGAGAGACCCGAGATTAATGAGTGGCCATTGAGGCTCCATTTAGACTTTTGGCAAAAGAAGATCTCCTCTCAGGTGAGACGACATGCCTAGGAGATCGCTGGGTCTCAAGTGAATGCTCTCTGGATGTTGTACTCATATAATATATATGCGGGCAATGTATAATTCTTCGATAGCGTGATTTAGGCTTCGGTGAGATCAGCGTTTGACGTGCAAGTGTGCCGTTCCATCTTAGAATAGCAAGCTGAAGATATCGTACAACCGAGTGATAATAACCCAAATTATTATAATGTTATGTTACTTGTATCAGGACATCCATTAGGATCTATTTTTTTAAATATTTGCTGTAAGAGCGGCCACAATAACACGCAATCTTAGGCGGTTAGCCGGAGGAGATTTTTTCAGAAACTAGGGGGTCCTACTCTATCTATTGAGTCACATAAAGAACATAAGGGTAACAGAGTAACATGCCTAATAGTATCTCTTACGAAAAGACAACGCATGATAATTGTGTACAAAAATGTGTACCAACGAACTTTATAAAGTAAATAATAAAGTATACTTCAAAAGCGCCGACAGTACTCGGAAGCGATAATCTATTAGTATCAACTTCAAACACAGCTATCGTGTTTTAACGTTATTATCACCCGTGTTTTACAGCTACGGGTGATAATTGGAAACACACAAAATGCATTACAAAAGGTCAAGGCAACATCAACGGATCGTGAAAGCGGCAATTAGATTAGCGGGAACACTCTACGCCCGTAAATTGTCCAAGCGGTATCTATTCGTAGCGTGAAGGCCGGCCCAGTTGTAAGCTTGTAGGTAACAATATATAAACATTTTTAAAACTGAAAACCTCGATAGACTTTTTTAGACCTAATTTCAGATAGCACTGCCACGCTTAAAAGCAAAATGTCCAAAATTATTTTATTTAGATATTATAGTTATGAGTGTAGTGAGACTGAGAAAGTATTTCAGTGCATGGAATGAGGGTCGCCGTTTTTGTGCTCACCAGCTGGCGCCACCGTCGAGGTGAGGTCTTGCTGTCAAAGCCCGCCCATACATGAAATTCAGACCATTCAGACAAGCGAAAAGTGACAGACAGACCTCCCTTCTCACTAGCGCCTCTAAGGGAAAATTCACACGCGGTTACCCTCATTGTACTTCATTGACTTTTTTGATTTTGACATTGTTAAATTTAATTTATTTAATATTAAAATTACCTGTCAATTGTTTTACTTTACTAAATTTAATTAATTTTGATTTATATTGTATTAATTATTTATACATACCTATAATATTTCATCGCTGTTCATATTGTGGTCGCCAATTAGATATTGTACTTCTATGTGACAATCTGTGACATTATTTCTTATCTGAACTACATTATATAAAGACGGAATATGGTCGATTTAATAGATTTAAAATAAACAAATTCAGCATTTTAAAGTCTCACCGTCGACCTGCAATGTATCTTAATCACAAGGTCGGAAAGTTGGCATTTGTGTGAGATACAGTTGTAACGAATTTCATTACCGAACGCGAACAAAGTATAGGAAAAGCTAGTATCATTATAGTTGCCTCAATCACCAAACAACATAGTCTTATTCAGACTAGGACCTTGAAAGCCGGTTCTTTCTTCTTGTTTCTTACGTGGCTGGCAACACGTTGGTGATTTTTCGATGTTACTAATGTTAGTGGGCAATGGTGACCACTTACTACCACGTAGTTCAACTGATTGTTTTTCGAAAATTCACATAAAACACACCCTGATTTGAATTAAAATTTATTGGTTACCCTTATCTAAACTTTTCCCGAAGCCTACAGTACCTATAGACGCGAGCGAGACGAATTGTCCGGCTAAATTGGGATGTTGTGGTTAATTGTTCTAGTTTAGTATGTAAATTGTGACTCACAGAACCCTTTTTGTTTAAGAAGGTTTGCCTTTCGGTTAATTTACATAGCCGTTTGTTCATTAAAATATACGACTGTACATACATGAGTATTGTGTAAATATATTATCAAGAATTAATATGAATAGTTGAGTGTGTAATATAATATTTTCGTTTTTCATTGTTTAAAGCTTATGAAATAATTATAAATGCAAACGAACGCACGATTTTAAAACCTATTATAATTTTAGGTTAATTTATTTCCAATAACCAAAAGCTGAACTATTGTACTTACACCGAAGTCTTTTAAGGGCCAACCTACTAGTGTGTAGGAGGAATCGGCGCATTCGTACCGAAAACTATTCCACCTCAATTTTTTTATGCGATCCTCTTCAAATTGCCCTCTTAATGATATAAATGCATGTTGCCAGGGCGCAACCCGGTGCCTTTTTTTTAAACCGAAATTTTTTTATCAATTGCAAGGAATTGTTATTTTTCAACCGGACAATTTTTTTTATATTCTTCATTGAAATACCAATAAAAAAGGTCCTATGACTTTTAACGATAAAGTTAATATTTTTAAAGATATGAATTTTTAAAGGTTCGAAAAATCTCAAATTTGGGTACTTTCGTCCCATGAAAAATATATTAAAACAAAAACATAATGTCTAAGTAATATTTTTTTTTAATTCTCTATACAATTGTTAATAATATTGTTAAAAGAGATTTTAAAAAGTTTCATTGTTTATATCTTTTTTTTAATTGTTAATTCCGCGCGCTCACAAGTATGCGTCGCTTACCTGGTACAGTCTAGCACTGTAGGTATATTGCATAGTGCGGAATTGCTAACGCGATACCCTATGCTCTAGCTTAGAAATAAGCTATTCGGGTGGTTGTGATACCACTATACGAACGTGTAGAACTAAGGTTCTGTTCGTCTGCAGTGTAATGCTGTAATCGGGTGGTTGTGATACCACTATACGAACATAGAGAACTACGGTTCTGTTCGTCCACAGTTTAATACTGTTTTCGGGTGGTTGTGTTACCACTATACGAAACGAACGTAGAGAACTACGGTTCTGTTCGTCACAATTTCAATATTGTTTTATTATTTTGGGAATTATAATTAATTGTAACTAGGGTGATTAGTGCGTAAATTAATCTTTTGTAATAACTTTGTAATATCTCTTAAAATAATCTCTTAATAATACCTAATCTCTGTAATATCTCTTACGTGTGTAAAATAAACCTTCATTGTTATTTCGTGACTACTTAATCCCTGCAACATGGGATCTCCTAACCCTGACATACCGCTCTTTTAGCTTGGCTTGCCTCCTGATCCGACATAATCAATAATTTTGTCACAATAACAAACAACGATCTCGAGGTTTTATAGAAAGAGTAACCTTGAAAGAATAAAAAACAAAGAAAAGAATCTTTTTCTTACTTAGACACAATCATACACACACTATGATACATATACGTAAAATTATTTTTATTTAATTCATTTGAATGTTTTTTCTAAACATTCAAGTGCGTACCCAATATATTTCTATTATTTATAAATAATTGTGATTTCAAAAAATAGTCAAATACCATATATCTTATTATTGTTGATATAAATGCAAAAATTACTATGATAATAACAAAAAAGTAATATAAACTGATAAAAAAGTAATTTTAATTACATGTTTCGATTTATGCTTGAATAACTTTTGAAAAATTGATTTCAGAATTTTTTTTATTAAAAACAAATTGTAGACAATTTAATTATTAATAACATTGCTCTCTTTAACAATCTTGATAAAGTTGATAGTTTTTAAGATAAATGATAATTAATGATTCAAGACACAGAGAGGCCGATGCAACGCATGAGTCAGAGACAGACAGCGATACTTAAAGGTAAGCGACGCATACTTGTGAGCGCGCGGAATTAACAATTAAAAAAAGATATAAACAATGAAACTTTTTAAAATCTCTTTTAACAATATTATTAACAATTGTATAGAGAATTAAAAAAAAAATATTACTTAGACATTATGTTTTTGTTTTAATATATTTTTCATGGGACGAAAGTACCCAAATTTGAGATTTTTCGAACCTTTAAAAATTCATATCTTTAAAAATATTAACTTTATCGTTAAAAGTCATAGGACCTTTTTTATTGGTATTTCAATGAAGAATATAAAAAAAAATTGTCCGGTTGAAAAATAACAATTCCTTGCAATTGATAAAAAAATTTCGGTTTAAAAAAAAAGGCACCGGGTTGCGCCCTGGCAACATGCATTTATATCATTAAGAGGGCAATTTGAAGAGGATCGCATAAAAAAATTGAGGTGGAATAGTTTTCGGTACGAATGCGCCGATTCCTCCTACACATGACAGAATAAATCATGATGGCAAAAAGTATTTCAAGAAGCAGTACCTGCACCTTCACTCGAATGTTCGATTAGACATGCACTGCGGTAAAAATATTTTGTCGTCCATTCTACAAAGTACTTTGCATCCTGCATAGCTGGACAGCTCAACCCATAATGCACTTTTAAGAATCGTACACCCAACAATAGGGCAATGATTATGTTATAGTGGTTGTAAAGTAATAAACTTTGAACATTGTCCAAAAGCGACTATTGTTATTTGGAAGTTTTCGTTGCCTTACAAACCTTGCCGGTACTAAATTAAGTTCTTATATCCTCGTATTATGGTTGATATTTAAATGAGTATTGTATTGTTCAGCGCGTGGGGCAGAAGTACCCGGTTAGTGATTTATATTCATCTTTTGTTTTTGGCTGTTTAGCTAACACCAGTATCAATGGTGCACTGTCTCCGAAGGTCGTTATTCTTGCATTGTGCGACCAGTATTGTCTAGAACGACATCGTTAGTAAGTCGGCGGGTGGTCGTACACATTTACATTCTATTGACGACACGATAAATCTTTCCGAGTTCGCGTTATTACCAGAAACGGTTTTGGTAATTGTTTCGATTAGCCTATAACATTTGTATGTAAATTTCTCACGTGTGCAGCGACGGGAATTTTGAAATATTCGGTAGTAGGCGTTCAGAAAGTATGGTGATAATAGAAGCATCGGCTATTGTGAGATTACGTTTTACTACGATTGAAAAAGCTCCATTCAGATACTTTTTTTTTGTCGATTTGGTCCCAAAATCACGTGTCATCCGCTGATATATTGTGTTAAAGACAACAAAGAGAATTTTCGATCGTTTGTCAAAATAAAACAGCCTACACTCGTGTATGGGATGTTGTATTCAACTACGTGTAGCTTAAAATGTCGCTTCGAAGCTTTACTACAATCGAAACATGTAACAAAAGTGAATAAAAAATGGAGCACTAGCCATAAATTGTTGTAAAGTATAATACTGTAACTAACATCTTTACTCTTTTTATCTTTTATTGTCTTGTAAATGTTTCAGAAATAATTTTGTGTCATCTATTTCCTTTTCATTTCAGTAACACTCGAGTAAAGTAATTCCAAAATGTATAAGATAGGTACCTACTGTACTATGCGATGTACTTTTATTTAAATTTTTGGGTCTTCTTTCTGTTAACGTTGTTAAAGTTTCAAGTCTTAGGATAAGACCTTATCTGTACTGATATACTTAAACGCGTTTATTTCTTGAACTATCGCATATCGGCCCCATTTTAATATATCATAGCACGCACGGCTATAAATAGGTATGATATAATTTTTAAAGATGTGAAAAGCTTGGAGGTTACTAGTTTATACATAAAAGTTGGTTTCAACCTTTCATCTGTATAAGTTATTTTATTGCCCATATCAATGCATTTGTGATCGGTTCAAACACTAAATAAAAAGAGTATTGTTGCCGAGGGACCGGTGATCTGATGTCGTCTATTGTACCTTGTCTTTTACAATAACTTGACCATCAAAAATAAGCTTTTGTTGGAAGCAGCTGAACAGTTTTATAGAGGATGTCTGTCGAACCACATTGAGGCATGACTTTGACTAACACTATATCGCTTGAATACCAAAAGTCATTTGACGTTGAGCAAGTCATGCTGATATCTTAGTTATGTTGATAACATAAGGACTAGAATAGTGTACAGGTTTTATGTTTTTATTGCTTTCAATGAATAGGAAGTCGTCAGTAAAATTTGTGTTATGTTTTAGGGTGGTTTCGAACTGAGTTTTCAATGCATTATACGTGTTGACATTATTAGGGAGTTCGAGTTGAGGTTGAATTGATAATTATCTATTCAGAAAAGCCCTAATTCATCTTTTTTGCCGGTATCACAGGTAATTCGCTATATATTATCATCATGATATAAAAAGCTTGCCAGAGGTTTAAACGACCTTTAGAATACGAACAGGTACTACTGACTATAGAAGAAGATCTTACATATTTTCTTCTGTCTACATAATTTATGTATATCTAAACATATAATAAAACTGTAATTGATACTATGTTTGTACACGCTAATCGGGAATGGGGGACGGAATCGAGATTCAGGCGGGAAGAACTCCTATACAAGAACGAAATCGCGGGCACAACTAGTCTCTGAATAAATATGTTTTTGGGCGTTTAGAATACAACAACTGTTGTGTTTTTAGAACTTTAATTTAAGTTTAGCACGAGTACGTTGAGACACCTCATATTCAAGTCATAGTACAAAAAGTATAAAAATGAATTACTTGATGATTTTATACAATGAAGAGGAAAAGGCATTATGCTGTTTGTCTCGACTAAAATATCTTTGACCTATCCTCTGAGCAAAATCATGTAACCCTGGAAACCTTATCTAGTGTGATGAAATCTAAAGATCTTTTAATTATATTGGAGAAATTAAGTACAAAATTTTATTACTGCACATATTATAGAAAACAGATTTTAACACGGAATTTAGTGTATTGAAGTGTGACTCAGTGTGAATAAGTGGACTCGCAATAATTTATTTGGCCGGTTTACCATTTTTAAATGTTAGGTTTGGTTCCAGCCAAATAACCTCTTAGGTTAACGAAGCAAGGAGAGGGACAAATAAAATGTTGTCGAAGTGCCCTCTAAAAGATTTCACGGGCATTCGGCATTAACACTACTACGTTAATGAGGTAGGTAGGGAAACTTTGGAGCGATTCCAAGCTATCTCGTAAACATTCCGGCGAAATGGCCAACGAGCAAAAGGTTTCCTCTATAAAGCCATATCGGAGAATTGATACAAATCGGGCAGTTATATACTTTACGAAACGTATGTTATTAAAAATTTGATTATTTTGTTTACGTTCTTCTGATTTTATGAACTAAGATTAGATACGTACTTACATAATATAATTTTTGTTTTTATTTTACTCTGAGAATAGAAACTAGAGGTATTATATTTAAAAATTGTTGGATTTATAGATATAGAAGGGTTTAGATTTGTAGAAGCGTTTCCACTTATTAGTATTAGCACAGTCCAATACTGTGGTATTGTGCTTACACCCATTGTCGATTATCAAAGGGTCATAAACCAATCGGATAATTTGTACTTTAGTGACAACCGTCGACAATGCTTCGCTAGAACGAGCTCTTTTTACGGCTTTCTATAAAACGCGTCTAATAAAATATTAGACACATCACAAACAAGTGCATAATCCCTCATATAAAATGTTATAGATGGATGCTTAATGAATACCTATATAATAATATTCTCAGAGCTTAAGATGATTATAATTAGTTATTATTTGGAACTTTAACATTTTCCTTTTCCCTTAATGTTCTTGGTATGATGTCTGTCAATTGTATGTGCTTGTATGTTACTTTAATTATCCTATGTATTGTAAAATACAATTTATTATTTTATTTATTAGCTTAGCATCCCTCCATATTTTTTATGTCTTTTGATTTGACCTATGATCAAAGGTTGTCTGGAAGAAATCACTGTCTAGCGATAAGACCGCATTTTGTAAGGGTCTTGTAAAGCTGATGTTATGTTTTCTTGTGTGTGCAATAAAGTGTATTCTATCTATGTTAGGTAGGCCTTATTATCTTACAATGATTATTACACAAACGTAACAAAGGAGCCCATCATAAAACTTATGTAAGTACATACTTATTTTATTTTTAAGTTACTTAACATTTAGGTAAGTGAGATATTATGTATGTACCTACTTAATAATGTAAGTGTAGTTAATAGTTAATGTTATTCACATGTTCCTGTGCTGCAGTATCTAACAGCGAATAAATGTTTTTTCTTTCTTTCTTTCTTTCTTTCTTTCTTTCTTACTTATGTTCAAGAATTTTGTCATCATCTACCACAAAATTTCAAAAGTCAAGCTGGAAGCTGAAGCCTAAAAAATATTCAATGTAAATTAACCCGTTTCATGATGACACATTTTCTTTTCATGGCGGATTGCATTGAATACCATACGGGTCTTTGAAGCCCAAGCTCTATCCAGGCGCAGATTACAAGAGGTGCGCTGTCGTTGATTGTATGAATTTGCATAGTGTTCTCCTCGATTGTGAGACTAGAGCTCCCTGGCGTATTAAAAGCGTACAATCAGCAGTAAAACGGACGTTTCAGAATGGGCAGATTCAAGAGTAAAAAGATTGCAAATTCAGAAGAGAAAAATAATGTAGCATGGCTAAAATATGTATAAAGGTTTATGATATTTGCACACGATCCGATCGCTTTTATTTGTCACATTAATATGTACGATTTCCCAGGGCTTTGTAGATCACTACGTGCTAGGCTACGGTGTAATCATCAGAATTGATTAGCACCAAAAATTATCAAATAAATTATAGATATCCGCACTTCATATATAATTAAAGAAATTATGATTTTGCTTAACTTGTCTTAGGTACCTTTAATGTAGTGGCGTTTTTACGTTTCTATAGACAAAGTTGCGTTACTAAAATTTTAACCGGCTTAAAAAAATGTTTTTGTTGGATATTTTGTTAGATATTCCAAGGGTAATCCCATGATAAGGACACCAGGATCTGATGATACCATCCCAGAGAAATCGAGAGGAAATTGTAGAGGCTACTAGTGGGTTTGTTATTTTTTTCAATAAGTTTTTATAGTACTAAGGCACCACACTTTAATGAAGGTTTGAGGCTATAATTGCTTTTATTTTCTCGTAAATAACAACGCTTTTGTTTTATAATAGGTAAACGAGTAAATTATGACTTTCCAGAGAGTGAGCCATCAGTCTTTGGATTATTATATTTTTCTATTTTATTTGTTGACTGCACGAAGTTTTAATCCAAGACCATACCATTGAGAGAATGTAGAGCGCCAGTTTGAAATAATTTTAGCCGGCTCTAACAATCTGTAAATTCAATTTGATTCTGCCAAAGTGAAAATCACAGAGCGTAGTTTATCGACAATAGTCGTCTGTGACTTCCGAATTTCTGTGCATTGATCCATGAGCTATGGCACCGTTAATGTAGAAGTTGAAATTTAAAATATTTTTTGTAAGAGGTACTTATTTTAAAAGTTAGGCACTGAATTTCCTGTAATTTTGTTGCCATGCAAATACACTGATCGTATCACACCCTTATAAATATCTGCCCCATCTAGATATCGACCTTGCTAGACCACCAGTTGACTGATATAGTACTTGATTGCTAAAAGTACCTACTGCAATAACGACCACAATTCATTGTAGGTAAAAATTAGCACTTCACATTCATAGCCCCATAACAGCATTCCCTTCGTCGTTAGTGCTATTTACAATACACAATGAGAAGCACACACACCCAAACCAAGGAAATAAATTCAAACTCATCCTTCATATTTCCATCTTTCTGGGAATCGAACCATGAACCCTTTGAACGGCAGTCCAGTATGTAAACAATTGCGCTATACGATAGTAACTTGTTTTGTACATTTATGTTTATTAAGTACAGTAAAATCAACTTAAACTTGTAATGAACCGTTGTGTTATTGTGTTATTGTGTGTTATTGTTTGACGACCCGAATGGCGCAATGGTTAACACGCCGATCGCTGTTCCGAGGGTCCTGGGTTCGATTCCTAGCGAGGCGGCAATTTGAATGATGAGTTTAAATTTCCGTTCTCGGTCTGGGTGTGTGTCCTTGTCTTGTGTGTTGTCCAAGGCACCCACGACACAGGGAATCCTAGTGTGGGGCTTTGAGTGTGAAGCGTTATTTATTTATTTATTTAATGAAGACCTTGTAATGGAGGCTCTGGCGGACGCATTGGACCAATCATTGCACGCAATTCGAGAGGGAGTAACTGACAGATGAATGACCACAACGTACTTATGAATGACTTTTTAACATGGCGGCATTTAGTTAAAATTTTTGCCATTTCAGAGATAAGTTGGTGGCACTGTATCTCAGCCCCATGATGTTTGTTTATTGCTAAGTTGGCTATTTTCTGGTTGATCGGTTCCAATTCAATCTGATCGAGAAGTCGTCTTTTGAACCAAACTGCAAACTATATTTCCCGGAAAATCGGGTTATTCGGACCGTCGTTTGCGCGCCAGATGCGAGTTGCAATCGTGCCAATTAGTAAAATACTTTACGGTCTAACCTACATTCATATTGGCAAACTCATGAACGTCAAGAGATTAAGTAAGTGGTTGTTTCAGTGCAGCGTAATGAATGTTTAATAATCCGTCATGATCACAACTTTAATTTTCCAATTGCAGCGCTCATATCTTCTTAATTAATGGTTTTTATTCAAAAATCTAACTTCCTGGTTATATCTGGTTGTTTATTAATTTAAACACAAAATTTTGAAGGCCCGTAACATAGACTTACAAAAAGGACAACAGACTCTGATGAGCGTGCCCAATACCTATGAGATAACAAGAGAATTTACAATTGCAATGTGATTGCAATACGATACAAATTGACCAGTAAATTCTTTCTCGTCATAGAAAAGCCGTTGCGTAATGAAAGAAATTAGATATTATCATTTTGTCTCTTTATTTGTGAGTGCGATAAATGATATCTATACGACTAGTATCACTGATTGTTCTACATCTTTGACCTGTATGATAACAGACTTAATTGATTCAAATCTATAATCCGAAATGGAACATGAAAGCTTAACATATTATCAGGAATATAATTTATTGAATGTCGTTGTCCTTTTTGTTTATTCCGGTCCAATCCTCCAAACGGATCCTTTGCCAGTTTACTATGAACCTAAATAGTCAATAGCTCTTAGCATTAAGTCCGCGTTTTGTACCATTAAGTAGTTATATAAAAAAGTAATTATTATTTTTGCCTTCCATTTTTATGGGTAGTAGTACCTATTTAGTAGCCTATAGTATTTAGTAGCCTATATTTACAATAACTTGTTGAAGCTTATCATGAGCAATGTTAACGGAAATAAAATTAACACGTTTTAAATAACTCAATTGGTCAGAACTCAATTGAACTAACACTACATTTATTCCAATGGTTTCAATTTAAATACACCTTAGTCATTCATACAGTACCTACACACATAATTCGGTTAAGCATTTTGCTTGCTCATCACAGCTCTATTACTCAGTGCCAGTATTAAAAAGTCGCGTCATATTGTCAATTTGTCATTTCACCCGCATCTTATGTTTCAAAATATCATATGGGATAATGGTAACTTCTAAATATGTCATAGTGAAGATGCTTCGACAAGTGTGGTTGGTTCAACTTTGGTTCGACGAGCATATTTTTTTTTATTTCTAACTTTCTTCTTGCTTTCTTTTAGGAAGGTGTGGAGCCGGTTACACTTTTTTAGAGGTGACAATCTTATTAATCAGGAGTAGTATCGCATCTGTGGCCGAATTAGAAAGAGACGCATACTTAAACTAACTGAACTATTACTAACAATAAATTACTATCACTGACAGTCCCTGTCCTCACACTTATTAACAAACTTATAAAGTAATATTCATCTACTGGACTACCCATCCTAGTCCCTAAATTGAGTCTTGTGCTAAGTCGGTCACAGTTATCATGGGCGGCAGCGGAAGGGCGGTGCTGCATGCTACCTCAATTCCATAACAAAGCTAAATTGTTAGTTCACAGGGAAGTAAACTAACAATTTAGATTAACAAGGAACTAACAAAGTAAACTATCAATTTAGACTTACAAGACTTACAGGGAAGTTTACAGGAAAAGTCTAAAGGCAAAATATTGGTGATTTAAATATAACTTTGTGGATTTACATACATAATATTATGTTATCATGGTAAGTGTTTTCTTATCACAACTTCTGCAGATTAGCCGAGATCACGCTTCACGCAAAATAACATATTATCGCGAATACCAGAATTATAGTAAAATGTAAACAAATCCACGAGTTTAGTTTAAAATCATAAGTCAAACGCTATTGCTGCGTGTCATCGTGTGAGCATATTTATTGGCCCGTAGCATGAAACACTAGTTTATTCTCATTTTTCATCGCAAATATTGTTTATGAATGTTATATGTTAATAATTTATTGTGAATGTCACCTCGTTTAACTTTCTGCTCACATCTGAGAACTCGTAATGTTCACTTAAAAGTAATTTTCGGTGATGCATATTGGCCTCAAATGGGCGGACACATAATTTTTGGTGAGAATAAGATAACATTTCGCATTGACTTACTTACACAATATTGGTTGAATTCAAATCCTTACCTACTGTAAAAACAAGACCAACCATCAACCTTCTGAATCTAGCGAATATCTGAAATCTTCTTGCCACTTGTATTTGCATTAATCTCTCTGGTTAAACATTTCTGTGTTCTTTTCACCACGTAAACGTTGTTCTACGAGAACGTTTCTTTTACCGTTGTTGGTAATCCCGGGCGATCTGAGGTTTAAATTTATTTTAAAGGCTATTAGAAAATTAATCATACACAGAGTAATTTTCTAATAGCCTTTAAAATAAATTAAAGGTATGCTATTGCTAAAACTTTTTAAAAAGTAATTAGTGACATACTAATCTTATTTTTCCCCAGTCTTTCTTCAGTAAAATACAAGTAGTTCGTTTTGGTTATTTAAATTGTAGTACATTATTTTTAACCATAATATAATTAGGACAATTTTACTTGTAGTATGTTTTATCTTAAGCCTGGAGATAGGTACGGAGTAGAACCAAGGCAAAATCGATGAAATGTTACCATTTTTAGCACATCTCTAATAGCGTCGTAAAACATCAAGCACCTGGCATGTTTAGGGGAGAAGGACGACATGAAACGTAAAATATTTTCCCTGAATAATTAATGGATGATAATTAACTGAAAAAATAATCTAAACAGGAAATACCTACTTCCTGAATTGTTATTTGCTCAATTCAGTTTGATCAACAAAGAACTTCTGAACACTCTCCTAATATTTAGTTCGGGTCGGATATGAAATTCGTTTTAATACCAACCCATGCAATGCAAATGCCATTTTGTGATTAAGGTTCATCGTAGAATGACAACGAAAATTTAAAATGCCTTTATTCATACTATCTGGACTATTACTAACATTAACTAACAGGACTAATTATTATCACTAACAGTCCCTGTCCTCACACTTATCAACACACTAACCAACTAATATTCTAACACCATCTACTAACTGGACTAACCATCCTAGTCCCTTTGAGTCTAGTTTTAGGTCAGTCACAGTTGTTATGGGCGGCAGCGGAAGGGCGGTGCTGCATGCTCGTTTGCTATCTTAATTCCATAAAAAAGTTAATTTTGCCTAAAAGCTAAATTGAAATGTGATGGAAGGATGTAAAGGAAGGATATTAAGCGGGGAGTGTCAATTCCTTATGCTCGGCGACTCATGCATCGTATCTCATTATCAATAAGTGCAATGAATTTAATGATTTAACAATGACTTGAATGAATGCAATAGCATGTTTTGATCCAGATTGATTTTATGTTTTAGATCGATCTGTTAAATGATATCTCCTAAGAACAAAACTTAATTAAATACAAATAACTAATTCACTACCAATACAACTCACAAAATGCGACAATCTTAGGTCAATGGACTGCAAAATCTATGAACCCTATTATGAATCTCATTAATTATAACCTGCCCGTGTCAGAGGCGATTTCTCAGAGAGGACAGGCCATTCGGCCATTGGCACAAAACAGAAGTTGATTTGCCAGTAGATCCATACATCGCATACATATTATTAAACATTGTGTCTTTTACCTGCACATAGCAAGTTTAAAGTTTGATCATTAATGATATTTTAAATAGAAACTTTTATCAATTAGTTATTACGTAAGTACATAATTAATTAATTAACAATATTTTATATAAGTTTAACAATTCATTTGGTTAAAACTTATGGAATACCTAAATAACTAAGAAAATAATTAAGCTACATTAATGATAGATGATAATGATAGATTACGAAAAATGATTTTGCCTGGCTACTAAAACCGGTGAAAATTACTCTGGTAAAAGGAAAAAGTACCGTAACGTTATCCAAAATGCACGTGAGTCTGCGCAGCGCGTTTCTCGCGGAAGGTACTAAGCTAAATTTAAACTAGATCAATACGGATTATTCCCTACATCCATGCACCGGCAATGCAGACATTTATTTATAGCATCCTGAATTAATAGCTATTTCCAACTCGCATGCGCTTCTCTGATAAAAATGTTCATGTCGGATGCGCGTCCAGTTTTCACGGATGCTCCTTAAAGGGATGAATCATTTTTAAGATCGTACGAATTTCCAATTAAGTTATTTGGTTTCAATTTAATATCATCAGTTTTGATCATTTTGTCTTGATTACTAAAAATTATCGTCCTATTTATGTTATTAAAATAAAATTGTATATTTTTAATTTTTAAATATATTTTAATTTCATTACACATAATTGATTACTGATTACTGTCATATTTAAAAAAAAACACTGCTCTTTTATCAACAGACATGAGCTTTTTTACGTTTATCAATCATCACTATCACTTACAGAAGCTATAACATCATAAAAGTTAATTATATTGTATCTAATATTATGAATTAAAAAATATTTTTCATAATTATTTTATACTTTACATAAAATTTTCAACACAATCTTCTAATCTGTGCCATTACAAGCCTTCGATAATCCGTTAAGGCACTATCGAATTCATAATCACACTTCCTTGATCGATGCAAGAACTCGATCGCCGGGTACCTAAATGTTCACTAGTCACCATGGCTATAGCCAGTGGGGTTGATTCGCCCCCGGGCAACCCCCCGCACTTCGTCCCTCGCCCATCTGCCTCGTCTAGACCGGTGGCCAGACTGTTGTTAGTTCCCATTTAACCTCCAAGCGGGAAGAACGTGACGCCCGTTAACGATTTGGCGCGAAATTTGAAATAACCGCGCTACGTGAACGAATCGCATGACATTCTGTTTTTGAATTTTGTGGCTGGTGTTTGTGTTGTTCTAGAACTATTACTTTTTAAATTGGATTTTGAATGTGTAAGTTAAAAAATATTTGTTTATTTTATTTATTTACTATATTTTTTATCTTTTAATATCATAATAATTTCATATTATTATTAAATAATATCTTGAGGCGTAAAAATAGTAATAGGTAATTTATTTCTTTTCCGAACACATACATAATAATATAATATTAAGGAAAAAGATGGGTAATATTTAAGAGTAAATTCGATTAATATTTTAACTCAATTACCTATATTTAATTATTTAGACCTTAAGTAGTGTTTCAAAATGAATCCCAACATTATTATTTCCAGCAACATACATATAAACGTAGTACCTAATTACTTATATAGCTACATTATAAAAAAATACATAGCATAACTCTTTTTCAACTTACAAGAAAAATAGATATTACATGAAATATAATTACTATTATCTTTACATAATTATATAAATGTGATAAATTAGGGACAAAAGCAATTTTATTTTCACAATTTTTAACATTACATATTTTTATTTTGCAAAGCTTTCCTGTTCATTATTTTTACTCGTCATATCTTCGTACGAACAGCAATAGCGTAAACTTGAAGAGCAAGGAGCGCTAAGTGCTACACCATTGTAAAAATAAGTGGAAAAAGGATGTCAAAATGTACTTAAGAAAGGTAAAGTCGTTTTTGAAGACATTTTGCAAGACTCAAGAGTTGGAAAAGAAAAAAAACGACTTCCGACCCGAACAGTCCGCCACTTATAACGGTCGAAGGATGAATTAGCGAAAATATTTCTTGCTTTGCTCTTAGTTGAAAGAAATTAAAAGTATTACCTACTCAAAGCTCATTTCAAGGTAAAAACCTTGAGCTTTTAAGATGCTTTGCTTTTCCCTTTCCTTACTCTCCTTTTGCAGTCACTTTAGTACTTTTATTTTACCATACAAAAAACAGTTTCTAAAGAAAATGGTTATTCCCTAATTATATTTTTGCTTGGATTATTATCTTAATTATGATGACATGATCTATCGCTGGCATGACATCCTTCTTCTGAATGTTAATGTTGTCGTTGTTACGTCTGGAAAACGTGAAATAGAGACTACTTACCATCGCATATCTTACGGGCCTTTGGATGACGATTTTACTTTAAAGTTTGATGCATTATGGACTCATCAACATTCGTAATTCGCGGACAAACGCTCTTGTATAAATACTATTATTTCCCACCCGAGAATCTAACGCTTGACTCTGCTCAACAGACTGGGTTACTATATTAACGTTCAGTATCGTCAGATTATTACAATATATTCTCTATATGTTTATCATTATAGAGAATGTAAAGCATGTTATGTTGTGTTTAGGTAGGTATTATTTACTTTAAAGTTTGATGCATTATGGACTCATCAACATTCGTAATTCGCGGACAAACGCTCTTGTATAAATACTATTATTTCCCACCCGAGAATCTAACGCTTGACTCTGCTCAACAGACTGGGTTACTATATTATTAAGTATCGTCAAATTATTACAATATATTCTCTATATGTATATCATTATAGAGAATGTAAAGCATGTTATGTTGTGTTTAGGTAGGTATTATTTACTTTAAAGTTTGATGCATTATGGACTCATCAACATTCGTAATTCGCGGACAAACGCTCTTGTATAAATACTATTATTTCCCACCCGAGAATCTAACGCTTGACTCTGCTCAACAGACTGGGTTACTATATTAACGTTCAGTATCGTCAGATTATTACAATATATTCTCTATATGTATATCATTATAGAGAATGTAAAGCATGTTATGTTGTGTTTAGGTAGGTATTATTTACTTTAAAGTTTGATGCATTATGGACTCATCAACATTCGTAATTCGCGGACAAACGCTCTTGTATAAATACTATTATTTCCCACCCGAGAATCTAACGCTTGACTCTGCTCAACAGACTGGGTTACTATATTAACGTTCAGTATCGTCAGATTATTACAATATATTCTCTATATGTATATCATTATAGAGAATGTAAAGCATGTTATGTTGTGTTTAGGTAGGTATTATTTACTTTAAAGTTTGATGCATTATGGACTCATCAACATTCGTAATTCGCGGACAAACGCTCTTGTATAAATACTATTATTTCCCACCCGAGAATCTAACGCTTGACTCTGCTCAACAGACTGGGTTACTATATACATCAAAGTTTAAAAATTAGATTTATTAATATTAGTTGGTAGATTATGTTTATTTCTCATTGTGTACAATATTTGTCAGTTTTTATATTTGGATAAGAAAAAGATATCTACTAAAAAAAGAAAAGGTACTAAAAATTTGTCTCGAGACAGATTTATTATAAACGGGGTCTTTCGGATAGGTAGACAGACATGACAAATCAATAAGAGATGCATTTTTAGTTATTTGGCCAAGGAACCTTAAAAATAAAATTTCTGACAAGAGCATTTAAATAGCTTGTTAAAAATATTATATTTGTAATAAAAGATGCTAACACTGACACTTCGAAGTTTTAAAGAAGTGTCTGATAGAAAATAATAACTGACTTAGGCAAGGACATAATAATTGTTAAAATATTATATTTCTTGAAGTTCGTCAAAGGTCTTATATTTTATTAATTGACGATGTATTTGAACATAATTATTGTAGTTTTACTTTAATTGCCTTACTATCAGCACTTAAGATTCAGTTTTACCGTAGGTACTAAGGCATGTCTATATACCGCGTTAAACTAGGTTTGGGATCACAAACTTAGTCCCAGTGAAGTCAGCAAGCAAGTTAGCGATTTTCCGCTTCATAGCTTCTAATCCCCTGATAAAGGATTTCTACAGACAAGATCGTAAATGCTTCGAACAACTGGTTTCTAACAACAGCTTATAAATTAATTCAGAATAGCTCTTAAATTATTTATTTATTATAGTAAGTAAACTTTTATTAAAAGGATAATTCCTAAAACATTATTACCAATAAAGATTAAAGAACATGGTTAAACTGAATTTAAGATTTAGTTTGTCTATTCAGTATTTTTCTTTGGTTGATATTTTACTGTTTTTGAATTTGTTTCTCCAATTAATGTTTTGACACGGTTTATCAATCATCTTTTAACGTTTTTTTACTCCTTATTTTTTACGTCGATGATTTTTCTCCTCTATATGTGGTACCTACTATTTTGCGTTCGACATGGAATTCGTTTTATTTACACCCCACGCAAATGTGAGCTTCCGTCCCTTTGATTGAGATAAATTTGCAGATTGACGAAGAAAATTTAAAATGCCGTAAGTAAATTTGCTTACAAGCTAAATTTAACACTGAGCACAGGTAACTAAGTACTTAATTTGCGACGGTTAGTCGCGATTCCATATTCTGTGCGGCTCAGGTATAAACAGGTACTATCTGTTTTTTTTTAATTATCTTACTTTTATTTACTGCTGTCACTTGAACTTTCACTTAATTGATATACTAACTAGCGACGAAAATGTCAACTTAGTTCTGTTGTCGTTTCTATGTTGAATATAAGCTATGGATATCCTATGATAATCCCGAAGCGGTGTCAGCGGAGGTCATCAGTTACAAACGGATACATCCCATCCCAATAGCAGAACTGTTTGTGGACTCATGCTTAACATACAATACTGTACAATTATGCGCATATTTACACCAAGACATGCCCTACTTAGGTCATGTCTAAGGATCTTGCGAAAAGTATGGGAAAAAAAAGTTTTATGTATCCGTCGCTTTCACATACATATTAATAACCCGCACATGGTGGAACTGTTTTTGTTCTTCGTATGCAGTTTCTTTCGTATTTGCATTCGAAATGGTTTTAACGAAATGTGGCGTACGCCGACTTTAAACAATAGAGTGGGTAAACTCATGCAACTGTCGAAAGAACTTTGTTTTGCGGACCACTTTGGATGATCACGTAATTTATTATAAAAACTTTGCATTTTGTATAAAAATGCAGCACATTATTACTAAGCTGCCCTTTCCAGTAAGTATAGGAGTTTTAGCTGATTTAATTACATAATATTATTTATGTTAATCGCTAAATAATATTATCGAGTCTTCCAACCTTTTATTTCAGACGTCCATTCTTTCTTATTGTCTCTTGTCTCAGTTTTCACGAATTAGTGACGTCTTAGGTTAGGTATTCCTATGTCCATGAATGATGGTAACAACTTACCATTAGGTGTTGCATTAAAGGAGCGATTAAATGAACAATCTTTATTAACACTGGAATAGTTCTTATTCTAAAAATCTATTATTGAGCATTATAACATTGACTGCTACCGTAATCTCATGAGTTTTTAGTATCCGTTTAATTTAAGAATCGACTAAAACCTTAAGTTCGTAATTTTATGTAAAATGGATCACTAGGACGAGTAGCAGTATTTCCAATTCGAGGAGGTCACGTAATTACTTCTCCGGGTTCGCTATCAGCCGCCCCTTCGCTTTAAAAGCCTATTCTTGTTACAGATAAAGCAAAGATATCCAGTGACCTCGGCATATCTTTTGTTTCCAGGATAAGAAACAATGAATTTTAATTCTCTCGCAGCCCGAAAGGCGGAGTCATAAATTAAACCCTTATCGAATAGGTAATTGGTGATGTGGGCGATCGCTCCCAAAACTTGCTGATACGAAACGAGAAGAATGAATACGTAGCTATAAATTTAATAAAACTACCTTAACGCTATCTTTCTCAATAAAGTGAGACAAATTGCTCGCGGGAACACTTAAAACAATTATGATCGTTTTATTGAATTCGAATAATTGCTGAGTATTTATTGGGTGCCGCGGTTCTTGTTGGTAACGCGTCGGTTAGGCCTTTGTTATACGTATGCGTATACAGGTGACTTTTTACTATCGGTGATGCCTTATGGTGTTACTGACATTCAATTAGCAAAGATGTTTTCTCACTATCAGGTGGCTCGTCTGCTTCTTTGTTGGCTATTAACATGAAAATCGATTTTAAACTCAAAGTCAAAGTCAAACTGTTTATTTCATTTGGGAATTTACAAATTCACTTATGAACTTGTATAATAAGTTCAATTTATATAATAAGTTGCATTTTTATACTTGATTAAATTACTTTTGGTAAGTATTGCTTTTTTAAAGTACCTATTTGTCTATTTATACTTAAACAAAACTATTTTTTTAAAGAGTAATAATATTTTTATCAAACTTTTAACCAACAAAGTGTGCATACTTTAAGACACTAATATCAATACAGTGTGCTTTACTCGTAGATTCCATAATCAAAAAACTCTCAGAATAATTTGAAAACCGGCAAAACTGTGAGTGACAGCGGAATCTAAATCCATCATCAAGTCTATCAAAATCGAATAAAGTACAATTTTCCCCCATTACCGCCCTTCGTACCTTCCGTCATTTTACGTATCGCTTCCAGACCTAAAAGAGGGTAGCCGAGGACAAAATAATAAATCCGTATCGAATATAATATGTATGCGTGGCTGGAGAGAATCGCTCTTTTGTCGAATACGAGAAATTGTCCCGTGGAATTAACGGTTTGGAATTTGTAATATATTTTTATGTGACGGATCAAGAAACTTTTTGTATTGGTTCAAGTAAATTGCTTGGCAACTAGCCCAGGCCCTGATTACTTCTGATATTGTCTGTAATGATGGAAGTCTAATGTCTATAGCTTTATAATAGGGTTTATTCTGGGCCCAGTCTCCTTCAGCTGACAAAACCTTTGTCCATAACCTTGTCCGTTGTGCAGAATGCAGCATGAATCATACGGAGTTTAATTTGGGCACAAGGTCGTAAGAGTTCCTTTTATCCCTAAATTATCGTAATTTGACCGCTAGTGGCTAAATTTCTTGAGCGCTTCCGTACTTC
Organism: Hesperia comma; assembly: GCA_905404135.1. Taxonomy (NCBI): domain Eukaryota; kingdom Metazoa; phylum Arthropoda; class Insecta; order Lepidoptera; family Hesperiidae; genus Hesperia; species Hesperia comma. The sequence goes on from FR990020.1 coordinate 5,782,852, forward strand.
GGAGGGCATGTAAAGCCGTCGGTCCCGGTTGTAATCGATAGATAGCAGTCGTTAAACCGTGTCGGAGTCTTTCGGGCGGCTTGAAAACTTTCGACACTGGGCTGGCCACTAATACTTCGACCAATCCGCACTGGAGCAGCGTGTTGGAGTATGCTCTGGGCCTATTGACATGAATATAATTCTAAGTACATCGACATAAATGTTACTTACACTAGTTTAGCAAAAAAAAAATATAAATATCCTGTCATACCTAAAAAATAAAGTAATCAGCGTTTATAAAGGTAATGTTAATAATTAATTAATAATTTAACTAAAAGTAGTATAGCGTAAAGTCTGGTACTAATATTACAGAAGATATTATGTAGGTACCTACTTCCCTACTGCGCGATACCGTGAAGACGTCGGTTAGGGTCCAAAGCGATCCATCAACAATTAAATGTTGGATGTTGGCGATACATTATCAGCTAACTGCGAATGCTCTCTGACTGATGACGTACTAGTAGTGCTATGAAACTGTAATGCACACGTTTACGCTTGATTACTCCTTTGACGACTGCCAAATCGGAAAATGACTGATACCGATTGAGTAGATAATTGCGGGTATCAAGAATACCATTCGTATGCGTGTAGCCGGTCATTGATCTGTATTAGTAAATAGGGTTTTATATCGGATGCATAATCGATATCAAGATTGGAAAATTATACCTATAAAATTTACAAATGAATTTGGCTTCTACCCAATAAGAGGCCTACTGCGAGGCATCGATTTCTCCTTGTAATTGAGGAGGTACAGCGCAGTCCACCATACTCATTAAATTCTGATGAAGGAGTTTGGCTAATAGTTTGGCCAACCATTTTTATGAAAGAATTTTAGCCGATAATAACTTATATCGAAGGATAAGTCTTACAGCACACACTAAGACACACATTGAATTGTAACACACTGAATTGTTACCTACAGCGCAGTTTCATGCCAAATAAGTTCAAATACATAAATGTATTTTAATAATTAATACTAATGCTTATAACGCAAAGCAAATTAGCTTTCAGTTTTCAGCTCGTGGCCCTTAGATCAAAATTAAATCAAGTTTATTTGCCAATAGCATTGTCACTATACTAATAAAATTAAATAACGTAGTTTGTTAAGTTTCCCCTAAATTTCAGTGATCATCGATGCATAAAATTCTATTCTAATCGCAGGTATTCCTAATCTCGAGGTTCAATATTCCAATATTGAAATACCTTACATTCAATGCACCAATTCACTTATTTTGATATACAACAAATTTTGCTACACCACAGTGGAGCGAACTTGTAACCTCAAGTTATCCAGTCTTCGAAGCGATTTGATCAGAGCAACGTGAATTGAATGCCGACATCGCTTACCCGATATTGCGTATTACGCTTAGAATATTCCGCTGTAATCATGGCTTCATATTTGAGCTTAATTATTCCATCCGTTGAATAATTAATTAAACAAAAGCCAGTACGTTCTAGGTAGACATGGCTCTGAACTCCATTGTTGTTCGAGATTACAGGGAAAAATCTGCGATGCTTCCGGCCGCATCCCTACTGCCTTATTGTTTCCTCCTCATTTCAATTTACGTAGTTCTTTCATGGCGTGACTAATGCATTTATCATTTGTCTGAGGAATTTCTTAAGCGTTATAAATTGTTTACTAAAGGGGCGCTTCTAATCTTTGTTTGGATGTCTCTGTCGATATCTTTTTGATTTGAACCCGGGCGAGAGATTTGTCAGGGTCGCGGTGGTCCATGGTTCCCATAGCGATGGGGTGTTACGCTATTTTAGTGCGTCGTCGCTCTGTAATTTATAGCCATACTATGCACAGGCGTGCTTTTAGGGAGATGCTATACTCGTGCGATGTAACGATTTTTGTTAATTTATGGCACTGTAACTATGATAAGTGACATATTAACAGATGTACATGAATTAACTTCTGAGTCACTTTGTTCATTATGTTACAGATGGATGCATTTACTGTTTTGTATTATTGACGTGATAACGTCTTATAAATTGGTTTGCCGGGTGGCACTTCAAGAAACTGTGTCACGCTCCGCTCACGTTATGCGCTTACAATGAGAGCGAGTGAGAGGCACGCGTCCCTTCCACTCGGGCATGGTTAGCCCGCCTAAGAGCGAGAGAGACAGACATAAAAAGTGAAAGGCACGCGTCCCTTCCTCCTTAACATTACTTATGGTAGCTACGGCGTACACACGTTGGCGTGTTTCAGAAAATGGTACAGCGCCATCTCTGGAGAAGTAGAGTAATCTCGTTTGTTACCTCACTTAGTTGTGACTAATGGTTAATGGTCTAACGGTTAGCAGCGCTAGATGGCGGATGGTGTTACAATGTTTTAAATATAATTCTTTGTATAAATAAATGTTTTAAATTGTTACTATTATTTCATCCTTCTTCCTACTATACGAATGAATATTCACATTAAAATTATTTTACCACTCAAAGTCGTTGTCACGTAAAACTTTCGCCCGTATACCGACTTTACAGGCAACCAATTTTTTTTACAGCAGCCGTTACTTAACTGTTAATACAGTTTCAAAGTAAATACTTGCACTATAAAACAAAGAAGAATAATCTACTTCATAAAATATTTAACTATGAATGACGTTAAATGCATGCATAGGCTAAATCAGAAGGTTTAAATGTTTGAGCGGGAAAGTTTGTAGAGAAGTTATTTCTTTAAAAAAGGTGAGTATTGAGGAACGTCTACGCGAAAATTTAAATGGCCCCTAAGATGTTGCCAATAAATTTAATCTTGGAAGTAAACATTTTGTACGCGTTTGGCTATCTTTCAGCTAAATATTTATAAGCTAGTGTAGGTTGTAGTATCTGAAAGGCTGAAATGGCTTCTTTTTAACAAGTAAGGAGTCATCAGTTGTAGTGATTACTTGCCAAAATGTGATACGATTGTACCTACCTACTAAAGATTTTTTAAAAAGCCGATATTTTTAATGTAATGGCTTATATACCAATGTATGGTATATGCAGATAAATCAAAGGCTGAATAGTAATTGCTTCCCTTTGCGGCACTTCGAATATTTAACAGCTTAACAGATCCATTATGGGGTAAATCGTTGGACCAATTTGTACTTAAATTATTTGTCAGGAGAGTTCATTCCAATGCTTCCAGATTTAGAATCAATGGGTTCACGAGGAGTTCCCTGGTTCGTTGTTATTGAAACAATGCGTTGCAATGGATATTATTATGTATAGACATATCCCGTTTTTATCATTGTTAAATCGATGTAGGTGGATGTTGTATGAAAATATACCTGAAATGTAATTAGACTAATTAGTGTTCTTCAAATTAATGAGTTATGTGTCAAACTTTTTTATAGTCTGCCAAGAGTGTCAACTACACTACACCTTTCTGGATAGGGAGCAGATATTTGTAACTAACTACTACCTATGAAATACCTACATTTTTATACTTTTTTCATTCTCTCCTATTTCTAACATAATGCTGTAAGTAATTTCTGGGAAATATTAGATAGTGAAACGTAAAAGCGAACAAAATCTAAATTTCAATAAATCAGGCGTATGTTCTAACATTATTGCAGAACTTGATATCTTTTATGGGGAAATCAATGTCATGGAAAACGCAATGAGGTATGAACGTTACCAGCTGCCGGGTTTAGTCGGTAATGATATTGTTTGTTGCAAAGCACTTTTGTGATAGTTTATTTATATTTGTATAACCACTGAGTACTTAGGGGTATCTAGTTTCTTATTATAAATCTACATGAACGTGTTGTTACTTACAATAAAATCACTAGACTACTTTTTAGGGTTCCGTACCCAAAGGGTAAAACGGGACCCTATTACCTTCTAAGACTTCGCTGTCCGTGCGTCTGTCACCAGGCTGTATCTCATGAACTGTAATAGCTACACTAAACAAATACTAAAAAACAGAATAAAATAAATATTGAAGTGGGCGCCCATACTTTCGACGACTTAGCGATAGTTTAGTTACCTTTCGGTCCAAGAGATGGCGTTGTATGTAATATGTGGCTACAATAAAATAATTAAATATTTAAGGGAGGCTTTCATACAACAGACCAGATTTTTTTGGCGTTTTTATACGTAATGGTACGGAACCCTTCGTGCGCGAGTCCGACTCGCACCTGGCCGTTTTTTTTAACGATACTGAAAGTTATTTTTGTTATTATTAGGAGGTTCGTGCAGCATTTTTACTATTTCTTCCTCGTTCGAAAATCCGACGTTCAATCCTACACTTACACTGTACTACTAAATTACAATTTGATATAAAATTGACACAATTGACAAACAGTTTGTGTACGTGAAGTTTATATAGGTACGTAGATATTTACATTTGTACCTATATGTTGTGTATACCTATACATATGTAGGTTTTTACATTTAAATATTGTCGCATCTATGCGCCTCAGTTCTATGGACAGCTCCCTCCGGGAATAGAACAGTAAGTTGAGTATATAAATTAGCTGTCAGGGCGCTAATCGCTCCTACAGGCCGCGATGAAACTTTAGAGTCCATCAGTGGTTGTATGAAGCGCCAACATGTGTACCGAAATAAACCCTCGACATACCCATTTAGACCGATTTCCTTTTAGCAAAAGTGAAACGAATATTTTCAGCAGTAAGTTTTTTTTTCATCATCACAATTTTATTGTTTCCGCAAGGATTAAAATAATGTTTAGACCTATTTTGAGGACCCCGTAGCCTACTTGGTAGAGAACCTATCTGCAAAAGGAGGTCTTAGGTTCCATTCTCAGCTGGGGCAGATTTTCCTGTCACAATATTTTTTTTAGATGATGAGTGTTAGTGATATGTTATTTGTATTGTCCATACCAATCGCGTATATGAGTCGCTTAGTGTTCATTTATTTTTTGTTAGAATAAAAAATCACTTGAAAAATCACATTTTAACGTTTGCTCTACATTTTCATACAGGTTAATTGAGTGATTCTTCTGAAAAGTTTACAATTTAATAATCACAGTATGATAAAAACGATTTTTCTTTTATGCTAACGTATACTCGATCATGTCCCCTTGCTCAGATTCACACGCTTTGCAGAAAAATGGCGTCAACGGACAATAGAGCACAATTACGTTTGGCAACATAATGAGCGCGCCAATGAGATAGCAATAAAATTCGCCTCACAATACGCTCATAATTAGAATTAACTGACTCATTCCCACCCACATCCGATGCCGATCTCTATTTTGTTTCATTGACGTTATCCAGAATTTACTGGAAGTCGTTTCGGCAACTGCCTCGCGAATCGCCAGAACCGACATTATAATCTTAATAGTGACTTATTGTCCTTTCATTGGATTAAAACGTCGTTTGTTAGAACACTGCGGGCGCACGATGATTGTAAGATTAATGTAAATGCTATTTGCAATCTTTATTAAGTGCTTATTTCTTGTTAAATAATGTCTGTTTTGATTTGTAAAACAAGACTTAATCTTACTTAATGCTACTACACAAAAATATATCTTATGATTTCAAAAATACGACTTACAGTGAAACAACGATCTTTATTTAAAACTTATGTTTTAGTTACAAATAACACTGCATTGAAATTTATACCTTGCACACTTCTTTTGACAGCAATATAAAATAAAGCGCACTTATAATATTTCTCGAGTGTTTTGCTACTAACTGCATTGAAAGGCACTCTTTGTATAGGTCCTTAGTGTACAGTTTTTGTTCAACCAATTATAACGATACATTTCTTTAGAAGCATTTGTTATTAAATTCACGGATTGCCACTCAGACTGTTCTTCATTTCGAGGATTTAGTGGGAATTAAGAGAGGAATGGGCGAACACTGCCCCATTGTGCGCGGGGTTTTGGAAACAATACGCCATTGTGCATAGGTTTCAGGGTCTTAAATGTGGCGGCTTTCATGCGAAGCCGGGAATGCTCCTAATTTTCTGCTTCTGCGTTCCTCGTTTGTTTAGTTAATGTATGAACCGATGTGGCTAATAAATTTAGCGTGATAGCAGTAACTTAACATAAGAGGTATGATGCATACTTTGTTGTTGGATTCCGAGAAATTGCGTGCGTTCAAGATGAGAGCATTTTCGGTTACTTCTTTGTTAGTAAATGATAAACATTAGAGGTTGTTTTGTTTCAACGAAACAGCTTGTTCGTTAAGTGAGGTGATATTCCTAAGAGAAATAATACTTTAATTTGAAATCGATATGAATTTGAAATAAATTATAATAATATATTTGATGGTATACGGATCGCTATCGTTAGATTTATGTCGTCATGCGTAATAAACACAAACAAACGCAAATACAACTAAGAAACGCTTTAGAAATTTAGTCTAATACTGTCTGTGTCAATAATTTAGACAAACTCAGCTTACCTACATCGTAAAAGTGAACAAATAAATAGTGGAAAAACCCTCCTGGCCAACAGACTATGCAAATGTGCCAAATCCCTACTGTTAGAGGTCGCTGGACTCTGCACGACTCAGTTTTATCCCGACATTAGGCACTCATGCAGACTCAGGATTCTTTACGTGTCATGCTAGCGACGGTCCATATTTTGAGAAGCTGGTGTAATATTTTTTTTGGTGTTTCAGTTGAAATACGTTGCAAGTTAGAAAACAAGTGGGTTTATGGGTTTCTCATTGGTCTATGAAACCTTGATAATACTTGACGAACCATATCTTGTCCATGGTCTCAGGGGATACCTATGAGTACTTATGACCAAGACCATCAATTAAGCAGAACTTTAAGTTATTTTTGTTGTTACAATAATGATTGGATAAGTCCAACACCTATATCACAATTAATTCACAAGGTTTAGCTTTAGAACATACAGGATAGGAAACAAACCACACTATACCGGACTACATTATGACGACTGGACGGATTATCGTCTGTAATTACGCTTCTTGTTTTGGAATTCACCCCAAACCACAACAAAGCAGGTATCAATCATGGCCGGTAGAATTTACCGTGATCACAAAGTACATAATAATACTTCATGTACTGGGAGATATTCATTATTGATAGAACATAATGAATAATAAATAATTATAGCAGTAAATAATAATAATAGAGATAGGTAGAGGCAAATTAAAAAGTACCTACTTCCAATGTCAGGTGTCACTCTTAAGATGGGACCACATAACAAGCACCAGCTTTCGTATAAAGAAAGAATCATAAAGTTATAAGGTAACGATCTTCAACCAAATACGCATTATAAAAGATAACTCAAAAACTGTCCATCAGTCGCTCAAATTTATATAGGACAAGACGTGAAGCAATAGGTTTCAAATATTAAAAACATTCATAAAAATCGAGTTTGAACGACTTTTGAGTTACAATTAACTAGTTTTGCTTGTGACAAATATTTTGGTGAGTATTCTATTTCTTTCCGCTTACTTCTTTCCTTTTTCTTCTTTCCTCTTCTTTCTTTTCTCTTCCTCTTCTATTTCTATTTCTATGGGTGCTGGATTTTTTTACCGTCAGATGGCTTATAACTGTCCGTTGAGCTGTCCGTGAGCTATTTATAATAAAATAAATAAAGTAGCATTTTAATTAAAAAAAACTTCAAAATGTAAATCATTTAAAGTTTTTAAATTTATTTATCGACATAAAAACGAATATTTTCTACGTCTCAAACTCACCTTTCGAATTGATCGGGGTCCGGCGAGTAAACAAACACTTAAATGCAAATGATTTGTAATTAGCCGTGCCATAAATACACACATCAAAAGTGTCTAGGGATCAACATATATTTTTGCAATAACTTTTCTCCTGATTGATATTAATTAAAATTTTCTTTAAGGATTCATCAAATGTTTTCGTTTGTCACAGCAACGATAAACCAAGTCACCTTTGCATTAATAAAGAAATTTGAAATTTTCCTAATAAAGGGATTTTTGACATTTGAACCACTAACATTAAAGTTCGAAAAAAAGACTGAAATAACAGTTTTCTTTAAAATTTTATTGGGTAACTTAAACAATTAATAATCCGTGTTTCTACCGCGAACACTAACAACACAAGAACATCGGTTTGGCATACTCAAAATGAGTTCATCCAAATCACGCTGTGGAATGGCCGCCCATGTTCGTTGCAACAACAAAAAAAGGTCTTCTTGCCACTGGATACCCTCCATATTCGGCAGAGCTCTTCTCTGTAGCATATCCCATGCATGCTCAATCGGGTTCAAGTCTGGCGACTGAGCAGGCCAGGGCAGAACATTGATGTTAGCTGCGGCGAGAGTCAGTCTTACAACTCTTGCGGTGTGCGGTCGTGCATTATCATGCATTAACTGAAATAAGGGACCGATTTGCACTTGTAGAGGAACGATGACGTCTGATACAATCGTCTCAGCATAAATTTGAGCGTTGAGGTTGCCTCTGATCCAAATCAACTCAGTTCTTCCGCCGATCCAAATACCCGCCCATACCATGATGGTTCCACCACTATAAGGATGGACTTCCTGGCAGGATTTTAATCGCTGTTGGCGTCCAGGGGTTCTCCAGTGTCGTATACGTCTTGTATCCGGTCTCATACCAAAACGAGACTCATCAGAAAAGCACACGAAACGAAATGAAAATCTCAAGAAATCCGCATAAAAATGCTTGATCCCTAGACACTTTTGATGTGTGTATTAAGATGTCCATTTTAACCGCCATAAATAACCTAATGAAATCTCTAAACCTAATTCATAAAGCGTTCGTTGTGAAATCGGAGCTTTGAATTTAAAAGCGATTTCATTACCGCAATCGGTTTTCTCTCGGAGCAATGAAGTAATGAAGTGAATTAAAACATTTCAATATTTGTGTTCAATTACTTAGCTTATAATCTTTTCATTTATGAATCGTACTTTTTAAAAGTATTGTATTTTTCTTGTTTTTTTGGACACAATCATTTTAATAGTCACGGCCGCCAACTGACATCAATAACTCCTCCTCAAAGCATCACCGACACATTCTTAGAAATACCCATATGTGTGAAATCGTTTCAAAAGTATTAATTCCGTTAAACTATTTTTAATTAAAGTTGACATTTTACAAATTGTCATTATACTCGTAGTACAAATTGCAAGGAGTGGGAATTGGCTCATAGGAAGCATTTACATCAACTAAGATGTAATTATTTTTGCGTGAATAGATACTTATTGCAAATAATAGGAACCATTGTATTTGAAAGTTTAAAAAATATTTAAGGGTATCACTAAAAATTGAAATCCCATTCCCTTCGTCCTAATTAGGTAATTAATTATATTCCTAATCAAATAAGCACTTCAATATCAATCAGTTACAGTTTTTTTTACAATACATAGTCATATTCATGTGTATTGTACTATGTATTCACCAAACAATATTTGTAATAACTTTGCACAACGTATTCGAGGTATTCTTTACTGAAGCATTTTACAATTAATTTTGAAGTTTGATATTATTCTTCTTTTTATGGGAAATTATAATCTGACGTTACGCCATCAATCAAAGACTTTGAAATTCAATCTGTACCTTAGACCCTCCAAAGCCTCCAATTAACCGTAATTCAAAGATAACCCTTTAATTTCCACTTTCCGGGTGGGCTTCAGAAAGTGTATGCCAGTCATTAGCCACCTTTTATGAACTCATAACTTTTGCCTTAAAGGCCGAGTGCCTTAAAGCACAAAACATATTTTTCCAACACCATCCATAATACATGAGATATTGTTCTCCTCGGCAATTATGTGTAATAAATCTGAAGTTAGATCAACAGCCGATGCGTATCCCTGTTTGATCCATAAGCTTTATGTAACCCGATATAAAAAGGCACTTTGCGGCTTAAAAAACAATTTATTCTTATCTAAGGGCCTCTTCAGGAGCTTTAGCAGTCCACTGTGAACGACGTTATCGTCTAAAATAAATGACCAATTAAACAATCAAATTCATTTTACTCGAGTCTCGACGCGGGGTGGAAACATAAATCAACACGTCGCCGAGTGGCAATAAACATTTTCTGACTTCCAGTTCAGGTGATAAAAAGTGACCACTTTTTTGGACCGTGCACCCACGATGGACTCTCGAAGGGGTGACATTTTTAACCCTAATGCCTCCTTAATTGTTACATGCCTACCCTTTATGTTAAAAGTCCCTTTTGACAAAAAACGGGCCTAAATAAATGGCGTTAACGAGGCGATTTCGGACCGCTTAAGTAAAAAAGTAACGAGAGTGATAAGATGAAATTCCTTGTTGATTTTCGATGTTCAGCGTCATTGCCACTTAACCAAATATTTTTTTAATACTGCATGCTTACACTATTAAGTGGTGGCTAATGGGGCAAGCAAATAAAAAGGTGCTCACACTCGTAAGTATTAAAGTACCACAATGCCCGATGCGGATAAGAGGGTCAATATTTTGATAGCGCGCGTGGTAGGATGGTGGAAACATGTGGTCAAACATTGTGCAACATCGATGTAGCTGTTTAATCGCTGCGGTTAACGGCTCGCCCGCCGTTCCAGAGCAAACGTAGTCGCGCTTTCGCCACGCGTTACTAAATTAGGTTGGCGTCTCACTGTCTTATTTACTAGGCAGCTAAATAAAGACGAGAAAAATAATCAATCGATTACAGAACTTTTTTTATAATTTTTAAATAATGTAAATACTAACCGACAAGATGTAATTCGAATTTTTTATGCTGTATATTTTCTTTATAATTCAATCTAATTAAATACTTACATCATTAAAAGAAGTACCTATATAAAGAAGTTCACAAAAATGCATGGCTTTTGCGTGCACAGTCTTTTCACAAGAAGGTACTTATGTAAACGGTCTCAGTTAAAGTTACACTGATGAACACAGTTATCTACGCGTCTTGTTCAATTCTATTCAGGATTCAATCATTTACGTACTGAACTCTACTGGGTGGAAAGTAAATTCCATCATAAAATTTAACGGTAATTTTAAGCATTTCTGTGTTTTGCGGAGCATAATAATTATAAGATTTAGGTCGAAGTACTTATTAACTTTATTATTTCCCCTGACTCTTGTGATGGTCCTGGACTTGTATCATATACCTTTTTATAATATCACAATGAAGCGGGTTCATATGATAAACTTTTTCTATTTGTTAAAATTAATTCAAATCAGCCTAGTCTTAAAGAAGTATTTAAGAATTGTGAAATATAAAAAAATCTGTTTTATTTTCTATCGCTACCAAAATTCTAAGCACTAACTCGCTGACGATAAGGAAAATGGCTTAAACAACTCGCATCACGACGAGCAGACGACGACGACCAAAATAAACGTCTGTGATGAATCAACCGCCAACTCGAGAAATTCCGACAGATCAAAGGCGGGCTTTCGCGGAAAAAAGGACCAACCCGACCAACCCGACCAACCCGACCAACCCGACCAACCCGACCAACCCGACCAACCCGACCAACCCGACCAACCCGACCAACCCGACCAACCCGACCAACCCGACCAACCCGACCAACCCGACCAACCCGACCAACCCGACCAACCCGACCAACCCGACCAACCCGACCAACCCGACCAACCCGACCAACCCGACCAACCCGACCAACCCGACCAACCCGACCAACCCGACCAACCCGACCAACCCGACCAACCCGACCAACCCGACCAACCCGACCCGACTAACCCGACTAACCCGACTTACCCGACTTACCCGACTTACCCGACTAACCCGACTAAACTAAAGTACTCAATTTTCAAAACAAAACGATGAATTTCTAACAATCCGAACTGAATTTACTTTTCCTGCCCGTTATTTAAATAAGTTATAGTATGAAAATTCATTCCCGCCCGCTAAATAGAAAACACCAACTTTGGGTCCCCATAAGACCGAACCAAGTCGTCTTTTTCGAATAGGTGGGATGAAAACACTCTTGTGTCTTTTTTTCAAGCTGGACACCATCAAAATGCACTTTAAAATACTGTTTACGTGTTTTAGTGCACCGTGTTATCTGAACTTACTTTCATTATGTTTTCCTCGTAACCGAATGCATGCAAGCATTGTGTATGTACCTACATATTGTACGGCGTCTACCGAGAGACACAGACAGCTGCGCATGTAAATCTTGTCGACCCGACTATAAAACTGAATAATTTTACAAGCCTGTGGGCGAAGTGTCAAATTTTCCACATCATTAAACCTTTAAGTTAAAGTCAAAAATTACCAACAGTTGTGGCGAGGCTTCGGGCGAGTATTAGTTTAAATTACATCCATAATAATACGTTTGATAAAATCAGTTATTTTAGGAAAATTGCTTGTTGGAACGCTGTTTATTTGGTAGTTACGAAGCGTGGGAAACATCTTACACGTGTTTTCTTACTGAATCTGTTGCTGATTATCATAATCAATCAACAATAAATATAAAACCCTTCTGTTACTGAGTGACTGACTGACAGACAACGCACAGCCGAAACTACTGAACGCAAGAAGCTAAATTTTCGCATGCATGTTTCTTACGGAGTGTAGGAGTCAAGAGCACTAAGAGAGGATTTTTGAAAATTCCACTTGATACTATTCTTATCTTTGCTATATTGTATTGCGATTCGCAACTCTTATATTAAACTTTTAGCCAAGAGCATAATTTTGGTGTTACAACAATGAAAATCTCCGGATAACACCGCAAAAATTACACAATGGGTCTTAAAGTTCCAACTGCATGATTTTTAAACCGTCTCGCGTTTTCGCTTAACGTTGGCATTGTTGTAAGCATGCTGTAAAAATACTGTTTTACTCAGCTACTTGACATTTAAATTTTCTGGAGCTAAAATTATATATATTTTTACAAAGAGCATGCGCATTAAAAAAATACATTGTATATAAATATGGTAAATGGCCCGTCGCATGGAAAAAGACTATTTAAATTAAAATTAGGTGTCAGGTGAAGTATAACTAAAAAGTGTAACTTAATCAATTATAAATTAACAAGTTTTAAAATAAAAAAAATCTAAGGACACTACAACTGAGAGACTGGCAACAAAGATTACAGCTAAAGAAGAAAAAATACTAAGTCAAAAAAAAACAAATTTTAAGTTGTTTCCAAAGGCAAATTTAAGAAAATTTAAACAAAAAGGAACACATACCTACTTATATAAATAAACTGCATTGTATGTCCACGTTGTGGTGGGTAATAGCGATAATCCCATCCGAAGGTTATCACGACCTCTTATCTCTAACATCGCTTGTCGCGACCCGCGTTAGTTCAAATTTGTCACAAAGATATACATTCTAATCTTCTAATGGACTCTTTGTATCAGTGTGTGAAATAATGAGCCTTACGTATTATGACGTGCGTCGATACAACGACGACTGTTGGGTGATAAAGCTGTAACTATTATATTAATGTAGTGAATTAGACATTGTTCAATTGTCTTCTATTCTTTTAGGTTATATTGTCATCTATATTAATAATATAAAGCGGAAGAGTTTGTTTGTACGCGCTTATCTATATGGAACGCGCTATAACATACGAGTATATATCAAAATTAGATACATATTGTAATACCTAGTTGTAGGACATTAAAATAAATCCTACTAATATTATAAATGCGAAAGTTTGTAAGGACGTATGTGTGTGTGTGTGTGTTTGTTGCTCTTTCACGCAAAAACTACTGAACGGATTTTCATGAAACTTTGCAGTAATATAGCTTAGACATCGGAATAACATAATTTGTTAAAATTTATAGAGATATTTGAAGGCACTGGTTTCCCGAAGCGAAGCGAGGGCGGATTTACTAGTACTACATACGTCGCATATTCTACCTGCAAGAAGAAATAGTACTAGTAAAACACAGTAACGATCTAAACTTTGGAGAGCTCATTCTGGGTCGATTAGTTAGAAGTTTGTTATAATGAAATTGCAGTCGTTAAGCAGTCGGAAAGCTTCGAACGGCTTAAAAACTTCTGACAATCGAGTTAGTAATGCCGATGCAAGTGTTTGTTTGGGAACCTAGTGTTGTAGAAATTGTACTTGTTTTGTAATAGTAATTGCTTGTTACATTCTATGATAATTAGGTAAGTACTAATATATATTACAATATTTATATACATATTTTGTTTGGTCGTCACCATGATTTAATATCGACGTATATAAATCGTGAGTAGGTAATAATTCGTACACTTATTAGGTAGGTAACCCATACCTAATAAGTGAACGAAAACCGATGAATTTTTAAATCCAAAAAATATTAATTAACTTGTTAATTCTTTCATTGTTAAAAAATGATGTAACGCGTCTATAGAAGTTTACACCTCAAAAACAACATAAGTTACCTACATTTAGTGTACAAGCCAGCAATTCAATTCAGCAAGGAAAACTTTTACCTACCTATTAGTTAAATTCATAATCAATTGATTATTTTTATTAAAAACATGGCAATCATGAAGCGGCTGCATCATCGGGAAGTTTGTGAAAGACAATAAAGCTTTCCCCCATTTGTTTATTTCCTAAAAGTGTAAATAAATAAAACGCACAAAACATTTTATTTATTAGCCATCGAATTTTCTTACGCATGCATCAAAACTCGCCTGCTGGAAAATATCGCCCGTCTTCCGTCACAACTTCGTTTACGAGATATTTTTCTTTGAAACTGCATCGTAAATAAATATTTTATCGATGTTACACAATTGTATAAAACTTTGATCGGGTGCCACAGATCGTAACATAAAATAAACTTTTGCTGTTCATTCGCCATTTTGACATCTCTATTCCAAACTTCAAAGATGGTTTCGTTTATTTATAAATAGAATTTCGTTTTATTTGGAATGCAGCGTGAGTCGCAAAACAAGGCATGTTCTTTACTTTTTCGAATAAAACGATTAACCACTTATTTTGTTTTCGGTATGTATCGTATTTAGTGTTTGTTATATTTTAATAACAGTTAAAATTTAAAATTACCGAAAGTAGGTATAGCTTTAAAGTGATATAATTAATTATTTGGAAAAAACGGTTTAAACAAATAAATGGTTTTGCCTTCATGGACCTACTGAATCACTAGGATTTATTAGGCAAGCACACATGACCGAGTAAGTACAAATATTTATCTGTCATGTAAATATATAAATATAATATCTACTCCTCGTGGGGTTCAAACTTGGAACTGCTTTGCAGATGGAGTCAGTTCCAACTGAGCTACAGAGTCAACATTCATATATTTTTATAGTGTATACAAGATTATAGTATAATAAATATACCTACCTAAAATGACACATATTTTTATTTAAACTTGTAAGATCTAAGAGTAGGTACTTACAATACTTTCAATGTGACAAATACGAGTAGGGACATCAGTGAAGACATGGTACGGTTTAACTCAAATATGTACTTTTATTTTTATAACGAGAGTAAACATTCTAAACAGTTAAATTAATTCAAGAATAATAACGTACTATCTAAATATCATTTCCACGTATTCTAAGTACCCTCCTTACTACTCAGCGTGGGCGGTAACATTCGACAGTAATCTTTTGTTGTAAATTACGTAATTCTCTGGTATAGCAGAATAAATTGTGTGAATCACACTGCATCAGTAGTAATATTTTGCTCCTACAATATAATTCAGAACATGTTAGCATAAAGCAATATTTTCTCACTCTGTATTGTTGGGATTAGCATGTAGGTTAGGTTCATAGAAGAATTGGTTGAATATTTACCAGAAATAGTTACACCGAAACATTATTTTACAGACTCTTTTAATGTTCTTTCAAATGTGTACCTACTTTTACACGACAAACTAGGTAAAACAACGTGCGGGTACTGTCTAGTTATTCATAAAAAATACCGCCTTGTTTATGTTAATTATGTATTTGCTTGCCAAAGCACAATTTTTGATTATGTACTTATGGGTTTAGGGTTTAATAGATTTGCTAACCAATTCTCATTTAACTGCTCGCAAAACTCTAGCAAAGTTTCTCGATACTACATGTAGTGTGTACTGGGATTTCTAAACCACAATTGGAACATGGACCGTTCTAGAATTGGTCCTCTGATGCTGCTGATTGGCAGACAAAAGCAAGACAATACAAGAACTTATGATTAACTGTACGGTTCCGGCAATTTGCCTCAATAGCTCCTACGGGTCATTACAAAATAGTAAATTTTCAACATCACCCACAATCTTAATGACATAGATAGGATACAAAAGCGAAAGATCGCTTATCCAGAAATATCGAGACCCCATAAAGTATAAAGATGAAATTTGCCAGAGCGGTAGTTAATAGCAAGTGGCTAAGAAATATTTTGTCATCATCATCTCTAGATACAGGAAATTAAAAGACTGACGAAATGTACCTATTTTATTTTCAACTGACCACCCAAATACTTTTACAATTTCTGCAAATTGTGTAGAATCCTTGAAACATTCAATTAAACTTGTTCATATCATTTTTGTTAATGGATAACCTTTTTTCTACTTTATCTAACAAAAATACACGGTAAAGAAATTTAAACGACATAGGTGTGGCGTTGGTAGACTCCCGTCTTTATTTTATTGCCCTGAGTTCATATTATGCAAACACCATCCTTTTATTGACTCGATAAAGCCAGGGTGTTAACACCGCTACTGACTTTTTTCATTTCATAATGTGGTAAGTCTGCTTTAAAAATACGTTTCTTGGAGATAAACAGGTATACTTTTTATATTTACACCTTATGTATGTTATGAAGGTATCAGATAGATAAAAACTTAGTTTTGAAGTAGATATACAATCGAAAACTATACCAGCACCGAATATTATGTTTATTTACAACTACACGGGGACAAATTTTGTGATTTTAAAGATCGTTGGGTATAAAAATTAAAATTATATGATGTATATTTTAGGAGTAAAAATCAAGAAAAAAAAGAGTTTTTTTTGATATATTTTACTTGATTTTTGTTTTTTTATAGTAAGTTCGTATTATCTTCAATTTAATTTATCCATATAATTAGTGACATGAACGAATTCTTCCTTAGGATTCATCTCATAAAGTATTAGGTTACATATCGCCGATAATTCACGGGATCCCGATTTCACTGACAATAATCTCTTAACCGCTTTGTGACGCCGCTTCCGCTGCGAACAATAGTTGCATGCAAACTTCGTGAAATGGGCAAAAATAATCCTCTGCCCGAGCCCAATACATCACGTGAACTGTCAGTTGAGACCGCACGAACAAAAATATACCATTGTGGAAGCGTTCTTTGTCGGAAACTTTAGCAAAAACTTGCGCAATTTTTGACAGTACACGCACTAACGCTGAGTAAAAACGCGTTAAACCGACGTAATCCTGCCATCTAAAAATAGTTTCACAGAGGACTTAATTTTGGACGCTGACAGTCTTATAGTTGGATTTTTTTGTGGTAGACATCGATAAAAATCACGTCATAAAGATTCCAATTTGAATCAAATATCAAATAATGAATGTCAAATTTGCTCCTAACTCAAAATACCAGTAAGTCGCCACTTAACTTAAATACCTAGATATGAAAACGTGAAAAACATAAACGTGAGAAACAGCCAATAAAAATATCTATGGCAGACCAGTTACTACAAGAATAGCTTGCTTGCCATGTATGGTAGTAAATCAGCTCCTCTGAACTGTTAATGATAGTCGCAATTAAAAACTGGCTAGCGTTGACAAATAAGCAACCGAGCGGTTTCTTAAATTGGATCTTAGAAACACATCTCAGTGTCACAACTCACAATTAATCAATTCCAAAAGTGGAGCGCGGTTCATATTTTACAAGACCCAACAATCAATCGCTCTTTGTGTGGGTCTAATACACGTCGACACTCACCGCTCCCTCACGCAGTAAATATGGTAGCCTTCGTCAAAACAAACATAATTCAGAAAGAATGTTTTCATTTATTTTTAAAATAACATTGGCTAACCAGTAACCGCTGCGTGTGATCTCGACGCGTAGGCTTTATGTATTTTTTTTGGTTTCACTGAGCCAGTCAAAAATGTTTATGTATTTGCATTTACACGTGTGACATTTGCCTTATAAAATCTCGGCGTTGGCAAACATCACACACCCATCTTAAACGAATCATAATTTCTTTTCTCTGGAATTTCCAAATATAAACATCAAGTACTCCACATAGTATACACGCAAGAAATAATATTAACCAGGGCCGCATACAATCTACAATGTTAATAAACTATGTTGACGTAGCCAGCGGTGTGTGAAAAATAAACATTATGAAGCACAGCGCTTAGTGCATTTGCTAAAGTTATCTCTAAACCACTCCTCGAAAGTAAAAAGTCAACAGTCATATTATTTCTTGAGTGACGCCACATAACTAACGATGTTGATGTTGTCACAAAAAGTTTTTTCGATAAACTCCAGACAAATAAAAAGTCAGAAAGTTTATTGATATATTTATGACTTTTTTAAGAACTCTGCATACAGAGTCATGTTAGTATTACACAATAACTATTAACCTTTTTGTGAGATGTGTATTTTTTACTAACACTGAAATTCACATTAGAAACGTCAATGTTCCCATCGGAATATAACGTTGAGAGTCTTCAAGTGCATATTATAAAGACTAGGTATACTGCCACAGTAAAATTTTCACAGTTAAATGAGAGAACAACTAGCACAAAAGCCAAGTAAAGTTACGCAGTTTTAATTGCTACAAATAATATAAGGAAACCTTGTCAACAGGTGGACTCAACCAAGTAAAGCAAAATTGGCATTATTTAACGAGGAGCATTCGAGAACCCGATCAATTTTGCACACTTGTGGGATAATTAATAGTTTCATCTACATTTGTGAATGAGCTCATTTCAAAAGTTTGATTTTGAAAGTTATGACACAGTAGTTTCGAACACTTGAAAGAGTTCATTGTTTATTCTCAGTGAGTTTTTGGTTGAGGCGTCCCATCAACGTTCAAGTGGCAATAAATTATGAACTTAACCTTGGCCACGTTTGTTTTGGTTAACCATTCTTACTAAGCGCATATGGTGTAATTATGTGCATCGTGAGAACCAAACTTGTGATCCTAACTATGAAGAGTAAGATCGTTAGGCATTTAATAATAAACAAGGTAGAGAAACAAATTCGAAAACAATTTAGAAGTAAAAGTATACATACAATAATGGTACTATACAAACAATATTAAATGTAATGTAAAGTAAGTCCAGGCATTCATTGCTTGAGTTGTCAAACATTATTCAAATACTTAAAACGCATTTCAATAAAGTTACATATTGCTGTTGTCCAAATTCCAATCATCATTCATCTCGAAAATTTCAATATTGTTGCCCATTCCGAATTCGATTTCGGCTCGAATAGTGTCTACTAATGAAGTTCCATTTCACATTTCCACACGTTATTTGCAATGATGAGGTAAACACATTATGAATGATTATGCAAAATTGAAATGAAAACATTTTTACTGTCGAGCAGCCTAGTCTCATGATGGTGGTCATCATTTGGGGACATCGTTGACATTTTCCGTCCCGTGTTTCTGGACAAATATAATGATTACTGAACTGAACAATATATTCATTCGCCAGTTGACGATGCAAAAGAATATCAGTTTTGTAGTAGGAGTAAAAAATAGACCACTTAAATCAAATAAGTATAAAATTACAAAGTGAAAAAAACTAGTAAGCTATGTTTTTGCCCGTGGTTTTACCCGCTTCAGAGACAGACACAAAACTCAAAGCCTAAAAGACAGACAGACAGTTACTTTCGCATTTATAACATTGAAAAGGATTAGCTCAATAGACATTAACAAATGCCACAAACTCCTGATGACGTATCATGGTGAGGATTTCGTAGTTTAGATTACAAGATCTCTAAGTTTAACTTCTGCTCGTATCAGACATTGACGTGACATAATCGCAGTTATTTGTTTTCAAGTCCTGAATTTAAGGAAAAATCAAAAAATGTTTACATTTATAATTATCAAACCAACTTGCTACATCAGTTTTTATGCTAATTATGCGTTTTATTTAGCCAATTTTTTGCCTCGTCATCTATAATTCCTGTTCCATATGCTATTTCAACATCTTGAAGCACAATTTTGACGTTAACATTTTCCTAAGCAATATTGTCAAGCTATAAAACACTGGAGCACATCCGTTATCATAATGTTCGGAGCGAATTTATTGGTCGTCCCTTAATCTACATAATATATTTATAACATGTGTTGCATATCTTATCGTCGGCTACTGCAGCATCTTATTATGAAGATATTTTTATCGGTGCCCTATAAAAATAGTAAAAAGGTTTACCAATGTTTAACTAAAAGGAAACTCTTGCTCGATTCTGTTTATTCTCTTTTTCATGTCGGTCACTTAGTGTTAATCTTATCCTTACAAACTTTTTATCTACTTATACTAATAATAGAACTGGAACGAGGTCGCTTTGGATATTTTTATATTTCTGTTTCTTTAGCGATATGAAGAGTAATATATATTTTCGGATTTTTATGTGAATCTTCATTTCTGCTTCTCTATGCAATTATTCTCCCTGTCTGTCTGTCTGTCTATATATTTGTTAATATATTCAGAAACCTTCAAGATTCATTGTTTAATATGTTATCTGTTAGTCTTCATAAAGTAGAGTTATTTATTGCATGCTTTTTATCCCCGTTGAGTGATGTTACTCACTCCAAGTGTTGATTACTAATTATGTTTCTGCCTATTATTTTATTGTCTATTAAGTATAACATTTATGCTTCGTGTTTCCAATTTTAAATTTCATGATTTCCCTTATTTGTATTGATTTTAAAAACAAAAGATCGGTTAACTAATTTTCTTTATTTTATCCTGGATTAATACGAATTTAGTCCAATGGTTTCCTGGTCATTAATGTAACCGATATCTTTTAAATCAATTAACGATAATTATTAATTGTATGTTATGTCTCTTGAGCACACCGCACACATAATTACTTATGTCTCAATTACCATAGCGACATCTTTCTAGATTAAATGTAAATATTTTACTCGCAAATATTTCAACAACTTTCTAAATCACTAGAACCCTGGCAAAATAATACGAGTCAGCTTTGAACTTTTAATTGACGGATGACCTATTAGTTTCACTTAGTTCCAAACATCCGCATTGAACCAACACGAGACATGCCAGTCGTGGGCAGAAACTATTGCCCAGCAAAATGACATGAAATATTGGTGTCTCTTATTCTCATATATGTATTAGTTAGCCTAGTTTATTCGTTCTATGTAGCAATGTTCACACCACACGCTACGGCTCACCCACTCGATCTAGCGGATGTTTTTATCAAGTGCAATTTAACCAAACCATTGTAATTTGGATCAGTCAAATGTTACATAAGGACCATTCACTTACAGAAATTTCAAACAGATCAGTGAAGAGTTATTGTATCTATTGGTTTGCAAGTAGATAACGATATTTAATTTGAAACCCTTTTGAGAAATAGCTAAGGTTCAAAGTGGTACTGTTTTGTAAAACAGCTGTTATTGATTTGTTTTGTACTTGAACCTCAGTTGATTTAAATTCAATGAAGCGTATTGATTCCTATGAGGATTTTGGTGGAAGTGTCAGTTACAATAAGCACAGTTGCCAGTCTTAATATTTCTGTCAATTTTATTTTAAACAGTTCTTAAGTATTATTAGAACGGGTTTTATTATAATTTAAATCACTTCTTAAATTATACATAAAAGTTATTATGTAGAATTTAAGAAGCAGTAGAAACAAATTACAAAGACGTATGAGGATTTTAATAATAACTAAATTAAATTAACGTATGTAATCTAAAAACATGTGAGGCGTTTTCATGTTGTTCACATGTTCACATGCATTTCATTGTTTATATATTTTAATAAAATTTGATTCAACTTTCTGCAGTAGTTACATTTGAATCGTAAGACATAATATAAAACTTAAATTTGTTTAACACACTTAGAAATTCACGTGAAGATAATTTTGGAAGCTTCATCGAGACAACTTTAAGAGTTTCAAATCTTTCTTTGACAGATGTTTACAGTCTCTTTATATAAATAAATATTTTGAAGATGTTTACATTGGAACAAGAATTTGGAAATAGACGTCCACTCACTTAATCAACTGCGAGAATTTGGATATTGTCATTTTATAACTTATTCATGTCATTAATTCAAAAGGTTGAATAAATTAATTTTGAATTACTAAGATATAATGAAAGAGAAACTGGACATTAATTTCATTGATGTAAATGAACAGAAATCGTCTTCCTTTAGTATTATCTTTGCTCCATAAGGACTGAAAAGTTGGTCAACCTGTCTAATGATCTAAACTACAACCTCAATGGGCATGGTTCACACTTGTCTTTAAAGTTAAATTTACGTTACAAAATTTAACCCAACTTGGGAATTTGTACACGTAAACTACGCTAAACTCTTGGCCGTAGAAAATATTTTACACATTGAAATTTAAAGTGACCTAAGTGGACCGTAATGTTTTAGACATAAAACTCACAGTTGACTAAAAATACAGTGACGGCTAGTTGTAGCAGATATACTAAAAATGGTTACTTTGAGTAAATTACAGAACTAGAGCCATCGTATTTATAATGATCAGCAGGGATCAGGGTGTACTTGAGACGGGAAATGTTGGTTTGGATCCGAGCAAGAATCCTCTTACCGCCCGTGTCTGAATTATTACATTTTCAAATCTTCTCCATAAACCCACGTGTAGACACATAAAGCTTCATCACTTATTCAAATATATTTTTGTTGCAGATGAGACGCAAACGAGAGACATGAATACCAACGACCTGGAGACTGATCTCTTCAATTTGCTTTAATATGTGGGAGTAGAACATCAGGATGGACACGGTCGCCATCGTCACGTCTTTATTGGGACTATTCTGTTTAGGTAAGTCCAACATTCTAAGAACTCAGCTAACCGGTCTAATTATCCTAGCCCCAATTTGAGTCTTGTTTTGTATTAGGCACTGTTGTCACGGGCGGCAGCGGAAGTCCTATCATTTTCTTTTAAGTACTTAAACCCTGACTCCTCACAATATTGAATAGTGTCCCTACATCCTTTGTTATAGACATATTCTGATTTTAAAATGTATGTAGGTATATTAAGATTGACATATGTCAATAATAGTACTACTATTCTATTTTTTTACTCAAAATATTTAGTACAAATAACTTTTTATTAAAAAAATACGAAGTCACGGACTGAAAGCTAGTCATTACATACATAAAACACAAAATCCGCTGACACAGGTGTACACCGTCGTGTCGTCAAATACCAAGTCAGTACAATTCTTAGTAAAAGTAGAGCTGCCCTAGTTTTATCGCGGAGTTTATCTTCTATATCTGTTCTACGTAGAGGTTAGCTTTGTTTGCACCGTATTTCCGACGTCTAGTAAATATTTAACCTTTCCTTGGTTTTACTTGGCTACTAAACTCATTGTTTAGTAATTAACTTTAGGTACTTTGTTAATTAATTACAAACCTGCTCCAATTAATTAAGATAAAAGTTACATAGTCTCTTTGTGGAGGGTAGTTGTAGTTTCCGGATTATAATTTGTGAAGAATTTCCAGACAAATTGAATTAGTACACTGAGAACAATATACAAGTCTGGATGTATTAAAATAATATATGATTGATGTAAAACAACAGTTAATATTGGAACGAAGTTCCTTACGGCAGGCTTGGAGGACATAGGGATTTTGCTGCGCGACCGAACTGAAAAAAATGTGATAGTAAAACCGTAAGAAAATATGCGTGGAATAAAAGCGTTAAATGAGACGTGCGCAGGCGCGACAGCAATAAGGAAGTGTAATAGCTTTTGCGTGAAATGTTGATTCTAGACCTAAAAACCGAAGTACTAAGTGCTATGTAATAAGAAATCACCCGCATTACTGCAAATTATTAAACATTGCAAACGTTTGATCAAGACGCGTAAACAAGCGTGTTCGAAATCCGCATCACATAGGACCTTTTTCACTCGACGCCAAGCGTAAGCGGGCGTACCGGAGCTTTATTGCTGTGCATTTTGGACTGCGAATATTATTTTATTTCCTTGAGACAGTTAAGGGGCATTTGTTGCTGTGCACTAACATTATTATTTTACATAATTTATTATTTCCTAAAATACTGAATTTCCATAATACTTTCCTGTACTTAAATAAAAACTAATCAGCAAATTTTAAGAGAAAAATCAAGAAAACCTACATAAAATTGAGCACGATTTTTTTTGCAAATTGTGTCCATTCTACATTAGCCGAAGGAACTTCGTTCCTATCTGGTGTCCCACGACACCACATCTTTTACTATATTATTTACATAATATGATACGGTATTAGGTAGGTGTACATTGTACTTATCGTACCTATCTATGTACATACCAACTTCTACGTACATAACACAAAACGTTAAAAATCTGGGTATTTACTTGGACTCCACGCTTAGCTGGTCTACACAAATAAAAAACATCTGTGGGTCTGTCACTGCAAAGCTTCGAGCACTAAATCGCCTCAGAAATTTTCTCCCAACCAAGGTAAAAATAACTCTGGTGCATGCTCTTATCTTCCCCATTATTGATTATGCTGATGTTTGTTATCCTGATCTAAATGAAGATCTTCTGGACAAACTGGATCGTCTCATTAATAACTGTATCCGTTTTATCTTCTGTCTTCGAAAATACGATCATATCTCCTCATATCGTTCTCAGCTGAAATGGCTCCCGATTCGCCAACGCAGGCAATACAGGATACTTTCAACTCTATTTTCAATTCTATTTGATAATTTCGCGTCGGAGTATCTGAAATGTAAATTTCAGTTTCGGTGCGATACTCATGATCGATTGCTGCGCTCTTCTCAGACTTTGGCTCTATCTACTCCACTTCACCGTACTGGTTTCCTGGTCTACTCATTTGCAGCCCAAGCTACTCGACTCTGGAATGCACTGCCCAGTCGATTAAGAAAACCGTCCAGCAAATGCACTTTTAAGAAGCACCTATTCTCTCATCTGCTCAATTCCCTTAGTCATCACTAATTTGTCATAATATGTATTTGTATACATATTTATTTATATATATTTTTTAGGTATATTTAAGTTTATGTATGATATTATTTTAATTACATGTATGTTTATTTATGATATGTATAATAATATATATGTTTATGTACGTGTATATAATATATTCTTTTGCCGCCTTCGTTGTTTTCCCACTGCCCAAAGGTTGACTGGCAGAGAATGCTTTTAGCATTAAGTCCGCCTTTTGCTCGTATACATTGTATGGTGCAAAGAAGCTTAAATAAATAAATAAATAGGAGATTTATATCGTATGCATATTACCTACATAAATATTTTGTTTGTCATTACTTTATATAAAAAAATTGATGCGTCGAAGGCTAAGCGTCCACAGGTCGGTATCGTACGCATCGCATTAAACGGATCGTAGTATTCTTTGTATAGAAAATCATACAAGTGCGTCCACTGATCCGCATCGTACGGATCGTACATTCTATACAAACTGCGATACTGCGATGCGTCCGATGCGTACGATACCGATCTGTGGACTGTAACCTGAAAACAATATATTTGTGTGCTGTTCGAAAATAATGCTATTTAATTTAGTCACATTAAATACTGTTAATCAAAGCGCAATTATATTCAACAGCCAAAACATTAAAGACATTCCGACCAAAACAGCTAATTACGAAGTTACCCAAAGTTACCACAGTATGCTTAAATAAAAATAACAAATTCATGTCGAAGTCAAGGTTCAACCACGCTAATAGCTCACCCTCGCCCTCCCATGGGGTAACATTCCCCCACACCATTCGATATTTAGTGCCACACCGTACCATCTTAGATTTGTGGCACCACTTAGCAAAGTCAGAAGCAAGCGTGACGTTTTAACAATATTGCCTCAATTTGTCTCTGGTTCGAAACGAAATTGAAGCTAATTGCAGGAAATATCTGATTGAAATGGAGCGGGGGAATGAAACACGTTGTATTAAACTCTAGTTAAGGAGGCGAAACCAATAGTTAGATAGTCCGTAAAAACTACTTCGACTTTTGTGGATGTCAATGTATTTTTTAGGGAATTAAGATAACCAACGAGTATGTTATACCTACCGCCCATGATTACTGTTACCGACCTAGAACAAAATTTAAGTAGGGATTAGGATGGTTAGTCCACTTAGCAGATCTGATGGTGTTAGAACATCAGATTGTTATGTATTCAACTTTACCAGGGTTTTTATATTGTTCTATCGGCACATAGACACTTGGGTGTACATAACTATAATCTTTTATAATTCTTTAACTTATTTGACAGTTTGACCAGTAGCCCACAACAAAAAGTTTCAACCCCATTTAGAAAAACCCGTAAAAATCGATAGGTTCTTATTGTACTTCTGTTCTGTCATGTCAAATCTTTGTCCACATGGAAATTATTAAAACCCGTGTTTACGAATACAAGAGCATAAATGACACTCAAGGGACCTTTTAACACAGAGGAAAGCGTTACTTATTGACAGAGCTTATTACGGGAACAAAACACATGCGCGAGAGTCGCATCTGCCTACATCGCATATTTTACAATTAAGTCCGTACTTCGTAACACACAGTATACAAAATTCCGAACTTCGACTCCGTATTTCCCCCAGTACACTTAATAACCGTGATTGAATTATTTTAGTCTGTGGTTCTCAGTCGGTACATAAAAAAGAGAACACCCCAGGCGGTTATCAAAGCGTAAAGAAGTTAAGCTAATGTTAAACGACGCCTATCTTTTGTGTCTAATGCGTGATGGATGCTGCGTGAAATACGGCGAAAAAAAGGAATAATACAAATAAACAGAATCAATCGCTCCGGGTACTTTACAATAGACATAATATTGTATGTCATTGTACTGAATGCAGTGTTTGAAAAATGGTTCATATCTTCGATCTCGCTTCGAACAAAACTGTGACTTTTATGAATATCGTCACTGGGCCCCGCTCGTAACTATCGTTTATAAATGGGCGTTGTTAAACGTAATCTTTTTAGTTTTTGGAGCACAATAACAGCGGAAGCACAAAAAACACGGTGCTTGAAATAAATTATACCTATAGGAAATTATCCAGTTAGGTCCAATGAAAAAGATTTCTTAATACAGATGTCACTGCTAATAAGTAAACGTTATCGAAAGGACCATCGCCAAATATCTTTTATTGTCGTGGGCTCTGAGACCGATCAGATAGCTTTCAGTTTGCAAACTCCCTTTTATCTCTGCGCCAATATATCTTATTAAATAGTGACGGTTCAGTAGCAAACAAAAAAAGTGTTGTATTGGATTTAATACTTCTTGTTTGGTTTTCTCATCGTTTATCGAGAAAACGTCGGCAAATCTGTTAATGTCACAGTCACGACAAAAGTTAATAGAATTATTAGGAATTAACGTTTAATGTTAGTTATTGGGTACATAGTAGTTGTTAATTTTGTTTTTTTTTTATTATTTATTCCAGGTAAAGTAAAATACTTAAATTTATATCCCATTCATTATATCAAATTTTAATGGAATAGATTTAATATTTTTAAATTTATACAATTATTACAAAATTATACATAGGTACAGATGTTTGTAAACGGCATCAACCGATATAAACAACACGTAAGATAATCTAAGTTTGTGTTTCATTCCTTCTTTATACTCTTTACACAAGGATTTCTTTTGAGATAAGACAGCCAGGAAAGTGCCTATATTGATAAAAATACAACGTACTACAACTACGTACTACAAAGTAATAACCATGTGAGGCGATTTTATAAAGGTACTTACTTTCCTTACTATGCCAAATATAAAAACTGACTAAGAACTACCTAGTAAATAAAAATACGCACTTTTACACAAGTACCTACTATTTGCATTTGAATAGATTCAGATATACTGTTAGTAATTTAGATTAGGTATACCTATAAACAAATATTTAACTTCACGTCAAAAATATACTCGACATCGGCTACTTTAAAATATATCATGTCGTGTTTTATTATTTCATCTGCCCACGCGCGCAACTACATTCAAAACACAGCAACGAAATGTCAGAACCGTCGCCGACGCATTTCCGTATTCCATCGAAGTCCGCTTTCATAACACAACGTCTGTCAAAACTAACGGTGATATATAAAAGTTACGAAGTCGAAAATTAGAGCGCAAGTTTGTAAGCTCCGGCGTCCAAAAGTTCATTCTGGAAGTGTCAGCTGTCCGAGATAGATAGGGCGGGTGAAAGACGACACTGTGTCAACAATTTGTCTCAACATTAGAATAACTTACAACACAAACATAGTAACACGACATTCATATTAGGCTAATCCGTCCTTCCGTTGTAGGTCGTGCTAGCCTGCACATGTGTGCCGATGCGTGTTCAATTTTTTGCATCGTAAACTCTAAGTGCTATTTCATTTGCCGTGACATTCCAGGATCATGTGTGTTGCTTTTAACATGTTTGTTAAAATTTTCACGAATGGATGTAATCTATGTAATAAAAGGATATTCTTAATTAAAAGGTATATAATGGATGTAACTGCTATTTTGGAAAATATAAATCAAGTGATAATTTAATAATGTACCTATATTGTTTTTTAATTAGCTATTGTAGGAAAATTGTGTCAGCACTATACAAGTTTTATCCCTGTTATAGTTGTAGGTTGTAGCTCATTATTCTGGTTTACAATATACCTAACAAACTTGCCGTACCTATACTTATAGATCGTCAGAATAATAGAATAAGAATAACGTGATAAAATACATAAACATTTCTTATAATTCATCTGAATGACAAAAAAGGTAAATAAATTCCAGCTATTATTGTTTACGTTCGTCTTTTCAATACAAAAATATTCCCTTACCTTTGAACAATTTTAAGTACACCAAAATTATAGTCATTGCGCCCGGTATGAAAGAGAAACAACTTGAAAACGAACGTAATAATGGTTCAGGGTCACATTGCAGAGGGGCACAAAGTTGAACACGTGTACCGTTCGAAAAATCATGATTGCGCCCTGAGGGAGCCAATCACGTTCATTAGAATTAGATATTCCAAATTCAACTACGATCGAGTTACAAGGGGTGACAGTTACGAGCTCTTGACATTTTCATGGGACCTCTGTTGACGTAATTAGACCCAATATAGGCCACTAGACGAATTTTCTAGCGTGATAACGTATTACCTCGAAATACGATCTCTCCGTGACCTAACCTCATTACATCTTGTTATAATATTCTAGGAATGCTTATTTCATGTAAATGCCTACATTGATATAACGTGCCGATGAGAATATAAAAAATAGCAATTGTATTATATTCTTTAAATAGAACGTTCCAAAGAGTGTAATACGGAACAATCAAAGAGAATTCTATCGTTTGATGTCAGTGAGACGTCGACGAATTTGTGATTCGAGGCGAGAGGTAGAGAACTCCTTTGAACAAAGGTACGTAAGCTATAAACTATAAATTTTTCAAGTGATTCTAACGTATGGATAAACATAGTTCACACGAAGCTATCAATTCTTAACCGACAAAAAAACAAGTCCTCTATCGGACAGACTCATTCGTCGGGACGGTCGCACGTCGGACTTAAATGCAAAAGCCATGTCTATAAGCGATTTTTTGTTTATTTTTTATACCGACGCGTGTCAACATGTGCAAGAAGTATAAATTAGCGGGGGAACGCACCCTCGCGAACATTTTTTAACAAAGATTTTTAACAATAGAGCGTAACTATTCGTGTGCAAGTTGAAAAATCACTCCCTTTGGCGTTGCTGTGTCCCCGGTAGCAACTTTTCGATGCGATTCATTAATTTTATGATCGACTTGTATGTGAAAGAGTGCAAAAAACTTACGAACGACGAGTTCTTATTGTTGGATATTTGTCATAATCTTAATTAAAATGATCCCATGGTAAGCCGAATAAGACCATAGTTTTGAATATACCCACTAAAGTTTTTATACTTTTCTATTAGGGTCAGCTCACACCGAGACGCGACGCGACGCAACGATACTGGAAGAGGCCAGTGATTTCGCGCTGCGCCGCGCGTCGCCGCGAGACGCATCTCAATGCCGCGAGGTGCATCGTAAAAGTAGGCAATCTTGCACGCCGCGCGTACCGACGATGCACGGCTGCGTAGCGATGCACCGCGCTGCACCGCGCTGCGCCGCGAGGCGCCACTAGACGCAGCGCTGCATGAAGCAACGTATTCTGAATTGTCACAATGAAATGTGTATCTTTTCGTGTAGAAAATAAAGTTCTATTTTGAGCCGCTCTTTGAAAGACTGCGCGCAGCGTCGCGTCGCGTCTCGTCTCGGTGTGATTTGACCCTTACCCTATCTTTTAGCAATAAATCATCTGTAAGGACATTTTTTACAAAACTAATCATACAAAACTAGTTTCGGTCCGTTCGAGATTGAACAATTCGGACCAGCTGTTACCTTGGACTAGCAGAAGAGGCAACACGTGTAAGAATTTTGCGACAAAAAATAATTCTTTATAACCGGAAATTGGTTCGCATCTCAAGGGATTACTTGGTACGTTGTGTAACACAATGATAGTAATAAACACTTACACTCAAGCATCGTACTAGAATTCGTGTTGTTGCGGTTGTATGACCATACCTATACTTACAAAGAAACCCACAAACCGAGACATTTTCTTTATGTTCATTACATAATATAATATGTCGATGTAAAGTGGTTACCATCACCTATGGACCTCGGCAGCACCATTGGCATTCCGATATGTTGCCAGCCAAGAAATAAGCAAAAAGAAAAAAATAATTATTTTTAAGTAAATAGTCCACAAACAAGCGGAACTACCACCAGATTAAATAAGTGGTAGCTGTCACTCATAGACATTTAATACTAAAGACAGCAAAATACTGATACCTTGGCAACTGAAATTATGGTGGAGATCACATTATTTTCTCTATTTACATCGAAGCCTAACCTAAAGCATAGCCATATCGTCTAGACTTTAGAGTCTTCATAAAAATAAAACGTGCTGTGGATACGAAAATTAATCTTCAAAAGATCCACACAGTAAAGGATCTCTGGAATGATTTAACAAAATAACATAATAAAACAAGCCACTAAATACTTTATTGTTCCGTCAATCTATTACTTCCTGATATGACAAAAGTTTCACCAAACAAGACCTCATCCATCGTTAATATAATCGATCGACTTCAAACAACTATGCAATAAAGTTGGGTTTATGCGCGATAAAGTAACATATCGGGATCAACATAAACAATATTTTATGTTCCCCGCATTCCGCTAAATCTTATTTTTATATCTCCGTGCAAGGATGTCCTGCTGTACCAGTTCTACATGTCTGTTATGAAGTTGACAGACAATTTATTATGCGTAGAAGCCATTTCGAAAATTATGTTTTCGAAAGGTTTCCTCCGAAGATATTTTTCGTGTAATATCCTTGGGTTCTTCTTTAACAAACGATAATCTTTTAGCAAGTCAACTGCTTGTATTTTACTACATTCGTAAAAAGTAAGTTCTGACACAAAGAACCGATAAACCTAAAATAGATTTATCTTTTGAAGAC
Source organism: Hesperia comma (assembly GCA_905404135.1). NCBI lineage: Eukaryota > Metazoa > Arthropoda > Insecta > Lepidoptera > Hesperiidae > Hesperia > Hesperia comma. The sequence goes on from FR990020.1 coordinate 5,814,405, forward strand.
ACCTATTAAATTTATTGGGAATTAAAAAAAAACATATGATTTTAGGATTGAACTGCAAACTTTTGTCTTTATACATTAGTGGTTTAGTGAGAGTCCTAACTAATATTCATTTATTTCGTAGTCGTATATTATTGTACTTGCTGTGAGTTAATTAAAATAAAACTTTATAATAGGTCAAATAAATGAAAAAACACTACCATAAATATAATTATATTCAATAATGTTAATTCAAAAACAACACATTAATTTATCAAGACAATAATTCATAACACTAAAATTACACACAAAATACTTTAATTTTAAAACACAGATGCATGGAAGAACAGTATCATTCGGGTTCCACGATAGAAAGTAAAGAAAAAAACTGTATTAGGTCAGATCAAACTAACATTGCATTATGCTTCTTTTACGTACGAGAATCAAAAGATAACAAAATGGAGATTCAATTATAGATTAGCCCTAGTACCGCACCGCATTCACAATGTTGGGACACGTGAATAAATAAACACAATTATTTTGCACAAAAGCATAATCTCTTTCGATTTTATTCTTCCACTAAAATCGAGTCGCAGATCATTACCAACGGTTCATTTTTAGGTAAAATCGGACAATGTATTTTTTTAATCGATTATTGTGTCGCATTAACAATAGCTTAAGGCAACAACAATAGACATACATCAATTCGAGTGTCAAAAACCAACATCTGCGCGTTCGCAGTAAACACGGTAAAATAGTGAGGGCCCGTACAGCATCCTTGGGGGACTCTCGTTTAGAACGCCTATGTTTATGGCTCATTATTATTGTAAGTTGCTTTAGAGTAGCTGCAAATGACACACTCCACCTATTATTAAAATTTACCGTAGACCAGAAAGGGCTATTGTTAGACTAAATCAAAATTAAAGGCCAGACGTTTGTGCATTAGAAATAGAGAATGTGGGAGGAGCCAACTAGCCATAATATGGCGCATTCAAGGGCCATATTAAGCTGTAACAAAAGGACTTAGTCATAATAACTTAAATACAAGAACATCTTAAACCGTTTACTCCGTCTCAAAACGAAGGTCTAACGGGAATTAATTTAGATACAGATGTACTTATTTCTACATACATTTAATATTGTATGAATTAATAGCTGTACAAGTAAGTAGGTAAATAAGTTTAACTTAAATTTATCTTTTTTCTACAGGTCCTGTGAACGGTGGTCTTAGTGATGACTACATGAGTAGCGGAGAAGCACCCTACATCATTGAACAACCTTTAGACGTCACAGTAGCCCGACATCAGCCTGCTACGTTAAATTGTCGCGCTGGCGGTTCTCCACCGCCAACAATACGATGGTACAAAGCAGGCTCATTAGTAGTGTCCGATACCCACAGAAGTCTCTTGCCAGCCGGTGGATTGTTCTTCCTCAGAGCGACACATGGTAGAGCTCATTCAGACGCTGGTGTTTATTGGTGTGAAGCGACTAACTCCTACGGAACGGCCCGAAGTAGAAACGCTACTCTTCATGTGGCTGGTAAATTTTTATCTATTTTATATAGCACGATTATTCTCTTAATAAAATCTTTTTTTATAATAAAAAAGGTGTCTACATTATCATAACTTCCTTATAGTGCTCCGCGAAGAGTTCCGGCTAGAGCCGGTGACCACTCAGACGGCTCAAGGCGAGACTGTAGTATTGGAGTGCTCTCCGCCAAGAGGTTCTCCAGAGCCCTCGGTTTATTGGAAGAAAAATGGGCAGATTTTACATTTTGACGGTGATTCCAGGTTTGTAAATTTGAAATGTTTCATGTTTAGTAAATGTTCTAGCAATAACACAAATCTCTAAAGCAGGATCGCAATAAACTACAACGCGCACTTGAACAATATCCATTCCATTTACGAAATGGGTGCTGAAATGTACTAAATCCGGCAGCTAAAATATTAATGTAAAGCTGAAACATTGAATGAAAGTTGCCATCTACTAGGTAGACAGTTTGATAGAGCGCACTCAAAGTAAAATCAGGGTAGTTGATAAGAGCTCTTTAGAGTTAAATGGGATGTTGGAAACAAGATAGTCTTATTCACAGTGGAATAGTCACTCGACTTAATTCACCGTGCATTACAAAATTGTATAATTGCACAGCGATTTTAGATTTCAAGTAACTTTTACTGGTTTTCTAATTAGCATCGCTTCGTGGACTACATTAATTAATTCAGTGACTTAATTAATTTTGTAGATGCATGCATTGCAGATTTTTCCTTATGTAATATTTTAGTTAAATTTTAATACGATATACTATTTCTTAGTTTAATTTTTTAATGATAAACTGGTTAATTTAATTAAATCTCTTTCTGATTTGAGTTTCTACTTATTTTTATTTACACCTTGATTCAATTTCAAATGAATCAAACTTTTTCAATCAAATTGTTTTTGAATTTTTGAGTGAGGCGCAAAGTTACTTCTTGAGGGAGCACATACGATATACTGAAGCATAAAAATAATTATCAGTACGGGGAGGGTACATCAAAGTTATAAGAGAAGGGGAATATCTGAAGTGCACGACAAGCAATCAAGTAAAAATCTGAATAGTTCTGCCTCACCGGACCCCTTATTAAATGTTAATTTCCTATTGAATTATTCCGCCCTATATTTGAATGACTTTGTTACAATGAGCTTTGTTCCAAGAAATAAATTCCATTCAATATTATTTTGCACCTATCGTTTAAGGTTATTTGACTTTATATTTTCGTATAATATTGCTGCAGAATGCATTTAGTAGACGGTGGGAGTCTTGCAATACAAGACGCGAGGCAAACAGACGCTGGCAGATATCAATGCATCGCACGGAATGCAGCTGGTACTAGAGAATCTGCTATTGCAACGCTTAGAATACATAGTGAGTATATGATATACATGTGAATTCAGACTACGACCTGAAAATTTATATGAATGAACATTATAGCGCCGAATTATTAGACTTGTTTGTTAATTGTGAGTAAAAAGTGTCTTGTCCACAGTAAAACCATACTTGATCGCGGGTCCTGAAGATGTCGTAGCACAAACTGGAGGCACTGTAACATTTCAATGCCGAGTTGGAGGTGATCCTTTACCAGATGTTTTGTGGCGGAGAACAGCTGGTGGGGGTAATATGCCCCTTGGTCGTGTAAAAGTGTTAGATGACAGAAGCTTAAGGCTGGATAATGTTGTCCTCTCTGATGAAGGAGAATATACATGCGAAGCTGATAATACGGTTGGCGCTGTCAGTGCAAGTGGCTATTTAACGGTGTATGGTAAGATAGTTTAAATACTATAAACTTTCGATAATTATATTATTTCAATCAATTGTAATGTTTTTTACTTAATGATATTATTGGATTGTACCATGTTTTTAAGTCTCTGAATACGTTATTTTATATTTCTTTACGGAGGCATATTTCTTGATTCATAGTTATTCTTCACTTCTTATTATTATAGATCCCCCTTCAATAACTTTGCGACCAAATTCAATCATAGCTGAGAGTGGAGCAGCAGCAATATTTACGTGTAAATCTGCTGGAAAACCAGAGCCAACTATGTTTTGGAGCTTAGAAGGTAATCGGACGATAATATTTCCTGGTACATCAAAAGGAAAATACCATGCCTCTACTGTATTAGATGGAGTTACCGTTTTAACTATCAATGACACAAATAAAAATGACAGTGGTAATACAATAGTTTGTTCTGCGGTAAATTTTGCCGGCAGCTCGTTCGTTAGAGGAAAACTAACCGTGACGTCAGATGATGACCGGCCACCGCCAATCATAACAAACGGTCCCTCTAACCAAACGTTACCTATAAAATCGATGGCAGTTTTCCCCTGCACGGCCATCGGTACACCTGAACCAATCATTGCGTGGTATTTCGAAGGGGAAGCATTAATACAAAATCATAAAAGAAACGTATCTAATGATGGAACACTTATTTTGAAAGATTTGGACAAAATTGATACTGGTACCTATACTTGTGTCGCTTCTTCACAACATGGAAAATATGTATGGAGTGGATTTCTTCAAGTTGACAGCCCTACGAACCCAAATATACATTTTTTTAGAGCTGCAGACATATCGGCACTACCAGGTCCACCTACTAAACCCCTAGTTTATAATATCACGGATTCTAGTGTTGCAATTACGTGGAACCAAAATAATAAAATTGGATCATCTTCAATATTAGGGTATCAAGTGGAAATGTTTTCTAGGGAGACATTATCGGGTAATAATACTCCAAGGAATTCACGTGGTTGGGTTGTTGTAGCTAAAAGAGTACATCAATCACAGTATGTTGTAAAATCTCTGATACCTGGTATCACTTATATGTTTATTGTAAGAGCGGAGAATTCTCATGGATTATCTGCACCAAGTCCTGTGTCAGATTCCATTACTGTTGGAGAAGATGGCAGTTCGTTTTGGGAACCTGGTACATTTTCCAATAATACTGAATATAGAAATAATATCATGACAGATAACATAGTGGATTTGATAGAGGCAACACCGATCGATTCCAAGACGATAAAGTTAATGTGGGAGATATTAAACTTCTTTTATCTAGAGGGACTTTTTATATATTTTCGACCCCTGGATAATTCCACGAGTGACTACGAGATGAAAACTATTTTGCATTCCAACGATGTATCGGGTTATGAAATAACATCCTTGAGAAAATATACGAGGTATGAGTTTTTCCTGGTCCCTTTTTACAAAAAGTTTGAAGGCAAACCATCAAATTCCAGAATAGCACAAACGTTGGACGATGGTACGTATCATTTCTTATATATATTTTTAAATATATTACATAAATAAAAAACTAACAAAATAATAATTATTTTTAGTGCCCGACGGTCCGCCTACAAATATAGAAATGTTTATTGTGAATACAACAACAGTACATTTAAAATGGTCTCCTCCAGAACCTCATTTACAAAATGGTGCAATAACAGGTTATAATGTTCTGTTAAACTGGTTAGATTTGCCAGCGAATAAATCTATGATAGCAATAAATACGACGGTACAACAAGCTACAAGTTTAATTATGACCAATTTAACTTCTGGAGTTAGTTACTCCGTACAAATTGCGGCTGAAACTATAGTCGGTCTGGGTCCATTCAGCCAAAAAGTATATTTAAATATTGATTCGCGAACTGTTGGATTGGATCCCTTATCCAGGTATGAACAATTTTCTTATTTCGTTAATTTATAAAAAGGTTTATTTCATTTCGTTTTAAACACTAATAGAGACAAGATTAAAAATATTTGAGAATAAACATAATTTGAGAGAAGCAAAAATTCCAATGATGGCAATAACATTACCTACTTTTTATTTTTTAATTGCAGATATCCCAATAACAGTGAAGTGTCTATAGTGGCTGGAGATTTCGTTATGGAAACATGGTTTTACTTTTTAATTGGAGCTATTGTATTGTTCAAGATCATAATGATTGGTGGTATTATTTATGTACGCAAACATAATCTCTTTGCTAAAAAATCAGCATTGCCAAATATTTACGGTGAGTACACCAAAACTGTTTTCAAAATACTCTAGAAATTATGCAGTGAAATGTATACCTATAACTCAGATGTTTTGAAAAATATTCATAGGTAAATATAAATATACTTTCAGTATTGCATAGTTTCGCGACTTCGAAGTAGATAAACATTATAATATTATGTACAAATCGGAGCCCACCTGTTAGACAATAATGGGTTTTGTAGAATCGTTCTCGTAATAAAAAAAAATAACGTTAACATTAATCTCAAATAAACAACCACACGGCTTATCTCCAAGTGCTTAAATTTTTTTGTGGAATCAGCATCAGAATTTCAAAATTAAAAACATTCCACGGGTGTCGTAGGGTGGCACAGAGTGCCGAGCGTTTGTTTGATGGAGGCTTTACCATGCGACGACGGGAGGGGTGCTAGATTACTTTCGAGTTGAAAGGTAGCTCGAGCCCTGTCGCGAGCGCGGTGGATCTCTTTCACTTTACATTCACGTTTGGGTTACAAAGGAATGATACAAATCCGAGAAATAAAGACCCAGTAAATGTAAATGTTTTCTATTTTGTTTTCTTCAGGCGATTCGTTTGTTGACTCACCCTGTTACCTTTAAGCCAATTTCGCTTGCTTTGTTTCGTCTACCTATACTGCATTATATTCCTAAGCTTTCAGTGAACGAACAGGTAACTTGGCTTCAAATCCTCCGTTATTTTGTCTTACTTCAATGTTCTTCCCATTTATTACGTAAAATATGCTTCTAAATATAATATGTATTTTGGAAACGAACTTCATTAAGCTTTTTGTTCTCAGATTCGAATGGTACAAGTTTAGTTACACAAATGAACATCAAAGCCGCAGTGTCACTGTCGCATCCATTAAGTAGCTGTTATAATAAAAACACTGTAACGAAGACGGAATCTTTGTTGTGGATGGAAAATCAGCCGGGCTTATGTATGTCCAGTAATAAAACAAATCAAAGCAAAGACAAAGCTATTTCAGAGTATGATAAAGTTGCCCAACCGTTGCCGGAATACGCTGAAGTGACATCTTCACGAGTCACTGGCAATGAATGGAATACGAGTAAAACCGCAACCTCGCCCGCTGCCTATGCTTCGGTTACTCTTGTAGCTAATACAAGGCAATGCGTTAGTTCATTGGTGAGTACTTCGATGTTTTGTAATGGTACTGTAATTTGTGTATGCTCTATTTAGGAGACGGTAATATTTTCATAACTAACTAGATGAAACATAACTTATTCTGATAAACAAAATTGTCCGATGGTCTGATCGTGAAAACTAATTTGAATATCTTAAATTACAAACATAATCTGAATTGTTTTTGAGGTCTGAAATTTTCAAATTAGAAAGAGTTATTAAATTAAAATGTTGGATATAGAATTATTATTACTACTACAATATACGAGTATAGATTATTATAGAGCTCTTGTTTTTCCTTTTTTATATTGTTTTATTAAAATTTATATTTTTTAGTATCATATTGTCTCTCTTCAACAGGGTTGGTTTCCGCCGGGTGGTAAAAGTGTCGATAATTTTGACAACAGATATGCCCCAGATGAAGAACTTTACCCAGCGAGTAATGGGGGATATTATAATCGAAATGTGTATAGCGAAAAATATTTCCAAGGTCACCCTAATGTTCTCAAATTTTATGACTTGCCCTCATTAGATAAGACTCAAAATGCTCAAATTAGATATAATAAGAGTTTGGAAGAGAGAAAGAATGATAAAAATGTTAAGCCAGACGTGACTCAGTCTCTCATAGATAGAACATACGGTGTGAGATCGAGAAAGAATTCCGAGTCTGAGGCGACGTATCGAGCTTTTGGTGAAGACGAGTCCGATGACGAAAATTATGCGGGAGACGGTGGTTATGATGAATTGCAAGCAATGCAGCCACAAAGACTAAGATCAAAACATCAATACGAGAGGCCAAATTTTGACAATGACGGAACTAGGACGTTGGCACGACTTACGTCATTCAGGCATGGTCAGACAGTTTTAAGTGGGGTTTCTCAAGGATCACTTGCACCCACTCATCCCCCTCCAGCGCCCCACCCGCGAGTGGATTCAGTGACTCGGTAGTATCACGCCCTGCCGGCTTTCGGCGACTTGTGCCAAACGGACGTATAGACCGATGTTTTAGTTAAGTGCACTAATATTACAAGTGATAATAAGACAGATCACAGTTCTTCCTCACGTTGTGTAGATATGAATCGTATAAAGGACAAGAGGATTACATATTTTATGGATTCGGTTAACTGTGAAACGGAATTGTGATTATTTTCTTAGGACATTTTACTTGATTACGGCTTAATTTTTCTTAGTGATTTTTTTGAAGATTTTTGTAGTAACTATTTATAAGACTATTAGCCTAAAGAATCAGCCTTATTTATGTTGCTAATTAGGCATATAATTCTTTTATTTTTCAAGCAAATTTTAAAATATAAAATTTTCAAACATAACTAGTCGATCCTAATTATTATAATGTTGTGTCTGTCTATGATTGTAAATAGCGTATAAGCGTACATATGTAACAGCTTAGTAATAAGAGAGCCGAGTTTACAATTATTTAAAAATTATTGATTTTAAATATAAATATAATAAAATTAATGTATCTAATATTAGCTGTAATTAATTGTAAATATTGTTATTATTGGGATTGATAGAAATCGTTCGATATGTCCATATTAATATCAGTAAACGAATTTGTAATTCTATATCATTAGTTTAAGTGTAATACAAAACATTTAAAACACAAATTAACGCTTGGCAATAATTTGATATAATTAGATCACGTTAGTGTAAATAAACAGTTTAGAGTGATTGTTTTAAGTCATATTCTTTAGTATTTCCTATTCCCTTCAAGCAGTCAGGTGCAAGTCATTTTCTATTCTCAATTGAAGAAGCCTAGAGCTAAATTCTCTCAATGTACCTATATCACTTTGTAATAGTCTAGAACTAAATAAGACTGTGAAGATGGTTAAAGATCTCTTCAATCCTTTATCGCAATCGCTTTTAAAGCAGACTGTATCACCTCTTGTCGATTTTCTTCCAGTTTTGTTTGTTTTTTTATTTGTTAAGCAAATACTTTCTCTGTCAGTATTATGATGCAATATAGATTTTTCAATTCGAACTATCTTACATACTTGTTTTACCTTTTTAGTGTTAAACGCCAAATGAATATATTAATAAACTTCATTATGATCTTTATTGGCATATAGTATTATAAAAAGTCGTAGCAAATTATGTTCAAGTGCCATAAGCCTATTCCTACATTATACTCGTAAAGGTAACGTAACATTGGAGTTGTGAATGCGAAAACAAATGAAGCTTATGGAAATTTTTATCTACGTAATAAATTGTGATATGAGTTTAGCCACTTGTTATAAATATATAGCACGACTTGTATCATTGCATATCATCTGTATTAAGTATGTATTATTAATAGTAAAATGTTATTTAATTAGGACACTTAGGATGTATGCACAGTTGCAGTAAAGAACGCGCAAATTATTTTATTCAAAATGTAGCGAATGGGCCTATAGTTTTGTAAGGCTGCAAACTCTTACAAAATGTATGGTGAAAATTGAAATGTGGTACGGTTAAGGCTATGGGTCAACTGGCGTCGCTTTAGACGTTCGCTGATATTCATTAAGATTTCCTGCCATTTACATGAGTATGAAACTGAAACCACACGTGTGTCACATGTTTGCCACACTCGCGCTTCCCTCGTGTCATACTGGTGCCACACTTGTGCCATACGCCATTGCTGTTTTAGGCCTAATTTATTCAATGTCGACAATACTCAACGTATCATTGCAATACATAGGTAGAATAATGTAGCTTTAAATTTAATTTATTGAAATATTACACTGAATGATTCCTCATTTTGTAATTTAATTTTTGTTTCATTAAAAAATGGAAATCATAAAAATAAAATTACCTGATATAAAAATCAATTGTATTGATGGTATTCAAAATAATTTAAGTTGAATTACTTTCTATATTACATGTAACACCTAACGGATATCTAATTGTTATTATAATAAATAGCTGCCCAGTAAATACAAAAGGTTTTGTCTCTTATACTAACGTAGTATATAACTTACTTGTTTTCCCTTATCGTAAGAATGTCTAGAGACATGATATCGAGAAAATGGGCACTAGCAGAAAAATCTATGCCGAATTTTATGACATGATGCGAATATGTGATCTTTCAACGAAAATTAGCTGCTATAATTTTTGGCAATTGTCCAATTTGAAATATATTTTGTGTTTGTCATTACTCTGTAACTATAATTCTGTACATATGTAAAGTGATTTTAATTGTCGTTTTTTCCTACATCACGACAGCTACATCGGTGAGGCGATGAAGATAAGAACTAAACTTTTTAATGATAATAACTTTTAAGACATGTTTTTTCCAAAAATAATGATTTTACAAGGTCATGTCGTCTCACCAATGTAATCGCGAGTTTACACTGACCGTATTTCAAAATTGTTTTATCCAGTAGATACCTTGCTTACCTTAATGGATCTGGGAGTTGAAACGTAGTGTAGATATGAGTAGATACTGTCAATGCAATTTTAAAGTATGAACAATTCCTTCTAGTTCCTATTCTGCGTAATTAATTATACGATTATATAAGCGTATTATAACCATGATATAAGTTATAATAATTTTCACACAATTTAACGTTTACGTTACGTTACGTTTCACGTTTAACTTGTAAAACAATACGCAAACTGTAGGATTTTGAAAGCAGTGAAATTAAAGTAAGTTTTAAGTTTGTTTTGTGGTAGTTCATATTTATGAAAAATAGTAAAAGTACTACCAATGTAGTAAGAAGTATTAGTTTTCTTATTGGCTCATATGATTTATTACAACTTGCGGAAAAATAACGTTTTCATTACAGCAAGGTGTCTATATAGAAATTATGTTTCATGTTTTTCAAGGCCTACATTAAGTGTGATAGTATTATTTTTACTAAACAACTACTCGTATTAATTAATGTTAACAATAAACATGACCTTCAGACTTATTTTAATTTTGTATTGGTCTTTGAATACCTATTTTAATAAAATAACTTAAATTACTTAAAAAGTTATTTCATTTTCACACCATTTTATAGTAGGTACTGCTTAAATAAGGCTAACCAGCTATGGTGCATTCATCTTATAATAGGGATAAAAATCAAACTAACCTACCTCTAACTAACCTAACTCTTAAGTTGAGCTATAAGTTGCCGACGCAGTATTTAGACATAATGAAGATCTCCAAAGAATTGTGAAAAAGAAGCGAGCGATAAACTGAAAGAACGACTAAATTAAGTGACTTTGATAGAAATTAAACACTAAAATAGTTTCATTGATGGTTTAAGTACAAAATCTTGGAAGAATGGGAGTTAAACCTTTTAACATGAAATCAATCATTCAGATAAACATCATTTATTACCATTAGTAGGGTCACATTTGAAACTGACTGCGGCGTACGGAAATTATTAAATTTCCACTTAGATGTATCAGTAAAATATGAAAGAGAAAAACCATAGACCTATGATCAGGTATGTGATGGATGATTAAAAACTGATATATATCCCGATGCCATCAACGGTCACAAAGACAAGAAATATGATTATTTTAAAACATTTGTAGCTGCACAAATATAATAAAAAATGGTGTCGTATTAAATCATAAAAAATGCAAATATACAACTACACTTTTAAGATTAGGCTCAACATCTGTATTACCTAAAGATACATCATTCGTTTCAAATATCTCAGCGAAGAACAATTTCAAAGAAACAAAAGGATATAAAAATACTACAATAGCTATTGAAAATACGATTCAGCATACCTACTAGCTTACATAATTGAATACATTCACAATTAAGCCGGTCTCATCATTGGAACCAGACGTAATTAAATTAATATTGAATTTTTAAATCGAGTCGAGAATAATACATCCGGTTCCATTGTTGTAGAGCCTTCAATTCACGGGGTTGCAATTCATAAACCAAATCTCGGCTCGACACTCGGGGTTAATATATTATTGGCGGGTATTTAGCAGCGTTTGCGGTCCGTTCGGTTCGTCTGTAACAGTCTGATAACCAGCTGATCACATTATTGTTTACATGCCTTTATAAATGATTCCCTGTTTTGTCTTTTGTCTTGTTACGTAATGGTAACGTAATTTTTAGTAAAAACTTAATTCATTGTACAATAAATCGAACGTCACAAATCGAAAAACAGCGCACATTTTTTTGTATTCCATTAAAACTGAAGTGCAAAAATGGAATAAAATACCAGCACATTCACATCCGATAAACTTTTAACAGGAATGTTAATGTATTAAAATAGTTTTTCTCTTTTAATTTAGTTTTTTAATTTTTTCAATGGGCGGTGTATAGGTGGTGTGTGGAGAACGCTCGGTCGCCTTGGGCATCGTTTTAATTTTCCGCCAGCCTGGAAATTTACACGATCTGAATGAACCATCAATTTTAATGAGCTTTAAAAGTTAACTGATCAGCGCCGCTGGTTCGCGCAGGAGAGAATAAATAGTGCTTCGTAAGATAATCGAGAGTAATTAACGTCTAGTGGAAGAGTCTAAGGGTTCCTCCCCTATTAGATTCCCATGTTAACGCCATTGCATAGTTGACACAAAATATGTTGCGCCTTTTTCTCCTAATGAGTGAACGTATTATTTAATATCTATAGACTGAATAGCATTATAATATGTAAACTTGGTGCTACAACGGGGGATCGGACGAAATCCGATTCTTCACGGTCGGAACTTGTAGTGTGATTCAGGCTTTATGATATTGCTGTGTCACGTTTATGCGATGTCGCCACATAAGTTCAGTCTAAGGATCTTTTGGTGTGTGGGTGACATAGACAGCACCTTACAGGTAAGGCAAACTGTAAAGTAAACTGTAAAGCACTGTCTCCGTCACCCACGCGCCAATAGATCCTTATTTGACAGCTTAAACCCTTGATTTTTTTCCGAAAATTCGTAAGTTACGTAGCGAGCGCGTTATGTCACTGAAAACTCGTACTAAGGCCTCAGAACACTAACCATTGTACGTACATTGTTGTTGTTGAAATTTCTTGCCTTAAGATGAGACAAGAACGTGATGGCAAACTGACTCTATATTACTTGAATGCACATTATAGCGATTAATACATTATTATTAACATAGTTGCTAATAAAGCTTGCATAGTTGAATATATACGTACAAATGACTTCATTATGACCAAAAGCCGCCTGTTCATGCAAATTATGAACTTTTAGCTGAACTTAGCAAACCTTTAATATTATTCAAGAAAAGTACGTCGGTACCAAGAGTAATAATTCAAGGATTAAAATGCGTTTTTATATATGCAACTTGGACGATTCAATGATATATGCAATTACTTCCTTAAACAATTTACAATTAAGTAGGTACCTAAGGTAGAAAACGAGCAAACACTACTACTGCTGCCGCCCATGACTACGGTAGCCGACCTAAACCAAGACTCAGATACCGACTAGGATGCTTAGAGGCTAAGGTTTTTATTGAGCCACAATAGTTACATAAATTCTCTATAATTAAAAGACATTATTTAATATAATTATCTGAATAAAAGTGATGTAGTTTTAAATTTTAACGTTCTAATTCAGTCACAGATGCGTTGCGACCCTTGAGGACTGATATGGTCGCCTTTAAAAAGTGTAACCGGCTCTACTATCCGGATTATGATTGCTGTAAACTACATATTTCTATTCGTACCTTCCGTAAAAGTTTTAGGAATGAAAGTATTGTATTGAAAGGTGTCGACTAGCTAATTGCTAATATCCAACATCGGGACAACATACACGTACACGGGCGGTGACGGATGTAATTCAATTAGCAATTAATTGCTTGATTAAGTTGCGTCCCCATCGAGGGGCGTTTTGTTTATCACCCAAAATATGATTTGAAGGACATTCGTGACGTTTTTGTACCCACTTTGGGTAATTGCTTCATTTGCGGTGAAGGTGCTTTCTTTTGTCACCGTATTTTTTTTACAAATTGATTTTATTGATCAAGGTAAAAAAAATGTTCTGTAGGGGAAGCAAATATGATGTTTACAAGGATATCGATATTTTGACAAACCTGCCTGACCTAGCTGAATTTAAATTCAGAACCCATGTAGAAATAGATTGAGGGATTAGGTATCATAATATTTTCGCTGACTTTTTCGCAAAGGGACCACATCGTCCCATGCACACCTTGTAAAGAGAATGGGAATTTTAAAAACGCTTTTGTCATGATAAAAGCTTATCTGATAAGAAGCAACGATAGGTAGACACTTTTTATAAACTTCACGGTAAAAAAAATGATTATTATGAATTAATAACGAAATAATTGTACTCACATAAAATAGCTGATAGGTAACCTTGAAATTATTTGCAAGGGATGACATTATTAACATTCGAATATTAAGGAAATTACACAATGCTCTAGTATTAGTGCATAATTTAACATTATTGACTTCAATTATGACAGATTTTTTAATGCTATAAATATTCATTCTACTTAGGTACACAAAATTATTTACGGGTTACGTATCCTACTATATAAAGTAATTGTTTTGAAGGGATTTTTAAGTTAATTATACCTACAGGAAAGGTAACTTCACGAATTAGCTAACGATAATATTTAAAGAAATAAGCGTAAGAACAACAACACGAGAAATAACATTGTGTCATGATACGCATTACGAATGCTATTAAAAAGTTACGTGTAAGATCTGAAAACGTTGGGGGCGATAATAAAAGGCTTAGGAGTGTTGGGCCCGAAAAGCCTCAGAACATCTCTAGTTCGCCCACTTAATCGCAGTATTAAGGGCACTCCGGATAAGGGCAACTGTATATTATCCTGCCCCTTTTCTGAGTTTTTATGTGTGTTTTATGCGTTCCTAATTAAAGAGAAACATTACCGGGAAAAACAACTCTTTTATATTCACTACAGACGATTAACACCTAATGTGAACCTATTATTTGGTTGTTTCTTTAACTAAATACTGCTTATAGTATAAAATTTAATATAAATAAAATAAGCATAGCAATTCTTGGCGTTTTCATAAATAACATTTTTATTTAGTAAAATATGGCCTCCTCTATTTTTGTTTAGAAATCCGTATTTTTTATTCATAAAAAATATACTTAATCATTTATTAAAAGAACCCGTTGGTACATCTTTGTATAAATGTAATTAAGCGTGATACATTACTTTTACACCCAAGTTACTAAAGTGTTTTAAGTTAAACAAATAGTAATTAAGTTAGCGCTCTTGAGATAATTGCTTTCCGGATTATTCACGGAACAAAGAGCCGCTAAGTAATTTCGCACAGAACTGTTACTCTTTTCAGATTATTTTAAAATCGTGAATGAGTTGGATTCACGTAATTTTATTTCACATAAAGTATATTAAATTAATGAAACAGCTCACTGCACGCTATAAAGGCATCGACATACGTGAGATAGCTTAATTTATTCAATCCACACATTGAAGTGGTAATGTCCTTATAAACTAGTGACGATCATTGCCCAAATTTAATTAAAGCAACTGCATAGTCTACTGTAGCCATATAATAGAAATATTTTGGGATAGTTCCGGAATTACTGTTAAGTACTGATTATTCTTCAAACCTTAACCCTACACTCAAAATTTAGATTGCTTTGTACTTACATTTTTTAAACCAATAAAACGGTCCTCTGCCCTAATTTATTTGTTTTACAGGTCCCGATAATAATAATTTAATATACGTAGTTCATGGTTATATTTACATTTTATATTATACATTACATTAAGAGTATTACCAATCGGTGGGAATTTGAAATTATTATTTTTTATTATTATTTAGATTCTTTTTACTTAAAATAAGTTATTAGGTACTTGACAACAAAAAGATCAAAGAGGTAAAGTTTTAAAGAAATGTACGGACATCCTTCATATATTTTTTAAAGTAATGCTGTTATTGCATTGCCATACTTTTCCATACAGACTAACAATTACCTGGTAAATCATTACCGTGTTTACACAGAATGCTGTAAAACTTTGCAACAGGTGCAACTTTGCTGCAAAATTACGGAAATGTCCTTCTAAATTGCCTAATTTGGTAACACTAGCGAAGTTTAGCCAACCCTTTGGATGTCCGAATAGGGCCGTAAAGTTGGAATGGCCCAGCACATGGGCCTGAGTTTTGTAATTTTATTAATGATGTAATAACAGTTCTGTCAGTCGCATGTGTGTGCCCATGAGCGATAGTGAAGTCGTTAGTTCGAACGGGTTTATCGGAGGGTTGAATCGGGGATTATCTATGAATCCTTCCTGTTTTCGTGTAGATATTAAAATGAATTGTTGCTGGTAGTATAATTAAAACTAATAATCACATAATATATTGCATGGATTTATTAATTTAGTTATTTAATTAACAATCAACTGTGATATGATGTTTGGCCACTTATAAGAAAGACCATTCTTTGAGGAAATATGTAGCAACTGACGTTTTCATTCTATTAAAAAAAATATTGGAAGATAATTATGCCTCTTCGTTAATATCCTGAAATTAGCCCAAACCAGGAATATTACAGTGGCGACGAGATAAAAACTTACGTACGTATACAGTTTTCGTGTAAAGAAAACTAACCATGTCGATCGGAAATTTATAAGAATTCAACGTGTCAACGGGAACATGGTCGTCATACATCGATCGACAATAGAGGAAGTTATGAAATTGCCTATTTTAATTGCCACCATGGGGGATGAGGCATATGAACTCTTAGGGAACTTGGCCAGTCCTACTAAGTCGGCTGACTTAACTTTTAATAAAGCAGATGAGTTAATGAGACAACACTTACAACCAGCTACCGATTTAGACAGAGGAGGCAAAAGATTGGCGAAAGTATTCCAAGTTACGTGGCGGAGTTAAAAAGGTAATCGAAATATTGTAAGTTTGGGGCAAATTGGAATGAGGATATGAGGGATCAGTTTATTTGTGGGCTAAATAGTGATATTATACGGCAACGATTAATTACGGAAAGCGATTCTATAACATTTAACGAAGCTGTCAAGTTAGCGACGACATTGGAAGCTGCGGAACGGGATGCAGACAGTCGATTCGGATGAATGCTGTCATCAATTAGATAGATGCCTTATTATTTTATTCTTCACAAGAAAAAAACAATGTATAGCAAATTAAAATGGGGGCCATGACTTCCCAGTCACCGCCGGTGGGAATTTTTATTCCCATTTGCCTCCGGTGGCAATCGCCGCGGGGCAACTGGGAATCAACCGATACCTTCAGGACCTACTAGGACCTTCATTAATTAGGACCTGCAAGTCAGTGCAGGTCATTGCAACATCTTTTTCAATCCTGGTGATATCATTGCATGGTCGTAGATTTTTCACTTCAAAGAAAGGAGGAGGTTCTCAATTCGTCTGTATATTGAGGAGTACATTGTGCTGTTGAGGAGTTCCCTTTTCTGGTGAGCGTGCTATTTGGCCATGTTTAACATAACACTGCGTTGTCTTCGGATCTTTCCCTCATTGAAAATTTTTAAGTTAGTCAGGCATCTTAAAATTGATAAAAATCCGGTTGTAAGTTTCCATACATACATAAAGGTCAAGCAAAAAAAAGGTGTTAATAAAAAAGCATGTTAAAAACCGGAAATTACATCATCATTACTATAACGCCGCCCGGCAAAAAAGCGTCATAACATAAAAATTACTACTTCGAGATGAAGGAGTTTGGATTTTTTTACTATTAACTGCACTGATAATGTAAAACTTATAGGCGTTCAAGTACCCATAAAATTTTTATTAACTTATTGTATGTCTATATACATTTCACATAGCTTATCATTTTCAATAGTAAAAAAAACCCAAATTCTCGTCATCGCTCGAATTGCTAATTTTTGCGGTATTACGCTTTTTTCCGGACAGCGATAAGTAGATGGTAGTCCATTATTATGTAGCTTACTTAATAAAACGTGCCCAATTGTTATTTCTGTAACATTCAAAATATAATTTTCAGCAAATTCGCCACAATATTCAAGTTCTCGAAGTGGCACTTGGAACTCGTAAGCATTACAATGTAACAATACAGACCGACCCTTAGCTAAACACTGTCGCGATGTCAACAACATACCACCGTTGGAATGTTGGCTGGGGCATCTATCTATTCATCTATGTTTCTTATTATTAAAACATTTAGTAAATTCTTACTACTAAATCTAAACCTATCATATCGTACCTACCTACCGTACTACACACATCAAAAGTGTCTAGGGATCAAGCATTTTTATGCGGATTTCTTGAGATTGAGATGTGGCTTTGTAATAAATTTATGATTTTATAAATTTATATGGATCCTTTTTGGTGCATTTCATAATTTGAATCAGGAACTGTCAATCAAATTCGAGTAAAAGATGAAAATCAGCTGTCAATATTTTCCCTATAAAAACATACAACGCATTGAAGAATGCATTGAAGACATTATTAGTGCTACTGTTTCCCTACTACTGATTAAAACCAACGTTATTATGGAGCGGCGACGTCATTTAAGCAGGGAAGAAATGCTCAGAGCCGTGGGAATGATAGAAGCTGGTTCCCGGCAACGTACTGTGGCTTTAGCTCTGAATACAAGTCAGAGTGTTATCAGTCGACTTTGGACACGTTACCGAAGCACTGGTACCGTGGCTGAGCGCCATGGAGGACGGTATCGCTGCACCACACGGAGACAAGACCGATACATTCAAATCTTAACTCGAAGAGCTCCAACAATAACCGCCATGATGTTAGCCGTGAGGCTTCATCACTCTTCAGGGAACTTAATTAGCGACCAAACAGTCAGAAACCGCTTACATGAAGTGAACCTTCATTCCCGAAGACCGCTACGGGTACCACCTATAGCAATGCACAATCGTAGGATTCGATATCAATGGGCTCTTGAACACAGAAATTGGGCAGAAGAACAATGGCGTTTCGTGTGCTTTTCTGACAGTGGCGATTCCTGGTGTTTATAATTGGGGTGGCTCCAGCTTTTGTTATATAGGGTGTAGTGTTAAGTGCGCATAACCGGAAAACCATTTCTTCAGACAGACAATCTAACAAACTTGCAGTCTTTCATTAAGGAACCTACTTTGAAATCGCAAATAATTGCTTTTTACAAAAAAAATAACCGACTTCAATCTTGATAAGTAGAGATAACTCAAAAACTACTCGCCAGATGGCGCTCAATTCAACATGTAAGTGTAAAGTTCTCGTCGCTACAAATTAATCAAGCCCAAACACTAGATAACTGCAGTAAATCGTTGAGGAGTTCCCTCGACTGTCTTTCGGCTTCATCAGATCGACTCCAGATCTTCATGAAATAGTAGCGCTTTAATGTACTTATGGTAACATGAACAAACACACTAGTTGTCCATACAATTTTCAAAAGTTCCCCTCGATTTCCCTGAGATGCCATCATCAGATCCTGGTGTCCTTATCACCGGACCCCACTGCGGATATCTACTTTAGAATAAAAAAAGAATTATCAAAATCGGTCTATAAACGACGAAATAATCGCTGAACGGACATAAAAAAAGCATATATACGGTCGAATTGAGAACCTCCTTCTTTTTTGAATTCGGTTAAAAAGAAATTTCATACAATTTGACATTTTTATTTTTGTATGAAATAGCTGATGTTTTTTCGCGATTTTAGGGTTGGTCCCATAGTGAAAGTCCATTTTCCACTATCAACCGTTTTTCGGCAAACGATCTCGTCGTGAAAGGTCTTTCTAAAAGTTCTTGTATCACAGATTTTATTGAATCACTCATAATTTCATGTCATTTCATTATTAACTAATTACCTACTAAATAAAAAGTAAATAAAATCAATAGAAAGATAGAAACCGTAATCACAAATCTACACTATCACGAAAAACATGCGAAAACTCGTTAGGTAGTGCGCCATTCACAGCGCCAGACCCGCGTTTCAAACTCAGTGATACGGTGATACCACAGTATAATTTTACTATGGTGATACTAAGCGATCGAAGAGGCGCGGGCGGCGCGGGCCAACGACTTTGTATGGACTATGCATGCGCTAGCAGAAGCGCATGCCTCGGCCGCGCTCGGCGCCGACCGAACGCGAAGACAATCGCCGCGAGTCGCGTTCGTGATAGAAGACCGCAGCGCTCGTAAAATGTAATTATTGTACTTAGGTCCAAATAATTAGGTTGTAAATATATGATTTTTTGCATTTTATTTAATGCTTAAAAATTATGGTATGGCGGCGCCATACGCGCCATCTTAGAGAAATCGCCACTGTTTTCTGATGAGTCTCGTTTTGGTATGAGACCGGATACAAGACGTATACGACACTGGAGAACCCCTGGACGCCAACAGCGATTAAAATCCTGCCAGGAAGTCCATCCTTATAGTGGTGGAACCATCATGGTATGGGCGGGTATTTGGATCGGCGGAAGAACTGAGTTGATTTGGATCAGAGGCAACCTCAACGCTCAAATTTATGCTGAGACGATTGTATCAGACGTCATCGTTCCTCTACAAGTGCAAATCGGTCCCTTATTTCAGTTAATGCATGATAGGTAATGCACGACCGCACACCGCAAGAGTTGTAAGACAGACTCTCGCCGCAGCTAACATCAATGTCCTGCCCTGGCCTGCTCAGTCGCCAGACTTGAACCCGATTGAGCATGCATGGGATATGCTACAGAGAAGAGCTCTGCCGAATATGGAGGGTATCCAGTGGCAAGAAGACCTTTTTTTGTTGTTGCAACGAACATGGGCGGCCATTCCACAGCGTGATTTGGATGAACTTATTTTGAGTATGCCAAACCGATGTTCTTGTGTTGTTAGTGTTCGCGGTAGAAACACGGATTATTAATTGTTTAAGTTACCCAATAAAATTTTAAAGAAAACTGTTATTTCCAGTCTTTTTTTCGAACTTTAATGTTAGTGGTTCAAATGTCAAAAATCCCTTTATTAGGAAAATGGCAAATTTCTTTATTAATGCAAATGTGACTTGGTTTATCGTTACTGTGACAAACGAAAACACTTTATTTGATGAATCCTTAAAGAAAATTTTAATTAATATCAATCAGGAGAAAAGTTATTGCAAAAATATATGTTGATCCCTATCATCACTTTTGATGTGTGTACTAAAATCTTAACTAATCTAGAAGTCTGGCAGTTTTTAAGTACTTTTGTTTCCTACTTTGTTTTTTATTTCTATATTATTTTATATTCACTCTGCTAGATATTTGTAAAACCGTAGGAGTTGCGAAAATTATGCGAGATTTCATATCTACAGAGGCTTAATAATCCCTTTGTTTTATATGCTTATAAAAGACGAAGGGTTTAAATAATATCGGTTGAGGTTCTGAATTCACTATTCACTGAATTTTTGACACAGAATGCCAATTATCGCGTGAAATCAATGCTCAAATTATCATAATCAATAACCATTAAAAGATTATTATTGTACCTACACTTATAAAAGGGCAACGAAAAAAAAGTAAAAAATACTCTTCTTAATCAGCTAAACTTAGAACAAAACACTAGGTAGGTACGTTAGAGTATTATAGTCGTTCAAATATAAAGTCCTAATTTTGCTGGACTTTGGGCTATTCTAGCTAAAATGTAATTTTCTGTGTAAAATTGCAGCAATTTGCAAGTCGTGAAGTGGAACTTTGAACTAGGTAACTTTACGTAACAATAAATGGCCGGCTGACACTCGCGGATTGCTCTGGAATGAATAGAGGTCGCTAAATTGATGGCATTAAAGTTTTCGAACATTAGTGTTTTAGTAACTTACATAGTACTATCGCTCCAATTTCAAACTATGTTTTATAATTATGTAATGGTCCTAGTTTCTCAGTTGCAGTACTATTTATTAGAAGATTATTAACAGACTTCAAAAAAAGGACGGATTTAGACTACGCCTACGCCATTTGCCTGTTTTTTAATGTGCGTTAATTCATAATTTTACTTCATAACTTTACTTTCTTTACTTTATAATTTTGATAACCCTTTTTACCTTCCAAAGCTGTCTTGTAGTCCGGTCCCATATAAATTGAGTGACATCTGACGAATATATTTTGAGTTATTTGTAATATCTTCGTTACCGCATAACTTTTTACTTGATGTTCCTATTTTTATGATTCTTTTATATCCAATAGCTGGTACTTCATTTTTTGTCCCACATAAATTCCAGCGACATCTGTCTAGTAGTTTTTGATTTATCTCTATAATACAATACAATACAATACAATACAACACAACAACACAACACAACACAACACAATACAATACAATACAATACAATACAATACAATACAATACAATACAATACAATGCAATACAATGCAATGCAATGCAATGCAATGCAATGCAATGCAATGCAATGCAATGCAATGCAATGCAATGCAATGCAATGCAATGCAATGCAATGCAATGCAATGCAATGCAATGCAATGCAATGCAATGCAATGCAATGCAATGCAATGCAATGCAATGCAATGCAATGCAATGCAATGCAATGCAATGCAATGCAATGCAATGCAATGCAATGCAATGCAATGCAAACACAACACAACACAACACAACACAACACAACACAACACAACACAACACAATACAATACAATACAATACTCTTTATTGTACACCAGATCAAGAAAATAACAGACAGTGAAATTAACATTGATTTGTACAAAGGCGGTCTTATCGCTAAAGAGCGATCTCTTCCAGACAACCAGGGGTTGAGAAGTTGTGAAGGAAATTTTTAAAAGGCCGGATGTACTAATTGACATTTTAAGTAATAAATAATTGAGACTTAGAAAGAAAGAAAATTAAATAACACAATAAAAGATAAATTGTCGATAGCAATGAGTATGGAGAGGATAGAGAGAACTTTAAATTCGTATTTATTTAACTTCGACTACGTTGATTGTGTTCTGATTTTAGTTTTTGTTGAAAAAAATCTTATTTCGGTCCGGTAAAACTTATTGCTTTAAATCCATGACGTTTTCTGATTAAATATTTTCAACTCATTCCATCAGTGTCGACATTCGTAAGTCAATTTTTTTATCCGATGGGACACCAAGGAGGGTTAATTGGTACGTTTTCAACACTGCTTTATTTCAAGCGAAAAATCCCATGAACTGTGTGTTGTCAGTGCATTTCTAGGAAAGCTTTAAGGTAATTTATACACTTTGCCTGTATACTCAATTTTAATTGACACTGCGTGCATACCCGTAATAAATAAGGATACCCCAGCTATGTAAAGTCGAGTGCCATTGTTGACAAGGTCTCCCGCAAGAAACGCCCCCGTATGGTGTCTAGACACGAAAGTGTCGCATACGTGATTACTTATGATTTCCAATAGGGAACTCTCGTTTTTATAGTATTTTATGTGGCTGTTCGTGACAGGAAAATCCAAAATTTATATGCGGGCGACGAACTTCTTATATGCGAAATGGTATGCAAACTCTCATTATTAGATACTCTATATTTTTACATTTATAACAAGTTTTCGGTAAGATGTCACCGTCCTTCATAAACATTTATAACATAAAGGCAAGACTGATGCGTTGCCGGCCAAGACAAAAAAATGCGAAAATTAATTAAGTACATAGCGTAGTTGTCGAGTTACCACTTTTTAATTTAAACACAGAATTCATTTGAATTTTGGTAATCATTTTTTTCTTTGTATGACAAAATGGTGAAACAAGATTATTAAGAGGTTTTTTTAAAGATCCTTTCTAAATTTTAGTAGATGATTTGTATTTTGTACTAACGAAAGTGTTTTTGCAGTTTACTCAGTATTTTTTTTTTAACTATTGCTGGTTGTTTAAAAATATTGTTAGGAATTCTTAACCTCAAAAAAAACTGTCAAGTTCGGTAGGAAACTGTCGAATATTTTCTTCACAGAAGCAAATAATTCATTTCTTCGACATCTATAACATCACGTATTATACTTGTAGTTTCCCAAGTTAAACTATGTTTAATCCCCATAAACAAAAGTGAGTATCAAAATTTTAAAAGATAGTTCTTTTGCACTTTATGTTGTAAATCATAAGGCTCATTTTCGAATTGCAAAGTTTAACAAAAGCCCTAAACCCTACAAAGGAACCGGTAAAAATAACTGTTTGCTCCGGTCAGCGATGTCGCCGGCAGATAAGTGCAACAATCCATCATTGCTTTAGGGGAACGCAATATTTATTGATTTTTACCAATTTTCACCCCGCCTGTACCCACGCGTGTACGCTTGCATCATGTCTGAACATGCTTTAGTGCTTTTTGCAAGCATGAATTACCACATTACGAATCACATGACAATAATTTTTTTTGTTATGTAAATCTGTTTGAGTTGTTATTTAGTATAATATAATTATTGTTATCATTTGCTTCTTTATCTATAATAGTATCTTGATAAGTATAAGATAGATAAGTATGGCACAATGATTTACATGCCGGATAGCCGTTGAAAAAATGCAAATAGGCATCCACGCTTTCATGTGGCATACCTATTTCTTACGTTTACAAATTAACTGTGTCCGCAGACACGTCTAAACAGCTTTAAGTTTACCCCGTTTAAAGTAATTTTATTATTTCCTAGTTCTAAGAGCTACCTTGATATCGTTTTAATCAGTTCAGTAATGTTTGTGTGATAAGTGCATAAATAAAAGTACCTACGAGCAAAAATTTTCAACATTACTTTTAATCTCTATCGTTGAAATTTTATATTTGCTATAAAAACAAGGCAAACAATATTTTTTCATACCTACAGTACAGAACATTTTTAGTGCCATGTGTTTTAAGATGATCCATTTACGAACTTATACATTCAAAGTCAGCAAAAAAATGTAATTTGAAAATAGAAACAAAACAAATGTACTGAGCACAGATGTAGCATATTAAATTAAAGTGAAGTGACGGCATTTAAATAGTACGGAATACACTCATACAAAGCTCAGCTGGTAATTCTTAACAGTTTATGCAAATTCGTAACAAATGACTTTAGCACCTCTCATTTGGTGTTAGAAGCGTATTTCGGTCGTGTCTTCTATACTTCCCTCTCTATCATCTCGTTTCAGGACGAAAACAAAATGCTGATTTGCATGAGCAAATAACACTGTAGTGAAATCCAAACAGTAATTTCAGAGACAATATAGAGGCAGCTGCGTTTGTCGCCAAAGGGGAGAAGACATTAAATTTCTCTTAATTTTATTGTAATTACTTGTGTGTGGATGGCCTGTTTTTGGCCTACACGAGTAGAAACGTTTAGATATAAAGGAGATGTTTCAAATCCGGCCCACAATATGTACAATACCTCGAAAAATCGAGAAAAATTCATGGAATTTGGGAAAAATAAAGATAAATTGCTTAAATGCATACTTTTTTGGTACAAATTTTGTATTTATAATTCATTTTTATCAATTTTCAACATGGCGTCTTGCCAAGTTGTCATTGATTATAGATCGCGAACTGTCTACTGTCACTTTAAATGACAGAATTGTAGGTACATATGTCAAACTTCTATCAAATTAACCAACATGACGTGTGATGACAGCTTACCGCCATGACAGACTTTTGTTTTTGTGTTGCAATTTTAAGTGTACATTTTTGTGTTATACCACAAAACTAAAGCAATTTAAAGGAATTGGATGATTGAAAACTGTTTTAATTGTGTTTCTCCATTTTTTAGTATGGTGTACAAAGTGGTGGCCGGGGCTCCATACATTTTGAAACATCTCCTTTATAAATATAGTACCTAGTAGTAGACTACACTCCTCATACTCCATATTATAAATATTTGATGGTCACTTTGAATAAAATTTATCATATTTGCTGATATGTGATGGACGTCAGTGGAAAGCATCTTCACGCATCATGGATGTGTTGTAGCATAAGAAAGCGGAAAGAAAAAGAAAATAACTTCTAGCTACCAAACCACCAGTTGGAACACGTTACATACATTATTCTACTACAGCCTTCATCTTCAATTCTGTGTTGCTGATTGCAGCGATAGCATTGTTATTTCATAATTATTAAAGAAGGCTCTAGAAAAAAACTTAGTAGAATAACCTGAAAGCAATACGATGTTTAAACGTTCTTTATTGAAAAGTTGGCAATAAGGACGTAGTTCTAAAATTCCATAATTCAATAAATAAATACTTAAAAATTAAACAGTCTTTACAAAATATTTAATAATACGAAATGAAATATTTTAATATCAATTAAATCCTCAAAACAATCAAAACAAAAAATAACTCTGAATCAGATTAGGTACTGCCTGGATTACTGATATTAAATTCCAAATAAAACATTTTATCAACTCCAATATACAATTATAAAGACTCGTAATACCATTTCTAAACCGCTATCAATAAATAACATTTAAATAAAAAGAAAGCTTACGACCAACAATACTTCGCTATCAACGCAACGCCGAAAACATAAAAATGTCATGTGCATAGTGCACCCTATAAATATAATCCCCAGTAGACGCAGCTAATGCTACTTACTCTCTCTCTAGAGATGTAGGTCACCATGTTATCTCATCCCTTCTGATAGAATCATATCTACGCCTTGTTTTATACTCGATAAAGTCTTATCTTGTGCAAAAATTATAGTTTTATATTTCATACGAATGTGAACTCTAAATCGTGGCTGATATGGTTTAAATTACTATGCAGAAAGTTTGGTAGTTCAAAAATGCTTCAATAGGGTCACAGATTTCTCATCCGTTGCATTGGGGATCTAATGGTCTCGGCATGCGGCGAACAGCACAAAGTGCGTTTAATTTATTGCGAGTATAAGAAAGGGTAAGGATTATCCTTTGTCAACATAATCTTAAATATTTTATGCCCAATTAAGCTGGTTTTTATTAGATGACCCATAAAATTTAATTTTTTTGAGTACATGGATGGAATTGTTAGGTTTGAAAATTTACGCATATTATGCTATCTATGGGTGGGAATTTGCCACAAATTAAAAGCATTATCATTGTAAAGACGGCGTATTTAGTCTTATTTATGTGTAGGTTTAACAAAAATAATTCAAATTAAATATTGACCTTCTAGATTTCTGGCAGGGTAAAATTATGAGTAGGTAGGTACTATTACTACCTTACTTTTAACTTAATTACTAACGTACTTTACTTACTAACTTACTTTTTAATTAGCGACTGTTTCGCTTTAAACATCACAGATTAAAAATTGAAAATTTTTGAAAATAATCATTAAATTAATTTTGCATTTTTAAGAACTAAAATTAACATTTTCTGAGTGCGTGTTGCTAAAATACCCTATTTTGTCATGTTTTAAATAGTTTAAAAAATTTCACATAATAATGCGACCACGCATTTAATCAATGTCTCAGTAATAATTAGAAAACGTAGTAAGTACATTTTCATCTTAACCTTGTTTCTAAATTTATTCCGATCCACAGGGAATCTATCGGTCGACCACCCTAGAGAACTGTTTGCACAGTAACCTACATAATACCGTCACATGAGGGATGGCATCATTAATGATGAACAGGGGTCATGATTGGGGGACAGACCCTCCGTGCCTGTGAATGTTCTGCCTCATCATATATTTGACACAGTAGAATGGAAATTTGACTAAATCTATAAGCTTTCGCAGCTATTTTCAAAGTTTCAAGACAACAGAGGGCACTTAGAAGTCGAGTCACGTTTTCAGGGAAAGTTGGGATCAGTATTTTTTAAGGCGGCTTTAAGTATAATATTTTTGGTTATTTCTGGATATTTACTAGATTGAGATTGACTTGTATTATTTAACCACGTCCCTGGTTTAAGAAATTGACATCTACAATTGACTTTAAGATTACGACACAATCGAGTTATTAATTACCGTAGCTAAGTACATCGCAGCCTTAGCTACGTCAAGAACGCCTTGTAAATTAAAAATTACCAAATAACATAATCTTTTATTTGTCCTGTCCATAAATATGCTTTTTAAAACATCTAGTACCTACATATATGTAAAAACTACGCTTTTAAATATCTGCACAAAATCACCGACTTGCGTTTGAGTAGAAAAATTCTCAAAATTTTTATCATGTATCACGTATTTATCGTTTCATTTCATTTAATACCCAACAAATACTTATACAAAGTTATGAATGAAATTGTATATTGATAAATAAATAATTTATCAACATGTAGTTTATTTCCGGCTTTAGTTATGAAAGTATATTAATAAGGCTGTGCGATAGTCTTACTTCAGTCTGACGCTAATCCACAAACTGAGTTGATTTAGAGATTTACTAGCATCAATACCGTAGCACTAATAAAAGGATATCAACGTTAATTCAGCTCCAATTTCAATATCGGATCGAGTCCGTGCCGAGCTATTGTGACCAATGTCCGAGTGGTCGGAAGTACGGCTGGAGAGTAGAGTGGGCGTCACTCCGCCTTTCATCTCCCCGTACGTATTCCATTCAAATTTTTACCCTTATAACGGGCACGCTCGATAAGTGCTCTAACGGCCGTTCAGTGCAATTTGATGAAGCTAGGACGGTACGCCATTCACGTCAATAGGATTGGCCACGACAATGCGCTGATTTAATGGAACCAATCCAAAATACTGGTACACATCGTATGCACCTTGTTTTTTAACTGTACGCTGATGGATTCGATGCGTATCTACATCGGATCGCACGCTTTAGTAGTTTGGCCATTGAATGAATGTGCTTCCAGTTTTAAATGTAAGCTGATGAATTGGTGATGTATTAATAGTTTGTGTTAGCTTATATCGATTTTCAGATTGAAGTATCACCTGTATTATTTATTATTGTGGCTACCATTTTGTATTCTTCATTTTGTAGTGATTATGTTTGTTTAGTTAAGAGCTCCAGAATAGTTATGGATTAAATGTACGTGTTTGCTAATAAATATTAGCATAGTATATACATACATAATCGTTACAGACGTAGAAAAGGATCAAGTGAATCTAACCGGGGGGGACTAACTATCAACTAACAGGTCGATAAAATAATTATGTTGAAAGGAAATTTATACCCTTACACTATTCATACGTACTCGTACTACCGAATTCACAGTCTTGCAAATAATACAGCTCTGATATTAACCAAGAGAGATCGAATCCATCATTGCTATACAGGATGAAAGCAGGTTATAAATAGAGCTCTTAAAATCCCAAATTTCAACATCTCCGTCATTAAACCGTTAATCAAAGAAACAGTCACGAATCTCATCTACTTACAATTAACAAAGAGTATCATTGCACTTCTAACAATGGGGGTAACGTCCTGACTGCACGATTCATTAAACTAATAAATCTGACGACGACAAACAACTGAAACTGAGTTATAACAACAAAGTCAAATTATTGAAGGAGTTTACCACAGGGGGGTGGGAAGGCAACCGACACCGGGCGGGGACACGAGTTGAATACTGATGCAGGGCTTGGAGACTCCTAACTCTCCTAAGATTTTCGGTTCGGGATTTTCCTTTCTTTACAATGGGCCTACTCCTGGGGCATATCAATTGCACGCGGTTATGTCGTTAGAAAGTTTCTGAAGGGGAATATACCGACGTCCCCATCGATTTTCGGGCTTAATGCCTGGATTGTGTTGTACGTCTATGCGTTTTGAAGATAGGTAAGACTTGTTTTAAAAAGTAATGTTGTTTTTAAATTTTAGTCGTTGCTAGTTAGTCTACACGTTATGAGTTTTTCTGAGTATGAGACTTTTAGAATGAGGTTTCTAATCAATTCCTAGAGAGATATTGTTTGGTGGTTCTATAGAAATTCAGGAATCCTTCAACGGGAGCAGGCGTCTCTGAGCGCGTATTTTTTTATTTGTTTATGGCAATTTCTATTTTTTTACTGGTTGCAATGTAATTATTTGTTTAATGTGATAAAAATGACACACAAACAACCTAACGCCAGAGCAAACATTTGTCTGTCACATAAATATCTGATTTATATAGTCACATCATTATTCATCACTCATTAGGTAAGGAAATTGAATACAAGATAGCATAAAATATCGTATATTATCAAACATATAATATATGCACATGCAAAGGATATTTTACAAAATTTGTACTTAATATCCTGCAAATTCTGTGTAAATTATAAATTTATACCATCATAATTATACAAAACAGAATTCGACGAGGTAACTAAATTGCTCCGAACAGTTGGATCGTATTGGATTAGATATTCCATACATACGGCATAGTACTCTCTCATTTGGGGTAATTTTGACCACGTATTAGATTCCCTTCATTGCATTTACATAAAAGTACTTGGTATTGTTAATTTTTCTATGAAAGGGGCTTATCCGCTCTAAATAGTTGATCCCCGGAGAATAGATTGTATTGTGAGAATGTTCCACCCACATGTAGCTTTTGAAAGGAAAATAGAATACTTATTGTTTCCTCAGTTATAGGAACAAATGCACCTATTTAGTAATACTATATTATTTGTATTATTATTTTAATCATCGCAGAATTTCTCTTATGTTCATCGTTTAAAATTTCTAGGCATTTTGTATTGGCTATAAACAGCCGCAGCGTAGGTACTAGCGAGATAGGAGTCTAGATACATATATCTTTGGATATACAAAAGAGAGATTTTCGAGGGATTAACTAGCGTTCATTGGGTTATAGAACAGGCACATAATACTACTGTTTTTTATACACACGTTTTACGACGTAACACGCCTAAATTAAATAAAGAATTCTTTCCTAAAAATAAGATTCTGAGCCAGAAGAATATTTGAAATGTCTTATATATAAAATCACCGTTGAATTAACAAACCCATGTTATGGCCTGGTGGTTAAGAATACGGCCAGAGCCAGAGTATACATTTCTGACCCTTCAGAGTTATGTGCGTTTTAAGCATTTAAATATCATTCACTTTTTTTTTTTTTTATTTTTTTTATGGAATTAAGATAGCAAACGAGCATGCAGTACCACCCTTCCCCTGCCGCCCATAACAACTGTGACCGACCTAGAACTAGACTCAAAGGGACTAGGATGGTTAGTCCAGTTAGTAGATGGTGTTAGAATATTAGTTGGTTAGTTTGTTAATAAGTGCGAGGACAGGGTATGTTAGTGATAATTAGTCCTGTTAGTTAATGTTAGTAATAGTCCAGTTAGTTATTGTTAGTATGAGTCTTGTTCCAATTCGGTCACAGATGCGTTGCTACCCCTGAGGTCTGAGATGGTCGCCTCTAAAAAAGTGAAACCGGCTCCACAAACCTTCCTATCCGGAACACAATTGCTCTTAAAAACAATTATTATGACGGTAGGAATGGTACTGAGTACCTTGGCGGGCGGTGGTACTTCCCCGGGTGAGCTCTAGGCCCTACCACTATAAAGATGAATGTGTTTGAAGGCTGCCAATCCACATTAGCCAGCGTACCATGATGGATTCAGATAAAAAATGACTAGTAAATAAAAAAAACGCATTCCAAACAATATTTTGTGGTATCTACACACTAGTTTAAGCTTAAGGAAATGTTAAAATTGAAAGGTCTATAAGTCTCCTATCCGATATTAAACTAGGCTGTATCTATACGTTCCTGTAGCCGTTCCGGGAACGGCAAGCGGCTCAACTGCAGTCAGGTAGCCGTAAAATTGCATTCGTTATCGCATATCCGAATCCAACGCGTGCCTGCACTCCTTTGCTATTCAATCCCAGGGAATTTTTGTAAACAGTTCTTACCCTAATGTTTCAATTTTATCACTGCTGCAGTTACAACTGTTTCAATACAACCTTTTGAAAAGTTATATTTAGCAGCAGATATATTATATTTAAATCCCAGGGTAAGTATGCACATTCTGTCTATTCGGAGTAATGTGCGTATTAAACATTTAAATGTCACTCGCTATTACAGTGGAATTGTTACAAGTCCTACTTCCGGCGCCCGATATACCCCAACATTCATTATTAATTACAATACAATACAATAATTACCTGTGTACAATATAATAATTGATTGCTACGAATTAAGGGTAGGATATAAATATTGCAAACTAAGTACAGATTTTTATTGTAAACAGTTGTAAGGGGAAGTTCTGCCGAGTAGATATATGTAAAATTAATTGGTAATAAAGTACAATAAATTATGAAGTGTATGTGTGCTAATAAACTATATTGAAAGATGCTGCTCGAGTTTTTATGAAATAACTTATCGATGGGGAAGAACATCGTCCTTGCTGCAGCCAGTGTAATAGCTATCATCACACAATACATCGTGAGAAAACTTGCATGCTGGAGAGTTAGAAAAAACTCAAAGCTGTGTGAAGTCCGACAATCCGCACTTGGCCAGCGTGGTGGCTTTAACATCTCAGGTCGCGGGTAAGTTTTATTTCTTACGATACATTTCCACCCGTGACATAAAGTATCATGTCCCCGTGGTGAGATGAGTGAGTTAGCATTTGTTGAGGTGACTGTAACCACTTATAAGTTGTATCGTTATGTAAGCCTATATTGTATGTCTTTAATTACAAAAAGACGTCAGAATCGATTGTTACCTAACTGAACTAACAAGGATTGTTTTGCAGGTTTACACACACAGTTCAATCTTCTAAATTGCACAATAGATACGTCAATAAGCTAATAGTATTAGTCGTGCAGTCACAAGTTCCGCTCGAAGGCACCGAGATTGGCAAAACTAATACTGCGGAATTCGAACTATACTTGAACAGCAAGTTACGGTACGTGTATACTACCTATCACGCTAATGAGCTGGTCTTTAGCGATGTAACTTGAAGTAAAGTCCAACCAAGTTAACCGCACCTATGTCTGGTTACATATAAAATTTATATTCAGTAGGTAGTAGGTACCTAAAGTAATTTAGTACATGTACGAGTGTAGAGAATTGTACAAAGTTCAGTTTTGCGAACATTATATTTTGCGGTGTTAAATAGAGGTGTTAATTCTGATAAACTTTTATTACACATAGGTAGGTAATTGAAATGAATATAGTACCTACTTATAGAAAAAATCCTTTAATTCAAATTTTCGTTTGCTTATCTAAATCTTTAATGAAGTTTTATATAAATCGATGTAAATATCACTAGGATATATTTTTATAAGTAAAATTAGTATTTTTTATTTAAAATATAAAATCACAAAGGAAAAATTATATTTTGGGTAAGAAATTAAATGTAGTTTTAATAAAGATACCTACCCACAAACTACCACAGGAGAGAGATTAAAAATGAATCACATAAGTAGATATTTTATTGTCTTAATTGAATAAGAATGTAAAACACCGTTCCATTAAATGATTTATAGCTGTAAGGTTTATAAATGTATCGAATGTATATATTCGAATAGCTATGTTTGATAATTCAAAAATGTGTTTTTATGCAGACACTCGCTCGCATTCAGCAAAGTCACCGCTTTCGCTCTGTGTATAGGTACTTACAAGTATGTACTTGTATTTATACATTTCCTCTTACCTACAGTTCTCTTTGTGACAGACTGCGACATCTACTGAATGACCTCTATTCATCCGACGCCGCTCATTCTACTAATGGAGTTGCCTTTTCAAGGTGCAAATAAATAATAACGCCAAAAGCTTGCTTGATGTAAAGATACGCTAATTAATTAAAAATTTCGCTCCGGCTTCGCGCAAAAAGTGTACACGTAATTTTATCATTTCACCAAATTCAAAGGCTACGTAAAATTGTCACTGAAACCTTAAAGACTTCAGATGTACGAAAAGTACGAAATGTGTAAGTAAGTAGTCGATATTATTATTTTTCCACCGTTTTTCGCATCACATATTACAATTGTATCATATCGGGAATTAAGTATAAAGTACGTTACGCCCATACAACACAAATTGCACTTTTGGATGTACTCCGATGACATTATTGTAAATATGCGATGCGAAAGATAACTAAAGAACATTATACATTCCTCCTTGGCCGATAACGCACTGGACTTTTCTGTTACTGATGGTAATGACCACTTACCATCCGTGGGGCTCAACTGTTGTCTTGCCGGCTATAAACAAAAAAACTTTATGTGTTAACTAAGAATTGTATCCGAGACACCGTCAATATCAAATAACCTGTTGGATAACTTCCTAATAATCCAAATTAGTCCAATATGACGGAATTGCCTTCATTATTATGCAAATAAAGTGAACAATTCGCAGTATGCAGCGTTAAATCAGCTCTCTCAAGAAAATGCTAATCTTATTCGAAAGTCAACATTCTTAGCGCATCGAAGCCTCCTATTAGCAGACATTGCTTTTCACATGCCAAAGTAATTGAACATTCTGTCGAGCCTCAAAATATTTCTTGATAAGTTGGCAATCTAATTTGTTTCACTACGGGAGGATGTACGAAAAACGAATAAAAAATATATTAGGTAAGCGATGCTACGAATATTTAATCCATGCCGATATTATAAACGCGAAAGTAACTGTATTCGTTTGTCGGTTAATCTGTGTGTCCATTTGTCGGCTAATCGTTTTGTTGCGCTTTCATATTTAATTCAATAAACCGATATGAGCCCTAGCACACGGCGCTTCATAGGTGCGTTTGTATCGCGATGAACGCACGTCGTCGGCGCGTTAAAAAATATGCCGTGTGCTAGGCTATTAAATGTTTTTAAAGGTAATTGTAAGCTTGAGATCCTGGAAAGCACTTCAAACTAACCACTTCTTGAAATTCCAGGAATTCCGTTTTATCCCAGGAAAATGTTAATAGTATTTTTGCGTTGAAGGCGACGCGGGCAAATTAGCGAACAAAAGCTAGAAGTAGGTATTTCATAACCTAACGATAAATAAAACTTCACTTTTTTTAAATATCTAAAAATAAATACTTTGCTACGTGGCTACTGATCTAAAAATTACATTACACAAAGAATGGTTTCTTGTAGCTGGTCTTAAATAAATTAATAGTGCTTAATTCTTGCCAAAGAAAAGTGTTATACCTATATTTTGATTTCCGTGCGAGCATAAAAACATACCGCAAAAATGAAGCATAAACGACCGTATTTTAGATTGCGTCAACTTAGAAGCAGTATATTTTCAGTGTTCTAAGAAATATGAAGTGAATGTCAGCTTCAAACCTACACACGTTCCTGAGAAAAGGGGTCTTCATAGACAGTTAATACGATATCAAAGTAATTTTATAAGGATTCCATTTTTCTATTGAGGTTTTTATTGGAACCTTATATCGAAAAAAGCTTTTAATAAACATTAGATTATCTTTTTTATGGTAAAACTTATTGCAGATTGTTAAAATGCATAATAAATAAAAAATCAGAGCTAGATTAAGATAAAATGTTCTTTCCTCAAAACTCTTCAGGAAACACTATTCAATTATTATTTTGATTAAATGACTTTAAAATATGTTAAGCTCCTTTTCAGAAGCAACATTATCGCATTGCCAATAAGGCCGTGACTTAAGCTCGCTCTTGCATTTATAATCCCCACGCCCCTGCAAGATTTTCGATTTTGCGTCGTCTCATCCCTTCCTCGTAATGAAAATTCTAGACGTCTCGAAAAGGATTTTCAGTTATTCGCGGATTGTATCGGTGGAAAAATGACGGATATAAAATAAACAGCATATTTTATGTTATTAAAATATTGGAAGTATGTTTATTATTTATTTTCTTATTCGATAAAATTTTACGACACATCTTTCTTTGTATATTGTGTAAAAACTTTCTGTACATTTTTATAAGTGATATTACATTGAAGAGGCGAGGTTATTATTAGATTAAAGGTTACAAGTTAAGGTTACCTTGCAGATCAGTTATGTGTTTGTCTTCGTCGTATTACAATTATTAATGGAAAATTATGAATATATCCATTTTAAATCACCAGGTTATTTGTCTCGTCGTTGATCTACGTAACACATACCTAGAGGTTAAGATTTTCATCAAAAGTATCTTTACGAACTCTTATTGACAAGGTATTTCAGCAAGTTCTAATCATTTTTAGTTATTTAGCTACATGAACCATCTTTCTATACCAAGATTTGCTCATAAGTAATATATTTGCAATTCGAGTGCGCGTCGGAATAATGAAAAGAATATTTCTGTTACTTCATCTTTCATTCATTCCTTCCCGAACACTTTTCCAAATCTTACAACGAAAACACCAGTAAAATAGTGGAAACAAACGAAACAAGGACTCTAAAAGTTTGATGGTGCTTGTGAATGGCCCAGATAAGAATAACTGCGTCCAACGCTTGTGATCGCGTCGCGTTGAGGTATCATGAATGAATTACGTGGTAGGTCATGAATGTTTTATAAGTCGCTCGGCGTGATACGTCGGATCAATGCTCTCGATCGCCGACTCGGTATAAAAAGCGGAAATTTGATGTAAGCGACAACTTGCGCCAGCTGAGCGTTTTTGCAGTTTTCTGCAACAATGTGTGAAAACTTGCAGTTTGTTGAACGCTTTTGTGCTTTTTGTGATATCGTGCTACTGAAAATATAAGTTTGCTTTTAAAATTTTGAATTGCTTGGAACTTCACGTTTGTAGTTGTATTTAACGTTGCATTGTTTCGTAACTTCTTTATGATCGCTAAAAATGACCACCCGGCGAGTGAATTTGGGTTCGAATGTATTCGTGACTGTCTTGGTATTAATTATATTATATAACGACGTCTTAGATATTAATACATGCTGCAGCATAGGTATACGTAACAGTATAAAAACCTGTTAAACACGAGTCAGACTCGTATAGTCCTACAAGCATCTTTTGGCGCGTGGATGACCCAAAAAATCATTGTAAGACTATACACGTTGGATTCCGTTAGTACCTACACGTACAGTGCCACGGATTCTGTCAAAATTGAATGTGTCTAACTTTTTCAGCTATAAAGATAGACAGAAACAGAGAACAGTAGACACAACAGACAGAACCATAAGAAATGGTGTCTATCAAGATTGGAAACGAGTTACTGAAGCAAACCAAATAACAAACACATTTTACGAACGTTAATAAAAGTACCTGATATATACGCTAACAAACATCTACCAACAGATTTCCACAATCGAAACGCCCGGACATCCTTACCCTGTGCTATAATGGCGGCGAGGTCATAAAATATTCACAACTTCAACCTTATTTATGAGCTCTTCATGCTTATAGAACGAACCATTGGATTAGATTTTTTTTGTTCTTACGAAAATAGCGCTTAAATTGTTTTTTTATTGAAAAAAAAGTAAATGAATTTTTGTCATATCTGTTCTACGAATAGTGATTTATTTAGTATCTAGTATTATACTCAATGTGTTTCTTTTTTATTTAAAACATGGATCCTGTTGTCGAATTTTGAAACTTTGGCGGCTTGTCAAGGTGTCGACTTATCAGAAAGCACTCTTTTGAAACTTCATTTTCATTTTGTAAACAAACTAAAATCTAATTTGTGCTAAAGAGTTAGAAAATATAAATGTACAAAAATAAGTTTCAACTCTGGATAAAAAACCAAAGACAGGCGGATAAACGTTTTAAAAAAATCTATAAGTATGTCACAGCTTCGTTTAAAACTTCAATTTTTTTGTTTATTCCTTATAATTAATATAAATATTTTTTATCTTGTACGTTATTTGTACACATATAATTTGTTTCGCTGAGTATGAGACAAGTACCTAATGAACGCCAATGACACTATAAGTATAAAATATAACATCATTGCTAAACACGATGCAACAACACCACGATTTAATACCATACTTAATAACATATTTATAAGAAAAAAAGTAACGACTCGCTTCAACGTCACTAGTAAATATTAATAGTTTTTGAATACCAGCGCGAAATATTGTACGAACGCCTTTTACGTGTAGTAATAACTCAGCTAATTGGCTAATTACTAGGTTGAACTTATTCAAACATAAAATAATATTACGTCTTCTCAAACACTGCTTGTATTAGTCACACTATTAGTAAGTCGCACTATTAGTCGTGGACTTTCCAAGTTTTACAAAATTAAGAGTCATGTATAATCTATTTTATTATTACACTAGCGGCCCGCCCGCGGTTTCACCCGCGTGGATCCCGTTCTCGTGGGAATATATGCATGTATTATACATAAAAACCTTCCTCTTGAATCACTCTACCTATTACAAAAAACCGCATCAAAATCCGTTGCGTAATTTTAAAGATTTAAGCATACAGACAAACAGACAAACAAACAAACAGACGGACAAAAATAGCGACTTTGTTTTATACTATGTAGTGATGTCGATAATGCTCACATTACTCATAAATTTAATGTACCAAAATTTTTTCAATAAAAATAAAGTTTTCACTTTGGTAAAAACACAAAAATACGCCTTAATTAATAATAAGTCGTTACTTATGAAATATTCATAGCAACCATGTAGCAACCAATGATTTGCGTCCGTTCTCAACGCGTCTTTGATCTCGCCAACCAAACATCAAAGCTGACCTTCGCGACAGAGAACTCCAGTCGTTCTAAAAAACTGAAATCAATTTGGATTCGGATTAAAAATAAAAGAGCGCTGTCCAAGGGGAAAGTTTCACGAGATTAATTCTCTTGATAAAATTTCACGGTTCAGAAAATCCAACTACCGGTTGCGTGGGGCGATGAACGATACTGATTACATTCGTCTTAACACTGCCTTACGAGGCTTTAGAAGAAACGCGCCAGTCTCTCGAATATTAGCAAGGAGACTTTTTGTTTTGAAACAGTTCGTATCGTAACTTTCAAATATATATTTTTTATTTTTTATCATCTGAACGTATTTTAAATATTTCTTGTGAGTAAAATATAAATAAATATTAATGTTCTCATATCTCCGTTCTATGGTTTTCTGTGTTGCAGGTGACGTGGACAACACAACATTTCTTCAGCTCATGCCGATGTAGCTCATAAAAACGAAATTTAATCAGTCTGTTGAAATCAACTGTGCTTTGTTTTGAACCACCCAATTTAATCCAACGGAATCGATTTTCCGTTTGATTGGCTAACAACAAACTATTATTTTACCAACAACTCTAAAATATTTTCTGGTATTCCCCTGCAGTGTTAAGGATCTTAAGTGGAAGTTTTACGCCAGGAGTGCACCAATAATGACAATGTTAATGAGTAGTCATGACCACATACCATCAAATGATTTATCTGCAAGTTTGAGACACGTGTTATTTATGAATATTGTAATATAAAGTATTTCCACACATTATCTTACATATAAAATTCTCGTGTCACAATGTTAGTTACCTTACTCCTCCGAAACGGCTTTACCGATTTTTACCAAATTTTATATACTTACATATTCAGTAGGTCTGAGAATCAGCTACTATCTATTTTTCATAACCATAAGTGATAAGTACTTAAGGGTTGTTCACCCTTAACATTTTTTTGGCAAAACAACGTTTGCCCGGTCAGCTAGTAATAATATAAGTTCGTAACTTCTATGTTACATTATTATCAATATAGATAATCAATATCTTTTATATGAAAGCGAAAGGTCTTTCAAACCGCTTAACGTATAAAGATGAAATATACCTGTCTTCTCATGAATTTAAATTCATTGTATTTTTCGAAGACTTTATTTTTGTAAAAAAATCCATAAAGAATACACTTCGTATTTTTGTCATACAGGTTATTCTATGACACTCGTAGGTCTATTCGGTTGCTACATTTGCTACGTCCCAGCTACGACTCGTAGCGACTACGAGTCCCCAGAGGTAGGCCTCCGTAGCCTTTACAATATTCCTGCATTTACGTTTAAAACTTATCTCTTTTAATAATTTTAAAATTTCTTTAAATGAAAAACCGTTCCTTTTCTGCGTAGATTAATTTGTTTGAGTACAAACTATGAGATTTTCATAGAAGGATTCATTTGGTTCTATCATGGCATTAAATTGCTTTCTTCTCCCGCATGTTGATACATATTCTAATACTAGCGAGCTCTTCAAAGCATATACGACGGCTTAAGTGTAATTTATTTCTCAACATTATAGACGTATTATAAGCGAAGAATTCAATAAATATTAAGAAAACTTGAAACTTATGAATAATGTTCTGTGTCTGCTCAACGATATCGCTATTAAATATGTCGTCTGTTATTTATGGTAGTATTTAGTTATAATTAATAATTAATTTAATAAATAAATAATAACATGATTTAAAACATATTATCATTATTTAACCCACCATTCGCTGCATTCTAGTATTAACAGCCTTAGCCTTGTATTGAGACCAGGGCGCAAACGACCGACTGCAACAGTGTTTAGCGAATTATCAGCAATACCTTAGTTATTTATTCGTATTTCACCCACAAATGGCACAGTAGAAGATAAACTATCAAATTAAGTACCAAACTAAACCACAAATTGCAAGGAACAATTTCAAGACATTGTTATTTTATGGCGTTTTAATAAAGTGACTGGAAATGACTTTTCTCCTCTTATATAAAAATACTAAAATTGATCAATTGATCAATAAATAAATAAAAAATAAATCAATAAATTGATTAATTGATCAATGAAAAGGGCATTGAAAGTAGAGCGCATTGGAATCTTGCACGAACTTACTTCTTACTTACCCCCAATTTTCAAAAAATATTTGCGTGTTACAATTTCATGATTACTTTCTCGGTGATGGAAAATATCATAAGGAAACCAGCACACTTGAGAGTTTCTCAAAGGTGAAAACCACTAATCCGTACTGAATGGGTAATTGCTAATGGCACAATTTAGTGAGTAATTGCTTACCATGGAGGGTCAAAATGTCGTTCTTATTAGTATTTGTGGTGCTTTGTCGGCTGTTTATATAAAATCCATCTCAAAAAAGCGTAGTGGAATATATAGAAAATTCAACCGAAGCCGAAGGAAGCCGACTGCATTAGACCGACACAACTTTGTACAGCTGTGGACTCCCGTTGTCTAATAATTATGGTATTAGTCAAGTGTAACGGCTTGCATTGATGTTAAGTGATTAACAAAGTTAAGCAGAGTCAAGCGTCTGGAGTTAGATGACATAGCAGTCCCTAACCTGTAGGTAATTAGTTAGATATTTCACATTAAGGATTGATTGTAATTATTTCAAGTCTTAACAGCAACAGAAATAAAACCCGTCAGTTTGAAATATTCCATATTTGTCAAACTGTTTTAACTAATTATATTACTGTTTATTTGTAGGAATTCATTGTTAGGTATATTGTTAATGTTGGTATTATCAGTCTACATAATAATAACTTTTGAATTAACTTAATTTTTTTAGTAATACCTAAACGCGACAAAAAAATACAAAAACCTTTTTTACATCAAATATGTAAAGCTTTGCACGTTGATTTATGCATTTGAATGATAAATGATGACACGCGTTTTAAATTAACAGATGTAACTTCCATATTCTGTAATTCCTTGGTCCTTATCCTAGTCCAACAACTGTTCAAAACTTGCCTCTCGCAGTTGCCGAGTAACTTAGATTCTCACCTCGAAGCTATCGCAATTTGTATCCAGCCCACACATTACCAAATACTAATTGCAAATACTAATTTTTGGTGTTTTCCAATGCTTAAATTGTTAGATTCACTGTATGCCATAGCCAATGTAGAAACTATAAGCTTACATAATAGTAGGCAAGTGAACATTATTATTAGAATTAAAACATCACTACCTACTCTCGGTGAAGGAAAACATTGTGAGAAAACGTGCTCATCTGAAAGTACTAGATATTGATCTCAAAAGGTGTGTGAAGTCTGCTAATCCACACGTTAAAAACGTTGAAGGTATTAAAAATACTTCAGCTTTGAATTCATTCCTTAACTCATATAACTAGACCGATTAAATGTCAGTTCTCGGATATGTATTGTATGTTCCAATATTTTCATCTCAATTTCGACTACTCCGTGTTTAAAATTAATCGAAATGCTAAAGAACCAAACGAATTGCTTCAGATAAAATACATTGGAAAACTTGCTGAACTTTGGCTTAGTGGTGACCTGTAAGATAAAAGATATAAAACTTTTCTTATAAGTTCGAGGATTTCGTCGTCATCCTGAATCTCCTTTTGTAATAAAAAGCGCAGATTTTAAATTCTAAGTAACGCTGGTTACTGGCTGTCTACATAATGATCATTCTATGATAGATCTATTTACTATAATAGTTTTAAAAAATGCGTGAATGCGTGCGTAGGTGTTTGATTCGAACGATGTTATATTGCTGTATTTTAATTTTAATTTTGGCACTTGAATATCCGAGTTACATACCTGATCTAACAGCTGACACCTTATTGGCTGCAATGAATAAAATTGATTGGCGTGCATCTATGACTTGGCTCGGCCATTAGAATACGTTCCTCACTAGCTATCCGTTCCTTACTATAAGGAACTTCATTCTAACAATGATCAATAATTTTGTCGCTCACTCAGAACTAAAAAACTATAATATTATAGGTACTAAAATGAAAGCCCAGGACTTAAAAACTTTCGTAGCAATGGTTTCCGGCGATCTGATGATCATCGTTATAGAACAAAAAATAACTTTTGACTATAGTAATCATTGCTCAGTCAGAAGTCAGAATTCAAGACCTTTCACTCAGTAGGCGTATTCCCAATCACCGGATCTATCACATTATCAAAAATTTATGAGACCACGTTCATAATAACATAAAATATCTATAAAATATCTTCGAATACCTTTTCTACAATCGTAAGTATACAACAACACTAGTACGTACTAGTCATAACAATGTTATCATACGCTACATCTCTAACTTGAACTAAACAAGCGAAACTTAGCCCAAAGTAAGGTGAACTCACGAGGATTGTTGAGTAATTGTGTGAAATAACAGTGAAGACATAACTAGCTCATAGCCTGCGGTATTGTGGCAAGTTTGATTTGGGGGAGTAGTAGGTACGTTACAATACCTATAAATAACCTGTGCCCGCTTTGAAGTGTAGGGAGAATAATTATAAACATAATGAAAATAAAATACAATATAGATATATTTTGTGTACACCAAATAAAACAAATTAATAATATTATGATAAACAATATGTATTAAAAATTCAGTTTTTATAAAAACTTACCTAAATATGAATTGTTTTAGATATTGTGTAAATGTTTCTTTTTAACAACCGAAATACGGTATTTACGCAAAATATTTAAGAATACCTAGAACTCTCACTGAATAATACGTCAATCTATTATAAGATAACAAAAATATACCAACCATGTAATATACCTATTTACTCTTGTGTGCTCCATAAAATATTGTATACCCTTGTCTAATCTAGTAACTTAATAGGCTGCTATTAGAGAATACCGTCGCGGAATTCTCTATACTGTAACAAGGGCTCGACAAGCCATAATTTATGTGGCAGGGTGGCGAGGCCTGATCACCGCGAAGCCATCTGGTTCCCTTCATGGAAGACACTTAAATTTTCCACTGCATGGATAGATAAAGCTTTTACTCGCCATTTACAACTCCCAGATTAAAGAAAGTTTCAACGCCTGTCACAAAGTGTATAGCAACAATTCAGTTACGCGCTGCATAGTACAGCTAGTTTGTAACTGTAAATCGACCTAATCAAGGACTACTAAATATTAACATCCGATTTAAATTTCGATAAACGATAATTCATAACGGCGAATATGGTACGGTGAAGCTTTTTCGTCATCTGCCTATAGGTACTTACGTAACTTATAAATGCATGTTATTTAATACCTTCTTAGGTAGATATGCACAAATTCTATCTACTATACACAGGGATACAAGTTTATTTACCTATGTCCCAATTATTGTCCAATCTAATATTAACGATAAATTGCTACTTATAGGTAGGTACCTACCCTATCCGTATAAATAGACACTAAGTACTCAATACTGGTCATTCACAGTTTATTAATAAGGTAAAGGTATTACGTATTACGTAAAACTATTTTACCATTTTATTAAACTAAAAAGAAAACAAAAGTCTTATTGTATATTTTTTTAATTTAATCACTATCTTAAATTTTGTATTCAATTAAGTCTTACGTTTAAGAACTGTTAATTCTAGCGACGGTCAAAAGTCGTCTGATTCTAAATCAGATTAACGGACTGTAATCACATCTCTCATTAAAGAAAAAGGTAAAAATGTTTAACAATTCCAAATCCAAATTAGATTGCGCTCGTTACTATTCATGTACTGTTACTGTGAGCTCCTTCAGTTGGGTAAGTTTCGTAATGGAAAAACTTTTTAAGAGCCGAAATCTTGACTATAAATAATTGTAACTTCCAGCTGTTACGCACGGGTGGAGTTCTTCGTTGGATTAAAACGAGGGTCAGTCTGCACGTAGGTAATTATTTAGGACAATTCGCCATAAAACCTTACAAAGATTTTTTAAGCCATAAAACGTGAAGACATCCGTTGTTTAAGAGGCCCGCGATTTAATTAGCCTTTTGTAAAATCGACGTAAGTACGACGTACGACGTAGGCCGTCACTTAACGTTGTAATTACCCGTAAATTATAACATTACTTTAATATTAAGGACCAAGATAGTGAAGACATTCC
The DNA here is from genome assembly GCA_905404135.1 of Hesperia comma. Classification (NCBI taxonomy): domain Eukaryota; kingdom Metazoa; phylum Arthropoda; class Insecta; order Lepidoptera; family Hesperiidae; genus Hesperia; species Hesperia comma. Next base: position 5,858,482 of record FR990020.1, read on the forward strand.
GATACATATAGTAATTTTTTGGATTTAGTAGCTAGGAAATCAATGTTTTTTTATTTTGTTATATAATAAAATATAAAGGAAACGTAGAATATATTTCGAAAGAGATAAAGTTAAATTAAAATGCCGAAAAGTCTGTAAATAAAAGCGTTACAATATTAGCCGTTTATAAAATAAATTGAATGTAACGTACACATGAAATATAACAAATAGATTATTACTTATTAACAAACTAACCAACTAATATTCTAACACCATCTACTAATTAGACTAACCACCCTAGTCCCTAAATTGGGTCTTGTTCTAAGTCGGTCACAATTGCCATGGGCGGCAGCGGAAGGGTGGTGCTGCATGCTCGTTTGCTACCTTAATTCCATAAAAAAAAAACTCTAAAAGATAATTCCTATTGGATCTGATACTCACCCCTTACTTAACTTAGGTACAGAATAGCTACAAAAGTACGAACACTACGAACTAAGCAATGAAAGCTTCAAATAGTTAAATAAAATTTTAGTTTGTCGTCACCCTTGATTTTAGGTTTTAGACAAGTTTAGATAATTCTCGTAATTTAACTCTTTCGGTCATTCTACAATTTTGGTTTACTTAGGTAAGTTAATTAGCAATCAATACATAAGAATTCAGGCAACCTATATCACATATCTAAGTCACTGATTAGCAATGATTCATTGAGCTATTAGCTGATCAGCGGCGGCTAACCGCGACCACACAGCGGAAATACATTCCCCGGAATTGGTCGGCCATAACTCAAAGAGAGGCGTCCTGTGCACATCTGATAGCGGTTTCACCTTTGAACACTGGAGTAAACAGTTTCCGGGTAAGAGCTTATTAACTTACGTCACAGCTTAATATCCCTTTGTTCGCATTAGGTAAGCTTTGCGTTGTAGGTAAATATTAAGATAATACGGAGAAATGCTGCGTATTGCGCAATGGTTGTCTTAATGGATCACCGCCGTTTGAAAGATCCTGGATTTAATTCTCTAGGAGGATATTTAATGATGACTTTTTCTGTTCTCGTTTTGAATATGTTTTCTTCTCTCCCTGGCATATATTATGTGGGTATAAATTATATTCTAATATGGGAAATTTTATTTTCTAAGGTGGTGCTATGAGTGTGCTGATCAATTTAATTATTCGAGGTAAATAAAAAACTAGTACCAAGTTTTATGCCCTAAAATTGAAAAAAAATAATGGATAGTAATTCTTGCTTATACTGTTATCAAACGAAGAAACACTTGCAACGTTACAGTCATTTACGTAAGCACTAAATCCAGGTCACACTATTCATAGAACAACTGTCTTATAAACAAATGCATTAACCAAACGGGTAAATAAAACAACGCCGTAAATAATGCAAAGTACCGAAATTCTCAAGCAAGCACTCCGCGTTACTAGAATGTCAATGTTTTTGGAAACTCTACATTCCGTGTAAATCCCGTTTAATTTACATTCCAATGCATTCAATCCGAAGGTCCAAAGTATTATGATGTAAAAATCCATTTCTTTATTCACACGTCCGGAATATTTAAGCGTTCATTAATGTTTGACTTTCTTTCTGCGATCTCCGCTCCGCTATGTGCCCGCTTGAAACAAGACTCATAAATATGTAAGCGATGGTAAGTTGAAATGGGGCCTATGCAAAAACCAGCTCGCTACGCTTGCAAACAGGTCAACTCCCATTTAAACTTTCATGCATTTAAGTCTTAAAATGATTACAACGTGCCAGCACTGTTCTCAGTAATGCAGGGTTAACCTGTTGGAAATGTCATAAGAATTTTGGGGTATTAGTTCATGACAATTTTAATCCATCGTCCATTTTCATTCTTAAATAATGTAGTAAATTTTACGGCAAACAGACGTTATTTTATCTATTAAAATTTAAACCCAATAAATTATTATTGATAATTATTTTGAAATTTTTATGAATCAAGTACATAGGTAAGGTATCAAAATTGGTATAGGTATACCTATTGAAATATATCTATTGTCCTATATGCCTATGATAAATATTAAGTTTAAATAAACGTCCAATTTCACAAAATTTTCTTTATAGAAGAAAACCCTAATGTTGTTTAAGTGTTTAATGTATCATACATTTTTGCTTATTAACTAAATATAAATATGTTAGGCATTATTCACTATATTACTTAAATTTTAAGTATTCAAAAGAACCATTAGGTATTTCACAGTGAAAAGAATACACCGGAACTATCGCACGTAGAAACCATTATTTAGACGGCTCTGCTACCAGGCTCACGGCAGACGTGGGCGAAACTTGGATTCGAGCTAAGGTAATGTCGACTCTTAAGACATATTATCGACAAATACGTAAATGGCAAAAAGTCTGTAAACTAAAACGTAAACTACATAACTTAAACTGATAATGGCGCGATTCTGAACACAGATCTCTCCTCGTTTTTGACGACGCCTGGAGAATATTTCACCACGCTACTCCATTGCAGATTGCTTGAGGTAATCATTTAAATTTTAATTACAAGACAACACGATACAAAAACGCTTTATTACACACAATTTCAAAATAGTACCTACATTTTGATCTTAAAATATAAAAAATTATGCATATTAATATTTATAAGTATAGCACAGAATAACTTTTTACGCATTCCTAAACAAATTGTACGGGAAAATAATCTAATAGGTATGGTATAACAGTAGGTAGGTACTTGTGTTTGATTAATTATTATAATAAAATCTTACGCTAAAACAAATTAAATACCAATAAATTAGAAACACCGGCCTTAATAGAATTAAAATCGAAATAAGAATGTTATTAAAGTACAGATGTTGCCATTTAACGAATTTACGTTCTTTATTAGATTTTGTTCTCCATGGTATACGATGTTAAAGATTCGATATTAAATTTTTTGTACAATACGAAAAAACAATCACTGTTTTGCGAACGAGAAAAATCTCGGAATTTAATTTATGCTTTGCCCTCTGTAATTTTTTGAACAGAATAGCATATTTCGAATATCGACATCGTTGGCTTCTTTATTTAATTTTTCGTACGCGACTGACAAAGTTTCGCGTCACGATTGGAAATAAAACCACCCTTTCCGCTTGACCGCGTAGGGTCATAAGTTGGCTCGTCCAATAATATCGTCATATTTTTTTAACATTGCGAAATTGGAATAAAAGGAAGGAAGGGAAGTTCCGGTTCGAAATTGCGGGGGTTGAACGCACGCCATAAATAATAAACGCAATCTGTGACTGTGTCGCAGGAGTCGCCGGGTCTACGTGCGTGTCCGGTTTAAGCAAAGATTACGAGCACGTCTCGTTTAGCAATCAGGTGCACCAGCTCTCGAAATGCTCCAGGAATCATTTACGAGTTCTGACGCAAGAAATATTTACGACCGGGCTCAGTATGTTTCATACACTGTTTGTTATACTCGTAAGTATTAAAGATGTACTTTTAAAACATAATAATATATGTTTAGCGCGTGAAAAGAGAGCCGGTTAAATTCTCCTAACTGTAGTTATTTTCACCTAGTTTTTTCTTTTTGTCTTGTACTTTCTGTAACTACATTTTGTATCAATGTTTAAAATAATTTCATCGCGGTACAACTCCCGTAGTAGGATCGCAGTGTATGTATTAGTTATTTAGTTGTTAGTACCTAGTTTGTTGCCAGACAACTATGTTGACCGTTATGGAAAGTTAGAATATTGCGAAATACTAGTATCCAAGAAGTAAAAACAGCGTGTTCTTGAAGATCTTGAATAAATGGGAAAATGTAATGTTCTGTAACGTAGTGTCTAATGACTATAGCTAAGGTGACCATGACCATGGTGAAATCTGGACGACCCGGATGGCGCAATGGTTAACACGCCGGATTGCTGTTCCGTAGTTCCTGGGTTCGATTCCCAGTGAGGCGTAAATTTTAATGATTAGTTTTTTCCGTTCTTGGTCTGCGTGTGTGTCCTTGTTTTGTGTATAGTCCATGGTGCCCACAACACGGAATCCTAGTGTGGTGCTATGAGTATGTCGCGTTGTTTATTTATTTATCAGCACTAAACCATTTTCTGTCATTAAAACCCTGGCAGCTGAAATTTCCCCTTTCTGTAACCAATTCAAAGGTTTTCTTCACACCAATTTTTTTATTTCACTGTGTTATAATTTTACAAATAATAAGGTATCATTCAAAATGTGCATAAGAAGTTATAAATGAAATATTCAGATTTGTACGATAAATAAAAATATTACCTCCGCCTATTAACGATTTTATCTAACCATAATTAATTATTTAAACATGATTTATAGCCATTATCGTGGTTAATTTATCAAATGAATAATTCAATTAACGGAAATTAAATTTAACTGTAATGATTTCACCGCAGAATCGTTGCAATTTTGATTTGTGAGGTTAGAAAATTACCGCGATATAACATAATACTACAATTTGAACGTATGACGTAAACAAACAGCTGAATCCAGAACACAGTCGTCCCACTTTTTTTGAAGTTCCTTTTTCTGTTTAATATCAACGAGCAGTGTCCGCGGCTTCATACGCGTGAATTTCCAGCATGAATCCTGATCCCGCAGAAATTCTGGATTAAAAATTTAAGTAGGTACTTGAATGATTCTCCACCACCTTCTCTGTCTTCCAGTAAAAGTTCTATAAAAATCGGTTCAGCCGTTCCTAAAGTTACGTTTACATACGAAAAGTACAGTTTTTTAAATTATGTGTTTGCGTTTGAATACCGTGTAAATAACTCAACCACTTGAAAAAAATAGTTGTTTCGATTTTCACTTGTTACCTATAACTATGTGCGTTGGAAACCTATGTACGAATAAATATGTTTTTTTCTTCCTTCCTACTATAGAGATAGGATGAAAAACCATCTAACTTTCATGATTAATGTACCCAAAGCCAATCAATCGATTCTTGGGGCAATGAATATAAAAGCCATTGCGAAGACTAGAAGTCGATGTGACAGGTACGGCCCGCCTATTCCCTGTCAGCGACGAATGAGACTATCAGTACCCCTCATTCTAAATTGCCCAAGAATATTGTTAAAATTGTACGTAGACGTCTGAGTCATACCGAAACTAGACGGTGCTTGCGACTTTGTCTAAAATTAAGAAGATACATTTTCAAAAATCTTGTAATAGGTATAGAATTTTATTAAAGAACATTGGGAACTTTACTATGGGAAAAGTCTCCACGGCGGACAAAGCTAAAATGTATGGTATTTCAAAGCTTGGCTCCTGTAGGTGTGTTCTCTTAAAGCGCTATGTTGTGACATATGGAAATTCTAAGATATTATGTGTCTAAGTTAGAAATATTTGTGTATAAAATGATTTGATTTTTTCTACTTGTCATGTTGTTTTGCATCGAAAAATAATTAATAAACATATTTTATATTTTTCAATTTTATTAAATAGTAATATGATATTTTACGGAATAAAAAAATATATGAAATATTTTTATAATATCTGCAATTCAAGTATAAGACCGTACTGAACAAAGAATAAATAGAAACAGGAGGTACCTACATAAAAATTATTATTGCTTTTTTTAAAAAAATAACCGACTTCAACCTGCCTAGATAACTGCAGTAAATCGTTGAGGAGTTCCCTCGACTGTCTTTCGATTTCATCAGACTGACTCCAGACCTTCATCCTGGTGTCCTTATCGGCAACTGTGCATATCTACTTTACAACAAAAAAAGTATTATTAAAATCGGCTCACAATTGACGCAAACCACCGGGCTATGCGCGCTAATTGAAACCTTATTTTCTCAATATTCCCATACTAGAGAACCGCCCGCGCTTCGCTTCGGGACCCGTAGGTAACAGCCGCGTAGGTCTCGCTCCCGCAGGAATTTAGGCTAAAAAGTAGCCTACTACTCGCTCTCTTCACTCCACCCTGTCTGAGGTGTGTGGAGCCCTCGGGACAGTTAGTTCCCCTTTGGGGGTGTCTCTCGCGGCCCGTTAAAACGGGCCGGTCCTTGGGTTGGGCCCTAAGGCCCTTGGTTGTCCATCTGTGGTTAACCAATAGGTCAAGTCCGGTGAGTGGTGGCCTTTTTACAGGCCACAGAGTCTTAAACGGGATGGGGTTCATCTTCGCGCCGCCCAGGCGATCGAGGCCCTACCGGGTGAATCCCGCTGGTGGGAAGCCCAGCAGGAGCCGATCAGCGCCGGGCGACGACTTACGAAGCCCCAGTATCAGTCAGTGCTAGCCCCGTCCCGCGCAACCAGCAAGTCGCGCGGGAAGGCCCAGCGGTCCGGTGGACGGGTGTGGAGCGGCACCAGGTCCTGCAGATGCGGGAACCGCGACGCGTCGACACGCCCGAACATGTTGCGTGCCAATCTCTCGATGAAGTCGTCCAGGCTCTCGACTCGAAGGTCCCTCTGGATGACGGCGTTCCTGACGTACCTCGGCGCACCAGTCAGCCGGCGGAGCGCAATCGCCTGAACCGCGCGCATCCTCTTGCGCTGCGGTTCGCTGGCGAGCGCGTACCACGCCGGTGCCGCGTACGTGAGGCGGGATCTAATGTAGGTCTTGTAGACCCCGAGCTTCAGTCCGAGAGGGAGGCTCGAGGAGAGCACTGGTTTCTGCCATCGCGCTTCTGGAATTCGCGACGGCTTTCGCTTTCGTAACCTGTGGCTTCATCGAAAGTCTTCCGTCGATTTTGCCCCCAGGTATTTGGCCTGTGGGGCCCATTGGATATCTTGTCCGTGAAGCTCCAGAGTAGGGTCCCGCCTGTTGAGGTATCCTCCTATGTTCACGGCCTGCGTCTTCCCGACATTCACCGACAGTCTCCACGCGGTGAGCCATTCGGGGAGGGCATCAAGCGCACGCTGCATCTTGACGATGGCGTGGGTTCTATTCAGCGACGTGGTGATGTACGCCACGTCATCGGCATATAGGGCAAGCGACGCCCCCCTGCCGCCGGGATGTCGTCGGTGTATCAGGCGTAGCAGACCGGGGACAGGCAACTCCCTTGCGGGACGCCGGCTGCGATCGGACGCTCGGTGGATTCGGCGTCTTCAACCACTACTCTGAAGCTTCTATTTTCGAGGAAACTGGAGATCACCTTAACGGCACTCCGGGGCGCCGACGACTGCGAGATCTTGTAGAGAAAGCCGTCGTGCCAAACACGGTCGAACGCCTTTTCCATGTCGAGGAATACTGCACACACGCGTTCTCTCTTATTCAGAGCCGCGGTAACGGTGTGCAACACCCTCGACAGTGTAGCCGTGCTGTTCAGCGGCATCAAAAAGTAGCCTTCCACTTCTGTTGGCAGCTAGGCTATTCCACCCCGGATGCTTGCAGTTCCAGTCGCCCGCGCCCACCACCGGTGTCGGCGAGTCCAGCAACTTGCGGACATCAGCCAACAGGATAGTACCAGCGGGCGGGCGGTACACTGAATACAGCCGGAGCGGGGAGTTCTCGATGCAGAGCTAAAGTAGCCTATTACATTTGACTTAAGTAAATTACATGTAGTATTTGATAGCGTAATTCAGAACTTGCAAATGAATTTTATTAACGCCATCTATTAACGACTCCGAAAATAAATATCTAGCAACTAACAAAACATCGATCTTCCCATGGGAATGGGATGTTTTTCCGCGGTAAAAAGTAGCCTACGTCACTCTCCACCCTCCTAACTATCCCCACACACATAAACCTTACCATATAATAGCTTTGTTGCGACGTGAAAGCGTCACAAACAAACAAACAAACACACTTTCACATTTATAATATTAGTAAGGAAGTAAGGATGTTACAGGAAAAAAAGATGCACGAAATTAAAGCGAATAATAGTGTCTGTGTCTATCATCTGAGACTGCTTTCGTTTGTGTCCGCTACTTTTCGAAAAGCGAGGCAAAAAGTACCCAATGTCATTCCATTAGTTCAGTTTAGAAAACCGTACCTACGTACCTTTACTTATATTAAGTTAGTGGTTATTCCATAGAAAATATGCTGAGAATTTTAGACATTATTTTGTAAAACCCATACAGCAAACTGCGGAGCTAAATCCACATGCAAATTTGTATAATGCCGTTGTTCAACAGTTAATGTACCGCCCGTGCTCTTCATGTGAAGAACGTTAGGTAATACTCTTCTATATTGCATGGAACGTATTTAGAATTATGACCATATTCAAATTATGTTGTTTAATCTGTAGAACTACTACCAGCACTGTTCTGAGTATATGTACGTACCATGTACTTACATAAAATAGAGAATTAGACTAAAATGTTTTCATTCCAAGTCTAACAGGTTTTTCTCTTTTTCTTGCCTTTTTGTTGAGAATTTTATAAGTAGACAATACAATGGTTCACCAGGCTTACTAAATACTTTATTGAAACTGCATCCAATATTGAATTCCATAATAGAATTTCAATCGGAAAACATGATATTAACGCCTACATTCAAATATTATATCACTCAAAGTACAGTAAAATATTATTATAGTAGAAATTTCCCAACAGCTTTTTATAAACGTTAATAGTTTAAAATACAATCAAACCTTACAAATCATTACTTACCTTTAACACGGGTTTTATTTAGTAAATAACTTTTGTAGCTGAGCAAACAGTTAATAACCTTGTAGTAACTTGTTATCATTCAATTTATAGACCAAGTAAACATAATCTACGTAGGTACTATGCAAAAATGCAACAGGCCTTAAAGAAATTTTCACTGTTATATTCCAGTAACAGTGTGAAGTGTTACTGTAATTAATACCTCGTAGGTCTACTTTGTAATGCACGCAGGTCTAAGTTTTTTTCCAAACAGGTTCTTGTATCTTTACATAGTACAATATTGAACTGTAGCTAATTGAGGTCTGTTTATTTACAGCGTTTGAGACATACATATATAAATAGAATATATAAACGCAATACCGCAAAATTACACGTATAGCCTAAATTATTAGCATTTTTTTAAATTATAATTAAGTCTGTGCGTTTAAATCTAAAGGTTTCGGTTTAAATCGATATATTGTGACATGGGTATAAAATTTAGGACAAAAGACCTTAAGCTCTGAGCCACATAATATGGTCAGACTTTATATAAGAATTATGAAAATTGGTAAAAGTAAATCCTTTTCAATTCTCCATCATTCTACTGTCAGCGAATATTCAAATAACTAATTAATAATTCAGAGACATATTTGGTCAGACGGATTTTATACAAAACGCCATCATGGACAGCTTTTTCTGTAGTCGTGATTTTAACTTCACTCTCTTTGGAAAGCAAACATCCATTACAAACCAAGATAGGTATTAAAAAGAACCCTTCAGAAGGTAAGGTCAATTGTACCTCCAACGATATTCAGACGGTACAGCTAATTTCAATAAAATTACCACAACGCTGAACAATGCCGTGGGAGACCGCACGTGGACAAACAGACCGGACAGCCAGAGCACGAATACAGTGCTTACCGACTTGGATACTCAGAGTATTATGATATTACAAAAATACTGAGGAAATAAAATAAATATTGCGGGTTCTTCTTACAACAAGGGGATCTGTTTTGGAATATTTTTTATTGCATTGATTATCATCTATTATTATCCCTTTATAAATTATTCCCTGAACCTAGACGAGGAAGATAACTTTAAGAAATAATAATAAATTCATCAATAAAGAGCTCAATCAATAGAGGTTTGACGTAAACTCTGTGAAAATTCAGGCGTGTACTTTTTCCGTTCTGAAAGTATTTAGCCCTACGACAGGCAAACAAGTAATTCTTATTATATTAATAGGGTTCCATTGTCGTGATCTCACATCTCAAAACTCTCAAAACTCAAAAAAAAATCAAGAACTTTTGAAATCGTCTTCCTTTAGGTACCCCTATTACGTAACCGCACAAAAGTGTTAGATCTGTACAAACGGGTAATCTTACTGCTTTGAAACTTTTGCTATTACAACTTACCTGGAGTTGTAAAGCCATACATATTTGCCATATTTGCAAGAAACAAAGTAGTGGTAAGTAATAAAGTGTACCCTCGAGCGCAACGGTGATAAAACACATCTAGGAACTGGAGTTGTACTACTGGGATACCTGCATTTGAAATATTTAATGGGCTATAGAAAGTAGAACTAAGCAATTTGGTCTAGAGCTATTGAGTTTTTTTCGGTTCTTGAATTTTTCTTTACACAAAAGTATCCTTCGCACCTAACAAACAATCCTATCTCTCTGTATCTGTATCAACAATTAAGTTCTATAATAATGTATAAAGGTACTACAAGAATAAAATTACTGTTACATTTTATTTTCGATGTAATCATATAATTGGGGATCCCCAAAAGTGACATTATGTTACTCATGCAGAGAAGAGTCACGTTAAGCATCCAGATGTAGTAGGATGAAGATGTTAAACTGGGTCCTGGCAACCCTTAAGAAGAAAATTCGCTGTTAAATATTATTTGCAATCTATCAATCGATTCAGTGGCCTTTGGTTTTAAAGTGTAAAAAATATCATGTCATTATTTTCCACGAAATTTGAAGATTGGACAAGACACGAATTTTCAATAAAGCAGATTATTTTTCAAGGGAAATCAGAAATTCAATTTGTAAAGGCAAAGACAAAATCGTTTGGTATAGAAAAATACTTAAACATCGTGCGATTTTTTTATTTTATATTTACACACTAGTATAGCGACGGTCGCTCGTTATAAATACCATAGCTATAGTGAAAACAATGTTACGCGCCGAGTAAATTTTGCTCGACATGTACCTAAATATGAAATTGGATCGTACTATTTGCCTAACAGACAATTAGCTATGAACTCTGCTTTTAATTAGACTGTGTACAGTTCATTATTAACCAGCTCATAACAGTTCAACGCGAAATACACCATGTTTTAGTTGAGTATTCTGCTCTATTTTGGATGATTTACAATTAGGCAACATCCACCTTTGCGGTACTTTGTTTCGTGTATGTTCATTTATTACGTATTTTGAGTAGGTATTAATGTAGGTAAAATTACCCAGTAACTATGAATAGGTATATTTTACGAATAATGTTAAAGGAATTTTTAGTGACTCTAATGAAAATTCGCTTAACACGAATATGTAGTTACAACCTACGGCTACAGCCACTGAATAAAAAAATTTGTAATTTTGAAACGAGGTAGGTACTTAAAGCGACTTTAACTAGGAGCTAACTAGTAGAAATACCTTTGAATGTATACAATGTTTAAGGTGTTTATATCTCGAAATGACATACTCGTATATGAAGAATTATTTACTTAAGTATGACATTTACTTAAACGTCAAACTAATAATCACATTAAAATCGGTTAAGCCGTTTCTGACGTCACGTGCACAAAGGCATAGACGAACGGGCATACAGACAAATAAATCAAAAACATAACAATCATACCGGTCAACTTAAATAATAATTAAGGCTCCCTAACAGTTCTTTCATTAATCTTTCATGTAGGTATAGTCAGATGTGAGGTACATTTTTGTGATATTCATGAATCACAAATCGAAATACGAACCTAAAAGTACTGTCTTCACGATCCTCAGAAATTAAGGAAACTTGTTGAGCCTTCGCAACGAACGGACGAAAACATCTGACTTGTACGTTAATGTTTTAATTACTTCCTACTTATTGTCTTATAACTCCGGAGCGCATTGTGCCGCCCTGAGCCTAATTAAGAAGGCTTTTAATTAAGCCTTTTCATACGTTCTTCCCAAAATATACCTTAGACATTACAAACTTTATAATAATCTCATTTGAATGCTTATTAATCGGACGTAAGTTGTTTGTTTTGATACCGTTAACTAACATAGAGATTGAAATTATATAATTATGATTACTGATAAACATTAAGTAATCATTGCTATTAACAAAATTATGATTACATCTGGAGGATTACATATGATTACATCTCTGAATACTTACCGTTCCTCGAAAGGAGCACGCGGGGGCATTTCGATTTGAAGCCGCCCAAGATCACCTATTGAAATGAGCTCCACTTAAAACCTCTTCTTTCTATTTTTGGTCCAAGGGGACTTTTAAATCAATTTTATGTATATTATTTATTTATTTACTCAAACTTTATTGACCACAGTAAAATATTACGGTACAAAAGGTGAGCTTAATGCTAAACTGCATGCTGCTGGGCTCTCTCTGTGTCTTCTACCGTCTGTATATCGGGGAATGTTTTGAAGAACTGTTTAGCTTAATACCCTGCGGTTAACTTCCGCCATCATAAAACCAGGTTCCACCAACACCACCTGGATACCTGGCGTTCGTCCACAGTTCGGTTTTCACGTCATTTTCTGCCGCGTACGTGTAAACTGTGGAACGAACTTCATCCTTCAGTGCTATGACATGGGGTCCTTCAAGAAGCGGGTCTATCGCTTCCTTCGAGGCCGGCAATGCGTTGGTAGCGCCCCTGGTGTTGCCAATGTCCATGGGCGACGGTGATTACTTATCATCAGATGACCCGTCTGCTCGTATGCCTGCTTTAGCTATAAAAAAACTGCACTCTCTACAAGCTAATCATTGGGCCAAACAGAAATACACTTAAAGGATTTTTTTATAAAGGCTCCTGTACGAGCGTACATTGACGCGACCTCAATCTGTACTTACTCAATTACTCTTACTTAGCATATAAGAGTTTTCTTTATACCTAATATACTAATAAAATCTAGTGCGATACACAGCAGCATACGAGTTGGTCGGTTGTTTTAATCCATACTACTTACGTGATATACCTCCGGCCACGCTGCCCCCGCACTCACCCTTACTACTGAATGTACGAGACACTACTCCCGTACATCCATACATTTGGTCCTTCGAGAAGTACTTTTAGTGTTTTAGCGGTTTTATACGGCTAGCGTATCGGCTTGGTTGGCCTTCCACAAGCGGACCTCCCCAACCAAGTTGAGAAGGGCGCGTAACCCGCTGAAGCTGCGAGGACACTGAAAGCGACCAGCAACTACAACAACTGGACAACAGCAACCAGCAACTACAACAACAGCAACTACACCAACAACTGGAGGAAGGCGTATCAATCCGTCGCTACATTCTCCAGCTACATATAGACAAGTGGGTGAAGATCCTGACGTACAATACCTGAAGATACAACAAGGACAACGGACAGGATACCATCCATTTTGTTACAAACTACGAACTTCAAGACGAGTAGACAGAAATACTCGTAAAGCAACTATCCTTTTAGTGTTTTAGCAGCTTTATACGACTAGCGTATCGGCTTGGTTGGCCTTCCACAAGCGGACCTCCCCAACCAAGTTGAGAAGGGCGCGTAACCCGTTAAAGTTGTAAGGACACTGAAAGTGATCTACGAGTATTTGACAGCTACACTCGCAACAAGAAGACTTCGCTCGCAACAAAAGAGCGATACAACTTATATACCTACATACTATACTACAACTTATATACCTACATACCATGTATCCGACAAACGGGCCCTCCAACACGTTACCTCAAGTCGAAGAATTACTATCACAACAGAGAACCAACTTCAGAGCGTTCTTGAGGGTCGTAAACGGCATCAACATAGACGACATGGTAGAAAAATGGGAAATGGAAGACGAATTGCACAATATCCTAATGCGTTGGTATAAGATTAACATGATACATTTTAAGATTGACTATTTGCTTGAAGGTTCCGATCAAGAATACGAAGATCTATATACCTCACATGAAATCACATATGAGCAAATAAAGAGGAGGATCAATGAGAAAATGTTATCTATTGACCGTTACAAGAGCAGTATTTCCGACAACAAATCCAAAGAGGATAAACTTCCATCGAATCCCGTCTATAAGAATAAGGATATAGATACATTTGGAAGAGGAAAGTTAACAGTCCCCAGATCGGCGTACACCGTCTCAAATTATTTACATTGCGTAGTGTGCAACAACCAAGATCACGCACTCTGTCACTGCAAAACATTTGAGGCGATGACCGCAATGGCGAAATTGAAAGTGGTGACAAAACATCGCATATGCAAAAATTGTTTATTTGTTCACGAAAGCGGCGCTTGCACATCTATAAAAAGATGCAGACTGTGCAACGAACAACATCACTCGTTACTTCATGAAGCATTTATTAATAATTGGAACGAACATTCTACAAGTCATCAACCTCTAACTATGACTCAACAACACCGATCAAATAACATAACAAGCGATGAAAGTGAAAATTTATTAACAACGGTGAAGATACGCGTCCAGGGCAACAACGAAGAGTACACTCTCCGGGCTCTCATAGATCAAGGGTCTCAAACCACTTTGATTACAACTAACCGTTTACCCGACGGGAGATATGAGGTGCGGTTACCCATGAAGAAAGGTTTCGAAGACAAGCTGGGTCAGTCAAAATCACGAGCACTAGCACAGTTTAAACAATTAGAACACAGATTGGCGAAGGATAATACGCTCCATAATCTTTATCACAACTTTATGAATGACTACTGTGACCTGGGACATATGAAGGAATGCGTTACAAAACAAACTCCTATGTGTTACCTACCACATCATGGAGTAAGGAAGGAGGATTCGACGACGACACAACTAAGGACTGTTTTTAACGCATCCAGCCCTACTACGTCAGGATACAGCCTAAACGACCTCATGGAACGTGGCCCTAAATTACACCCTACTACAATGGACTTTAACAATAGCAACTCTAATAAAACGCTCGGCGTAAGGTGGAATCCGATTACGGACACAGTTACGTTTTGTAACAAAAACAAACAGCAAATACCTACAAAATGTACAAAGCGAATGTCACCTGTTACGATACGAGCGAAAATCCTGTTTGAGCAAGCTTGGGATGAAGGACTTGACTGGAATTCGGAACTAAGTAACGACATGCCAGAGCAATGGAATAAACTAAGTCAAGATCTACAGTACATTGACAAGGTCGGGGTTCAGAGGTGGATTGGAAATCTTACGTTGCCTACTGAGCTCCACGGCTTTTCTGACGCATCGCGCAAATACATGGACATCCCCACGCAAAACATAGAGCAAATTGACGTGCCTCAGAATGAACTAAAAAAGATACACAAACAACAAACCTGCGTGGCACAGGTCTCTATCACTTTCATTGAGGACTTGTTGAATAAGCATAACTCGATGACACGTATTATACGAATATTGTGTTACGTGAATCGCTTTATAACAAATCTACGTCATCGCGTGACGACACGATCCACGAATGACCCGTCGATGAAACCCGACACCGAGGGCATTGTCCATCATGCACCGCCTTACAACAGTTACAAAAGTACAAAGGAAATTGAGCACTCGTACTCGTAAATTAAACGACCGGCGATCAAAGTAGTACCGTTACCTATACAGACAAAGAGTGACCAACCAACGTCCAACAATAACGACGTCACCAGCATAGCCTTGGAGGAGCTGAGAGTCACGTCGCCGCAGGACTGCAAGGCGCCGGGGGGATCAACGGCCAGCGTGGGCGTTACGAAGTCGCCCGTGTCCATTAGAAAAATAAGTTTTTGATTATGTTTTAATTTAACCTTGTTACTACGTACTGTTTTAATTTGATATTTTACATTTATTGTACCTTTTTACTACTTACTATTAATTCGATATTTTACATTTATACTGCTTTTACTACTTACTATTAATTCTTTACTTTACATTTTATACTGTTTACACTGTTCCCCTTTCCTTTCGTCCTTGCTGGAGTTGCCAGTATGTACGAGCGTACATTGACGCGACCTCAATCTGTACTTACTCAATTACTCTTACTTAGCATATAAGAGTTTTCTTTATACCTAATATACTAATAAAATCTAGTGCGATACACAGCAGCATACGAGTTGGTCGGTTGTTTTAATCCATACTACTTACGTGATATACCTCCGGCCACGCTGCCCCCGCACTCACCCTTACTACTGAATGTACGAGACACTACTCCCGTACATCCATACAGCTCCCTTTTACTATACATATACACAGTATATAGTTCTAACTTTATGGTTATAGTAATGATTATCAATAGCTATCGCTCGTCGTATGTGTTATATACATATAGTTTTTTTTATATTTCATAATATGACGTGATATAAAAACTGACCACAATATCTCCGGCTTGCCGCCGTCCAACCGTTAGCTCCAGATGGATCAACGGTATTGTTAATCAAACAACGCGGTAGAATTTTTTTTGGATGTTACATTTACAAGTTTTGTTACAATTTTACGTTCACTTCGCAACGAGTGTATTAAGGGGAAAAAGTTAGTTAACTAATAAATCTGGAGGAAATATGAGAACCCAGGACTATCGGCACAGCAATCTGACACGTTAACCATTGCGTCATTCGGATCGTAATATAATTTTTAAAGTGTAAAATCCCATATGTTTATACTCACACCCGCCAACAATTATAATTAAATTATAGTCCGTTTGTCCAGAGACCCAGCTTGTTGAAAAAGTAATAAAATTGAACATTGTAATAAATTACATGCCTCATAAATGTACCCTTTGAAAGAAAAATGATACTCTAAGGACGTAAACCCAATCATTAAATTACACAACCGGCAAACGATTTGCGATATTTCCACGATTAAAACCAATGGATTATCAAAGGCACTGGAAGAAAATACTGACAAATTACAGGCTACGAAAGAAATTGCTAGCTTTGTAATTGGAAAAAATATTTTCCACAAGCAGGTATGTGGCATGCCAATTACAGGTCGCCGAACCCAATTAGAATTGATTTGTGGTACGAGTTTTCTCAGTTCTTTCATGAAACGGTCTCCTATTACCTAAACACAATATCATGAAATAATGATGATTAACTTACTTATGGACTTACGGTAATGGACTGAACATTGAACATTTAAGCAGAATGGAAAAATAATATTACGAGTAAAACTATATTTTCCCGACCTAATGTTATTTCGTTCATTGAAGGATAATATCATCATAATGCAAAAAGCACCTACAGGTAAAATAAATCGGAAGTGAAAGATTTTTCGTAACATGTAACATATTTGTAATAATCTCATAATAATTGTATTTATACTGCTGAATATATGCAAATGTTCTTTTTTGGTAAGTAAGTACGTACATAGGTATTTTTTGGTTTCTATTTGGATCAACCGGTGTGACCTGACCTGAAAATTAAAATAGAATAATTAAAAAATCATTACAAATTGTGCATTCAACTATAGCTATTGATATAAAACTTAAATTATACTCGTACAGTAGGTAATGATTCATTCTATGATAACAATTCTTGCGGCCAACTATAATTATTTCTTTGTTGAACATTACTGTTCTTTTGTTCGGGCCGAGGCCGGGATAATAACAAAAGCTGTAGACAAGGGATTCACAAACAATGACGTCTGCTTGCAGTAGAATAGAGTGGAGATGCGGGATTTTCCAGCAAACCAATGGCTGCAAGGCTGCAACCCATATTTTTTTTGCCCAATGATGGGCAAGGACCATGAAATATTATTGAGGTAAAATTTACAATCACAATCGTAAACTTTACTTGATAGGCAAATAATAATAGTAAGAAAAATATTAATGTATTTCTTCTTTAAAAAATCTTAACTGAAGTAAGGTTAGCTTCACGTGGCTTTGATAACTTTAGTCAGCGAGATATTTTATCTATTCTTAACAAGGAATACAAACTTCTACGCTCTTAGTTCTGAGTTAGTCGAATAGTCAGCAATATCAACTGCACAGGTTTCTCCTCAGAATTTTTTAATCGTATAACTATGGTTTTATGTACAATATGCGACCATTCAAATTGGTGTTTTTGTTGTACTGTGGCATTTTCCATTCATTTTGATTTTTTCTTTGCTGGTAACGAATTGGCAACACATTTAGTCTCAATTTTATAAATTTAATTCGTCAACGAGTGTACTATCTGCATAGCACGTATTACAATTGCGCATAGATATCAGTCATACCAAAAACATCACCGATTGCTTCCTAGCTTAAAAATCAACCATATCAACCTTCATCCTGCCATGGAAAAACCTGCTAATAGGTTGCAAAAAATGTACTGCGTAAAGGTACTCATTCACAGGTTTCCTTGCGAAAGTATCCAGTGAAAACGATTTTTCCATAGCTGACTTTTAACGAGGGAAGAAAGTTCTTTACACAAAAATTTCTGAAGTAAAATGATGAGTGAAGTCGCCGAGCAATACACTATTATAACGTGGATAAACTTTGTGAGAGCAGAACTGAAATGAAAAACTGTTAACTATATTCCAAAGTATATTTGAAGCACTTTATAAAGGAATATTCACATTCAGATACTACTTTGAGATAGCTAGCAATTTTCTAGATTGTACCGTTGGAAATAGCTCGCTTTTACCTATTTTATGTTCAATCTCCATATACAATAATATCCATTACTCCATATACATTTACAATAATGATACTGCTTTCCGAAATGTAGTCTTTATACAAATAGCCAAAACGTACGGTAAAATTCAGTATTTCAAATATATTCAAGTAAATAAAAACAAATTAGTTATTTAAATAAAATTGTTCCTAGACGATTTGTATTTATTACAGGTCATCACAAGTACTTGTATTATTATGCATTTTGATAATATGCTATTTTGATGATGAAATAAAGTACAAGTCATAAAAATATATCGAAAATCTGATTTTTAGTTATATGCAACTGAACTACACTAAAATTATTTTCCTTCGTGATATGAATGAAGCGACATTACTATTTTTAAGCATAAAAAACCATATTCTCCCAGTTAATTATAATTATAATACATACCTATAAGTTATATGAAGAGCTATTTATTTTTTTGAGACCAAAAATACTGTATTTCTGTAATTCCCCAGCCGCAAAAATAATACTCTTTAAAAATGATGTAATTTTTAACCGGCTTCAAAAATGGGGGAGGCTCGTTTCTTCTCCTTAATTATAAAACATTAAGAAATTTATATGTTCATACGTACATTGTTAAAAAATACTCAATTGACTAAATGGTTTTCTATTGGAAGACTTTAGATTATTGCGTTCAATGAAACAAACTTTTTGCAATAATAATGTATACTAATTAATTGATGTTCTTCCAAGTTTTCTTTTACTTAGCAGTCCGTGTGCAATTAAACTATTTGTACGTCATGAGCGAACCCTCCTACCAAAACTAAAGGGTCAAAAACAAAAGCACCCTCTTTTGGGGTCTTTTTATTTTGACTTCTCTTCGGAAAGAACCTCTCAGCATTTCAAGATTATATCTAGGGCGTTTCTAATCAGAGGGTGCAACACAAATAGTATGTTAGCGTTTGTAAAGTACTGGAGCAAACATTATTTAGGTAACAACTTATTTAAGTACGTTTTGGTGTTATTCTTTGTCAGGAAAACTACGTTCCAGCTCCGTTAATGGGCGTGAATAGTATTGGATTTTATTGTTAGCTGCGCTTTATCGTCATTGATTATGATGTGTTAACTGCGTAATACAGTAAAAGGGATTATTACGGTTCCGTACTTGAGGAGGAAAAAACAGAATCATTATTAAATATGACTCCGATATCCACCACTCTGGTTGTCACAAGACTATTACAGCATTAGAGGCGCTTAAGGAAGATGTACAAAGTACAATTTATGTACGTGAGTTATAAGTTTTATCACAATAATTATTTATTGTTGATCTGTTCACATTTCTCATCAATCTTATTATTTACCAAATTAATAAAATATTATGGCCTAATGGTACGGAATCGTACGTGTACTTGACCATCAGTCACACTTGATTATTTTTATCATTATTCAAATGTGTCATTTCTATTTATCCCTGTGCTTACCATTAACATAAAATTATCATTAGAATACCTTGCGTAGATAGTTTTTCATCTCTCAGACGCAATGCTCGATTAACACTCCGCAACGGTCAACCGGAAGTATGGTCGCCATGTTGCCGACGAGATAGCGGAAATAAATCGCCGGAAGTGAGCGCCATTATTCAGGAAAGGCAACCTTCCGACGTCACTTCATAAGTGCTCTTATTATTTGGGAGGCGCGAGGTGATAACCGCACTTCAATGAATTTTATGGGAGAGATTTATGGGCGAAGACCGGGCCCGTTGCTTAGATTACGCCCGCCCTTGTTTTTCGTCCGCGCTACGCACACGTAGCATCTCTACGAGGAACTACGTATAATATATAGTGATGATAAATTAATTTATTGCAGCGTTTGTTACCAAGGAAGTCATTAATGTTCTTGCCTACCTATGTCGTAGAAATCTTTTAAATGTGATGTGAATAGAGTTTTAGAAAGTTGTAGGCTACAATGTTATAAGACTTGTTTTTGGTTTGAATCGTCGTCAAGGCTTAAGTTATCATAGCCAAAAATATTTCAATTTATTTTTATTTAAGAATTATTATATTTATTGCATTGCTTTATCTATATATACCTATATAGTACATAAAACTCTTGCGTTACTGAGTGATTGACTGACAGACAACGCACAGCCGAAACTACTGAACAAAAGAAGCTAAAATTTGGCACGTGTGTTCCTTGGGGAGTGTAGGGGAGCACTAAGAGATTTTTGAAAATTCCACCCCAAAGGGGGTGAAAAAGGGGGGTGAAGTTTAAACTAATTCCACGCGGGCGAAGCCTGCGGGCGGAAGCTAGTCTTTAATATAAGTAAAACAGGTAAATATTTAAAGGTGTAAATAAAATATATTATTTTAATTTGCCCTGTGACACTACAAAATGCAATTTATCGCTGCCAAAGACAACAATCTATATCCAATAACTTTACATTATATAACTTGGCGTCACAATGATATATACTCGTACATACTGTTAAGATATAGTAACACAGTACACAGCACAATGTAACGTAATGGAAACCATTCCATTATTCGGGAATTGGCAAGCTAAGCTCGAGACGTATAAATTTATCCAGCTAAGATTGTATAGGGGAGGCTAAGCCACAATAATTAATCAAGATCTACAGGTGATGCGATTGATCGAACTCCAGGTCTTGGTTAGGATTTCTGAACCAGAAATGGATAGACAATCGATACCTAATGAAACGCTAACTGTTGTTTACAGTCAGCTAACAGCGTGCAAGTGATAGCTAGTCTAGCTACACTTTACCACCAAGTATAACCCGGTTTGTGACAACCCATATGAAAATTGGCCACCGAATACGGCAAATATGATTTGAATTCCCACAATGTTAAGAGTAGAATATCGATACAACTCTTAATTTGTTTTCCCTGGCGTTGTATATTTTTACCTTAGAAGAGTATAATTAATATTATCTTCCCCGTAAATTAATTTGTCTACTAGTTTAAGCAGCAATACATTTTGAAAGTATTGTGACAGAAAGAGACAACCTAACCGAATTTAAGAAAAACACGAATAATTAGTAACGCAGACATACCGCTAATAAACTAACAGAATAAGTATAAGCAAAGCATTTCACCTAAAATTCCTGTTAATTTATTCTCCAGGGCTTGTAATTAGTGAAAAGACCTCTTTGAGACAAGCACTTAAATATAAAAATATTTTGCTTCTTCATTACACTTATTACTTTTCGCCGTCTAATGGTAGGTCTGAAAGTTTTAAAAGTTGAGGCTTCCCTATTCTCGTAAATTTTACGGTTGGGTTGAATTACAAGAAAAGGCGTCGCTTGGCAAATTTTATGAATGTTGCTTTTAAAAACTTGCTATTATAAGAAAACATAATGAGAAAATAACAATTACACCAATAGTAAAAATTTATGTGATTTTTGTCTGTATTAGTAACTTATTCCTTACTCTTATTAAATTCAAAATAAAAATGATTTAATAATGTAGGATTGACTTTATTCACGTTTTTGATTCTACCACAGTACCACCGTGCCCCAAAAAATTTTACTATGATTCCTTTTATATTGTTTTATTTTTAAACATGAAAAAGAGTTTTTAGAAATTAAATCACAGTGTATAGTCACAATATTGTAGTCATACACGTCATAAAAAACAGTTAGTAGCGCAGACTACAAGCTAGGTTCACATTGGAAGAGAAGAAACGGCGGAAGAACTTAAACCGCTCGGCGCTTATGACTTGCTGCAAGTCTAAATTCGGAACAAAAAAGTTCTAGTCACTCCCTCGAGACGGGCAGGGCTAATGACGTGTTCTCCTCGGCACGTGCCTGACACGTGGCGCAATAACTAAATACGTACGTATAACGTACCTAGATACAAGGTTGTAGAGTGAAAACCTATGCGAGGGTTGCACTAAAGATGTGTATTTTATTGATATGTAATTTTATTACAAGACGTACTTTTTGTAGGTAGAGATTGTGAAGTGAAAATTGTAGAGTCATGGGAGTCAGAGTTAAGGCTTGGCTTGACATCTTTTTAACATGATTTTTTCATCGGTTTTTTTTGGAGTATTTTAGTTTTTACTTTTTCGGGTACGTAAATAGGTAATCCAGTTTATTTTCAGTTGTACATAATTTATGCAGTTATATTCATATTAGTCCTAATATTAACTCTATCAAACTTTATTTTGTTATATTAGGGAATCAGTTGAATATTTGGATATTTTAGGTAGAAATTAGGCCCATATTATAAACTAGCGGCCCGCCCGCGGTTTCACTCGCGTGGATCCCGTTCTCGTGGGAATATATGCATGTATTATACATAAAAACCTTCCACTTGAATCACTCTACCTATTACAAAAAGCCGCATCAAAATCCGTTGCGTAATTTTAAAGATATAAGCATACAGACAAACAGATAAACAGACGGACAAAAATAGCGACTTTGTTTTATACTATGTAGTGAAGCTAAGTGTATTTTATGAGTCTGTTGTACATAACTGTTTCTGAAGATTTTAGCACTCTCTTAAAGCCTAGGCCCAAGCTACGTTTCAAAATACGCGACATTTCAAGGAATGTAAGTAGCCCCGCCTAGTTTTGGCTTGGCTTGCTACTCTTGAGCTCGTAAATAAGAACGTTTACTATCTACTTCTTATTTAAGGTAATAAATTTAAAGTGGGGAGAGGTTTGCAATGCTTCTTATTGTATTGTTTGTAAGTGATTGATTAATTCGTATCAAAAGGCTGAGGACGCGATATAATTCAGTGAATTTCCTCACATTAACGAGAGGTGCGGTTATCACTCTTGTTTATTGTGACACACTGCACTGTAGTTTGACGTCCGCTAAACAACTTTTGTTTGTCGACTATTTTAGCTATTTCCTTATCCAAACATTGCCTAAAGGCCTGTAATACTCGTTATTTGATCTGAATTAGGTTACATTAAATTTAATTTGGATAATTTTTTTAATGCAAAAATCTAAATCTAAGCAAAAAATGAAAAAATACAAAATTTTGTGTTGTAGGTATACGTATTTTCCATATATAAGTTATTAGTGTATTAGTTCCGAAACTAGATGTTTCCTACATATAAATTTTAACGAACCCAATACATATTTCATACCATACCCATTTAACACAACTTTAATCATATCTTTATACGACCAATAGAGAAATTAAATAATATTTTTACAATTAAAAGGCGGACCCTAAATGCAATATCCATTCTTCCTAGCCGTGTGTAACATAGGTAGGTAAGGGTGTGCATTGTACCGTGCGACATATCTGAAATTAATTCCTGTTTTGTCATTCCCTCACTTCATATTCAGGCTTTAATGACATCGACTATAAAGCGTCATAGTGCCAGCATCTAACCTAAGATATCGAGAACGTGTGTGCGGTTGTAAATGGAAAAACACGATATTGCTCTTACCGGACGCTAGCTAGGCTCACAAAAACCAATATTTAGAAGGGGTGCCATTGAAACGCACCCTTTGGTGTAATAAAAAACGCGTGATATCCTTTGATTAATGTACTTTATGAGCCTTTGTGGTGACAGGCCGGTGTTTTTGCGATTAACTCAATTGTCTGTGGGCGAACGTTCGTTAATTTAATTTGTTGTGTTATCTTCTGTTTCATTTATCAGTTTCAGCATTTGTTATAAACATGTATGGTACGAAGGGTTATTTCTAGTTTGTAAACGTTTCTGGGGAGGCTAAACATATTATGTAAATATTATACTCCGGTTACATTAACAAACTTTATTTCTGTCTTCTTTCATATGGTAAACATCAGTGATATCCAAGGTATAAATGAAGTTACAAAAAACTTACAAATTTCAAAATCACTTAAGCTAGGCCCAAAGTCCTAAAAAATTGCGATCCTCAGTAATGGCAAAAGATGGAAACGAGAGGCATAACACTTCTCGAAAGTGGAGTGGATGTGTTTTATTCACTTAATTTCTTTAATGTCCTCTAATAAATTAAATATCGCCCGATATCCGTTCACAATCCATTTAGTAAGGGTTAATCTAATATATCAAGCGGTCAGTTCGGACAACGATATTTCCAGCTTTCGATCGTAGTTACCCCAATCTGCTTTTGTTACCACTTTCCAAAGATTACTATGTTTTTGAATTTGCTAAATTACTTTAGTGGTTCGCTACTAAAAGCCTTAAGTGGATGTGGAAAGTTATAATTTAAGCAGTAAATATGCCTGTGGTTGTTTGCTGGTGCTTTTATAACACATTTATTTTATTGCTTTTTATATCTCTTACGGCTCATTCACACGAGGACGAATCGTCTTTTTTCACGAATCGTCTTTTTTCACGATTCGTTATTTTTTTGACGGCGGCAATGCTTTTTAAATACTCATGTTCACACGCTTGACGAATCGTGAAAAAAGACGAATACGGATACGTCTTTTACAAATCACGAATCGTGAATGTTTTATGATTATGACGGATACGTCTTTTAGAAATCACGAATCGTGAATGTTTCTGAACCAATCTGCACTGAGCTAAATCACGAAATAAGGGCTCATTCCCACGGCATACGTCTTTGACGATTCGTCAAAAAACACGATACGTCTTGACGGATGGACGTTCACATTGAATACGGAATCGTGTTTTTTCACGATTCGTCAAAATATCGCATTGAAGTTCACATTTATTTCGTGATTTAGCTCAGTTCAGATTGGTTCAGAAACATTCACGATTCGTGATTTCTAAAAGACGTATCCGTCATAATCATAAAACATTCACGATTCGTGATTTCTAAAAGACGTATCCGTATTCGTCTTTTTTCACGATTCGTCAAGCGTGTGAACATGAGTATTTAAAAAGCATTGCCGCCGTCAAAAAAAATAACGAATCGTGAAAAAAGACGATTCGTGAAAAAAGACGATTCGTCCTCGTGTGAATGAGCCGTAAATGTGAACTTCAATGCGGATATTTTGACGAATCGTGAAAAAACACGATTCCGTATTCAATGTGAACGTCCATCCGTCAAGACGTATCGTGTTTTTTGACGAATCGTCAAAGACGTATGCCGTGGGAATGAGCCCTTAGGTATATACGTGACATAAAAAACCTATATTTGTCAAAAAATTTGCGGGTCGATGACTATTTTGTTGTTGCAGGGAAATCTTCCCGAACTGAATGAAGCAATTATGGGTGAGTGGTAATCCATGTGGTTTTATATTTGCGATGATAACTCTTAGTAGTTTTCATCATAAACATGCGTAATGTCAACAAACCAGCGCCTGGCATGTTACAAATTACAACACATAAATACCTGCCACATTGCGGTTTTTAATCAAGCGACATGCTATTGAAAATTTGCGGTCAGAATTCATACATACATTTAAACGTTAATTTTAATTATTCAATGGAAACAAACTCATATTGGTAGCCAAAGTAATTTCCAGTGAAACGTCACAGGTGCAAAACAATATTATATTGTCGATTTTCAATGATATACGAGATATATCATTGTAATTAAATTTATACAATAATAGGGGATCAGACAATTTATCAAACAGTGTTAAAAATAAACTATAGGCATGAATAACCATAAAAACATATTTTTAATTAAACAAACACTTTTATTTACCGAAAATTATATTTTAAGTATGGATAGTTTAAAATGCCGCACGATCTAATACGTCACTTTAAGATTCGGGACATCATTTGTCGGGAAAACTATGACATCTACACAATACATCGATTATTTTCTTACAATCACGATTATTATTTGTTTACTATAAAGACTTTTCTTAAAGAAGGAATGGAACGAAAACGATATTGACAGGTTACCTTCAAATTACGTCACACAGTTTGATTTCATGTATGAAAACTTAAATGTTATAACAATTTTTAAATTTTAATCAATGACTTCAAATTATAAATCTTTGTTAAATGAACAAAAATTACCTCCCAGTAGATAATCATTTTACTTTACAAATGCAATTTCTTACTATTTTTTTGGAAATTACTTTCCGGTCCAGTATTCAAACGTTACGGCGAATTTGTGACGAATTACAAAAACAAAGTATCCTCATATTATGAATATATTCAAGTTTTCTAAGATTTATTAAGGATATTACAGGAAAATGGCGTAGCGTTATTCACGCGCAGGTGTGCTGACGATTTGCTAACTTGCTATATTTTTGTACGGAAATTGAGTTAGGAACATTTCAGGGAGGCACGTACCATATTGTGCAGAATCTTCTATTTCAAACCATTACTTTCGGATTCAAAATTTATTGTTCTTTTTTTGTTATCTCTGTATAGTTTTTAGGGTTCTGTACCCAAAAGGTGTTAACGGTATCCGTCAATACGCAACCCATTGTGAATCTACCTGTCAAAGGACTCTTTCTTTTGAATAGAAATAGATTCACCTGAAAAACTGAAATTTTCACAGAATGCGTGTATCTGCGGCCGTGCTCGCAAAAAGGAGTAAAAAGTGAAATTTATCAAATTGGGTTCCCATCCAAGTAACCTTCTTGGTTTTCATACATCCAATGTTGTTATTGACCAAATAAATAATTCGAGTTAATCGTACTTTTTGGTACGGGACCCTACGGGTCTGGCTTTTATCATAAAATTCAGCGCTTTCTATTGTTTTTATTTATCTTTCGTGTAGCTGATGTAGATGACAGTGGTCATGTATCATCAAAAGGCTTATCTGCTCCTTCAATGAATACTATTACTACTATGTTCCGCGGCTAATGAATGATTAGTAAACAAACTTTCATTCCTAAGTTGATCTCTTTGGAGTTGTTTACCAAAAACGTTAAAACGGTAATTATTTCTTAAGTAAAGGCAATTTTCATACTATCTTGTTTAAATAGACGATTTCAAGAAACAGTATAATAAAAAACATTCTTAGCGAATGTAGTATCGTGGTATTTGTTATCGTACTACGGTAGATATAAGATGTTAGTAATATCTAAATGAAATCACAGATCAAGTAACTTTACAAGTATAGGTTTATTGAAAAAGAACTGTCTACAATGAAGTGAACTTCAGGACTGACCTTCCAGTCCGTTTCTTATAATTACAATACCTCGTTGGGTTTCTCACCCCACTCGGCCACATTGTCTACATAACGGACTGCACAAAAACAACCACTCAATATTCCCACGCATTTCCAATCTTTACAAATAGTTTAGAAAACATGATAACCAATCAGTAAAACATCTGCACACAGCCTGCTTAAACAATATTTACTCAAATCTATTACTTTACGACTTTAACGGCCCCTTAAACCATTACCGCCATAAAAATACAAATTGCATTCGAATATTATGAATACAACTAATTTAAACTACAGCGTCATAAAGATAAAAATTATGCATTCTAATACTAAGAATTAACCAATTTAGACTACAGCTTATTTTACAATCCTACATTCGGCCATCCTGCGACGACAATTGCCCTCAATTGTCTATCTATTGTCTTCCTATGGATTATATGGACCCAAAAACTTTCCTTTAAGTTTAAATCCTGGTCCAAACTGCGTCTGTTGAATAATCACCCAATCTCCCTCTTTATAGTCGAAATGTCCTCGATCGGGTGTCCTCTTGACTACCTGCATCTCAATATGCCTTGGAACTAACACTCGCGTCTCACTATCTAATCGTTTACATTGCAACTGATTCTTTAATAAACATCCGTCGGCTTCATTGCGTGTTGCGGCGTCTTTTATTTGCTTAAGGCCTCGATCTTTGAATTCCGAACTTCTCAATCGCGCAATTAAGCCTTCGTCATTTTCACAAATGTACAGTATTTCAGGTAAAGGATTCCTACTAAGCGCATCTACATGTGCTATATTTTTACCTGGACTATGTTCTACCTCATAATCAAAATCACTAAACAATAACACCCAAATGGTCACTCTAAAACACATCTTTTCGTTTTTCACAATAGTAGTAAATGCTTGACAATGAGTTATAATCTTACACCTTACATTCAATAAATACACTCTAAATTTTTCCAATGCTTTTATAATCGCTAATACGTCTTCTAATTTGTAACTACAATTCCTAAATTCTACAACAGTCGCCTTACCACTAGCATAATATAAAGGACGATGTTGACCATCGTCACTATCTTTTTTCATCGGTATCATGCCATACCGCCAACTCGATGCATCTGTATGTAACTCTATCTCTGCCCCGATCCTGTATGTTTTTAAAACAGGCCCGCGCGTAAGTGCGTCCTTACATATTTCGAAACCTTCTCTCTCTTTTTCCCCAAAGCTAAACTTAACGTCTTTTTTCGACAAGTCTGTTAATGGTCGAGCAATGAGTGAAAGCGATCTCAACATGACTACATTTATTTTTCGAAAATCTATAAAAAATCTAAGAGACCCATCTTTATTTTTAACTAATACAATCGGACTTGCATACTCCGAAACAAAGGGACGAATGATTCCATCCACTATCAACCCCGTCTTTAAATCTTTTACCTCTACCTGCATCGAAGGAGCTAATCTGCGCGGCTGTAAAACTATTGGTTTATCTGACTTCAAAATTATTTTTTCCCGTATACCGACATCAGGCGTAGCTTCGGGTTTACAATTAGCAACAATATTTTTGATTTCCTCCCGATTATAGTCCTCTTTAATGTGGGATAAATCAACTTCTTTTGGCTCATCTACTACGTTGATCTTAAAAATGTGAGGTTTCGCAGGCTGAGATGATCCCTTACTTTCTACATACTCTAATGACATGCTAGTAGCAAACTTACCTAGAGTTTCATTCTCTTCAGACTCGAGCCCGTCAATACATACCTGCCTTTCCTGTAAGGACGGCAACCTCACATTCTCGTACTCACTCTTACGCATCAGTGTTAAATCACTACCTGTGTCTACTACATCTAAAATCTTACAGTCTTTAATTGTTATCTGTTTTTGATATTCTTCCTTCGATTGTCTGGACACAACAAACACATTTGTCGGCTTTGCCGTACACAATGTAGCAACATGGCCAAACTCATTACACTTAAAACACTTTTTTACTTTAAATTTATCTGGACACACTGAACTCATGTGATCTTCGGAACCGCAGTTGAACCACCGCTTCTTCACTCGATCTGGAACTCCAGCCTTCATTTTGTTGGACTCAAACTTATCAGTTTTTCCTGGTGCGTCCTTCTTTAGTACATTTTGGATTTGTCGAGTTTTATTTCTCACCATTTCCTGTTTCATTTGTTCGTATTGTGCAAATCTTTCTTTTAGCTGCTTGATATCTTTTGCACCATACAATACCGCTTTGTTCACCGGGTCATCGGGAATGCCTTCTATTATGTATTGAATTACCGTTCGAGTGTCTAATCTCGCGGGCGCGGCAATCTGAAACATCTTGTACGCAAATTCTTGTAGCGTCTCTTCATTTTTCTTTGTCCTCCTACTTAACTCTCGATGAATTTTCAAACTGTCCACTGCTTCGTCGAACTCATCTATCAGAGCCTCCTTTAATTTCCGCCATGTTTTCGCACATCTTTCGTAACTAACAAACAATTTCGCAGAACCCTCCAAGAGGCGCTTGCAATACACGATTTTCTGCACCTCGTTCCAACTACACAGTATAGACATCTCCTCGAAATCTTCTAACCACATTCGGATATTCGAGTGACTATCACCGTTGAATTTTTCTAATGAGCCTTCAACATCCGTGAAGGTTAATAATACGCGCTGTGATACGTTACGTCTTCGTACCATTGGCGTTTGGTAGCCACTTCTATCGTCATAAGCGCCACCATCATCGTCGTCGTAATTTCTGCGGTTGTAGAATGCAGGATCTTGGACACGTCCGTCTTTGTGTCTTCGATTTGCGCCGCCGAGTCCCAAGGCGTCAACAACCTCAGCGTCTTCATCTTCATCTTCATCGCCATCATCTAGTTCTTCTTCATAATTGTCAGCAACGCGATCACGTTCCAGTAGCAATGCCGCTCTGAGCCTCGTCAACAACTCAGGTTTACGACCTGTCACCCGGAGGTTACGACGTCTGAGCTCCTCTCTGAGCTCCGAGACTCGCATGCGGGGAAGTTGGTCGTCTTCCAACTCTACCCCGGCAACACCTCTTGCGACCTTATCGATCAAACCTTCCATGACTTACTCACTCGCGCACTCCGCGTACTAAACTTCCGCACTTACTGACACGTCTTTCTCCACACTTACTTACTTGAGTGCTGTGATCCCGGACGATAACTACTCTGATCGCCTGATCCCGGACGAGCCCCCAAATGTAGTATCGTGGTATTTGTTATCGTACTACGGTAGATATAAGATGTTAGTAATATCTAAATGAAATCACAGATCAAGTAACTTTACAAGTATAGGTTTATTGAAAAAGAACTGTCTACAATGAAGTGAACTTCAGGACTGACCTTCCAGTCCGTTTCTTATAATTACAATACCTCGTTGGGTTTCTCACCCCACTCGGCCACATTGTCTACATAACGGACTGCACAAAAACAACCACTCAATATTCCCACGCATTTCCAATCTTTACAAATAGTTTAGAAAACATGATAACCAATCAGTAAAACATCTGCACACAGCCTGCTTAAACAATATTTACTCAAATCTATTACTTTACGACTTTAACGGCCCCTTAAACCATTACCGCCATAAAAATACAAATTGCATTCGAATATTATGAATACAACTAATTTAAACTACAGCGTCATAAAGATAAAAATTATGCATTCTAATACTAAGAATTAACCAATTTAGACTACAGCTTATTTTACAATCCTACACGAATCTCTATGCACTACCTTCTTACCAAATTCCATTTTTATACGTTAAGCGATTTTTAATATCTCGTAACTCGTGACGGATGAGTGACCTTTTAGTTTCATATTTACATTCACAAAAAATCCCACAAAGTTCAAATAACGCTCTTTAGGTGGAAAATCATACCAAAAAATACGTGGCTTAACTTTTTCAATTTAAAACATTCAGCAATAAAAAAATTGCTAGTGGAAGCAAAAATTAGGTCGGGACAAATTTTAGTTTATTTTTAACACGAATATTTCAACTAACTACAATACGTGCTTCAAAGGCTTTTACAGGGTTTTTAAATTTAAAATTCTTTCAGTGCCCTCCAAGCTGCACGTATCGAACGGGCACGAGTACATTATTTGTTTTTTTTTATTACTTTTAACAGTGTGTCGATAATCAAACAGATACGTGCCAGCTAATAGCCAATATGCGAAGCCGAAATTGCCTTCGTAACGTTGTTTTCTCTGTAACTAATATGGAGCTAATTCCATTATCGCCGGCTTCCATTATTGGAACATCGAAACTGTTTATTTCTTTTTCTTTAACTTGATATTAACGTTCTAATTTTGAACGGTAAACTACAATTTTAATATGTTTTTTAAGTTTTAAACATTTTTCATTATTTTACATTAGTTTGATATAAAATTAAATTATTCATTAGGGCTCATTAAAAGCAAATTATTGAAATTGAACTTTATTGAAGCACTCATAACCCGGCGGCTTGTGACGATTTTACCAGATTGATTAAACAAAAGCGGGTATGGTCGATAGTTGGACAGGCAGCGGCAAAAAATTCTGAAGCGTTCCTGTACTTTAAAGGGTTTGTAAAGCTTTCGGGACCAGGTGGCTATTATTAGATAAGAGTCTTTATATATTTCAGATGCCTTCAGACATCTTGGGTTAGCTGCTGATCTTTCCATCAATCTACATTGGTGTATCGTGGTGGACCATGTTCTAGGTTCCTTTTGTAATGACAAAAAACTCGTAATCACTAGTGGTTTGGGCCATATACTGGGTTGAAGCCAAGTGCTTGCTAATCGGTGACCGCTAGAGACATGATTTTTCAGCACTTGCGCACCTTGAGACAACACTAAACTGCATTAAGAAGCGTGGTTCAGTATGCTATAGACTTTCTCATCTAACAGAAACATAACCTCGTAGTGCAAAAGTCGTAATCCAAAAGTCAAAGAGACTTTTTAATATGTAAACGTAGTAGATACATAATTACATGCGTGGTTTTCCGCTACAGTATAACCAAGTAGTACGAAACTGGTAAGTTATTTTCTGTTATAACATTCCTCGACTGAATATTTCTGCTTATCCTCAATATTAAATTCCTGATGCAACATATTCTTTAGTCTGTCTTGCAAATCCCATCTCACTGGATAGCATTGTCTACAATTTTATTACTATCTTTATGGCATATCACAAATAATGTTATTATTGTATGCCTTAAGGACTTTTGATTTTTTTTACATATGTACGATTTGAAATTTAATTCTTTACGGACCTTACACATAATATATGGAATGTATTTTGTATACCGAGGATAATATTTAATAGTATGTTGTTTGGTATTGTTAACCCAGTTGTATGGATCGTGGTCTCGGCTGAACTGTTATGTAGCACGTAGGAATTTTTGACATCATGATTTATTTTAATCCATGTGGTACTAAGACATTATATTACCATAAGCGAGCTCTCGCCTCGAAAGTCTCTTCAGATAGGTCCTCGGAATGATCCGAAACTAGTCGGGCGAATTTTTTACGTAAAATTTATTCCGTTTCTCACGAATTATTAAGACTAAGATTTTTTTTAATATTCAGACACTAAATACACATGACGACCTTGAATTTTATAAGTTTGTGTAAACGATAAATACATAAATTTCATATAAAACCTTTTAAAATAAACTAAAAAAAATACGACATGGATCAATATTCAATTCTACTTGTTTTTTCACGATAGTTTTATTTAACTACCTGTATGGATTCGGATTAAGAACAATATGTTCCAAAGAAAAGTCAGATAATATTAAAGAACACTATTTAAGTATATGGAAAAATTATGAACAAATATCTTATATTGAAGCAGCAAAGTAAGGCTCAGTATTTGTTTAGTTAATAAAGGAGTTCTTTCTCATTCTGCTGACGTACTACACTAATAGAACTTTTTTCCTTCGTCTAAACAAATTATATTTCGAGGAACACGTAACTTTTGTAAATATGATGCGTGATTGATTTGAACGGAAACAAAGTCGAAGTTTCAATCGCTAGGGTAAACATTTCTTATTCAAACAATATTATATCGTAACTAAGTTTCGTCCTGCCTCAAAAAAGGTGAGGATTCAATCTTGATTTCTCTACATACGGCAAGGGCTATAACAAACCGGTTTGCGTCAGTTATAACCAGCCCGCGGTCTGTGCAGCCTACTTAGAAAACATTTATATTCATATCACCGTGTATTTACATTTTATCCTACAAGTAATGTTCCCGGAAAAGGTTCAGCTCTATTTCTTAAGGATATTCCGCGATGGCTTTTAGCAACGAAACCCTCGCAGTTTGTATGTGCTTTAAATGTAACGGTATTGGGAAAAATATAATTAGACTCTGTGAAATACCTACAATTGGTTGAAGGCGAGTCACCATCGATAGCTGGTGTTATTATTAAACTACATTTATAACAAAAATAACTTCACAATTATCTTTCACTATTTCTGTGATCACGCTGCATTTTTGTCTTTTCTCTTCTTTCCTGGCATGCCTGCGTTGGCATTTGGGGTTAAGGACTGACCGACGATGAATATTTACCTTCAGGTAGCTCATCTGTTCGTTTTATCGGCTATTAATATACAGACAGAATTACAAGTATGTTGTTAAAGTAAAATTTCTTACATAATTCTTACTGTACGAAGTAGAGTAACATTTTTCAATGTTTCCTTAAGTATGCTAGAATATGTTATTTTGTGGAGTATTTTGTAAAGGCTAGTGGAATCTTTTGTTTCTTAAGGCGGTGAGTAAAGCCAACAACTTTGAGAAATTGTCGGCGAGCCAAAGGAAGAACGGTATGTTATGTCGTGTATAAAGAAAATAAATACCAGGAATGTAGCCAGAGTAAGCTTTGTGAAACAAATACAAGTTCTATTTTATGTCCACCTTCTTAACACAGACTTTAGATTCGTGAAAATTTGTACCTATTTTTTTCTTGTTCAAATATTTAATTACATGAATCCAATCCAAAACTAACTTTCTTATACCTAATGATTTTTTGTACCTACTATCAGCCAGCGAACAATAAATGCATGCTCGCTGCTATCAGGTTATTTTGGCATTATTAAAATGGCACCTGAAGTGAAGATCTTGAAAAATTGACTACGGTCACAATTCCACATGATTTTAAAATCTTCATATACATTGAAAATCTACAACAGCAGATCATATTATTATTATGATTAGGTGTTAGGTATTGTTTTTATTAAAGTACAATTATGTACAAAAAAATATAATGATAAAGGTAAGAAAAATACGACCATTCTTTTTTATAGTTCAAATTTAGTTTCCGAGACTTATTACGCTTTTTTTAGTTTTTTTATTAACTTTACTTTACTTGTGAAAAATCATAGAACGCACGTACAATATGACAATGCCTATAAAAAATATAAAAACCAGGAGTCGCATGGTCTCAAGACTGTGAATATGCACAATGTAAGGAGAGCACTCCACTCGGAGATGCCACAATAGCGAGTGCAGTCGAGGGGATAACCCTAGGTATATTGTTTGTACATAGGTAGTGCTTGATTATTGTCAAAGATATTTTATAATTATTGAGTGCTGAGAGTTTTTACATCTTTTCTAGTACAAGGCGGAAGTTGGTGTTTTATGACAGGCACCTAAAAAGGGCTTTTAATTTTCATTCAGTTCATTTAATTGCTATAGAATAGAAATATATATTTTTTATGTCTCTGATTCTAGGCGGTGTATCAAGTTGAAACTTTTTTTAGCTAGGCCACCAGTAATACAACAGCGATTTTCACATAATACTCAAACAAATAAACAGACAAAAATAATATTCGTTATCTACTAGCCCGGCATTAGATGCCCAGACAGTTCATTCATTTCATTTTGCCATACGCCATTCCGGAATTTTCAATATTTACCAACACATTCAAATATATTTCAATGGCATTTTCAATAGCAAACTACCAACGTTTTTCACACGCAGTTTGTAAATAAATGTTATGCGTTTCTATTGTAGGCGCCGTCATTTGTGACGGAAGTCCTATTAGAGGAAGTGTCGACGTCCTTCCGACGATGGCCTTGCGGAAACTTTCCAGGAATACCGACTGGAATATTTCTCCTGGAGCAGAAAGCTGCGGGGTTGCAAACTGCGCTTATCTCCGTCGTAACGAGAAAAAGTCTCAGGTAGATATATCTTTAGTAAGCGTAAAAGATAAAGATAAACTAAAGATTCATGGCATCAAAGCACTTTATTACTAAACTAGGTTCTGTCGAGGTAAATCCTGTTGAACGGCAGATATCGCTGAAAGACTTGTCCGATTATTTCTTAACGACGAGTTCGTACATTTTTTTATCATAGCGGTCAAGGTTTTCTTTAATAATTCGATGAACTCACATGTATATTTACTAGTAATTAACAAGCAGTTATCTAGTAAGTAGTAGGTAACACACAATATAACATGATTATAGCACACACGAAAAGTAAGGAACTCTGGATTCGATTCCAGGCTGAGGCTGTCAGATATTATGTTCTTTGGTTGTGATATTACCCATGACATTTTAGTACTGGGATACAACTGTGAACCTTTTCTTAAAATTATTAATCATTATCACCTCAACCCGTACAAAAAATCTATTAACGCTTCTTTCTATTTGTACAAAATGCAAAGTACCTCTACTGAATAAAACTGAGCTAGTGAAGCCTTCGAGAGCTACCTAGTACCGTGCTGTTGCATTTCCTGATCCACTAGATGCGAGCACGGTAAGTGTTCCGTTTCCGTACTCTGAATATGTGAAAAGTTGTACTCTACCGTATTTTTGCGCATCGTATTCTTTTACCACACGTTGTTCTATTTTCGAATATTTGCGCATTGTTTTCTTTTATCATAAGTTGTTGTATAGTTAATATTATTTACATTTTAATTTAAACTTAACCGACTTATAGCCT
The DNA here is from genome assembly GCA_905404135.1 of Hesperia comma. Taxonomy (NCBI): domain Eukaryota; kingdom Metazoa; phylum Arthropoda; class Insecta; order Lepidoptera; family Hesperiidae; genus Hesperia; species Hesperia comma. The sequence continues at coordinate 5,894,760 of FR990020.1, forward strand.
TTCGTTCGTGTCACCCACTGAACTGAACGTAAACTGTCTGGAATTAAGAGTCCATAATAAGGGGGCTGTAGTCTTAAAAGAACTCATTCTCAAAAGGCCCCACTCTAAAATGCCTTATCCTCTTACCTTATTCTTATTTGGACCTATTCTGCTCGTGATTAACATGTATGTAGGTATATACATACTTATTTATATTTATATACATACTTCCCAAAGCGAAGATTACTTGTTTACAATATTTAAATTCGCTTGGTCTATCAAAATCTAAATAACAAATTAAAATCAAAAGTTAAAACTTACTAACTTACAATGATATTCCTATCTAACAATTACACCTTGCACATTTAATTTGGTTGCAAAACATCCTACTAATATTATAAATGTGAAAGTTTGTGTATTTGTTTGTTTGTTTGTTACTCCTTCACGCAAAAACTACTGAACCGATTTTCATGAAATTTGGCACACACATAGAGGGCAACTTAGATTAACATATAGGATATTTTTTATCCCAGAAATCCCGCGGGATCGGAATTTACGCGGGAAAACCTTATTCGCATATGGGATATAAATAGCTTCTAAACAAACATTAATATAAAACTAACAAGTCTGTCTTCCCGGAAATCCCGCGGGATCTGGAGTTACGCGGAATAAACTCCTGCGCGTAGTTGCGGGCTTAAATTTTTATGCGACCTTTACTAGGAGATTGAGGAAGTTTTGAAGCAACATATAGGGTACTGTTTATCCCTGAATTCCCGCGGGATTAGGATTCACGCGGTAAAAACTCATACCCGGGAATGAGGTCGTGGGTTCAGATGTTTATGGGACTTTCAGTGGGAGGTAGAGGAGGATATGGAGCATTATATAAGCTACTTTTTGTTCCGGACTTCCCGCGGGATCGAGATTTACGCGGGAAAAGCTTCCATGAGCGAATGAAGTCGCGGGCTCATTAATATCTATATATCGGGATATCTATACATATATCGGGAATCGAACCGGCTTTTTTTCTCATGATCAACTTTATGTTGCTTTTTCGAGGGTCAGCATCGCTTTAGCTGGTCTTTATGTTTTGGCACCCGAATGAAAAACTACCAATGTAGTTTAAAAATATAATAGTTTGGAATGAAAAAACCCCGACGTTTATATCTTAAAGTCTTTTTATCGCTTTTCTCAAGATCTACATAACGGATTTTTGTACGGTATGACTAAAACATAGTAAAAAATCAACTGTTCTTAAGATGTGTGGAGTGTGTCTTAATATGTGTGGGGTCGGGATTAACGCAGGAATAACTTTGTGACACACTGAGTTCCACGCGGGCGGAGCCGCGGGCAACAGCTAGTATTAACTTAAACGCGCCTGAGCTTGCTGGCACAGTTTTGCAGAAATGGGTCAACCGTGTGCCGACAATTACCTAAAATTGTATAATCAAATGAACGTAATTAAGTAAATAGACGACACGATTTGATACTGTTGCATGTTTTGAACTAATACCTACGCCCATTTTGTGTGTGACAATTATGCATGTCTACTTACATAGATAAAAATGGATCGCCAAATAGTATGTAAGCGCCTCACTTCCGAACGGATGCACCAAATTGGATAATGCTTTTTTGTTGTCGCTGGAGTGTTTTTGCGTCAAAAAAAGTAGATTTTTAAGAGATTACTAAGTTTCTCAAAGCGAAGCAAGGTTAGGGTAGGCCCACTAATTGTAACATAAAACTATTAAAAAAATCTTCATTCTTTATCATACATAATTACTTACATGTAGTCAAAGACTAATCACTAAAAACGATCATAAATAATTATTGTTAAAAATTTCAAAGGAACGTGAACTAAACATTTATACGTCTCCAAAACCCAGCAAACATAGTACGGTTTACAAGTTTCAATGGTTTAAGTTTGTTCTACGAATCTACGTCACAGTTTCAAGATACTTTCAAAGTGCTACCAACCTATATCCATACTTATGTATCGCTCGCCAAGCTTTTGCTAATGAAATAAACTTTCAGGTAGAGTGGAGAAAGCGAAGTATTAATATTCATAGGATGCGTTGCTCCGGCCCTTGTAAATGTTTTATTCGTTAACGAGTCTTGCGGATTACGGTAATCACGTCACGTCGTGTGTTAGACAAAGCTTTAGGCAACTAATTGCCAACCTTATCAATTTTTGACTATGCAGTACATTTTTTAATGATTTGAAAGGTGTTTTTTAATAATCCATATTTTATTTGCTCAAGTATCCTACAATTATGGTGGTAAGTAATGAGTTTAATAAGAGTTATGATCATCTTCGGTACAAAGGTGACTGCAGATAATTGCAGAAAACAGAGAACTTTCCAAGCAAGTTTCTCTCGTCTAAGAAATGTGCTTTTGTACATACGTACCAACGTAGTGTAGCACAACAGTAGCTAGCTCTACAATACGCGTAAAGACAGTAATGCTTCGATACGCACGTCTTGCAAGACGCTAACACGAGTGCCTCGTCCTACGTACTATTCGCGTGCTAAGACTACTTACGAGCTCCTACAGCTCATTGTTATCTTTCGCTAGCTGTTTTCACACTGCGGTACGTCTAAAAGCTAGTTTTTCACACTTTCATAGCGGCTTGGCACAAATACATACATAAACATTCGTACTTTTAATATAAGCAAAGATAAGCTACGTTTACGTACCTAAATGATTTAAAAGGCGTAATAAAACATGAACGTTAATTAATTAGTAACGTATTATAAACAAATTCTAAATCATAATTCTAAGACGCACCCGTTTTAGGATTTCCTGTGTAGTAGGTGGCATAAACAACATAATTATAACACATCCCTAACATTCATGACACAAGAACAAATATTTAGCTCTCACATAGAAGATATTTGCCTCGGCCGGGAATTGTACCCGGAATCCAAGGTATCGCATGCAGGGACATTATCAAAACAGGCTACACAAGTAAAAAAAAAGTAAAAATAAAAACCAATTTCAATCACGTCCGTCACTCATATGACAATTTCAGAGACAAAAGCAATCCCAAACTGAATTGTATATAAAGTTACAGATTGTTTCAGGAAGGATAAAACATACTTATATAATAAATTCATATCGCTCCACCAGCATTCGAATAAGCGGCAAACTTCCCTATTATAATCACGGAATTCACGAATGGTTTTCATTTATGTCTAATTTGTATTATTCCGGCTCACGGTTTATGAGTACACGGATTACCAGAAACAGACGTCCCTATAGTATCGTCAGCGTCTGTAGGCTTAAATTTTCATTACGTTATTGGATAATGCGCTCCAGAAGCGGCGTGAAACGTGGAGATAGACGGGATTGTCAATGCAACACTGAGCAATCTGTTAACGTGACTATTACGATGGGCCTGACACAGATTAGCTAATTGCTTACAAATTTTAAGCCTTTAGCTCGAAAATGGATTTATAAAATGCTGTTACAAACTTTTTAAGTCATGTTTTTTTAACGTTTTCAAATAATTATACTACAATATTAACCAAAATTATGTACTTATAAAATGTTTGTAGTGTTACTACATAATTATTTAGGACAAAATAATAACACCACGATCTTTAACACCATGGACACACCATGACTTTTTCGTATATTTTAAATTTTTGTGAAAAAATATAACAAGGTTACAAACCTTACCGTCGATTATCAACGTTAAAACGCCAAAGTCAATTGCGTTGTTGCACCATAAATAAGAAATAAATAAAAGAAAACTGATGAATTCATTAAAAGGGTGTAATTCTAGACAGAGAGACTTGACGAATGTATGGACGTATAGGATTCAATTTGTGTATTCACGCGCTAATATAAAACTAACATAAGGATGATACTGATTTTTGATTTCAAGAACGTTGCTACTCGTATAAAAACCAGTTTAAGTAATGAATTTATTACTGAATTAAGCAAAAAAAATCCAAGAACAAAATCGCTTCAATCAACTTAAGTAATATTAGCTTTTCCCATAAATAATATATTTATTCAGCCACAATAGCCATATTTCTATGTCGAAGATACTTCATTCTTCTGTCTCGCTATGTCGAGGCCAGCTATCAGTCTCTCAGGTCGAGGTCACTACTAGTGAATTACTTGCCCAGACATGTTGAGACGTGGACTGAGGATGTTATAAATGATTGATTGAAGTTTCATATAAGATACATTTCATACTGAACTTATTTACGAAACTGTTATTATTTTGAAAGACATGAAATTTATTAAATTATTTCACACAGACTTAGGAATCTGCTTTATAATGGACCCGTGCAGGTGATCCTATTCAAAAAGCAAGTATTTTCTCTCAATTAAGTAGGAGTGAATTGGAGTGAATTACAAACATCTCGAGAGCAAACTGCTTTTGCTCCAACATCGCTTAACGACTTTTGTATAATATAACCATCGAATCTGAAGACCATTACTCCAGTATAGTTCCTTAATTTAGTCAATCACAGACACAATCTAACAAGACCATATATTTTAGTAGAAATGTTAAGGTCTCATTGGACTGTCTCACTCGTAGCAATCTGTCACGGCGAAGCGCTCGCTGTGATATACCCGTTGTACCCTTTGTAACATGAGTTTACTTGTTGGATCTATGTATGCTATCGATCCTTTAGTGGCTATCCCCTCTAGATATACAGAACACCAAACGTATTACAAATGCTTTATCGACCAAAAATCATGCGTTACAAATTAGAACCAAATGAGGTTAAATTTAATACTTATCTTGACGATACTAGTTGGTCTGGAAACAAATATAGGTGCAATACCTACCCTGTATTCTAAAGATATATAACAGACTTGAAAAATACAAGTTATATTAAACTTAAGTAGAAAGATCCTACAATAAATAGATAAACACTTAGAACAACAAACTCCACAAAAATGTTTCTTAGGAAATTATGTGATTAAAATGAAGGTAAGAAATATTTTTAAACATGATTTAGAATTTGTTGGTAGTACCAAGTATATTCCGTAATAAATATTAGTACCTACCCAAGTAAAACACTGTTCAATATGACCTTTTAAACACATTTTATTAGTCTCTTTTTCCCTCAACACATGAACAAAATGATGTTCTGAACTTTCTTGAGAGTAATCTTCGCAGTTTCCAGTTTATTTTCGCTTCCAATTTCGTCAGAGTGCCTGCCAAGGTGTTGTCTGCTGTCGGCTTATTCCCGGCACCAGCGCTTTAAGCTGTATCCCTGAAAGTTATTTCTGTATCGTACAGAAATTTTCAATGAAATTTGTGTACTAAACAGAAAATTAAATGTTTTTTACCCTAATTCAAAATATACTTAAGTGTTGTTAAAGTTATTTAAAAAGTCAATTTAAATGATTATACAAATATTTATAATGATGAATAATGACTACTTTCATGTCATATCATTATCCTATCACACTCTAGGAAAAAAGGGTTAACATTTATCTCACTTGCCTTTCCATATTAGTTTCGATTTAAATGTCGTTATTCATTACCGTTTTTATGATAATGCTAGTAATAACCACATTATGTTAACAGTATGAAAGCTTATTACAATCAATATTATTTTGTGCATCGGTAAATTGTTGATTCTTTATCGATTACTTAATCATAATTTGCATAAAATAAAATTATAATAACGAATTACGAGAAATTAAATGAAATATCTAATTCATTATGATTTTTTTAGAAATCATTAACATTACAACATTTAAAAATTAGATATTTTGCGGAGTATTTATTTTCGGCATGAGATGGGTCAGAAAGCCGATTACAGGTCACCTAAGGATTCGGGAGAGCTTTCACATGTAATCCAACGATGTTAGTGGCTTATAGCGGGTTTGGCCTATAACTTTACGAGGAAAATATAGTGCTATATAAACTGGTCTTCAGAAGAAGTACGTATACTTTTACAAGTAGTCTTTAGAGAAAAGGTAGGTATATATTTTTTTGCTTTGTAGGCAAAATTGAGGAAGATTTTATGAATAATGTGTCGATAGTAGGTACTCTACAGATGATACGACTAATATTTTTCAACCTTAACTGTCTTATTAATAAACGTGGTGTGCAGATACTCAGATTTTAAATGTTTTTGTCTTTTTCTAATCTTTGACTTTAGAGAATCACATGACAGAGACCAAAAAATTAAACCTGGAGTAACTTCACGCCGCCTTTATTTTAATAAGACAGTATCTGTCCAAACAATGGCTTATGGTCGTAGTTGCTATTACTCACCCTTACTGAGTGAGACATTTAAGACCTATTACGGGATGGAATTAAGTTCAATATTCAAAGCCACATTATTTTTGCCGCCCAGCCCAGCAAACTCTTGTTTGAGTCAGGTTCCGGTTTTTCCAAACATTCGATTTTTCTTTTCGTCTCTTCTTGCTTAGCTCCAACGCATCGGTGTGATGCCTTTAATATTTTTATAGTAAAGGGCGATGGAAACAATTTCCAATTAAGTGACTTGTTTATTTGTGGGTTTTACACAAAAGGAAAATAAACTAACACACAAAATGTATTTGTCGGAGCGCAGCCCAAGTCCTGCGCAGATCTTAATAGATCTTAATAACGACCGCCCGGACCGAGCCTCCGAGATATTATTAAACGACTTCAAAACAAGGAGGAGTTTTCTTATTTGTGTTAACTCATAACTTTGCACTAGGTACACCGATTTTGATATTTTTTTTTTAATTCGAAAGCTTGTGCTTCTCATCTGTACCTCTAATATGAGTTTTTAATACTATAGTTTACTAAAGACGCTAGCGACTATCGTTTAGAATTTGTATGAGAATCCGTACAGCGCCTCTAGCGGTTACTATACTGAACTAAAATTCTCAAATTCTATACGATAGTCGCTAGCGTGTATAGTATTAAAAACTCATAATAGAGGTACTAGTCCCATATAGGGAGCGACATCTAACGGGTAGCTTATAAATTACGAGTATCTCTACTTATCGATTTTTACGTCGGTTATTTTTTTGTAAAAATTTCATTCAAAGCACTTTGCCTATAGGTACATCCGTAGGTATGGAAAATTTACGATAGATAGGTACCTACTACAAATATTTTATTCATATACCCCCAAGCTTCAGTACTTAGCGTGTTTGCACGAACATTCATTATTGTCATAAGTAAATTTTAAAGGAGCTTAGGCGAAGTTAGTTCAAACAGTGCCGCAAATCCTGGTTTGTTTAACTCCACCATGAATATTTCGTAATTTCCCACCAACAAGGCTTACCTGAGTTCCCGCGAATGTGTTTTGTTTTGCTGCTTGTGGGAAGTCACAATAGATTAAGCCGAGAATAGTTTAAGTTGACAGAGTGAAGGATTAGTCTCGTTTGTAACATTTTGGTAATTTACAATTTACTTTTAACAATTGTGGCATTGCTGCTTCATAATCTTCGTAATATTATAATAATCAGGTTTGTCATGAATTTTCATGACTTTTATAACTTACTTAATCTTCCTCGTGGTTTACTCTATTATTATAGTCTTTATAGGCTTTGTTTTATATAATTTAAATGTTTATACTCCTATATTTAAATATTTATAAACTAAAATGATCTCAAAAATACTCTCCCGATATTTGATCTATGGCCCGTAAGAAACAAAGGAATTATAATTTGTTGATAGTTAATTTTGGTCATTTATTATGTTGGAAAACATCAAAGAGCATAAAATATGAGAGAGGATAATATTATGTAATAACACTGATCAAAGTCAATCTGAAAATAATTATTATGATAAACCTGTTAGGAAAATATTAAGAAAAAAGTACTTTTATTATTCCTAACAATGTCTTTTTAAATGGTCTACTTGGCTGCGTTCTTTTTATAGGTAGGTACTAATGAATCTCAAAAACTGAAGTGAACTAAATTGACTGTGTACTTCCCTTATTTGTTAATTAAAGGACTTTTACAGTGTTGTTTACGTATGTTAATTGGTTTATTAAGGAAAAAAATGTTTCATTTTGGAAATGAATAAAGTAATCTTCATTATAACCTATAGCTTTAGCACATTGACAATACATTATTGGGTTTATATTTTTTATAATTAAAGAAGCTAAAATCTTCACTACACTGTCCCTGTTCGCTGGACAGTCCAAATATCTAAAGGTTTCAAGCCACCCAAATACCTGCATCCCGGTTTAACAGCTACTATCTAACGATAATAACAGCCTTCATTGTTATTTAAACGAGCATTCCAAAGCACGGAATCGTTCTAAATATTTTCACCTAAATAACACACACACACACACACACACACAGATTGAAACGTTACTCGATCGATCAATGATCAACACAAGTCGGGCAATGAGCGCATCACTACTTATAAAGGATTATGGTAGCAGAAGTGAAGCGAAGTTACGAGTAATAAAATTCAAGAGCACAACAGAGCAAGTTAATTAAACGACAACACGCGGTATAAGAACCAGATGAACGTATCTACAAAAATTCAAAAAAATTTTTTTTTCACAAAACGGTTCACAATGTAGTCCTTTATGATGTGCCAAAACGACGTAACGATATATTCAATATTACACAAATTCCAAAAAAAAGATATAACATAAGAACCACTTTTGATTGAACCAGAAAAACGTATTACGAGTACCGTTAAATTAGTTTTAATTATCATGCTATCTGTTAGGGCTTTAAGAACGTATTTGCAAAAACAACATTTTTAATCGCAGAATATTGTTTGTTTGAAAATATTATACGAACCATTTCAACGTAAAAGCTTATGCGTTGTTTTGGATATAACGACATTGTGTTTTGATACTAATTCCAAGGAGCCAAAACAACGTTTATTCAGTTACGTTTTATTGGCACAAACATTTTTATAAAATAAATCGCTCGAATGAATAACCAAAACAACGTAACATAATATACGTTAGTATGGCAGTACTACTTTTGTTAATAAATACTATTGTCGCATATCGTACGTTAGTATGGCACCTAAAAGTTGATGTAAGGTCTAAATAAGTTGAAATTTGCAGTGCGGGGAGGCCCCCAATTTGAAGTTTGGAGAGCACTGTTTCGTTTTTTTTTTCGTAATTTCGTAATAATAGCATTTTTTTAAGTGAAAATAATAATATATAATTCTACATAATGAATAAAAACAGTCGAAATTGGAAGATTTTGGCGTCGCTGGAACCGATTGATCCGTTTCAGGTTCAGAACAACGAAACTAATGATATTTTCGAACGGGTGAGTCTTCTTTCATATAAAAATATGTTTGAGTATTTACTATTATAATGTTACATGGAAGATGCTGTTCGGGATTCGATTCCCAGGCACACTTAAGTTAATAAAATAGCAATAGGCTCGCCGTATACCATGTGCCTATACTATCCCTCTGTCTGTACGTCTGTGTCACTTTGATTGAAATTTATTAAAATTATAGATTAGATAGATACACTCTTTATTTGTACACTAGATATAAATTTCAACAATGATAGACACTAGAAAAGGATATAGGATACTTTTTAACAGACTTCATCATCAATTAGTTTTCCACGTTACAAAGGGTGTTAAGGCAGTCATAGCCGTAGCCATCATCTATTAGTCTAGTCTAGTTATTAGTAGGTACATTAGCAACAGTAGATAAGCCAGGTTATCCCCTAAAATACTAAAATTTAAGGCGATACGTTATTATTATAATAGGATTTTATCGTGATAATCAAGTATTATGAGTAGGTATAATATTCTGTTTTTATTTTGTTTCAGGATTCAACATTAACAACCTTAGAAAATGTGGTACTTTTTGATGAACCTGAACAGTCACCTAGCATCCTGTTAACACCATTGGAAACTATTTCAGTCAACCAGCAACCAGCCAACCAGTCAACCAGTACGCAACTATTGACATCATTGGAAAATATATCAGTCAACCAGCAACCAGCTAACCAGTCAACCAGCACACAACTATTGACAACATTGGAAAATATATCACTAATTGATTTAAATGAAGATTTATATTTATCCAATTCAAGTAATGATGGTGTGCCTGCACCAGATGAATGTATCTTATCATCAAGTGACTTTTCAACATCGGAAAGAAGAGACAGTGTTCAAATTAATGATGCAGTGACACCAAGCGGTTCTCATTCAGATAACAGAGATACACTTGACATAAACATAGAAAATAATACTACTGATGTTGCTGGTATTGAATCGGTTATTCCTGGCCATCAAAATCGTAAACGCAAACGCAGAGGTCAAGCGGAACCCAGTGAATGGAAGAAGAATTTGAGAAAAAATAAAAGACAAAAAGGTGAGCCTTACCTCTCAAGCAAAGGTATTTTAAAACCGGGAAAATCTTTGGGAGAAACAAAATGTATGAGGATTTGTAGAGAAAAGTGTACGGAAAAATTTACTGAAGAAGACAGATTGGAAATTTTTTCATCTTTTTGGAATATTGATGATATCAATCAGAAAAGGCAGTATATTGTGGGTTTAGTAAAGCGAGAGCCTACGCAAACAAAAAGAACTGTTAATTTAGACAGCAAAAGAAAATTGACAAACAAATACTTCTTGAAAAAAAAAGGAACGACAGAAAAGCAAAAAGTGTGTCAGAAATTCTTTTTAGCAACTTTGAGTGTCTCAGAAACATTTGTTAGATTTTGTTTCAAAAAATTGCTTGAAACTAATGTTGTTGAAGCCGATATGCGCGGCAAACATGAACCACATAATAAAAAGTCGGCAGATACTAGGCAATTCATACGTGATCATATTAAATCTTTTCCCCGAATGCCAGCTCACTACGTACGAAAAGATACAAAAAAAGAGTTCTTAGATCAAGATTTAAATGTAGCCAAGATGTATGAGCTTTATAAAAGTAAATGTTGTGAAGAGCAAAAAGAACCTGTTGATATAGCTTATTACCGAATGGTTTTCAATAAAGAATTTAATATTGGTTTCTTTAGACAACGGAAAGATTTGTGTGACAAATGTTTTACTTTCCAACATTTAAACGCAGAGGAAAAAGAGAACCAAAAAGAAGAGTTTGAAGAGCATCTAAAAAGAAAAATTACTGCACGACGACATCGTGATGAAGCAAAAATGTCAGCACAATCTGGTGACATACATTTTGCTGAATATGATTTGGAGGCCATTTGTAATTGCCCAACATCATCATCTAAGCAAATTTATTACAAACGCCGAATTGCAATGTACAATTTTACCATGTTGGATTTTGAGACAGAAAAGCGTAATGTTTTTTGTTATTGCTGGCACGAAGGTATTGGAAGGAAAGGGGCTGTTGAAATCGGGTCATGTTTGTTGAGATATCTGAAAACCAAAGCTGATGGTAAGCCGATTACATTTATGTCCGATACTTGTGCGAGTCAATGTCGTAATGTATATATTTCAGCTCTATTACTGTACTGCGTTGAGGCTTTCAATATACCAGAGATTAACCAAAAATATTTTGAACCTGGGCACAGTCAAATGGAAGTAGATAATATCCACGCGACTATTGAGCTAGCTAAGAAGAATATACCCATATTTCATCCATCCGGATTCTATACAATTATAAGGAAAGCTTCCAGAAAAAATCCATATGACGTTTATGAAATGGGAACAGACGACTTCGTAGATATTAAACACCTAAAAACTGTATTAGTCAAGAATGCTAAGGTTGATTGTGACGGCAATACTGTCAATTGGCTAAAAATAAGGTGGCTACAGTACCGTAAAGAAGACAGTAAACATATATACTTCAAATATGATTTGGATGATAGTGATTTTAAAATGATTAAGATTATCAGAAGGGGCAAAAGACTGCCTGTGGAACAGATTGCGTTGAAAAGTGCATATGACAAACCCTTACCCATTTCTGCTGAAAAATATGAAGACTTACAAGACTTGTGCCGACAAGGCATAATCCCGTCACAATATCACAATTTTTACTCGGAATTTTCAGTTGGGACACTAAATGATGAAGAAGACAATTAATATTTTTCGATACTGAAGTCTTGTACCTATGTTGATTTTATGTTTTTTTATTAATATTGTGTTTTAGAAGAAAATAAAGATTATGTTTGATTTATTTTGCTCATTTATTTTTCTATCATTTCATTATTACTAAAATAATTCAAAATAAAACTTAGCTTCACAAACGACGTATTTACGTAAGATAACTACAAAACCCTAAAAAACTAAAGAGCCACAGTAACGTATGTCAACCGAATTTTGAAAAAATATATATTGTGACTAAATAATTACATATAAACAAATAATTCTTATAGATATTAAAGCTCCATTAGTAGGGCAATATATAAATATATATTTTTATTTCACCTACTGTATATTATCTCTATTAACGAGCTTGTAAAGTTTAAAGTGGCGAATTTTCACCGAATTTTCGCTCTCCTGTAAAATTAACAAAATGTAGATACGTCCATCTGATTCTTACACCGCGAACAGCCACTTGAAACAACCCGTGTGCTTGTACTTTTCTAATGCATTTTCAAGCAGGCTGTTGTTTTTCTAAACAAACGTTAATATGGGTTATGTTACTACGTACTTAGCTCAGACTAGCTGGCGCGGTAGATTTTGACAACTTGAATGTTATGATAATTATATAAGCAGTGTTAGGCAGTGATAGCCTAGTGGTTAAGAATTCGGCCTCCTACTCGGGTTCGGATCCCAGGGCGCACATTTCTGACTTTTCGAAGTTACATGAAAATAAGTGTTCCCAGTTATGACGCCACCCGCACTGTTACACAGGTAATCTCTCGCGAGGGTAGTTATGAGTATGCAAACGTATATATTATATACGTAGGTATTCGTTTAATTAAATCTGAACACTCTGAACAGTACTCTTCAAAGAGAATCTTTTATGTAGTTATATCCGACTTCATCCGGTATCCTAAAGTAAATAAGTTCTTATCGTGGACATCACTGACTATGTCGGGATTCATGAATGGGCAATTGTACCGGGTTCATGGTCCCAATGAGCCTATAACCCCTATCTGTAGCGCTTGTCGTGAAAAAAGAAAACATTCGAGTGAAGTTACAAAAATTTGTCTTTTTAAAACATTGTTTTATTTCACCTCTGGGTACTACTAGACTAATACGAGACTCTAACTTTTTGAATACGTAAATAAGTACAGAATATGTTTATTTGTGCTACACAAATATTTTATTTGTTTACCGTAACGAGTTTGCCTTTTATGAAACAAAAACATTTAAGTTGATATTTTCGCGTTGTTTAAATGTTCATTTGTATGGAAATATTTAATAACTTACCTACTTATATTTCATATGTTGTGTTTGCTTTATACAGATACTAAAAATGGACAACAAACTCTACGGAATACATATAACAAAGAACTGATGAAAAAAATGTTCACAACTAGGTAGTTAGTACTTGTATCGCATAATGTTACATAAAGAGAAAGAACACTTAAGACTATATAGAACGTATCGATTTCAATTGATATTGTCAAGCACAATCGAAAGACTTAAGGGGCCTGTTAGATCACTGTCATAAAAACTTCTTACACTTGAGCCACCCTGAAGCAATCTGCATTGATCCACGCTCCATTTTACATTTGCATGGCAGAGGTCTCAAATGAATTCAGTTATATACAATTAAGTCAACAGTTATAACGAACAAATTTCTCTTTCTACCGATCCCAGTTACAGTAGCTGGAACATTTGGAGCACATAGCGTCCCCCAGGGATTCGACATTACGGCCCGACACGGCGATGTGTTTGGAATGCGTTAAATACACGTTCTGAATAACGTGTTTGCTTTATACCATTGACAGTGAGGCTGGCAATTTTCTTTACTGCCTACACTGTATATTTTTTTGGTTCGTAAATAGTTTAAAAATATGTGACAATATTGAATTGCTTTCTGAAGTATACTGCACATTTTGTTCATATTTAAATAGCAGAGCAGTTTATTACCAATTATGTTAATTTTAATATTATTACAATTATGTTAACGCTTTTTATTCTTGTACATCTCTATTTCTTAAAATAATTATTATAGTTATAAGCATCATGCTTTATGACTAAGCTGCAGTGATTATAAAATATTCTTACAGTGTGTTTGCTTTTTATATAAATTTTACACATCATTTTAAACTTTAACAGGTTAGAAACAAAACAAAGGATATTTATAAATTTCATTTATTCATTTAACCCTTAAATTAAAAGCTTCAAATTCGTATCAAAAGTATCTCGCTCATCAATGCATGCGTAGACTTAAACATTAAGCCACGTAGCGGCCCCAGGGGATCAGTTCTGTAGTTCGGACCGTCCGAAATGTTTGCATTCCGTTAAATACAAACCCCAACTTTGTTTGTTTCCTAAAATTGACGACAGAGGACGACAGTTCTTTAGGAAAATGGCCGCAAACAACAGAGTATCGCCGAACAAATGTCAAAACCATGTGTGTCTTGGCACTCGCGGCGAGTGAATACAATCGTGTTGGAAACTGTACTTGATAATATTTGCTCATCCTTGTTTGTATTCTTGTGATTCCTGAAATAGTTTTGACATAATATATTATGGTTTGTAAGTGTTTATACGCGCACTAAATTCAATTGCTTTTGCAATAATAAATTTGCAATTATAAACGTAGGTGTGTATTTAATTTTATTTCATTTCAATTCTATTTCACACGTTGCGTTGCATGCAATTTATTAAGAAAAAGAAAAGACACAGTAATACACAGTTAATAGTAGAATTCAATGTTCACACAATAGCTCAACCCATTTTATACCTACAACTTAAGGACTTCGTAACTTGAAAAAGTTTTTACTGACAAAATGTCATAATAACAAAATGCTCTAGTGGTAAACATATCTCGGAAAAAACGAGCACAGGTCGCCCCCCACCAGGTGACCTTAGAAACAGAACTAGTTTCAGGAAACCTAGAATTGGTGAAAGAATATCTTAATTGTATTAACGTTCATTTATAAATGGTAGCAGTATTACAAAAAAAAACAGTATCCCCAAAAATAAATAAACACAGGTACTTAGTTTAAACCGAACCCAATTTATTTGGACGACATGCACGTAATCGCAATGATGTTGACAAATAGACGAGCAGGACCGTCCCGCCTCTTCGCTGTTCGATCTTTTCACATCGGATATCCAGCGATACAATAACTCATTCGATTACGAAAACAGGAACAATACAATGGTAATAAATTAGTCGCGGATTGTGGATCACAATGGGTGGTTTTATTTTCGACTAGCTCCCCGCCCTCGCTTCACTTTGGATACAATCCTTTTTCAAATACTACCTTTACCGAAAATATTCTGTTACTGGCTTGTCTAGAACACAACACAACACAATTGCATTACACTAGTTAAGGCAACTCGGTGGCCTTCGAGTGCCAAAAAAAATTCCAACACTTGGGTTGGGAATTTATCCGTCCACGAATCCGCACTGAAGCAGTATGGTATCATTGTTACCTATTGATGAGGCCTAGAACATACTCCACCACGCTACTCCAATGTGGATTGTTAGAGGGTTAGTGGTCAACCGAAGTAATGGAAGTTTTTATGTTGACCGAAGGCCTACGACATGGTTTAAAAACTGATATCTATCAATCGATAATAACCGGGACCCACGACTTTACGTGCCCTCCAAAGTACGGAAGCCCTCCAGAAAATTATGCAATTACTCACCCGTAATAACTGTTACTAATGTTTGTTATTACTGAACAATTTCCACAATTTCCACGTTAAATGGTGAACTTATGATGGAATTAAATTTTAAATAGACCAAATTGCTAAGTTTTTTGTATAAAGGAATTTTGCGTGGTACCGTAAAACACGCGAACGCAATTAGAGTTACAAAAAAAATTCCATCGCAAAATTAATTTCGGTCTAATTAACTGAGCTTACTGTACTAAAATCTATAAAAATACAAATGAACATGTTTTCCCCGTATACATTGTATTATTAGTGTACAACACGAAAAGTTAGTACTACAATGGTATGCCAGAGAGGGCTTAGGTAAACAGCGGTTAATGCCAACCAACCATGACGCCCTGCGCCATTAGCAAATGTTTTTCATTAGTGATTTACAAGTCAATGAGTTGATGATTTCCGCTACATTATTTGATCGTTGGTGTAAATGAGCCCATGATTATTCAGCCCGTGAAATAGATTTTTACGGTAATATTTTTACGTATTTATATTATTCACTTAAGAGTGATTTTCATTCAACAAGCTGATTTTTTTTTCATTTCGGTGAACTTTTTTATTTCCGATTTTATTTTGCACATTATTGTTCTTCGTGAACTTATATAATATAGAATAATAATGGAAACAAAATAATTTGAAAAACAAATGAATGATAAGAGTTTAAATTTTCGATGTCACCGAAATAAAACCGTCATTCACCGAAATGAAAAAGATATTCACTGAAATGAAAATCCACCGAAATATTATACAGCGTGATCTAAAAATAATTAAGAAAGCAATGTCTAAACACCAACCAACCCAAGTGATAATAGGTAGGTCTTACTTAGTATCTACTTCTTAGTTAACTTTGTAAATTTTGATATGATATGATATTGATGACACGTTGTAAATTTTGATAATCGTAAATTGAACACTTGCAATAGATAATGTTCATTATTACACAATCATCCTGTATCAAAATACCGTTACTATCACCGAAATGAAATGAGTGTCCACCGAGATGAAACAACTCAACACCGAAATTCACCGAAATGAGATTTTTTCATTACGGTGAATTTTTTTCACATCGGTGACCGGTATACATAGGTCACCGAATTCACCGGGATGAAAACACCGAGATTAAAATACGGGTCAAAAAATTAAAAAATGAAAAGAATCTAATTGTTAGGATTGAATAAATTCTACTCCGATAAACGTTCTACTTAAAGCGTTGTTAAGAATAAAAAATTATTAGTTTTAGCATTTTGAGACATAAAATAAATCCATTCGTGGAAATGAAAATAATCAATACCTGAGACACCGATGTGAAATAATGACGTTTCTAGCAGGAACACGGAACGACGCAGCAGACCACCTCTACCGACAAAAGCTTGCGCGTGGCTGCCGCTGAGTTCATGTGGAGTGGCAATGTTCTAGAACTCTTCGTTCCAAAACTATCCTTGTTTCTCTTTCTTTAAAAACAAATTTTAATTCGCAAGTTAGCAAGTTTTTGAACCGTATTACCTATTTTGAGGATGGAGACTATCAAAAAAAATGTTTTTATTAGATACGAATGTAAAGGACCCGGACTAATAAAATGTTCTCGTAGATTTTAACTTCAAGTAAGAAAACGTTTTTATCATTTTAATTTTTTGCATTCCACTGCCAGAAACGAACGAGCCTATTTTGTCTATTTTGCTCACTCAGACCTTTCCGCTAAACTCTTTGTTGGCGGAAGTGCTAGTATGCAGTTTCTTCTGCAGTTTAAAAGGGGTAGAACCCTCTCCACTCAGGGTGGAAGGCCGAGTCAAATATCAAAACATTTTTTATATTATGTCTGTAGACTAAAGAGCCTGAAACATATTAATTTATTTGAATGTCCTTGTCGTCTTTTACGGCATTAGGTATCTATTAACCTGTACCTATACGATTATGGTTAAATAATCGTTCTAATCTACACTCAGCTAGGAAAGTCTAATTACTATCACTTTTAATTTTAAAAGCAATTTTTGCGAAGATTCAAGTGACTTATTACTCTAATCTCAAAAGGTAGTATAATTAATTTGTGTAATTGAATTCCGGCAAATGGACAGAAGAACTACCTAATTAAATGGTCACGTAGTAAGGCAAATATGTAGTCGTTGAAGAAAAATAGTAATAAGGAAGAAAGAAAAACTTTCTCGCTAAGTCCCAGCTAGAGCACAATAAAACATACATTAGCTCAACCTTACATTATGGTAAGGTATTGAAAGCTATGTACATATTACTTAAGTTATTGGTTGTATAGATGAATAACTCAGCCCACTGCCGAGCTTATTGATCAGGGCTTAATGGGCAGACAGCGTTACCAAAAGCCTTACGACATTATTAATTACCCACAACAGCCTTTGCTTGAAGAGTAGTTATGTATTATAAACTTTTGCATATAACTTTGAAAGTAAACCTGCTTGGAAATCGAGAAAACGTGAGTTCGATTTCCGGCAGCACTGATTTTTATGTGACGGTAAAATATATGTTCTCGAGTTGTAGGTGTTATTTTTGTTAGTAGTGCGGGGTATGTAATTAATGTAATGCAATGTAATTATACTAGCGGCACGCTATGATGGCCGGTTTGACACATTACAACAGTGATGTGGAATGTTGATACCTATAATATGCAACTATCACCTTATGAAATAAAACTTGTTAAGAGGGTTATTATAAAAATACTTTATGCATGTTGATTAAATGGTTGTATGCAAACTAACGATATACCTGGATCTTTATTTGGGTTATATTATGTAAATTATGTTAACTCGAAATTAGACTTATAATAACATATATAGTCGTGTGTTTTATCTACGTATTTCATACTAAAATATTGGATGATCACGTTATGTAGGCACATGATTATCTCAAAATTAAGATACAAGATACAAATATTTCCTATTTTATTTACGATACCCATTTCGACGTTTGTCCACATAGTGAAAATTGTTCATATTCACAAGTACATTCACCCCTTAAATGGTGCAAACTGATTTTTCTACACTTGTATACATTTTAGAAATCAATTTAATAAATAAATTTTGAGTCCTAAACCTAAAACTACATTCGATAAAATTTATGAATCTCTGCACATCACTATCGTCAATAAAGTAATACAATTATTTCCTTCAAAGTCGTTATCAATTAATACGGAACTTCATGAGCGGACAAACGTCAAACCGGCCATCATAGCGTGCCGCTAGTTTAGGAAAACAAATAATGCACTACATAATTAGTATTTACTTACTATGTAGTTGTAGAAACTATTAACAAATTCAGCTTAGGACAAGATTAAGCCTCAAAGACGTTCATGAGATAAAGTTAATACATTTTCTTTACTGGTAAAATATAATATAGGTAAGAAATAGGCAAGAAAAATAGAAACACAATTGTATTTCAAACAGTTCGTTTTCAGAGCGGCACCAACATGTTATTTCCATTAGACTACGCGGGGAAGTAAGTTTTTCTCGAGCTATTCTGATTTTCAACAATCTCATCAAATCACGGCGGCAAAAGGTACCAAAAGGGGCCTGATTGAATTGAAACCCCGCTACCTGCTGCCATATTTCTTGCCCCGATCCCCAATAGAAGTTTGCCCACAGTTAAAAGTGTTTTAATCTGATTGAACTTACGACTTAGATAAACTGTTGCGAGTTTCCGAGGCCGCGCTCTTTCAATTCTGTTTTATTACTCGTAATGTTTAATGGCTTAATTTACTAGGGGCTAATAAATCAGTAATTCTGATATCGGTACTTAAATGTAAGCGAATTTATCTGAGAAATATCATTGATTGGGTCAATTATATATCATCTGAATCTATACATACCTAGACACATATCCACATTATAGTTAATTGCATGTATCGCGAGTGCCATGGACCACATACAAGACAAGGACACCCATGCAGTCCGGGAACGGAAATTTAAACTCATAATTCTTTCTGCCTCTCTGGGAATCGAACGAAAATGTCATGGAACAGCGAAGTGTTAACCATTGTGCCATTCGAGTTGTCCATGGAAACACTGACACTCTTCATAGAAAAACTGTTACTGATGGATAGTATGTATGTATAACAAACAAATTAATGATTCATATACTCCAGATATTTTCGATTATTGTCATAATGCGCCAGCATTATATGCATTGAGTAACATCCCTAATTCAATCTGTCTGGCTTATTGATGTGGCATGCTTTCATATGAATGCTACTATACGCTGTATAACTCAATGAATCATCGCTGTATGCGTCTCAGTTTGTCATTAAAATAATTAACCTAATTGATGCTAATTTAACTGATACATTATTTATGTTGTTCTCAAATTGATAAATTATTTGATATGGAATTAAATTAAATAAAAAAATAAAAAATTGAGAACGTCCTCAGTGCTGTCTTTTTTTATTTTCTGAGACCGATTTATAAAATACAGTAAAATAAAATAATATAAAGTAAAGACTAGTATGACATGATAAGAAACTGTAGATATTTAATACCAATGCAAACTCTTTTACTTATGATACTTACTAGAGAACCGCCCGCGCTTCGCTTCGGGACCCGTAGGTAATAGCCGCGCATAGGTCCCGCTCCCGTAGGAATCTCGCCTAAACAGTAGCCTTTGACATAAGCAAATTACACGTAGTATTTGATAGCGTGATTCAGAACTTGCAGATGAATTTTACTAACGCCATCTATTAACAACATCCGGAACTAAATATCTAGCAACTAACAAAACATCGGTCTTCCCAAGGGAATGAGATGTTTTTCCGCGGTAAAAAGTAGCCTACGTCACTCTCCACCCTCCTAACTATCCCCACACACATAAACCATACCATAAATAATAGCCATGTTGTGACGTGACGTGAAAGAGTCACAAACAAACAAACAAACACACTTTCACATTTATAATATTAAGTATGGATTTACTTATTTTACTCTATTGAATACTGGAATACGTAGATATTCTGCTGCACTTTCCACTATGTTCGCAAATTATTAATTTAGTTTCATATTCAAACTTTAAAACCGAATCCCAATAAAGCTTACCATGTATTCGATAGTCCATTTTTAACCCAAGCCGTTTTACTGACTTCTCATAAGCAATGCATGCTCTGCCACTTTATTTATTTATACGGGGTTAGTCCGATAAATCGGGGACTTCCTATCGGCTGGGGGACTTTTATTGAAGTTTATATTTAGAACACACCCCATGGATCAATAGACGGACGTAAAGTTCCGATGCATCCTCACGCTACATTCTTCTTTTTCCAATCCTTTGTTTTGCTACGAATATTTTATAGAAAGAAAACAATTATTCACACTTTCGATTCGGTAAATCTTGTAAACGAAATCACTATCTTTTCCTCCCTTAACTCGATAGATACCTACAAAAGAGGTTCAGTTGCAGTATTAGAAACTTGGTGGTTTATATTATGCAGTTTCCCCACTTCGTTTTGTTGCAGTTTTTATCAGCAATATATCGGCGATACCTTGGTTATTGATGTTTGTTGACTAAAGTAAACGCCATTCACTGTGTGCCTTAAAATTGTTAATTGGATACATAACACAACTCTCAACAGTGATTTCTTGTGAATTATTATTCACGTCGTTCATGAGATCAGAAACCGACTACCTATTATTAAACGACTTTGCTTGATGCAATTTGATATTTGCATACAAAAATACAACGTTAGAATTACATGGGTGTCCCAAACAGCTGTAATAGTAATTAATACAGTGTGTCAAGCACACGACTGTTTCTGCTACGTAGCGCGCTACGTGTAGCGTCCGCTACGCCGGATGCTACGCTATGTTAAATAACAACAACACAACTAAATAATGTGACGTATTTATAAACGCACACATACTTTACATAGAACAAAGATCTAAGCTTAACAGTGCATTGACCCTATCACATGAATTCTTAACTGGCACGGGTAGACAAAGTAATTAGGATGTGAGTAATATTAATGATATTGAAGTCATAATAAAATATTTAACAATTTTTACGAAATAATGATTTCCAGGTTTGCATGCCGGCTGTCAAAGACAGTCGCGTAGTTGTTTGGTTGTAAGATTTGATTTCGGGGCGTGGGTGTTTGCAGACTGTTCGTAGACTGATTTGTGTTGATCGTAGCACCCGCGACGCATTAAATCTTATAATTGCGGGTAGGATGAGTGCGTGAGTGATGTTTTATTCATTACCTGCAAATGAAATTTTTGCTCAAAGAAGTGTAAACATCTATTTCGCATACAATTTATACTCAAACAAATTCTCTTTTTAATCGCCCCTAATGCACACTGATATTACTTTGAGACATTATTAATTCGATTCATTTTCCCTTGACAATTTACAAAGACATTATTCATCAGATGTTTTAAAGAGAGCAAAATGAAGATTTGCTATCAACAGCAGTACCTACTATTATTTATCACGTGTGCAACGAACAATGTAAAGCGAAACACATGTGAAATGCAATTCAACAATCGTCCCGTTTAGGTCCGTAATGAACGAGGCGACACACGGAGCGCGCAATTTGTCACGGCGGCCAAGCCAGGCCATATCAGTACCATGAAAGATCCCGGGACTAGGTATGCTCATCGGGGAATTCCCCCTTTTAATCGAACATTCGCAGTGATAGTCTGAACGTAGATGAGTCTGAACGTAGGACATCCAAATGGTATGGTTCGGATTCGAATCCTGCATACACCAAATTTTTTTAATGACTTGCATATTAAAAAATTATTATTATCTGGGAAGAAAATATAGTGAGAAAGCCTGCACACCTGAGAAATCGTCGTCACGTCCTAAAAAAGGTCTGAAGTCTTCCAATTCGAATGGTCAGCGTGGTAGACTATAGCCTATACCCTATAAGAGGACACTCGGGACCTGTGTTGGGACTATTATGCGGTATTTTGTAATTTGCGCATCAACATCGTGAAGCTGGCGAAATCTAAATCATCATCATCATCATCTCAACCCATCTCGGCCCACTATTGAGCACGGGTCTCTTCTCAGAATGAGAAGGTTAAGGCCATAGTCCACCACGCTGGCTAAGTGGGGATTGGCGGACTTCACACACCTTTGAGTTTTGCGAACTCTCCGGCATGCAGGTTTCCTCACGATGTTTTCCTTCACCGTTTGTAGCAAGTGACATTTAAATGCTTATTTTATTTAATACGAGATCTAAATGCATTGACAGTACAGTGTGAGTTATAGTCACATGAAGCAACTTCACGTCGATATGATTCCGTAACGATGTTGATAAGTATTCATTGTTTTTTAAAACGCGATAAAAAACTCACTACGTATACTGTAAAGAAGGTACATATTAGTTGTATATCCACAGAACAAGTGTTACTGAGGGGTGGCAATTAACAAAGCGACACAGGATGCAAGCTATTTATCACGATGCAATGTAGCGGCAGGATGCGTCACTTAGGGTTTGTTATAACGCGACATTGGCTATAAATACTTCATTAAAAACAATTGAGCGGTTTTTTAAATGAACGCGAACAAGCCTACAAATAAACAAAAAAGGTTTAATAATTACTCTAAAATTCTAAACGGTAGAATAAAAACTACTTTGCAACAATCCCAAAGATAGCAAAGCCACCGTAGCATGCATTATACTCCCTAGAATTTATTTATTCTGATGATGCCTTGTTTTAGTACGAAAAACGTGTTGGTGATGTTAATTGATATAGGTTGTATATTTTCATTGTTTGCATGCTATTTGGATGAAAGTTTACGCCGTCATACGTTTCTGCTCGCGGATCATAGCAAAGTATATTGATCTTTACTTAGAAATAATGGAGATCAGGAAAGTAATGCCAGGTATAAAAGTAATTATGCTAATAGTTACAACTACAAGAGCTTGGTTTTATCGTTATAAAAACCACCCACTACAACTTTTCCTAAATATTCTTCTTGTATAAAAATTTAACTGTTACCTTTTTATATGTATAAATAACCTCTAATCGATAAAACAAATGATTTGTATGTCACAAATAAGCATGCCGAAATGTAGAAACATCTTTGAGACTATAGCTTAATTAATCATCATTATCCTCAATATACTTGTATATCACAAATAAGCGTAGAGAAATATAGAAATATGTTTGATCATAATAAGGCTGTAACTTATTACCGTTTACGATATTTGTATAATTAGTATGTAAAAGGGCGCTTTCGTACTATTTCGTTTAATTAAGTCCAATACCACCAGTTTGGATCCGAGCCATTACTCACTAGCGGACCGGGCGGCAGTTGTTTAGCGGCACGTGACCAACTGAAATGCACAACTGGGAAATTGTGGTCGTCTTGCTAAACGTCAAAATAGGTACAGTCGACACTCCGTCTTATTTAAACAATGGTTTCCTTGAACTAATATTTATTTATAGTATCTTGGCTTGGCTACAATAAAATAGTTCATAGACTTATGAACTGAGACGATATCGACAATAATACAAAAACTAGTCGCCAAATGTCGATTAAAGTTATGAGTCAACATACAAAAAATACCTGTTCCTGTTAAAAATGAGAAGCTGTTCCTTTTCTTTAACGAACGGTTACAAATAGCGCATGCAAACGGGTCAACACTGTTCAAACTGTTCGAAGATGTTCAGAAACTGCCTCTTTCGAAAAAGCCCCAAAAATCATAATACCCCATATAAAATTGTAATTGGCTGAAAAGTTTTTGCTTCACGTATGTGTATTATATGCTATAATAATAATATCAATATGCCGTATGTGATGCCACCGGTGGGACTCGAATCCACAATATTCGGCTCGAGTAACCGCGCCTTACTCCGTGCTGCCACGGGGGAGATGCTAGATGAGATTGAGAAGTTCCTAAAATTATATGGTAATCAAACAACTTTAAGCATATATGTGGAACAAAGGCTAATTAAATTAAGAAACAATTTATGTTCGTTTATACAGCTACTAACCTTTTATTTGGATTAAATTAATTAACAGGAAATTTAACAAGCTTACTTTGGTTCATAAACGAAACTTTGTTACATTGCTCTATTATTATATAAACTTACGATATAAATAAATGGGATATAACATTTTTGCTTTTTTTACGTGGAATTGAAGCATATAATTATATCGTCCAGGAAACGCTCCACTCGCTTCGATGAGGATCGTTATCTAGTATCCTCTATGTCGCGCTGATTCTCGTAGTTTTGACCGGAAACAAAACTGATTCAACGAAGTTAAAATCCAATAAGCACATTGTTACTTAAAGTTAAAGGTATATACCTAATTTACTAAACAAAAACATATTTTTTATAATCAGACTTTGAATTATCGTAAATTGTTCCCCGTATCCTTTGATCTACCTACACGTATTCAACCGAAACAATTTATAATTTTGGTACATAATATTAAACACGCAGTTTTAAAGCGAAAATCATTCGATTATGCTTATCGCTTGTATTAAGCTTAAAGTGTAAAGCATTTTAATCCACTTTGCGTTCATTTACCTTATCCCTAAAGGCTGAGTACATAACGTGAACCCATTGTATCCGTATAGTTAAGTAGTTAGTGCGGTTTGTCTGTAATGAACTTATTCCGACAAGGCTTTTAGCTTTTAACAATTATTTATCCACAATACCCTCGCCGTTTCACGCCCAAATAGGTCAATTTTAATCGCTTACGGTATTCACGTATTTCAAAAACTGTAAAAACTATTATTTTTGCTTCTTTAGTTTCTATTTTTACCATGAACAAGTGGTATTATTACTACTTAACTTTCCATTTTAGTATCTTTCTTCATTTTTAATTTTATTTATCTTTTTTGATTTTGACAAAAAGCATAACAATTTAAATACTATTGTTCGTGTCCGGAAGTACTTTAATAGATTTTCAAACTTTTCATGAAAATGACAAAATTCTTTCTTAGTCAGCGTATTCTACTCATAAATTACATGTCTGCCAATTTTTTTTAGATCTAGTAGTTTGTAAGATTAAGGGCTTGTTTGAACACTTCCTGATAAAGTTATCTATCAGGAAATTATGTCAGATAGATAGATTACGAAATATTAAAGAGGAATTAGTTATCAGTGGGTATTAATTAGTGACAGGCAGCATAATAATACCTCGTGGTATAAAACTCGTATTTTTATGTGAATTCACTCCCATGGCCTGCTCCAAAAATCAAAGAATCGTAATAATTATTATTATCAAATTTTTGCATATAAACACAGATGACACCATAAAGATATCGGTTGCTTCTTTATTGCCTTATGCCTCAGATTAGCTTGTATCAGTAATTGGCGTACTAGTTAAGACTAAATTTATAAATTATAATGTGTAAATATAAAAAAACTATAACATTTCCATGACATCTCATTTCGCAAGTAAACTTTTTATATAATCACTTTACAGTCCTTGAACTTTCTCCTTATCAAAAGTCACATCAATCCGTTCTTCAATTTTGCATTAAAATATACGCATGGATCACAATAAAATGATTCTACTTTTTATTTTTACTTTTCCAGTAGAATTAATATCCAACGCATGTTTTTGATACTAGACACACAGCCCTATCGCTAATAAACTAGTATTTGGAATATACGCAGGTATACAACATTAATAGTGGTACCGTAGAGCGTACAGGTACATTACACAGGACGCCAACTATCGGTGTGGTCGGCCGGTAATGGGCTTAATTCGGACGCGGCTTTCGGCTTTTAGCCATTGTTTCCCAGCTGCCCGCCATTGTGTTATGCCCGCTACTGATAAATCTCAATTTTGGCTGCCTACACGCTTTTTACGTATCGAAGTAAAACTTTATTAAGCCACACGCGTTCGGACATGTGTTGTTTTTGCCGTAAATAAAGTATCCCTAAAAGTTTAAAACGCAGTTTTCTAGATATTTATAACTATTATTCTGGTTGTTTTTATTGCAAATCGGTATCATCTTTACTAATATTATTATAAATGCGTAAGTCTGTCTGTCTGTTACGTTTTCACGGCTAAACCACCGGTCCGATTTGTATGAAATTCGGAAAGAAAATAGTTGAAGACCCAAGTCACACATATGCAATTTTTTTTTTTCAAAAATCAATTCAATGATTCATTCAATTGAAATCAATTCAAAATCAATGATTGTTAAATGAATGAATTTTGGCAATATAGTTCATAAACCAGGGACACAAACAAGCTACACGCTTTTCAAAAATTAACCCCTAAAGAGCTGAAATAAGGGATGGAAAGTAAAAATTTAAACCGCTTAACTGGTTGTAATTAATTTTGGCATAAAATATAGTTATATGGTAGAAATATAGGGTCACATATAGGCAATTTTGTTTTTTAAAAATCAACACCTAATTACAAAGCACACTTATTTCAAAAAATTTGCAAGTTTCTATTAAACATCTATTTAAAACAACGCACAAAGTACTGAACGTAAGAAACTAGATTTTGGATGTATGTTATTTGGGTAGTGTAGGGTAGCACCCTGCCCCTTCCCGTTTCGCGATATACCTAAAGGAATTTCACGCGGGCAGACGCTAGTATTGAATAAATTTAAATTTCTAAGTAAACTATCGAATACAATAGGTACATGTTGAATAATGTAAATTAATTGTTATTTAATTAAAATGTCGGCAAACCTCTGAGAAATTAGGAAAAATACACAATTATTTCAAATAATGTACCTACCTGTGGATGTTGTATACAAATCATATAATTCACGTTAAAGTTAAGCCTATTCTCGGAGAAGTTACTTTGTTTAAGACGATTATAATAGTAGCAAAACATAGCGGCTGTTCACAAAGGCCTAAAACTATCACAGCGGAACTAAATGAAAAAAGATACAGTTTGTAAGATCAGCGAAACGGAAGTGAAGCCCTTTGAGTGAAGATAATAATGTTTCATATACAGAGGTTGGGACAGCTGCCTTGCAGGATTTGGCGGCAGGGTGCTATTCTGAGGGCTGGTGATATTTTACATAATTATGAATTTCATATTATACACTCTAAACATCATAGAAAGCAATAACTCTAATATTGTGCATAGGTTTAATGCCAAATTCAACAGAAGATAATCTCAATAGACTTATAATAATAATATGTGTAAGCCGAAAAGGTGTAACTCTAAAAAAATACTTTTATTTCAGACTATTGTCCATAAGATGTTAGTTAGTTAAACTGATGAAAGTTTATAAGTTATTTTTCCTTTCTAGCTAAGTTGTTGCACATGTTTTTATTTATTTAAAGGGTATTAAATACCTGCAGTCATACACCTAAATTCCTACAGTGCAATGAATTTTTTATATTGCAAGTCACAGATGCTATATTGCAGAGCACTTATTATAAAATTTTAAATAACATTTAATGCTAAAAAATGAATGAAAATGTACCAAGTACTCACTTCATTTACATCACACTTAAAAACCAAATAAAAAAGCTTTTTGCTATACCTACAGATAATAAAAAAAAACTTATCTTAAACTGTCGAAATCTGAGGAGTACTATCAAATATCGAAAGGTTTGATAATACATCCAAACTCAAAGGATTCATTCGTGTACTGTGGGTCAAACAGCCTTTGTTCTTAGTAACGCTTATCTCTGCGCACCTTACGCCCCCGGCTTTGATCCATTACTAGTTGCCAACTGTAACTTGTATCTATGTGTAAATGTTTTACTGTGATTATAATAGCTAATTGTATCAACCCGAGTATCTTGTTCGGACAGGTGCGACGGAAGGGCCATTTTGGGGAAATAATAAAGTTATAATTTCAATCCTATTGAAGCCTTGTCTGGGATACTTAGTTCCGCTCTGCTTACGCTGTAAATAATGTAAAGCTCTTAACTAACGTGGAAACAGCAAGATTAGTTTATTTTAGTTACTTTCAATGTATGATTTCCTACCCATGATAGAAAACTCATATTAAGGACGTTCTTATGACGAAAGGTTATAATTAACTGGATGGATATTGCAAAGATGAAACAACCTGGACATGAGTTAAAAATATAACCTTGGGTAATAATAAGTGTTGTCTGTAACTGTGAGCGGGAAAAATAAAACTCCTTGGGAGTTTCTTGCCGCTTTTGTCCGCCGTCCATCAATTAAGTCTTGTTCTAGTTAGTCTAGTTCAGTTGTAATGGGCGGCAGCAGAAGGGTGGTGCATGTTAGTTTCTTACCTTAATCCCATAAAAATGCGAATGGTACATAGCTATTAATTCGTTACTAGACTAACTATTAAGACAAGCAAGGATTACATTTGTTACCTCTGTCACAACGCAAGTAACCAAACACTGGTTACTTAGTACCCTCACGCGGCTAATAAATCATGAGTTACAAACGTTACACAGTTTCAATTTAACTTAGAACCGTAACTCTAACCAACCAAGTTACTGCTACTAGCTAAATATACACTGGTATATTTATATTTACCACTGAAATACATACCTACTGATATATATCTAGTAAACGGCTTAGTCGATGCATTTTTAGTCAGTAGGTAAGTTGGTAGTGATAGTAAAAAGTAAATATAAGAAATACAACATTTAAAATTAGTTTAGGGATGCCTAAAAACATTTATTTATTGTGCTTTATTCCTTTCAAAAACAAAAGTTTTTGGACGGCAGCGTATAGTTAATGTAATTACTATTCCAGGTGTCTCTCTGTTAAGCGTTGACCACTTCCTGTTCGATTATATCGATTAAAAGTCTAGATTACTTTATAAAAGTGGTTTTATTTCACGCAATGCATGCTCGCAGCAAAAACAAAAATAAGAATTTTATTATATCAGCTAGTTTTAATTTGATTGTACTTACCCATTAAAACAGGAAGGGTAGCAGACCGGAATGGTTAAATTACAAAGAATTAGATCATTGAAATAAAACGTAAAGCCATCTTAAATAAGAAATGTATATTTTTTATGAATACGAAGAACTTATATAATATAGCTCCATAGGTATTAACAACCAATATATTAATAGAACGATAACCAAACGGCACAGCGAGAATATTCACGTGCGGTTTATAAATCATAGGAACGCGGTTTCACTACCAGTTTCAATTTGAACTTCGGGGGCTTAAGGCTAGCACTAATGGCTGAAATATGGTAATAATAATAAGTAATAAACGTTGTTTTATGTAACTTATCAGCAAATGTAACTTATTTAATAAAAATAGTTTTAGGTATATAGCTGACTTACAAGTTGACGAACCGAATGGTAAGTGGTTACCAATGATGTTTTAAATATCTAGATTGAGCGTCGCCCTACAATGAAAACAAAAAAAACAAGGCAACATTATCAAGCATGTGTGCGTGCAGGCGATGTTTTTCACGTTCATTTATTGTCTATGTGTGCGTAATCTTTGCGTAATGATATAAAAATTGTGGCTAACAGTTAGCCACAATTTTTTGACACGTTTTGCGGACTTGATGTTCCATCTAGATATTTAAAACATCAAAGGTGGTTACCATTTCTCATAAATATCAGCAAAACCAACAACATCGTCATCACAGATGCCTTCCAGCCAAGAAAAAAGAAAAAAATGAAAGATGAATGAGAAGGAAGCGAAGAACAATAAGAATTATAAGCCGCCACTTACTGATTCTCAAGCGTTTAATTAATTCATTTTTTTTACAAAGCTGATGTTCGTCACCTGGTTCCTGGTTGGTGGTAAACTTGAGAAACACCTGACGTGCAGTTTTTGAGTAACCTATCTTTACATGTGTTAAGCATTTTTAAACACGCATCACGCCTTATCATTCACGTTAAGATCTAATATAATGGGCAATTCCAAGTTCAAATATCCATCGTACCAAAATACTAAACAATCGTTCGTCGAGTAAACGTGTGACTTATAAATCATAGGAGTGCGGTTTCACTACCAGTTTCAATTTAACTTCGGAAGCTTCAACTGGTGTGTCACGTGGTAAAACATATTAACTTTGTCATAACATATGTTGTTTAACGTGATGTGCATGTATAACTGTTTTAGTCGACTTTGTACATGTATATGGAGAATTTAAGGTTTTGATATTGTACTGTTAAGTTGGATCTCAAAGTTGGGGCGGGGAGTGGGGAAGACCTGAAAGCAGGTGCAAGGAGTGTGAACGTTTGATGAGTAGCAGATGCTTATTAAGATCGATATTTGTTCATGTTAAAAGAACATGTTGTCATAATATTTCCAACCCTATTAATACATGCATTTAGTATATTCCGTATGGAATGTTTTTTTTTTAATCTGACTAGGTAACTGAGTACGACACTCCTCAAAACTACCGTAAAATATTTCATTTATCGTGAACAATCAAATGATGTTGCTCAAATAATTGTGTTTGTAGAGCATGGAGCATGTTGTAGAGTGAGTATAGGGAATAAACAAAACAGGGTCGATTTGACCGGCCAATTTGTTACCGTGATTTTTGAAGATGATGTTTGGTGAAACTTTAGAGTAGAATTAGTTGAGAATAAGGCACTTCTCACACAACGCTATTCATGAGCTACGCGACTGCAACGCTACCCAAAATTAGTATGTATTTGACACTATGTACTGACAGGACGATGCGTCTCCTGTCAGTCAAAAGTGTCAAATACTTACTAATTTTGGGTAGCGTTGCAGTCGCGTAGCTCATGAATAGCGTTGTGTGAGAAGTGCCTAAGGCTGCAACATTCGTATCTCCTAGTATGTAACAGGAATGAATTACTAAGTTGGAATCTATTGAATGCAGGCGCTTATGAGAAAGCTTAGTAAACAAGGATCTGAAACAATGTGTATCCTCTGAAGTGCGAAAGCGCACTTAAGTTTTTTCTGGTCATCACTATGTTTCCTTATTCACAAGGATTGTAGAAAGAAGTTTTAACCCATTAAATATTACCCATTACCTTGTGTATCTTTAATAACATCGAAATAAATATCAAATACAGAAGATATTACACAAATATGTGCAAAAACGATTTCGTCGGCCGGTAATAGGATTATGGGTTTTATTACTTGGTGCAGAAATATCGTTAGGAAGGCAATTTGGGCGTCAGATATTGGCTATTAGCGTAGGTACGAGGTAATGTCTCCTCGATATTCATGTACAGCGATCTAAACTTAAGCATGTTTTTGGTATTAACGTACTCTTGTGGTATTAGTTCAGTAAAGGTAATGTTATATTTGGAAGTAGCTTTTGCCAGCGGCTTCGCCCGCGTGAATTTCGTTGTAGCGTGATGAAAAGTATACTATAACCAGCGCGGGAGTATGAAAAATAATTGTACCAAGTTTCGTTAAAATCCGTCGAGTAGTTTTTGTTTCTATAACGGTTATACATCAGACAGACAGACAGACAGACAGACAGACAGACAGACAGACAGACAAAAATTTTACTGATTGCATTTTTGCCATCAGTATCGATCCCTAATCACCCCCTGATAGTTATTTTGAAAATATATTTAATGTACAGAATTGACCTCTCTACAGATTTATTATAAGTATAGAATAGATGAAGTTTCTTATCGCACGGTTCGGATGGAAGCTGGAAAATGAAAAGTCTAAGATTTTAGCGTGTCTTGTGAGTTGTGTCGTTGTTAATTTAATTTTGATACTGTCATGTTTATGAATCGTTAAAGATAATTAATTACAAATTTTTTACCTTTTGGTTCGATATAGTAAATTTGATATGTAGGTACTTTTGTAGTTAAATTACAAGTCAATAATAATAAAATACTCCTTTCTGGTACACGTTAGCAAGCTTACTTAACGATTATTATATAGTGTATTAAAATTATATTACAATTACCTTTTCTAACATTATCGTTTCTAAAATAAAAGACTGTTAATGAACGGTTTACATCGATAAATGAGTAACATGAACTCTCGTACATGCAAAAGTTTCATCGTGAAACTTCTAACCGGAAAAAGGCTATCTAACCTAAGTGTTAAGTGAAACTAATTGAATCGGACGACAACATAATCTCGTAAGATAACCTCGTCTTCTAAGAACCTTAGGAGGCGTTTTATATTGTAATTTACTGATCGTTATTGATTGCAGCAAACGAGGTCAGCACTCGATCTCATTAACTTCTTAATTACGGCTCAAGAACGTGACGGGAATGAGAATTCGATTACAATTCCCGTTCATAACAGATGAGGGCTCTTCTAGATTGATGAAGTGAGTGCCCACAGTCCACGATTGGGCCAATTAGCGTAGTACAAACTGTCGTTACAGAAAGATATTTTAATTTACAAACGTTACGGGTCTTTTGTAAGTGCTTTATTCGGAAGTTTTGGTCCCAGTCCAATAATTACACAGCACACGGGGCTCAACGTGCCGTATTCCGTAATTGCCGCGTGAATTTCAGGACAATACCTCTGTCCAATCAGTTATGGTAATGAAGTGAACGTATCAATGCTCTGGGGCTTACCTGAGAGTCAATTTTATTACCGTTTTTTTCTTTGATGGATACATTCGATTTTATGGCTGGCGCGGGCGTGAGAATGCAAAGTGATTTTTATACAATGATTTATTTCGTAGTTTATAATGATAATTATGAGAAATGTTGGTACGAATGGGTCTTAATTGGTATGGCTATTTAATGCATTAGGTACTTGCTGTATTGGTTGAGCGAAAAACTGTCATAATTATTACAAGACTGTTTTGTGTCTAGTACATTTTTGAAATTTAATTTTATGTTCTTCGTTATTTCGACAAACATTATTGAATTGCTAAAACAGCGCCATCTTGAGACCATGCATTTTTCTTTACTTTACCATAAAAAAGTAAAAAGGACCTTAATCTTTAATAGATATCTACTTATTAACACTGTACCTATATGAAAATATTGATTTTCTTTTATAATTGTTCATAAAATAATACTCTTCGCAGAATAAATTCTTCGCCACAGAAAATGTAACCTAACCTTTCACGGCAAAAAGAGACACTAGTCTACAAAAAAACCCTGACTTAACTTACGAATATTAACAAAAGTCAGCCTAATGAACACATGAACGTCACAAAGAATTCCGGTTTGTTGGCTTGCAAACATTTATTTTATTCCCAAGGGCGCCTCTACATAACATCACTAAAGTTATCACACGATTCGTTGAGCTCGCGCTAATGAAATTAACCCCCATTTGCTCCGAACGAAACGCGGGTAATGAGATGTTTTCTCGTACTCTACACATGGTAGAGGGATGACTAACGTTCAGGTCTATCTTGTAAACGACACTGTTAACGTCACGACTTTTATTGCAGTTTTAGCGTCATTTAAAACTGTTTTATGACGTCGCATGATTTTTTTAAAGGTGGAGGAATAGGTAGAGTCAAATAATGTTACGTGTCAGGAGTACTGGGTTCGAGAAAATGCTAAAATGTACCACAAAGACTTTATTGTATTCGTAGATACACAAATTACACTATGTACACAGTACACACCAAAACACTCTGCGTGTAGGTACTCGTAAACACACTCGTCGCAAGTTTGATCGCATTTCTTTTTATCGTTCCAAGCTTAAATGGCTTCCCATCCGCCAGCGACGGCAAGTTAGGTTACTCTGTACACTATTTTCCATTCTCTTTGATAGTCATTCTCCTGATTATTTAAATTCAAAATTCAACTATTTACACTCTTCTCATGATCGACAGCTTCGCTCTGCTGAGTCATGTCATGTCATGTTCTCTCTATCCCGCTGCATCGATCTAGTTTTGTGTCAAATTCATTTGCAGTTCAGGCTATCCGCTCTTGGAATGCTCTTCCTGAAGAACTTCGGAAGTCGGGAACTAAATTTAGCTTTAAGGTTACAAGCGTCCTTGATTGAAAAATGCTTTCAATAGACATCGCATCATCTAAATTTATGTATATATTATTACATATATCATTATATTATATTATATTATAGTGAATGTATACACATATTATATAGTCCATTTATATATATACCTATATATTGTATGTATTTATGTATACCTATGTATAAATCTATATATTCCTATTTATAATTTTAGGAATATTACGTATTTAATACTTTCACCATATATTTTAAAATTATAGCATAATACCGCTCCTCGTGAATATCTGTTTGGCCTAATGGTTAGCTGGTAGAGAATGCTTTAGCATTAAGCTCGCCATAATGTACCTCTTTTGTTTTTGTGGTCATTAAAGTTTTAAATAAATAAATAATTATAGTACGTTATAAATATATATCTCTATAGTTGTATTTCAGTTATTCCGTTCAAGTAATAAGTAATATTCTTTGATTATATTTAAAAGTATACGGTCGCAAGTACCAGGTCCTAATGTTATAGTCTCAGGAGAGTAAACTTTTTGTATAAAACATTTATGCCCAGATTTTGCTCCCTACAATGTCTTCTACTAAAATATTAATAGAAAGGTCTGTTTGTGTAAGCAAAATTGCTTTATGAATCAACATCATTCAAAAACTTTCTACGTTACTGGCTGACCTGGCAGTAGGTGGTCCCTTAGTAAATATTAACAACAACGACACTTCCTTATGGATTTAAATGCAGCACAACTCTTTTGCCGTCACCTGTGACGACTGTGACCGACCCAGAACCAGACATATATCTTTTTTATACATTTAAGGAAACAATGCAGCATCATGATTCTGTGTCCGAGTCCGACCCAGGACAAGACTAGCATGGTCCGTTTTCCAATACCAGACGGTGGTAAAAGTTTAGTTGGTCAGTCCCCTAATGGGGACTGGGGCAGGAGCTGTTCAATAGTCCAGTTAGAAATTGTTAGTAAGAACGTTGTTGTATATATATATAACAATACCTATCTAGATGTAAAATTTCCTACATAACAAACGCAGTGCTTACGGGTTACTATAAATTTTTTACAAAATAGTTTATAAAAGTTTTTCGTTCTTTATAAACAGGATTTAGCCTCAAAAGCTAATAAACAGCGCGTAAATACTCTTCGGATAGTTTCAACAACATCCTCTGAGATCTTCACAAGCTTCAGAAGTTGCTTAGCGCTCATTAAGTCTCGCCCAGACTACATTATTACCTGAAGTTGATGTTGTTAGCGTCTTAAGTAGTTCAAATTATTATTAGGTGTACCAGGTTTCTTAGAAATACGAAATCAATGAACTTCGGAATTTAGTATGCCGATGACTATGGAAATTTTTGATGAAATATGTATTTTTTTAATCGACTTCATAAAAAGAAGTGATTCTCAGTTTGATCTGTTTTTTAAACGTATGCGCATTACCGCACAAATTTCACTGGATGAATCAATGAACGAATGATGATAAACGAATTTCGATAATTCTATATTCGAAAGCTTTTGAACAACGCCTTCAAGTAGTTTTTGTGTTATCCCTAGCAATGCATATTGTCATAATTTCCTCATTTTATTACTTGTCGATATTGAACTTGCTTTTTTATTTTTAAAACTCTATTTAGTATTACATAATAGGTTTTAAGAATGAACGCCTATGATAGAAGAAATAAAAACGAGTGTGTTCAGCCTGTAATAAAATAAATGTTTTCTCTTTTACAAAATATTGAAAGCTATGCAAAATAAAACATGATTTGATAAAACATACATAATAACGTAACGGTTAATAATTAGAATAGAATAGAATAGAAACGTGTTTATTTCTGGCACACTGGTACATGAAATTTAAATTTATATGTAGTAACACATTAAATAAACTAAGACAATAATTAACCTAAGATATTTTGATTTTAAACTAGGTATATAATAAAGATAATTAATTAATAAAATATAATAAGAGAATCACATGTATATGGGTTAAGAATTTACATAATTATGTGTTTACTTAAAGTCCGTACCGTTCGAAAACTTCCGGAACCCTGAAAACGGTATAAGGTGCGAAAATTGGGCGTCAGGGAGAATGATGAATGGATTGTTGGAAGAAAATGTAATATTACATCGACTCAGTTATAAAAAACTTTTTATACAGTCACTGTTTCGTTTCGTTTCGTCGAAAGTGTTTTTTTTAGTCCATTTATCACGAGGAACTGTCCTCGCTTTACTTTGAAGAACAAAATCGATATCTTCTCTAAACTGTTCAATTACAATATTAATAACATTTTTCAGAAACCGTATGTGTTTTATATCCCATTTAATTTAATTTATTATTATTTGAGAGTTCTATGAATTAGATACGTAATTTTAGGATTTGAGAGAAAAGCACTGGTAATGTCTCAAAGTAATAGATATATTATATCCTATTCTACACATATAATAAAACTCTGACTGATCGCTGTCTGTACATGGCAAATTTATCCAAAAGGGGAGCCTTTAAATAGGTACGCAAGAGAAAAAAGAAATCAATCAAAATTTTTTTTTTTTAATTTTGCCTGTTTGTCTGTTAGTTTGTGCTCGCTAATCTCAGAAACGACTAAACGGATTTTATGGGAGTTTCACTCGCATACAGAGGAGGTTATGAA
Organism: Hesperia comma; assembly: GCA_905404135.1. Classification (NCBI taxonomy): domain Eukaryota; kingdom Metazoa; phylum Arthropoda; class Insecta; order Lepidoptera; family Hesperiidae; genus Hesperia; species Hesperia comma. The sequence continues at coordinate 5,931,826 of FR990020.1, forward strand.
GTAATATACATATAGGCTACTTTTAATCCCGAAGTTCAAACGGAATTGGGATTCATGCGGTAAAAACTCCTAAGCAAAAAGAAGCCGCGGGTAACAGTTGATAAAAACCTCGACAAATTTTCTTTCCTTCAGAAATAATAAAAAATCTTAACAAATATTTAATCAATAGTATAGTCAATAATTAATCAGTAAGGATAAATATGTAGAAGTCCATATTTTATCGTAGAAACCAAACAAAAAACCATTACATAATAATATTAACATGACATGTATTGGGGGAATGTTTTCACTAAAACATTCGATGTTTGGTGCGAGATTCAATATCATAATGGACATCAGTATTGACGGAGGGATGTCGTCTGAATAAACGTGTCCAATACATTAACACGTCAGGACCGACAAATTAAATTGGATATACATTTGGACTAACTTTTAAAAATTCAGCTTTAGTAAAAGCTTTTGCGGCATTTCTAAATGTATAGGTAAATAATTTAACTTTTACTTGAAATAACCGACTTCAAAGTTAGTAAGTAGAGATAACTTAAAAAGTTCATTTCCATTATCTTTCGAATTGAATCGAATTAATCCCTATTTCTATTATAAGCACGAATTTAACTCTGTCTATCTGTCAACGATTACTTTAAAAAAATAGGGTAAAAAATACTTCTTAAAAAACCAACAACTGTTATTGCCAGGGAAAAGCCCAGCGATTTCCAAATTATGGATTTGCCATTACGTACCTCGTCCGTTGTTCAAGGGTACACCATGAGCAAAAGACTTTAAACTAAGACTAAAGAATTGGCGACCTCAGTCGCAAAATAACTTAAGGTAAGTACTCGTATATAGCATTTCTCATTTTTCTTTCCTTTTTAAAGATGATTTACTAGATGGCAGAGCTATACAACTAGAGAACTATTCAAAGGATTCTTTAGATCTTAGATGAATACCGAAAGAAGGTGAATAAGCAAGAAATCCTAGTAATTCAGAGCTGTGCGAATCGCTTTGTCTTGAATACTCGGTAGACTGATTGGGAGAGTCAAATAAATTTTTCGTCCACGTTTCAGTCGCTGTTCCCGCACATACGTGATCTGACTGTTAAGACACGAAATGCGAAGAACAGCGAAATGTCTAAACATACAGCTTACTCTCTTCCATATAAGCGTGTCGAACATAAACATTCGGCAGTAGGTGTCGCCCGGAACCCAGCAAATACGGGTTTTGATGCCGAGATTCGCTGAGATCGTTATTTACAAATGATGGCAAATAAAAGAACTTCCTGATTCACTTTGATCAATATAACTGGTGTAAAGACGGTTAGGTTAAAATTATATATGACGGAGGTAGGTAGTAAACCTATGATACTGGTTTGATGGGATTATTGTGATAAAATCTGTACGCGATGATTAGTAGTCAATCGGATAACTGTCAATAGAATTGGAAAATAATAAAATAAGGAAATGAATGTCTACCGGTGTGATATCTTGTAAAAGCTCCTTCTATGTTGAAATGCCGTGAATATCTAATAGTAATTGATAAGTAACGCGTGAGTCGCGAGTGCGAGTGGATCGATCGATAAATCAATATCGTAATGCCGTGAAGTATATCAAACATGTCATGATACCAAAATAAACCCTAAACCGAGTACTTATACTGAGCCGAAGAGATCATTGAATAAAGCAGTTGTTTACGTATGATTGGCTCATAATCCTGTCTTTCATTTGATATCCTGAGCTCACGTCCTGACATATGAAAGAAGCCCACATTGCTTATTTAGTCAAGAATACCTATCTGGAATGTAAATAGTACAAATGAACGCCCACTCTACTACTGGACCCGATTTATATTTTACAACAAGTAAAATTGTTTAAAAAAAACGAGCTTTCAATCTAAAAACAAACCATCGAACGTAACAATCACAAATTAGCACTGTCTTAAAAAAACAATCAAATGAAAATAAATGTTTTATATCAAAACTCTATCTTACCCATTATAGAAAACCTACAGGTGAAATGTTCCCACATGATTCTTTACTTTGTCTAATGCGCACAATATTTTTGAAAATGAAACAAACTAAGTACCTAAATGTATTTATTGCTTATTTTTCACCACCTCCAAAAGATAAGATAAAAATCTTCATGGACTGTGACTAACTCAAAATATATTGTAGCCATAACTGTAAAGCTCTAAACAGACCTAATTCTACGTATGTACCAGAACATGTCATGATTTGCATTACTGGCTGTATTTAACCTACTTTATTGAATGCATCAATGATGTTCAGATCGATAGAGCTGGCTGTAAGCAGGTTAGAGCAATTTGTACGTACAAATTGCTGTTGCTCTATCAATGGCCGTGTACCGGACGCGGTTAAACGTTCCAAATGTACAACAATAGACAGGTATTAATTTTGGCTCCATAACATATATATGTATATTTTATTATAATTATACATCTTTAGCTCGCTTCGGGATTTTTTGTCAATATGAATTGTTAGGCTGGTTGTTAATATTTATGTATATTTTTGCTTAATTCATCGTGTTAATATAAAAGTTTCGTTATGTTTGTAATTAAATTAATTATATATCATTAACTTTAGTATCTTGCAAGGTAGATATTTTGGTTTCCCGGAAATTTATCTGTGGGCAAAAATATATCGTGGCATTATTGTATCCGTATTACAATAAAATGAATAAATGCATGAAATAGGCTATTTTTATAATATACTAGCTTCCACTCGCAGGCTTCGCCCGCGTGGAATTTGTTTAAACTTCACCCCCTATTTCACTCCCTTCAGGGTAGAATTTCCAAAAATCCTCTCTTAGCGCTCCCCTATAATCCCCAAGGAACATAAGCGTACATGCCAAATTCAGCTTTTTCCTTTCAATAGTTCACCCCCTTCAGAGTGGAGTTTCCAAAATACCTCTCTTAGCGATCAACAAAAAATATTAAATACAGCGAAATAAACCAGATAAAACCAATATGTTATGTCCCGTAGAGACAATTAAACTCATCATATAATTGAATGTTCATGCCCTTTTTTTGTGTCTACTGGTTTCGAATGTCCTGAACAAAAGGTACACAATATTATTTTCCGAAGCAAGACAAAGGTTAATTAAAAAATAACATGTCCCAGTCACAAAGCGGTTATATGGGAAGCCAATATCCTTTGAAGTATCTTTAGAAGACATGAAATTGTTAATAAGGAGAAAAATTATATTCCAAAAATAAATTCTATGTAGGTACTTTTTTATACAATGTAAACGCTTGTTAATATTGTTACCTTTTATTTTGTAAAAAAAATATGAAATTTTTAATCATTGTTCGACAATGAAAATATGGGTTGTGGTAAGTGCTATAGTTTTCCATCGAGATAAATTCGAAGGGATCACCAACGCGTTGCCGAGCTTCGAAAGAATTTTTTTAATATTCGCCCACCCATTTACCGATAATTCAGTTTAGTACTTGTATCCGATTGACATAGACTCGAAAGCAAAACGTCAAAACTCTTATTTTGAAGGTGCACCAAGAGCAGGGTAAGTTTTAAACGATATTATAATTCGCCCTCTCTAATTCACACTCCAAAATTTTTATCGACAACCGTCAAGAATTTGATCGGTCTGTCCATTTCAGTACGTATTACATGAAGTTTGCTGTTAACTCCCAGTCTAATATAAACGATCGTGTGCAATCTCCCCCGTCAAAATTGGAACATTCTCTACTGGTTCTAGATTGGTATTCAACATCCAGCCGATACCCTCAAATATTTGGATCTAAACAAGATAGTATCAACATTGTTTCCCAGCGCAAATTCAAGACGTTATCGTTGTAATCATTTTAAAGTTTCTCCTGGATTTTGCGAACCCCAAAGTTTCTCAATATATATTCATATTTTAAGCCTGACCACTAAAACTTTAAAGCCCACGTTTACGTCAGATTAGGTACACTTACAAATGAACATTAAATATTAGAGCTCTTCAAATTATTGAGTTTCAGTTGATTAAGGCTATGTTTGGGTTAAACGATGGTCTTCAACGGTTATTGTTGTAGTTAAATGTAGTTTAATACAAGAGAGGTACAATGTATAATTTAATAATTTAAGTAGGTATATTTTTTGACACATTTTTTATTTAATAAAGAAAAATGAGCAAGCTTCACACATTATCGTCTCATATAATACTCATATTTAAGTATTAAAAGTTTTTCAAAGTAAAACAAAAGTCAAAGGAACATTATAAAATAATTCCATACCCATCAGTATCCATTTGGAGAACGCTTAATCTCTTTCACAAGGCATTACTTAGAATCCAACTCTAAAAGGAAAAATTGCGAATAAAAGAAAAGTATTTTCATTTAAATTCGCAGTAAAGTTTGAATTGACTTCTCTGGTCGTAAGCTGTTATCAAAGATTGAATAATTCATTAAATTATTCTTCATTCTTCTTAACAAAATACTATTATAATTTTTCTAAAAACATTTATATTAAATGAAATGAAAATCACACTACTTAAATTCCTGAGCTAACTGTGGATATATTATTATTATGGTAATAAAACCGTTCTTTAAAATTTTTAATCGTCTTAATTACAGCATAATAAAAATATAAAATTTTATTATAATGTTTAGTGCTAAATTATATTCAAAAATTGTATCTACAAAGGTATCGAAAGTTTGAATGCCACCCGAAAGTATCTGATATGGCTTAGGCGGTGTCCTACGTGAGCGACGAATACGACGCGACGCGACGTTGCAATTCTGACGTACGCGATCAAATTAACGGTATCCCTACTTGCGTCCTATGTGACAGTCTGCGACAACACGCGACGTGGTCACTGTCGCGTGTAGCATCGCGTCGTGTTGCGAAGCGTCGCCTCGTATTCGTCGCTCACGTAGGACCCCGTTAACGACCTACTTTGGGTTTACAATAGGCACCGACGGCTTAGTGCCTTCCGAAGTACGGAAACACTCAACAGCGTTTTTACTGATAGATAGCAGTCGTTAAGCCATGTCGGAGGCTTTCGGGCGCGTTGGAAATTTCCGATACTGGGTTGGCCATTAATCTCTCCACCAATACGCACTGTATCAGCGTGGTGGAGTAAGTATGTTCTTGGCCTCGTCAATAATGAGGGGAGACCACGGGTATATCTGAACTATCACGGGTAGGTATATGATACCATACTGCTTCAGTGCGGATTCATGGACGGATAAATTCCCAACCCAAGTGTTGGATTTTTTTTTGGCACTCGAAGGCCTCCGACTTGCCTAAACAAGTGTTATGCAATTGTGTTGTGGCCGACTACAAGAAGTGACCACCGAAGCATGGTGGTACACTCACTAACGGTCACCTACCGACTGCTTTTGAGGTAGTCGATAACTTAGAAGCTTATCTATGAGCGCTTAGAGCAGTGAGCGTGTGAAATTAATTCAAGTACAATATAAATACTGTATTCAAAAACATATTTCATTATTTTCACGTATAAGTATTATGTATCTACAAAATTATATTATTGTATTAGCATAATAATAAAATTACTGATCAAACGATACTAGCCCACAATAACGTTCAATCAATTCTAAATTGAGTATCAACCATCCTTTATACTTCCAAATTAACTTTGCCCACGATACGATAATGTTTAATCAAATAATACTGTATTTGCAAAGCATGGAAGCTTTCGAACAACCCGCCTTTCCACTGTTCAATGCAAATAAAAGAGCTTCTGAAATCAATTCCCTTCGTCTGTGCGCTTGAAATTCAGCTCTCCATACTTCAAAGAGATCATTATGCCAAAGATCTATGGAAATCATCCATAGAAACGTGATGTTTAATGTAATATTTAGATCCACGTTTATTATTATACGTGACTAAATCTAAATGATAATACACGAAAAATTTTTGTTTGAAGTAGACGAATTTCTAAAGGACATTGTAAGTTTGCTTGACACGGCGAACATCTAGCAGATAAGACACTAGGAAATAGTAAGCTACTGCGATGGATATCAGTGGCCCTGAAACTTTCTTCAACGCGATATTCATGAAAATGGGATTATTAAAACTTGTGCCCAAGAGTTGCACAAAATGGTCTAAAATAGTGACCCAAATCGCTAGCTGACAGATCCAAAATGCTTGGCGGTTTTGCTTTCATAAGAATTTTTAACTGACCTCAAAAAAGGAGGAGGTTCTCAATTCGTCTGTGTTTCTCAAAACTTCGTACTGGGTAAATCGATTTCCAAAATTCTTTCGTAAGATAATGACTGCCGTCTCTTCTTCTTAATCGTGCATTCTTGACAGAATGGTCGTGGTCATGTTTGGGCCGGTTCTTGTGTCGCTGCTACTTTCATAAGTCGCCGCCTTGTAGCTCTATTTTTGACGGTATGAGAGCAATCATTGATGGTGGAGTCCGTCACTGTTTTAATAAGGTCCACCCATCGTGTTGGACAGCACTCGCGTGTTCTCTTGCCCTACACTTTTCCTGCTGTCTAGTCTCATAAAAATTTTAGCGACATCTGAAGGTCAGTTTTTGAGTTATTCTCAATAATTTAATGTGAATTTAATTTATGCTCAGTACCTCTTAACTATTCACTGGGTGTTCCGACAACTTGTCACGTTGTTGCGTCTCGACTGGATGCTTGGGAACCAATACTACCTTACTTCTTAATCGACTGACAACTCATCAGTGATAGGTACCTTTGGTACCTGTCAATTCGTTTATTTCTATATAAAGTGCTACAACAGAGACAACGCCTTACAGGGAAGGCAAACTGTAAGGCGCTGTCTCTATCACCCTCATGTCAGCCATGCGCCAAAAGATCCTTGTAGGACTATGCATTAAAATAGTTAACATTTCTAAAATATAGATTAAAGAAAATTTAAGCCCAAAAATTTTATTTCATTTTATTTTATTTCCACTTTTTCCTCAAAGATAATAAAACTTTTTCAGTATTTTTTGTCGATGTTGTTATATTTCAAGTTAAATTTATTTTCCAGTATTTCTCATACAAAATAAATTATTGCATAAATGATGTTTCATCTCGATAACAATCCAATAATCTGAACGTAATAATAAAAATTTCCGCCCTTAGCCGATCCACTCAAATATTTTCGTAACGCGATCGAGATGTTATCTTTTAATATTAGGTTTGATCACCGATATTGATTTTATTCGATAGACGGAACTGCTCACTTCCAATGGTTTTTATATCTCTTGGCACAGGCTTTTAAAAGGAAATGTCTTAGTAATTAGGATCACAAAAAGAAAATGACTCGTGGATCTTGGCTAAGTTAATACTGTGCTCTAGTACGTTGTAATACGACTTCTCTTATTTAATATTGAAATCGCAAGCTAGCTTCGATGCCCTGGTAATATGAATCAAGAACACCTGGAATTGAATCTGATTTAAATTCAATTATAGCGTGTTTTTAAATCATGGTTTCAATTGATGTTATTAATGATTCCTTTAAATTTTTTATTATGAATAGCCTCATTAAATGTAAGACGATTCGTTGGGAAATTGTCAATACAACAATAAGAACCAACGAAATCGAAAAAGTAAACTGTAAAAAAATTCCATAAATTCTCGTATGTAGATTCTTTCGCAATCCAAATAGTTTGATTTAAAGTTGGCTAGAGCACGCTGATATTATACTCGTAGCATTTGCAATCGTCTTTTCAACTTCACAACCAAATCGTTAAAAAATGTTAGGTGTCTGAAGGCTTCCGACAAGTATTATATAACAATTAATAAAAAGATAGCATAAGTGCCTCACGGAGTACCAAACTGATCATGACATATTTATATCATTAAATAAACCTAGTTTTTTTTAAATGTATGATTCACCTTTGACCATTCGTAGCTTTCCGGAATTAAAGAATCTTAGTAGAAACCATTATTCTGTTAGAACCTTAACCTATAATCATATGAACTGAGCCCAATCTCATTTTCGCAATAATGTGATAAAATATTCAGTAGAACAAAAAATAAGAACATTGGAAAACATATAGCTATATATCAAGAAACTAGCAGCAACGTTAATGCTACAAATCCTTTTATGTTGGGCAAATATATTAAGCAAAGAGTAGTGAATCTTATTCCCGTGTTCGGTTGCGAGGTGGGTTTTTCTTCATTTTCCGCGGGCCATGACGGATGCCTGCGGCAATTAGCGTCCGGAAATTACACAAGAAAACAGTGAGTAATCCATCACCTGCGCCCGAAAAAATAAAAGCCGGGAAATCTGTGTTACGCACATAGCGGTCGAGCGAGATAGCTCGTGACGTTGCAGAACTTGATATTGATATTTATAAAGGAAATATTATATTGTGGAGCTCTTATCATTGCGTTAAGTATACTCTAGCGTGTAATTATTTCACTGAACGGTTGATCGTCATTACCAGAATTTCTTAGAAGTTTATAAATCCGTCGGTCTGTTTTGTTATCGCTACTTAGTAACCGTTATTAAATCATGTCCAAGACCTTGAATAGCAATAAAACTCCCAGCCACGAGTTTCTCACCAATCCGCAACGTAAGTATGGAATATGTCATAGTGCTCCTTAATTAGGAGAAACCCAAAAGCCGCCACAAAAAAGTGACTTTTCTATTACGCATATAATTCTAAAAAAATATGATGTAGGTAGTCACAGTTTGAACCCATTAAACCCATGCCTACGAAAGATCAACGTTCAAAACACTGCTCTACTGACGAGTAAAATACTCCGAAACCCTAAAGAACTATTTGGCTTCAAAATGTATATCTCGCGTAATTTAATTAGTTAAAATCCACTAAAGTATACCTCATAAGGAAATAAATGAGAAATATACACGCCTTTTACGCCCTAGCAACACATTTTATGATACATAATACAAGAACGTTTTTACAGCCCGCTCTCAGCCATTTTACGCAATTGTTAACGTCCGTAAATAGGCGTGTATTGGCGGGTAGGAACGGAAATGACGTGTAAAATCTCTATTAGGAACACCTTCGGCGATTGATCCGGGATGAGCAGCGATCCGTCCGACGCGGACCATCGCCGAAATCCGTGAACCGAATACAGAATCGATGTAAAAGTTTTTATGTGGTACAAATTATAAGCGCTTTGCATCTATCGTGTCAGTCTTTTGGAAATAATATTATATTCGCTATACTTTTTGCGCTTTGCTTCTCGCGCTATGCTTCTCGCGCTTTGCTTCTCGCGCTTTGCTTCTCGCGCTTTGCTTTTCGCACTTTGCTTCCCGCGCTTTGCTTCTCGCGCTTTGCTTCTCGCGCTTTGCTTCTCGCGCTTTGCTTCTTGCGCTTTGCTTCTCGCGCTTTGCTTACCAGTCTTTTGGAAAAAATATTATGTGTTTTTGAACACTTATTAATCACCTGGTGTTCTTTTATGTATGACGAAACATAATTATGAAAAATGGAGTTCTTACCGTACTGGATTGCCGTTTGAAGCGTTTTGAGACATCAAGCGAGGAGGAAGTTTTAATGATTTGTTTTCTGTTCTCAATTGGTGCGTGACTGTTCTTCTAATCGAGTGTTGTCCATGGCTATAAATGTATGACGTTATTTTAAGAACATATTATGTACGCTCGTTGAGCGATAAAAATTGTAAAAATACTAAAATAATAGATTAATACTTATTTCAAAAATAAAATTATTTCATTGAAATATTATCAGAAATCTACAACTCATCCTTCTGGCTTCTTAGGACTAAATACTAATAAGTATACACTAAATAAACGAATAACATTTAAGTTTATATGTTAATACACGATGAACACTTACAAGCAGACTTCTTTATCAACTAAGCTTTTCTCAAATTAAACAATTTCAATATTAAATAGTTCAACGTACATAACCTTAAGTTATCACTTCTGACGGATGTCCTGAGACCCACACGTTTTTTATTATTCGCTCACGCCCTTGCATTAAATACTCTGTTTTACAAGGTTGACAAAGGTGATCATTATTCTTCTGTCCTTGTTTTCTACTAAGTCATATTTGGAATAAAATGGCGTGTCTCATTCATTATCTTGACCTTTTCAAAGTAACGACCATATAGCGCAATGGGTACCATGGCCGACCGGTACGGCGCAAGGTTTAAAAGGTCTTGAATTCGGTTCTCAGTTAATTTTTACAACATATAAGTACCTACTGGTTAATGTTTGAGGGTAAGGCCAGTATTTATCTAAGAGAAAATGTAATTTACTATTTTACTGATTTACAATCCTGCTCCCATAAAATCATATCAGGAGCAATCAGGAGCTAATTTGGTTTGTCATGTCTTTCTTATGTAGGTATCTGAAATGTAGAAACAAATGTCTTCTGAATTGCAATTATAAGAGGAGATAGAAAAAACCTTAATAAATTGAAGTGGATAGGCAATATATTATCAGGATTACTGGCACTATCGCATCTTCCAATTGGCTGACGCTTATTCTTCGAGGGGATCACTGTTCACGCTTCACATAGCAAAATATTGACGGAAATGAGATGAAATTTGGCTGCACGAAACAATTTTCAAAACGAATTATGAAATACCAAGTAGCAATTATTTATTGAATTAAACTTCATTAAACTATAATGAATCATCATTAAACAAAATGATTACTTTTTGTGTGATTGACCATATTAGGCACGACCTGGTAAACAATATAGTTTATGTAAATTACTGAAATAAAATTATTACAATTAATGGCATTAAATTAAAATAGCTGTAATTTTTAAACCAATACATACTACATAAATCTATACTTATACTATAGGTACGTAGTAAGCCTAATGTTAGTAATGAATGAATTAATAATTAATATTATTATGGAATATGGATTTAAGTCCTTTATCATTAACTTGTTAATTTAATAAATTACCAAGGTCTAGAATCTCGTTCTAATTCAATCACAGATGTGTGTCTGCCCTCTAGAATTAAGATCTAAAAAGTAATTATCTAATTGCTGTTAAAACATTTATCATACCTTAGTAATGGCGTACCGTGGCGGATAGTGGTACTACCCCGGATAAATTCTATGTAATATAAATATTTATATCTAAAACAAGACTGATTACAATAAAATGATTTATGTTTTACATAACAAAGAAACAGTATGTTATCAGCGATACAAAGAGGACGGTTCACATATCATGTGCAGATGACCTCTTTGTTCTCAAACCCGATATCATAATTTACAATGTTAAAACTTGACGTAACTCTCAACTCCATAATGTAGAATATGCTAACTTTATTTGCCAGAACTTAAGATTTAAATCATCCAATTATTCTACTAGAATTTTAATAATTTAATTTAATAGAAAGTTTGAGCTTAAGTTATGATTGTCATACTTCTTCAAAGAAGCTCTCATAGTTGTGGATGGTTACAATAGAGATCTGAAAGTTTTTGGCTTCAATCCATTACTCCAACGGCCCAATACTGTGCACGGGTCTCTTCTCACTGAAAAGGCCTCCATCAGTGATACTCCAGAAACAATTATTGGAGGTAATAATAATACCAGGTCTTAGCGATGGACTACGATATAGTCGTACTTATAAATCTTTAATAAATGCTTGCACTTAGAACTCTTAGTTTTTTCCTTTTACATTTAATATGAACAAAAATAACTCTATTCTAGAGAGCTTTTATCAAAATCTCCTTAATGTAAAAAGCCTCGAACAGACTGAACGTACGTTTTTACGTTTATGAATTTAAAACAAGAACTGCGAGAGTTGCTTCGCCCCAGGACTTGAAATAAACAAGCGAAATGTAATACAACAAGTTTGCGGCAGGGGCGAGCCACAACTTATTTCAACAATAGAGTAACACGACTCTAACTTGATTTCATTAGTTTCGCTTATTGTTTTATTTGAGGTCTTGTTTTCGTAACGGAACGAAGATGTTAAAACATTTTGTTTATTTTGTTCTGACTTTAATAATAAAATTATTCTCACTTAATGTATAACAAAATTTATATAGGTACCTTAGTGCAACTTTTGCTTTTTATGATTAGGTATTTTATAAGTGTTTTCTAAGTTGTGACTATTTAATTTTGGGAAATTCCCCAAATCCCAAGTATCAAAAGATATGAAAATGATTTTTACGGCATCGTTAAGTAATAAGTTTTTATTTCACGCTTAGGTATGTTTTTTTCTTTAAACTTAATATTTTCACGGCACCAGCTATAATAATGATAATAAAGTTTCCTATTCTTCGTTAATGGTTATTATACTTTTCACAAATGTAATCATGAATCAAGGATTGGTTAACTTACGTCTGGAGGCACAAAGAAACCTCCGAGCGCTTGAGAAAATATAGTTAATTGTAAACGATGTAAGCGTAATCCATAATCATGACAAAAGTCCATCTGTGAATACTAAAGTAGGTACCTACCAAGATTATGGAACTTTTAAAGATCGATGTTTTGTATCAATCGTATGATCGTAATTGACCGATTCCAGAAAGTTTGGCAATGTTCCATAGCTTAGAGATTCTGATAACTGTTGGAACGTTATGCAATAGCACTAATGTGGAATGTGACTACATGGCATTGGAGTGAAACATTTTAAACGTACCCAATGACGTATCCTATTAATTACGAGTATTTTACCAGAGAAAATAAATGTCACATAATTTCGGTCTACAACAACCAAGAGAAATAAATTGCGCTATCCTATTTGAATGTTTAATTTAGATAACAGGTAACGACCTTTCAGATTTCTCACGGCATTGTGAATGCTACTAGCATTTTATCTGCATACTTCAGCATATTGTATCCAACAATTCCTCGTATTATTCTACGTTAAAACATCCATTTATAGTCGTAGAGCGGGCACAATTCGCTGTTGTGGTTTTTGTGCGCTCAGTCCATTTGCCCGCGGTCAAATTCAGTTTGAAAACGCTCTAATGTTCCCTTTTGTGCAAAATTAACAAAATAGGTAAATGTTGATGTTACCGGCATTGTTTAGACTTCATAAGTTCTAAGCCACGTCTTTGTGTCTGAATGTAGTGAATAACTTAATGAGGTCGATATACAATTTAAATTTAGAATCTGACCCGCAGTTATTTAAATATTTGCATACGAATGTTGGATATTTTAGTGCCGTTAAATAATGTGATAAATGGAAATAATAAGCACATTTATTAACCTAACCAACGATGAACAATGAAATAAGATAGGAAGTGAGTTAAAAAAGCAAAGGACAGACTTTCAACGATGAATGCTGGACATTGAAAGTTAAACGTTGAACTTTCATTGTTGAACGTTCACACTGATAGGTAGTAGAATAACCGCTAATAAGCTAGTTTCCACTAAGTATAAATCAGATGGATGATAGTTTCCAGTGATTGGTAAATCATGATATGGAGATGACGAAAATTTGCATTATTGAACGTAAAAGTAGTGATTAAGAATAAATAGTTTTAAAAAGTAAAATCGTCGATATTTGAAATGCCTAATTTTACAAATTGTAGGTATATATAGATTAACCTCCGATAAAATAAAATTGTTTCGTACTAAACCATAAAAAAAGAAAGTAAATCTGATTAAAAACAAAACTCACACCCAACTCACATAGTATAAAGTTCGCAACTGCAAAACTATTTCATTTTCCGTAGGTTCATTTTTTTGTCGACAATGTCCGCCGAAAAGTAACGAATTTTACGAAATAAATAAATACTCTTAAGGTAATCGAATTATAAAGCCTTTTATATTAATGGGATAAGTAATTAAATTTAAGAGCGACGACACATGGCACCTATCAAAAAATGCGTGCGGCAAAACAATGTCAATACCTCCATTTACTGGCGAACATCAAAAGGTTTACTTTACAGTGTGTTTTTGTAACCCCGTAATTGAATTGGCAAGTTGAAAACGATTGAACAATATTTACCTTTATACGATAGTTGTGGTTGTTTTTGGGGAATTAAATGGGGGACCGAGTCCTTTCATGGTTTAACAAGAGCCCGAGGCATTCAGGAGAGGACACGTCTTTAATGATGATACATCATTGAATGAATCAATGATACATTTTTACACAAGGGAAAGTAATAAGTTTATTCCTTTTTTTAAATTGACTCCTTTCGCGGCTTCTTCTTCACTCGACGGTTTTGCTGGGATATGCTCTCTTTGAGCACCCAGCACAGCATTGCTTACCGCTGCCGTTTGTCGTGTAAAAAAATAAATTTGTGATAACTCTTAAATTAATAAACAGAAATATTCAGTGAACTTTATTTATTATAAACAAACAAAAAAATTATGTACAAAAATTATTTTTTTAGATAAAAAACAAAAGTATAATTATTTACAAAACCATACAGCTTAAAAAATCCAAATAATTATTAGATCACACCATGATCACCCACACATGTATCGTAAACTCAGACAAAATAATCTCCATCAAGAATACTACGTTACTAAATCCCCGGTTTAAACTACTTTGAAACTACGTCGAAAAATATTTTCTCTCTAAAATTAAAAAGGAGACTCGTAGAGAAGTGTTTAGCTTTACTCGAGGTGGCACCGAGGCCCGCCTCTCAACACGTTGAAAGTTTTGCTGGAAAAGCGAAAAGCAGCCTGCTTATTTCGTTGTAATGGTTTAATTTTTTGTGGGTAGTTTTTACAAATACTCTATAAAGTAAACGAAACGTGGTTTTAACCACCACATTAGCTTAAAGCTTAACTTAAACCGTTATAAAAAAGCTCTTAACTGAATATATTATTATCTTTCTGTGATTAGGCGTACTGGGACGATTTACGTAGTAACCCATTCCCATGCAGACCAGGGCATTTGCTCGAGGTGACTAAAACCCGTCCCTGATTGGTGGTAGGGCTCGATTGGCTAGCTACCATCTTCTCGCCTTAGTCAGCCGGCGAACCACTTGTTGTTGTTGTTATTGAGTGTTGAGTTGACTTGAGTTTTTATCGAATTATGGTAGTAAACGAGCAGGCAGCACCACCCTTCGACTTAGTACCTGAGTACCTGACAACTGTCATACCTGATCTGACAGCCTGCAAAACTGCGCAGCCGTGCGACCTATTGGCCGCGATTGACCAATAAGCGTGAAACTGTGACTTGCTTCAGCCACTGGTATATACGTACATATACACTGGTAGATACGTCATTGCATTAAATCAGTATTTCTAAATTTATAGGACTTGAATTAAGGGAAGGTAGGTAAATCCTTACTAATATTATAAATGTGAAAGTGTGTTTGTTTGTTTGTTTGTGACTCTTTCACGTCACAACATGGCTATTATATGGTATGGTTTATGTGTGTGGGGATAGTTAGGAGGGTGGAGAGTGACGTAGGCTACTTTTTACCGCGGAAAAACATCTCCCATGGGAAGATCGATGTTTTGTTAGTTGCCAGATATTAAGTTCTGGAGTTGTTAATAGATGGCGTTAGTAAAGTTCATTTGCAAGTTCTGAATCACATTATCAAATATGCACTACATGTAATTTACTTAAGTCATAGGCAAATGTTATAGACTACTTTTTAGCTGAGATTCTTACGCGAGCGGGGCCTACGCGGCTGTTACCAACGGGTCCCGAAGCGAAGCGCGGGCGGTTCTCTAGTTTAATACAAAAATAACGGTAGAACACCTGATATTCACCACGGGTATGCTATTGGAATTCATGTTCGACTCTATAAACTTAAGAATCATATTCCCCAAAACGTAGAAAGGCGGTTTCTAATACTTTATAGTTAAGTTATAAAATACAAGACCATACGTATTATGTAAGTAACTACGTATTTGATGGTTTACAACGTCTTAATAACATCGTAGCAATATATTAGCTCAAGGCGATAGCAGAGACTCGTTTGCTTCCTTCCACATTAATGAATTCTCTTAGCATCGTGCATCGTTCGACGTAGTTATTATCAGTTCAGTTACAACCCGCACATTTGCGTAATTCAATTAATTAAGTACTTACGGGGACGCAAACTTGTTCAAATAAATATTAATTGATGCTTCTTGAGTATAACTAAAGATTTTTGACATGTTATTTTTTGACCCCTGACGAAAAGAGTTAATAATAGTTAATAGTTGTGTTATAACTTTGACCTGTATGTCTGTGTATCTGTCTGTAGCATTATAGCTCCTGAATGAATAAACCGATATAAGTATAGTATAATGTATATAACCAACAATATTAGACTAAGTATGTATACCTACTATTCTATATATCTAGATTAAACAGTATCCCATGTACCATTTCCTCGTGTGTTGTTTAGTAGAATGCACGAACGAGAGCTTGTTCTCTTGTTTAAGTAATGGCTTCAACTCATTAATTTGCAACTGGTCCTCATCATAGAGAAGACCTAGAGCACAACCGCAACATAGTGCTACAATTCCGATAAAATTTTTTCGTGTCCTCTGAAGCACAAACACACTCATCCATTTAATTGCCGACCGCGCCAGCCTACCTAGGTCGATTACTTAGGGTTGGCGCAAGCAGACGGACTATGTCCGCTTCGATGATGCATGACGCTTGAGATGGATAGATAGAAGAATGAAACACACACTCACACACACATACACTTACACTACAAAAAATTTATAGGATTATGTTGATAAATGCATAAAAATAAGATTTTACGAAAGAATTATATTATTTTTATATGCATCTTATTCAATTCGCTGCTTATTCATAAACTAAATAGAACTAGGATACTGATCTCATCTATAAATGACCCATAAAACACGTTTCATTCAATGAAACATTACGACTTTTTCAACTTTTATTTATTTCCTCGCCTAAAACAATACATCAATCTGTTCGACACCTAATTTTGCCAAATAATAACGTTCGTGGCATTTTCTTTCACCTTCAATCTTTTGTTGGAGATGGAGGAGAAATTGTGAAAATCGGATGTAATAGTCGCGTCTTTTATTTGAGTTGCGTGGAAAATGATACCAATATAGATAAGTCCACAAATAATAAAGATTTGAATCAAGTTTTTGGTGCAAGTAACTTTTTACAAAAAAAAAAAGAAACACTCAGTAAAAGTTATTAGATAGGTAACAAGCAAAAATTTATTTCACATAATTCAGAAAAACTCAAAATCTGAACGTAAGCGTATCCGTAATACAGTGATACGATACTTCATCTCAAACACCTGTTAAAATAAAAGTTAAAGAGAACATAATGTTAAAAAAATCCCGCAACCGATTATATTGTTATTTATTTCTAGCAGAAGTTTCACAAATGTAATATCAACCCGTAATACCTAATTTAAAACACAGTAAACCAATTACGCGTCCCTTACTGACTTTCAAAAGCCGTTTAAAAGTTTCTTGTTTATTCCACTTTATCTTTCTTCAAATGTTATTCGATATTGGGTTAATAAGAAACAAAGTTATACTAAAATGTTACTTACGGATTCCATTTCATGTTATACTAAGAGTAAAAAAACTACACTGGTTAAGAACTTTTTCGAAAGGATTCACCGATACTAAGTTACACGACATGACCAACCTTTAAAAAAAACGAACAAAAAGACCAGCATTTAATGAGAAGTTCAGACAGTAGCGAGCAGTTAAAGTAGAAAGTATAGCGAAAATCCGATAATTGCATACCTTTAAAAATAAATACACAAAAACGAAGCGAGAGAAAAGAGTACATCGGCAAAAAGAAATAACATTAAATCTCAATGGATTTGTACGCCGTTTGCAAACAGAAAAAAATCACAAAGAAAAGAATCCAATTAAACAAATTGATAGATCGCTGCGCTGCCGATGTCGAGATCGTTCTCATTCTTTACTTTGCTTTGTGATCGCCACATCTTTGGCTATCAATCTGTATACAAAGGGTATCCGAAGACCTTTGTGATTGTATCTGTAAAAACTATAGTAAAACAAGTGAATACCGCAAACGAACTGAATTTATTTTCAAATTCTTACACAGACAAACAACACAATATAGGTTCATCTCATTACCACAGATTATATTATTTTGATACATCATTGCAAGTATTGCAACACCCCCACTTATCAAAATAATCAAACCCCCACTTAACAATATAATCAATCAACAAAACAAAATTATTTAGGTACAATTCCTAACTTACGCAGAATCTTATAATGTTTAACAGGACATAAACCTTTAGTGAAAATATCAGCTGTCATTTCTTCAGTACATAAATATAAAATCTTTATATACTTATTCTTAACAACATCTCTAACTTAGTGACATTTCACATCAATATGTTTCGATCATGCAGAAGGTTTCTGACAAATACATCAATGATCCAATTAACTTTTGATAAGGAAGATCAGATACACATTTATCAGCTTTATCAACATTTAACTTACATTCAATTGGGGTTTTATATGTTTTACAATTTGACATATTGAACCTAGAAGCTAACTGTTCAATATACTTTTGTTGATCTAGGGTTATTACATTTTTATTTCACCCTTCATTTTTGTGAACAAACAAAGTTCATACTGACTATTTTTGAAATCTAACTTACAAAGTACATCTTTAACTCTGTCATACCACGCAAGAGCAGACTGTTTCAATCCATATATTGCTTTTTTTAATTTCAAAACCTTTCCCCCACTTTTGTTCACAAAACCTTCAGGTAATGACATATAAATGGAAACAACAAACACCAGGAGAGAAAGCGTCTGTATAGTCTATGCCAGGTTTCTACGAAAAACCTCTAGCCACTAGTCTAGTCCGGAACCGCACATTGTTGTCTACATCATGCTTTTTATTTAGCACCCACCTGCATTTCACAATGGTCACGTCACCTAGGTTGTCAACGAGCTCCCAGGCATCGTTGTACTCGAAAGACTGAAGCTCGTCGTTCATGGCACTCTACCACTACTCACTCTCAGGCCCTGCGAGAGCCTCTGAGAACACAATTTCCTGTGATGCTAGAACAGAACTGGAAAGACACATGTAACCATACCTATCAGGTTGTTTTCTGTGACGCTTGCTAGGTAATTCTGGTTCCTGCGATGTCATCTGGGTTTCTTGTACAAAATCATCTGTACTTTCAATCAATGCTTCAGTCCCATCTTCATACACAGAAGAATTGGAAAGACAATTAAAGTAAAATACAATAATAATACAATCTTCGGAGTCTGAAACATTCTGCAATGTTTCCTCCACTGAAATCTGCATTTACCTCTTTCTGTATCCCAACTGCAGGTGTTTCTTCTTTAGGAAAACAGATAGCCGACTCTTCGGTATCTAATTCTTCTTCCATAAAGATCCATAAACATCTCTGCTGGTAACAAGAGTCTTTTTGACAGAATTGTACAATCTGAAGCCCTTACCATAACATCTTAACCGTAACCGTACCGTACTTTACCGTACGTACCGTACCTTAACATCTTCACCGTAGCCAACTAATATGTGCTCCGTAGACTTTTTGTTTAAATTTGTTTTCCACCATTGTTTTAAAAATCTTGAAAGTAGTGAATGCTTCATTTTTCTTTCGAAGAAAATATATAAACGTCATTCTACTAAAATCATCAATAAACAATATAAAATATATAAAATTTCATGTAAACAAGGTATACAACTTTTATTTCTAATACATGACTCGTTCGCCGTCATTATGTGCACTTGCACCAGAATCCACGTACCAATCTGTTTTGTTATACTTTCCAGTCAGTAAAACGACATCAAATACGCATTTACTATTATTTTTCTTCAACAACGGACACTGATTTCGATAATGACCAACTTCTTCACATTCACATCATATCATGTTATTGTTTTCGTCGAAGAATCTGTCAGTCTGTCACTGCTGCCTCTGTCTTCTTGTTTGACATTGACGGTCCGCCAAACTTCTTTGGTTTATTGACACCGGTTTGAAATTTCGCGTGGCAAATGCAGCTCCGGTTCCGGTGCTGTCATTTTCACCCATCACTTCCATGTCAAGTAATTTAGACTTTATGACATCTGCAGTTATCGAAATCCCCGATTGTTCTATTGCCATGACCATGAGTGTAAAACGATCTGACAAATCAGCTAATAATAATGAGCCAACCCATTCGTCCATAATATTGTATCTCGTGCCATATAACCACCATGCTGTCCCGACCATTTGTGTCACATATCACGCCATAGAATCACACCACAGAATCTAGTCGTATGGATACCAAACGTCGCAGCAGGGTTATTTTTCTTGAAACCGCAATCATCAAACATGGTTTTCAAAGTAGACCATAATTCCGCTGAGCTTTTGCTGTTCTTTATGAGCACGTACAATGATGAGTCCATTATTCACATTAACTTTGCCTTCGTTTTTGCATCTTCATCTGGCTTAACTTCAAAATCTGGTGTCGGTTCAATGTATTTGTCCATACCTTCGAGCACCAACAGATTTACAGCCGCGAAGCTCCACTCATCATAGTTCTCTCTTGATTTTAATTTAGGAACACTGGCAATTATAATTCCTCATGTTTCCGCGATAATACTTTCACAAATTATCTATTTTATTCAAAAATAACTGATAATTTCGGAAAAAAGCCCATCTGGGCCCATAACCTATAGTAAAACAAGTGAATACCGCAAACGAACTGAATTTATTTTCAAATTCTTACACAGACAAACAACACAATATAGGTTCATCTCATTACCACAGATTATATTATTTTGATACATCATTGCAAGTATTGCAACAAAAACTCCAATCGCATTACGTTATTTCCACTGCTAAGTGGCTTTCATCTCAATAGTTAATTATAACGATGTTTATTTAAATTACGCAAACAATGAAGTAATTCTCTTACATAAGTACCTAGATGTACTACAAGGGCCACAAAAACAAATAGGTACTAAAGAGAGCGGACGCAAATTCATGCTTTTATTCCAGCGGGCCTAATTCAGTATCTGGGCTATCATACCACAGTCACAAAGTAGGTTACCTACACACCGGCGAAATAATTTTGTCGCTGCGTTTTATGTGATAATTTTTGAAGTATATTCCGAGACATTCAACAACACTTATGTATAGTGATTGAATCATGACAAATAAATGAGTTGAGATGGTTGATGATAGAAATTGCGTGCAAAACTGTGGCATTTATGTATATCTTCTTTATAGTTTTCCTTTATGTTAATCTATCCTATTGATATTTTCTAAAAATTTAATCATAATTATTATGTTAAGAAATTACTTTTGTACTTAATAACAAGTTTCAGCTTTTATGGATACCTAACTCAATGCATCAAAAGCTTACTTGTACAATAAAAATAGAATTTCTTAAGACAAACTGTGCTCTTGGTTTATCTAAAGTGTACAATAGTACTAACAGTTTACTTTGTACCTATTGAAGCTGGATTGATTTCTTACTCACCATTGTTTGTTACAATGAGTTTAAACCCAATAAAACTTCTTAAGCAAATCTGAATTAAAATTATCGTTATCGTTGAGGATTTAATTGAAAATTTAATTAAAAATTTAAAAAAAATAGTTTGACTTAGGTATCTTTATTTTTCATTCAACCCATTTTAGGATTTTTAGAGACTTTACTGGTAAAGTAGGTACAAATGAGATTTTACCGTTGTAAAATAAATGTAGCCTATCACAATCCAGCTCCCTTACTAACATCGCTCCGTTGCGACTAGAAATAAGGACAAACAAAAAACACACAGACACGCTCTTGCATCTATTGTCTATTGGTATTAGTATGAATTTTATATTATCTATTTATGTATTTATGTCTATGAAGCGCATAGCGAAATGAGAAGAGATTTTTACAATTGGCTTTCAAAATACAATAGATATTTAATTAAATTATAGTATGTTATTTATTTTAAAAACGATATCACGTTTTTCTGCAAAATACCAACAAGTATTGCACAATAGTAGTATTGAAATGTTCTTAATGCCGTATTTCGTATAATACAATGTTTTTAGAAAATACTTTATAGAAAATTGCTTGACAATTACCTCGTCTACGTTTTTGGCAGGCTCGACTAAGTAGGACAACATTGCAACAAGAGTAAACAGTGGCTTAGCTTAGCATTATTTCGGCCACGTACGCTAGTTTATCGCTCCTTGCCCGGCGAGATTGAAAAATACACCCGAGCATCTGTCGCACGTAATATTATCGAAATTACCCGCCGTGCGCTGACGCCTCGA
The DNA here is from genome assembly GCA_905404135.1 of Hesperia comma. NCBI lineage: Eukaryota > Metazoa > Arthropoda > Insecta > Lepidoptera > Hesperiidae > Hesperia > Hesperia comma. The sequence continues at coordinate 5,953,910 of FR990020.1, forward strand.
TACGTGACTCCTGAATCGTTGTCAATTAAATCGTAATTTATGTCTCAAAAACACATTTTTTAGCCTCAAAAAATTATCAGAAATCTGACCACAATTATAGAAGTAACTTAAGGCAAAATCCATCATTCTGTCAATGATTCTATCAGTTGAATGACATCAACATAGCACTGAATAATACGATCCGTCTAAAAGAAACACCTAAATCAACAGTAATTCGGTTTTACATCCCAAGACTCATCTCCCAATAAAACTTAGCACGAAAGAAAATTCATACTTTTCTTAAGCGAATTTTCTTGAAACATCAATCTTTCCCCGAATAGAAAACTTTTAAAAATAAGGTCAAACGACTTTCCTTTAAATGCTTTTGCCGACGTTTTAAACATTCTTTCCAGGAAAATGTTAGAAATGTTGGAAAACTTTCTAAAGTGGGCAAACTTTTTCCGTTCGTTGAGCAAACACAGCCACCAAAATTCCAAGTTGAAAAGATACAATAACAAGTTCATCCTGATCTGTGTTTTTTAAAAATACTTTTTATCTATTTTTATGTACTGTTAATTTGAAGCAGGCATTATTATGGCATTCATCGTTTTATAATTAATGTAAAACTTATTAGGTATATCGTTAGTATTATTAATTGAAAAATACCGTTATATATAAAATAGGAAAAAAGGCAAACATTTTATAAAGTTATAATACTATTTAATGATTTTGTGTACTGTGCATATTGATTAAGTCGACGAATTGACGGGTTTCGCTTCTGTAAATAAAAAAGAATAAAGTTTTATTTTATACTATCCTACTTCCTACTTCCTACTAATATTATAAATGCGAAAGTTTGTAAGGATGTACGAGTATGTGAGTGAGTGTGTGTGTGGGTTTGTTACTCTTTCACGCAAAAACTACTGAACGGATTTTCATGAAACTTTGGAGTAATATAGCTTGGACATCGGAATAACATAATTTGTTAAAATTTATAGAGATTTTTGAAGGGACTGGTTCCCCGAAGCGAAGCGAGGGCGGATTTACTAGTGAACTATATCTACGAATGTCCTACTAATATTATAAATGCGAAAGTTTGTAAGGATGTATGTGAGTGAGTGAGTGTGTGTGTGGGTTTGTTACTCTTTCACGCAAAAACTACTGAACGGATTTTCATGAAACTTTGGAGTAATATAGCTTGGACATCGGAATAACATAATTTGTTAAAATTTATAGAGATTTTTGAAGGGACTGGTTCCCCGAAGCGAAGCGAGGGCGGATTTACTAGTGAACTATATCTACGAACAAGCTCATAAATCAGTAGTAAGTTACGTGTTACGCGTTGAACATATTCTTTTTGTATACGAGTAGTCAAAACATGTTCACCCGAAATTGAGGAAAATAAACAACGGAGTAATTCCCATGCATGACGCTTCCGTCTCACACAGCTGCGACAGAATAAAACAGCGAAAAAAAGAAATAACTTCCGACATGTCATCACTGCATTATCTGTGAGCCTATTCGTTCTAAAACAACCGCTTGCGAAAATAAAATTATGACGGCAATATATTCCCAAATGTTCAGAGATAGAAACGAACTGAACTCAGGCGTGATTGAAAAATGGGCAACACCTTGCGATCCTTCCGTTATGGTTATCGTGGAAATGTGTCAGTTTACCAAATTTTTCATTTAAATAAAATACACGTGATGATAACGTCATTCTGTATGTTCGCACGGAAATTCGTTTTGTTATCAGAGAATTCGTTTACAGTATTCAATACAGACAACAAAGTAATATTATGCAAACAACTTTCGTTGCGAAACAACTTTCATTTGGAAGAAAAATGTAAATATGTATATCTCATTCACACATTACCTTAACGTTAAATTTATTTGTAACACTAAAAGAAATTAGTCCTTGAAGCTATTCTGAAATTAATTCGTTGAGCGGCCCATTTTGGTGTGTATTTCTCTTATACTTGCTCTGTGGAAACTTCGGGTATAGAATTCACTTAGCACGAGCGAATTTGCACATTGAATACGGCATAATATAATGAGTTTTCCGACAAGTTTGGCAAATATTTGGCTAGCACAGAAACTTTTGGATGCATCAGTAATTGCAGTAGTAGGTACATAATATTTACCTACTTTGTTGCAATATTGAGCTTCGAAATATTATCGTTTCAAGTATCAAGATATTTATAATGAGGGTCGCCGTTTTTGTACTCACCAGTTGGCGTCACCGGCGAGTGAGGTCTTGCTGTCAAAGCCGACCCATACATAAAAGTGACAAGTGATATTCAGACAAGTGAGAAACGACAGTGCCACAAACTTATCTGGCCCGGTGGCCAAAATTGGAACTAATGCAAATGTTATACTGTTGTCAGACAAAGACAAAGACAGTGGCGCCCTTCTTACCGGGTCAGATAAGTTTGTGGCACTGACAGCCAGACCTCACTCTGCACTAGCGCCTTTAGCGGCGAATTCACACGCCTTTACCCTCATTAGGTCCCTAATACTTGCATCAGATACCTACCTAATGTAAAATGTTCCATAAAATTACTGTAAGTGGTCGACTGTATTTTTCATTATAGTTTGATGTTTTTTTAATCATAATATTTATCATTTTAATGAATTTGTTATGTACTTAAACTCCGTTTGCGTTCGATAATGGACTCGGTTTTAATGGCAACCCACATAAAGTTCAATGCAGGCTGATGGCGAGAATTAAAAATGCCTTAAGTAAATTTTGCTTAAAACTAAATTGAACGGTGAGCACAGGTATTATATTTGGTTTTAGCGGGGTGTGGCAATACCTGCTTGGAGACTCAAGTTTAATTATCATTATAATACATTAGGCACAACACTAATAAGTCAGTAGTTTCAATAATCCACTGATCATATTACGAAGAATATACAAGTCAATTAAAAAGCAACTAGGTTAACATACTCGTAAATATGATAAACAAGGCTCTGGAGAGTAAAACCCGATAACAGGACGTAACAAGTTCTTAGCCTGGGGCGTAACGTGCCGCGAAAACTTGAGGGGTTTTCGGGCTAATTAACCATACAACTTTCCGTACGAGATAAAACCTCACAATGCGAAACTTCAACGAAAACAAACATATACGTGTCGTAACTCTCAATAAAGCGTCTCGGTGCGGGCGCGATGCGAGCTTCATACGGTAGTACCCGCCTCGGGGTAGGTACAACATAAATTTTGTTTTTCCAGTAGATAATATTATCTTTGTTTGAGCAGCGCAGCAAATAAGTTTCCAATAGCCGGTGGTTAAGTCACAGACACGTATAAATGTATCGCGCAATTATGTAACGTTGTGTCTTACGTGAGCAACGAAAACGATGCGACGCGGCGCGACGTAATGCGACACGATGCCACACGCGACAAGTGACAAGTGAGTAAGGAGTCTACGCGAAAATTGAAAATCCTACGTGATTTTGGTCATTACTTCTCGAATCAATGAGAAGTACCGTACTCTTTTGCTCGAAAGGTCATATTTAAAGTACAGACTTTTAAAGAAATATCGTAAGCGCAGAAAGAAAACAAATATAATATTTTTACGGGGAAATAATTTCGTAGTTCGTGGTGTCGTGTCTGATCGCTCTCAAAACAAATACGCGTTACGTCGCCTGTCGTCGCAGACTGTCACATAGGACACAAGTAGGGATAAAGTTGAGTTTATCGCGTTCGCAACGTCGTATTCGTCGCTCACGTAGGACACCGCCTAACACTAATAATTAATGGCCCACTAAATAGCACGGGGCACTACTGAGGAGGGCTGCAGCTTCTGTTGTCAGTGGTCACCACTTTTCTTGGTGTGGTAAAGTTGTGGCAACAAAGTGATGTTATAGAGTGGTAAGAACACGCTGCTCTAGTGCGGACTATTCTGCCGTTTTTGTAAACATATTTCAATATTATATACCTTGTCGTTATTATGTTATGGTTTATGTGATTCCGAACAATAACGACTACATTGTAAACTTTTTGTCTATACAGACAAGGTTGAATATGATGTTGTTTATAGGTAAAGGTGTACACAACGTGTACCGCGAGTTGACAATCCCATGGTTCGTTGGGCGCCGAGTAATTAAATCTGTATCTAGCCCGCTAGCTTAACATTTCAACGGTTACTAGCTTACAACTTAAATAATAACCTAGCCTAGGTATGCAAATGTTAAACTAAGACATTCCACAAACATTCTATGATACGAAATGTGAATGTTTAAGATGGAATATACGGCAAATATAGGTACGACGAGACGTAATTTATTTCAGTGTATTTCAAAATTGATGATATTATAGGTCCATATTTATGAAATATATAAAGCAAATTTTATCAGAATCAGAAACTTAAGAACATAACGTTAAAAGAAAGAAAAATGAGTAAAATTACCAACAAGTAGATACCTACCCCAATTTGCGCGCTACCTGGCACATAATTCATAGGAATATCAATCAACTTCACATAAAACACTACCGTTACTAACTGACAACACACAGACGAAACTACTGAACTAGTAGTGAAGTAAGGATTTATGAAATTAACATAAAAAGAAAAAATCGGCCAAGTGCGAGTTGGACTCGCGCACTAAGGGTTCCGTACCATTATGTATGAAAACGCCAAAAAAATCTGGTCTGTTGTATGAAAGCCTCACTTAAATATTTACTTTAGTTTTTTGTAGCCACAAGCAACGCCATCTCTTGGACCGAAAGGTAACTAATTTATCGCTGAAGCGTCGAAGTCATATTTCGACTTAAATATTTATTTGTTGTTGTAGCGGCAACAGAAATACATCATCTGTGAAAATTTCAACTGTGTAACCATTACGGTTCATGAGATACAGCCTGGTGACAGACGGACGGACGGACGGACGGACAGCGAAGTCTCAGTAATAGGGTCCCGTTTTACCCTTTGGGTATGGAACCCTAAAAAAGGGGGATAAACTGAAAAAACATCTACGCGGGCGAAGCTGTGGAGGGAACTCCTAGAGTTGTAGCGTTTTTTACATGTCTAATACTAGTATTAGTAGTAGTAGTAGCTACACACCCATAATCCCTGTGTCTTGTGTCGTGGGTGCAACTGAAAACACAAAAAAGCAAGAATAAACATTCTCACGAAGAACAGAAAAATATTATCATTCGCTTAGAATCGAATTAGGGCCCTTCAAGCGGTGTACTGACATGGATACCATTACGCCATACAATACAATCAATGAAAATATAATATACATAGACTGCCAATTCCTTTTGACTTTGCAACCACCAGGTAAAAGTATTACCAATGTAAAACTATTTCCAAACCTCGTTAACACGTAGTAAATTTATTAAAAACATACATAATACCAACGCAATCCGATGTAAGCTCTTAATCGAGTAATAAAATAAATTGTCCCCGCATGATTCCGAAGCGCTCGCAACAAAACGTCAATTTCCATTTGCCTATGCTAACACGCTAGCTACTATATGTTTATGAGAGAGAGTTTTAAAAGCGTACCTTCAATGACATTTTTTCTTTTGAAAGAAATACTTTTAGGAGGTACGAATAGAAAGATATCGCTAATTAAGAGGTTCTAGGTAGTTGTCTGTTAATAAAATTAAGTAATTTTTATATAAGCTTTACTATTGTGTCTTTATAAAACCAACTAAACTTTGTATGTACATGAAACATGTTTAAAAATACTGCTATTTATTAATTTTTCTGTTTTATGTGCATTTGTTTTTACTAATTCCAGAATAGGGATAGGTATTCGATTTGTTCGCATTTTTAACCGCCTTAAAAAAAGAGGATGTTCTCTCAAAACTTTGCACTGGGTGAACCAATTATTTAATTTTGAAAGTTAGTCTTTGTCGTCTGGTCCCATATTTTAATTTATAATTTTTATCGACATCTGGCGCGCAGTTTTTTAGCTATCCTAATCGCGGTAAACTATAATAAAGATTTCAACACTTCTCATGATCAAATAACACCTTGTCGCTGGAAATGAAAGATAACGTCATCATTTTTAATATTGCTCAGGCATTATCTGGTACATATTAATCATTAAACTTAATTAATAATTCATTACATTAATTGTACGCAAAAAAGCATTTTGTGCCTTTATCTTTTCACAAATTACACAAAACGAGAACAGGTATAAATTTATTACTTACTTATCTCCAAACATTATTCTGACTTTGTAAAAATATTTACCCGGCGGCTCTCCAATTAAATGAAGGCTCTTTGATTTTCGTTTTAATGGAAAATGAACTCATAATTCATTCATTACAGGCTAACGCATTCCTTAGCGCGGAGGAAACTTTTAATCTGGCTAAAGAGAACTCCCTTAGAATTAATCAATGGGTGGGCGAGGCCAAAAGGCCTTTGAAGAATCTTGACACTCCTTGTCGCAGTTGATTTAGGAGTCGCAAACAATTAGTTTCTAAGTGACGGTCTCGGTGATGTTAAATTAATTCTTAATAGCTTATGTAGCCTTCTGTTAAGGGTTAATACGAGTACATTAAATTAGTTAAGTGCTATCTCACTACAGTTTTTTTAATTCATTTAATGTTTTTTTATTGTTCTGGATTTGATTCTCGGCAAGGCATATTTCTGATGTCAACGATTATGTGGTTTTGAGATGTTTTATTTATTTATATCCACGCCATCTGCAAATACCTTATATTTATTTAAAGTAACGCAAAGGCTTTTACCTTCTTCCATTACCTTCGCTTTAGATCGGTTTGTTCCACGTTTCTTATTTGTCTAATTTTCCTACGTGGAAAGTATTCTTTAAACTTAGTTTTAAATATTTTATGCTTTAATTTCTCGTACTTTCTAATATTCTTATATCTCTACTAGAAACCCTCTTGCGCTTTGTTCAGGAAATAATGCTTATTGCTTATATTTTCTGCAGAAATAAATGTTGAAGCATATTTTATAACTATTTACTATTTATAATATTTGGAAGAAATCAAATAAACCCACAATATGATTCCCTATCTCGTGGGTGTCATGGATAACATACAAAATAAGGAACCAAGAATAGAAATATAAACATTATCATTCCTATCCGTCTCGTTGACAATGGTACCCGAGACACGGAGGTCTAGCATGGAAACCATTGCGTCATACAGGTCGACAATGTAGTGAAAACCGCATCAAATTCCGTTGGGTAATTTTTGACACTGCAACAGACAAGATAAAAAAGCATATAAAAATTTAAACCGTAATGAGGCATTTTATTCATATGCGAAAATATTTATTATACGTTATTTTCCTAAAGGCAGACTTATTAAAACATTGACGAGACATGACAATAACTTCCTTTGTTCCGCTAAACCCTGCTTAGCGCCGTCAATCATGATGACTGACGATGAAAGGAAATACATTATTGATCATGAGGTCGTAGAACGGTGAAAAGTTTCAACACTAATAAGATACCTGGCAAAGTTTTCATTTTAACCGCCATGGTTGTTTTCTGTGAAAAGAAAATAAGGTGTCAAATTATTAATTTTTAGGTGTTTTTTTTTTTCTTTTCTTAACAGTAACCGACTAACAATGTGTAGGCTAGTTCTATTTTAAGGAATTGAAGGAATGCTTACCAATCAATTACATTCATAATGACATAAGTAAAAGGTTGCCAGACCAACGGTTTATAATTCATCTGATATCGAAGAATACATACCTACACATCATTTTTAACCATACCTTGCATTATCCCCACCTTTTACGACGGTCAGCTCTGGGACTATAATTTTAACATTAAGTAGATTGCCTGCGTGCTCAACGTTGTTTCATTTTCAAATACCACTAAACTACAAGAATTACGATTCGAGTGTAACTCATAACTTTAAATTAATTTTCTGCATGCTAAATAACAAATTAACGTTATGCTCAAATGAAGTTTAAATCTTCAACTTCTTCGCAATCTAAAGCCGTCCATTCCTGAACTCAAGCAGTTTAGGACTTCTCTCACTTTGTGAGGCCGCGGCCTCGAATTTTGCGGGCAGCGGCGCGGCGGCGGCGGCGGCGCGGGCGCGCAAGATGTTTTGCATGTTATCAAATGGACCGACCCTCGAAAACTGCGGCGCGGCGGCGGTGTAGGAGCGGGTAACGAGCGGTGGTTGACAACGTCAAGCGGTGACCGCTCTCGCGTCGTGTGCGTCAGAATGGCGGGTCTGTTCATATTTAACGTTGATGTAGATTTAGAAAAAAAAATCCTAAGTATATTCGAACACAAAAAGTTCTTTTATTTATACCGTGTATAATTCAAAATCACAGATAACTTTCCAATTAAAATTTAAGACTTGATATCGACTACGATACTCTATAGTACTCTATACCGTACGCTCAATGTACTCGTATATAGGGATACTAGTAAACCCGCCCTCACTTCGCTTCGGGGAACCAGTCCCTTCAAAAATCTCTATAAATTTTAACAAATTATCATTTTATCAATTTTATCATTTATCAATCAGTCTCAGGTTATATTGTGTGAACGATGTGACGCTTAGTGACGACGTATATTTGAAGCGCTGTTTGTATACTAAAACACTTAAACTTTAAATTATACTTGCACTAACATGAATTTCGAGCTTTAGATAAAGAAGTATAATTGTTAAATTTATATTTTTCAAGATTTTTAATATATATATTCTTACTTATTTTGAATGTAGTTTGTTTTGAATAACTTTTTTCTTCTGCAATGATAAAATAGTGGGTGTTCCGAGTTTCGTAAACGGTTTTTGTTAATGACTATTTATCCTTAAAAGCTACGGAATCCAGACTACTAGGTTTTTAGGAAGCAATTAGGTAGCAATTAATAGTGAAAATAATATTTTAATTATAGCTGTAATTATAATAATATTTTATTTTGATAGTTCATATCCCTCTCGCTGTTCTTGCTAGGGTAACGCACACGGTGACAGCCCGCGCAATCGCATTGTAGTGTTGTGCAATTTATTTAGGTGTCGTATACGTAATATTTATTTTATTTACTTCTTTACTCCTTGTCTGTCATCTTTATCCTCTTTATCTTCTTCCTTGTTCACTTCCTTTAATATCCTTGCCTTTCTTTATGACTTGTAGTTTTATGTTATTTTACAATTTTTAATACTTTTACTTTCTCTTTTAACTGAAATTGTAAATGTTTTAAGATTATATTGATTACTTTGGAGTTAGGTATTTTGATAATTAATCTAATTATTACTTTGTTATTTATTTGTCGGGACATTGTCTCTGTTCTTCACAATTTCGATAAAACTCGCCTTTTATTTTTCTTGTCCTATAGTAGGTATTCACTTCTTCATTTGCCCACAATAAAACGAGTGTAAGAAATAAATTTGAATCGAAAAGATGTTGTCTCCGTTGTTCAGACATTTCGTTCGCGAATAAAACAAATATCTCAGCGACACAACACTACGCCGCTATAGCGCCGCCGCGAGTTTCGAGAACTAGCCTGCGTTGCCCGCGCCGCCGCCGCCGCCGCCCCGCTGCCCGCAAAATTCGAGGCCGCGGCCTAAAGGAAGCCTGCAATTCTGTCTCTTCCAATGGCGTTCTTATAAGCGAAGCGTGGACCGATTTACAGAAATAATAATTTAAAATGAAGTAAGCAGGTAATAATTGCTTTTTACAAAAAAAAATAACCAACTTCAACCTTCATAAGCAGGGATAACTCAAAAACTACTCGCCAGATGGCGCTCAATTCAACATGGAAGTGTAAAGTTCTCGTCACTACAAATTAATCAAGCCCAAACACTAGATAACTGCAGTAAATCGTTGAGGAGTTCCCTCGACTGTCTTTCGGCTTCATCAGATCGACTCCAGATGTTCATGAAATTGTAGCGCTTTAATGTACTTATGATAACATGAACAAACACACTAGTCGTCGATACAATTTTCAAAAGTTCCCCTCGATTTCTCTGAGATGCCATCATCAGATCCTGGTGTCCTTATCAGGGGACTACACTGTGCATATCTACTTTACAACAAAAAAAAGAATTATCAAAATCGGCCCATAAACGACGAAAAATCGCTGAACACCCATTAAAAAAAAGCATATACCTATACGGTGGAATTGAGAACCTCCTTCTTTTTTGAAGTCGGTTAACAAGAGACCTCTGAAGTTGAGCAACAAATACTTAAACTTTTGAAAAAAGAACGTAAAAATCAGTAAGTAACAGAGATAACTCAAAAACTATCCATTGCATATGGCTCCAATTTATATGAGACCAGACGACGATCGAATTGAGGACCTCCTCTTTTTTGAATTCAGTTAAAAATTTACGCTCTTTGAGAAATCTCACAAACTTATTTTGTTCAGCTCCGAAGTGCCACATATGTTGGAGCGACGTGAAGATAATGTGCAGCGATGATAGCGCTACATTATTGCCGGGGGACGCACGCTTAACGGCGGAGGAAACTCATTAAATACCCGTGGATTTATGGCAGGCAGGGGACTGACGTACATATACTCTATGGCTATGTATGCCTTCACCTTTCTATCGTGTGTTCAATACCTAAATTTAAGCCAGTGTTTGCGTCAATCTGTCTATCATTTATCAAATCTCTTTTTTTTATTTATTATATGGGTACTTTGTTAAAATTGTTGTGTTTGACTTTTCCACATAATCTCTTTTTATTTAATGGTATTATGTGTGTTCTTTGATGAAATTGTTGTGTTTGAGTTGCCTACATACGTATTGTTCATAATATATGTTAGTATGAAAAGATATGCAATTTAGATATACGCAACAAAAAATCTAGTATTGACACATAACAGTGCATCCCTGATATTTTTCCTTCTAAAAGTGTATGGGTAATTTTAATAAAAATCGTAAAAAAACAAAGCTGTCTCCAAAGTTTGTTTAAATGGAATTAATTTCGAAATCTACTTTAAATTTAAATAAGTAACAGGCAACTTTAAAATTGCCATTGTGTACCCAAATTTAACTTTCCTGTTCCCGGTAAAGTTTTCGTTTTCATAGACAACATTCATGTTTCAACTCTTCCGTCAGGGAGAAAACGTTGTTATGAAAAATATGGAGCCTTACGTAAATGTGCTTTTTCCTGTCTGCTATAAAAAACCGCTGCTCTTGTAGATTATTTATACTATCGTGACAAATATATTTCATTCCGCTTATATATTTTTACTATTATATAATATTATTTCATGCTTTCCACTTACCTAGGTAGTTTATTTGGACCATGGATTGGCGTTGTCTTTTATTTTATTGGCATCCACGGCAACGGTCTGAAGAGGCTCGTCGGCTATTGACATAAAAAATAAACTTTTTGCAACCAATTGTGTTGCACGGCTCGTAAACTTACACATTATTTTAGATGTTATTTCTCAGAATCATCATTTTAATCGGAGTTGCTTTCTTTTATTCTACTGTTGCAATACATTGTTCGTCATTATTTATATTTATTTAAACTAGTTAATAAATTGGCAGAAAGTTTGGAAGATGTAACATTGTATTTCCTTACAAATATACAAAGCTTACAAAAATTTAAAAGACGTAACCGCGTTTGTTTTTCGAAATACACAGATAAATTATTTCCTTCAAATCACCCGATTTCTTTTTGATACAACACCAAATCAAGGAAGCAATTTTCCTTAATAAAACCCAAAGAAATGAGTTCGTTATTTACATCAACGATCGGTGAGCCGAAGATAAAATCTTTTATCTGTTTTGAATGGGATGTTTTTGCCATAATTTCAAAGGAAACTTCACCTAATTACTTGAAATCTTCCGCCATCGTCCGCTATCAAAATGAATGAAATGTTTTTGTAGCCAAAATCTATGTACAACTTTTTTTTTCTTTCACGATAAAAAAGGGGAAATATCTTTTTTGTTATTCCTTGAGACGGTTTAAAAGTTGTGGTTTGGAAAATATTTATGTAAACAACAAAATATTATGATATTGCACTACTTACTTATACTGCAGACGGGTCCACATTTTTGGCGCATAACATCTAGAGTTGAAACATACACAATTTTGAGTAGTAAAAGGGTGTTAAGCATGTTTCTTACTTACTTTACTTCTTAATACCTATGTATTTTATTTTTTTAATAAACTCAGTCACGCATGGTAAAAATTAAAAAGTTGTGCATTATAATTAATGTTATATATAAAATTCTCGTGTCACAATGTTAGTTACCTTACTCCTCCGAAACGGCTTTACCGATTTTTACCAAATTTTATACCTATGCATATTCAGTAGGTCTGAGAATCGACTACTATCTATTTTCAAACCCCTAAGTGATAAGGGTTGTTCACTCTTAATATTTTTTGGCAAAACAAATTTAGCCGGGTCAGCTAGTTTATCACTAAAATTCTTGAAATAATTTAAGTGTTTTTTTCCACAGGTGCCTATTTGTTTTGAAACTTAACTTTTATGTAGGTATATTTTCGTATTGAAATTCAAGCCTCAGTGGTGATGAATAGGCAACGTGATTTTTTTTACTTTAAAGAACATTATGGAATAAAATGTGTTAATCAAATTTTCCAAGTGCAAAATTTGAAATTTGACACAAAACACGACAAATTCCTGTGATGTCTTCTAAGTATAGCCTACCTAAGTCTTCCTATTCATTCTGCCGTTAAAATTTAATGTTGCATTCATTGCCATGCATTCAGTTGAACAGGACACGTTCAAAAGTTAAATTGCTCTAATTTGTGCACCTTATTGCACACCGGCCCCTTCGTTTGAAAGCTATTGCGCAACGATTTATGTTAGAGATGTGCGGGACTATATCGATAATATCTCAATTTTAAGGAATTTAAGATATATTTATAAAAAATAGCAGGATAATAAATTTTGTGTTTTATTTTAAAGCACTGTATCGGAGTTATTTCCATCCATCCTGAAATATAAAAAAAGTATTTTGGTGGATGTCTATAAGTTCGTAATATAATGTTCCGAAAGATGTAATGAACAAATATTTCAGATTAAAGGTTAATCTACTTTGCAACAATCCGCGAGCAAACTCGTATTTATGATGGTGTATGCTTTAATGCAAGTATTTCTTCTATTTAAATTATTTCTTCTCGGCTCTTGTGAGAGCGGTCGTGGTCATGTAATATCGTCGGTTTGGGCAGATGTTACGCGCTTCACTTTGTACTCACTCGCTCAGTTTGTACCTACTAGACCAATCGATCGATCAATTGGTCTGGTAACACCTTAAACGAGACATATCTATCTTGTATTATATTCAATATTCAAGTAACCAAAATTTTCAATGTTTTAACCTGAACAGAAGGAATTTCTAGAAAATCTTTTATCGATAATTCAAACTACACCACTGTAGAAACCACACTTAAACGAATGCGTTTGAGTTTTTCCCTCCGTCCTTTTTACGTGAGGTTATTTGGCTCGTTTTACTCATGAAAGCGCATCTCCTTTGAACTTGCTTGAATTATTTAATCTTATAATAGAATAACAGTGCTCGCTATAGACCCCCTATCTGTTGCGCAGTTAGCCGGCTTTCCCCTAATTGCTTCGCTATAAAATATCGCTATCGGTAATATCGCTCTTTTCCTAAAGCTCCACCATGTTTTTTATATACCAACTCAAAGTTGATTGCACTATTATTATTTGCAACATGTAACTCATAACTTTTTTTGTAAATACACTGTGCAACCTGTCCCTAAATTAATTAAAAATTGGATTGCGATTTAGATTGATCTAGAAGCCATTAATGTCCCAGAATTTTTGAATTTAATGTACATTTTATATATTTAATAAACTGAAGAAACAATTGAAAATCATTGTATTTCAGTACTCGCTTTCGTTAGAGTCCACAATGCTACAATTTTAAAATAAAAATCAGTTAAAACGCGCTTTATTTTCGCAATGATTAATACAAGTTGAGCGACATAACAGAATTTAATGAGATTATTGAACGTGTGAAATGGTTTGAATAACACTTGTCATATAATAGCAGCATTGAGACATTAAGGCAGTTAGACGCGGCCACTAATTGGAAAAGGAGCGGGGGCATGAAGGGACAAATTGGCTGTTTTAGGGTGACAATAAATTGACACGGGCCTAGGAAAATTACCATACGGCGCCGGAACGTTTCACAATGGTTTTAATTGTGCACACCCAACCTTAATGTCAAGAATAAAGTGTTTATTGTACTCCTTGGTCCGATAAAATTATAGTCTGGCAAGGGAGTTTATGAATAAGGCTCAAATTTTGTTTACTTAGCGATCAATTATGGTAGTTACTTTGTTTAAATCGTTTGTCATTTCTCTTGAGTTAATTATTTAAGATTTATGAAGTTACATATATTACCGTGAAAATAAGATTCGTTTCCGCAATAAAAGAAACTTGTCATTCTCCTCATATAAATTTTCATATCATAGTGAAGGACAAAAAACAAATTTTCATATTACGATCATGATATTTCAGTCATAAATTAACTACTTAAATCTTTTAGCATCATGCAGAAAACGTTCTAAGTCATAAAAAATAGTCAAAATAGTACTTGTACTTGTACGTAAAGTAATTGTACTTTACACCAATGACTGTAAAACGAAACACCGGATGTCCGTTACACCAAAGCTTAAATCTATGCAGGGAACTAGCTTTTTAAAAGCTTTAGGTACTATTAAAAATTTGCAATGTAATTTTCCTGCAATTTCATAACAAATACTTTAACGCAACCTGACAATCTCGCACACCTAATAGCACAACGTTAAGAGAACTTTATCTGGCTGTAATCCTCATTGTCATTTCGGTCCTGTTAGCCTAAGCTCAACGATCACAAGCCATATGAAAGCAAGGGTAACGTGCCGCACAAAATTAGGGTTGTTTTGGACCGACTATAAATTAATTTCGGTGCACGACATTGCAGTTAAGCCTCCATACATTTTAATTGGTTCCATTATCGGCTATTCTGCAAAATGGCGACCCGCTGACAATGGCGACTCTGCTTTGTTTTGGTATAGAAGAGTATTATATTCCAATTTAGGGAAAATTAAAAGTAGTAAAATGTCTGCTTCATAAAGAAGTACTTGTACATTTTTTGTCAATGACAATTTATATAATAATATGATATTTTTACGTGATAACTTAACTTTTATTGAGTGTTATTAATTTGCAAAACTTTTACCGACATTTTCAAATCCATAATTATGAACTATTCAGTATATTTTTGAAGCGTACGCTTATAAAGCGGTCCTGCAAAAGTCATAACTCACTGCACGCCTGAACGAGTCACGAATTCAGTTATTCAGGTGCCCCTTTCACAAGAAATTGATTTATTCAATATGTTAATTAGTGGCGAATTTGATTCGCTCTACCAACTACGAACAGAGAGTAATGTTTCGGAAGCTCGAAAATAATTTATTAAATCGATTGCATCGCGAAACAGTGCAGCTCTGCGGCAGGTGTATTGATATTTACATAAATAACAAACATATCAACGAAATTGAGATTTAATTTTCAGTATTCGTTTGTGGAGTATTTTTGGCACATTTACTAAAGATTATATGGATTTTGCTTTCGCAAAATGTTGTTACATCCACATACGAATAGACTCGGATTGAAAAACCCCTTTGTTTCAGAGTACTTCTCATTACCTCGCATAGTTCGTGCCCGCAGGCATACAAAACGACTGTGATTCTTATCTTACCTGAGCTTTTTCCATGCCGGTTTCTGCACAAGTACGAATGTTCGGGATATAATAGGTCTCGCTAGCTACTCAAACCAACATCACGATTCTTGCTTGAAACCTCAGAGACATTTTTCTTATGCACGTCTTACGATCTTTTGTTGTAAACACGTACCTAGTTACGAGTAGCTACGTGTCTTATTTTTATGCTTAGGTAGGTACTATAACTAATTCTGATTATTGCTGATTTGTATATTCGTTTAAATTCTGATTGCCTGGATCCATTGAGCTACATTTCGAAAATTGTTGCTGTATTAGGGTGACATGGTAACATTGACCACTCGGGCACACGTGGGTGAGGAGCTACGCTGGCATTGCAGGGCATGTTAAAACAGAAGCTGACCGATCCTTTGTGGGAGGGCAAAAGCCTGGCTGGTTGGTTACTTGCCTACCACCATCTTTCTGAAATTATTCGCTACTTTTCAGGTTCCAATTAGGTTCTGCACTTTTTTACAACTTTTTTAGAGGCGATAATCTCAGTCCTCAAGGGTAGCAACGCTTCTGTGACCGAATTAGAACCATACTCTTGAGTCTTGTTTTAGATTGGTCACGGGTGTCATGGGCGGCAGCGGTAGGGTGTTGCAATCTGCTCTTTTGCTACCATAATTCCTTGAAAAAAAGGTTTTTGAGATCCAGTATTTTTTTAATCTTTTCTTACATCGGTGATGCCGTTGGTGGCCCTGGACAGACGATGACCACTTACCAATTGGCAACTTGTTGTTTGGTCATTTATAATGAACATATAAAAATCTTCAACACATCAAGCAGCACTTAGAGGAGACACGCTAAGTAGGATAGGATAGCTTGTCAAAATGTGGTTAAACTAATGTATTCCTCATAATGAATACACGGGTTTCCGCTAGTACCTACTAACACAAAAGGAAAACAATATGGAGTCGTTAAGACGTGGACCATAACATCTTTATAGGTCTATTGCTCCTTTCAAACGCATTTCTAAACGAATAACAAGAAACAAATCCGAGAATCACATACCATTAACTTCACCGCGGGAGATCGTAATTGCCATGAATATGGGACTTCATATAAAGTATCACATTGATGATATCAATTTCAGCGCGAAACGGCTGACTGGCGCCAGCCCCCCACGACAACAAGGGCACAAGTAGACATACATAGTAATGACATACGTTACCGTAAAGATCGGTCCGTGAAGATCTTATTTTCTTAGAAAATTTTCATCATGTCTCAAGCCTTTAGGTTTATCTTCCACTGCTACGGATTAAGCTTCAGGCGATGAGTAGGAGAATGTTACAGAAAGACTTTGTAATGTTTTAAGAGTTAAAATGTAGATTTTAGTATAAAAAACTTTAAGAAATGTTGGCACATACTTAACACACGAAATACCTACCTAAGAAATTAAAATTGAATTTCGTAATAATCTATGGTAGGTATATATTTCCTCCAGCTATTTGGTGATCGTATTAGATGATAATATTTATGTAATTGCCACATAATATTAAGATCATAATGCAAAAATTGCCACCAACGGATTATAATTGGTCAATCCTACTAATATTATAAATGTGAAAGTTTGTGTATTTGTTTGTTTGTTTGTTACTCCTTCACGCAAAAACTACTGAACCGATTTTCATGAAATTTGGCACACATATAGAGGGCAACTTAGATTAACATATAGGATATTTTTTATCCCAGAAATCCCGCGGGATCGGAATTTACGCTGGAAAACCTTCGCGTATGGGGTATAAATAGCTTCTAAACAAACATTAATATAAAACTAACAAGTCTGTCTTCCCGGAAATCCCGCGGGATCTGGAGTTACGCGGAATAAACGCCTGCGCGTAGTTGCGGGCTTAAATTTTTATGCGACCTTTACTAGGAGATTGAGGAAGTTTTGAAGCAACATATAGGGTACTGTTTATCCCTGAATTCCCGCGGGATTAGGATTCACGCGGTAAAAACTCATACCCGGGAATGAGGTCGTGGGTTCAGATGTTTATGGGACTTTCAGTGGGAGGTAGAGGAGGTTATGGATCCTACTATCCTACTAATCCTACTAATATTATAAATGTGAAAGTTTGTGTATTTGTTTGTTTGTTTGTTACTCCTTCACGCAAAAACTACTGAACCGATTTTCATGAAATTTGGCACACACATAGAGGGCAACTTAGATTAACATATAGGATATTTTTTATCCCAGAAATCCCGCGGGATCGGAATTTACGCGGGAAAACCTTCTTCGCGTATGGGGTATAAATAGCTTCTAAACAAACATTAATATAAAACTAACAAGTCTGTCTTCCCGGAAATCCCGCGGGATCTGGAGTTACGCGGAATAAACTCCTGCGCGTAGTTGCGGGCTTAAATTTTTATGCGACCTTTACTAGGAGATTGAGGAAGTTTTGAAGCAACATATAGGGTACTGTTTATCCCTGAATTCCCGCGGGATTAGGATTCACGCGGTAAAAACTCATACCCGGGAATGAGGTCGTGGGTTCAGATGTTTATGGGACTTTCAGTGGGAGGTAGAGGAGGTTATGGAGCATTATATAAGCTACTTTTTGTTCCGGACTTCCCGCGGGATCGAGATTTACGCGGGAAAAGCTTCCATGAGCGAATGAAGTCGCGGGCTCATTAATATCTATATATCGGGATATCTATACATATATCGGGAATCGAACCGGCTTTTTTTCTCATGATCAACTTTATGTTGCTTTTTCGAGGGTCAGCATCGCTTTAGCTGGTCTTTATGTTTTGGCACCCGAATGAAAAACTACCAATGTAGTTTAAAAATATAATAGTTTGGAATGAAAAAACCCCGACGTTTATATCTTAGTCTTTTTATCCATTTTCTCAAGATCTACATAACGGATTTTTGTACGGTATGACTAAAACGTAGTAAAAAATCAACTGTTCTTAAGATGTGTGGAGTGTGTCTTAATATGTGTGGGGTCGGGATTAACGCAGGAATAACTTTGTGACACACTGAGTTCCACGCGGGCGGAGCCGCGGGCAACAGCTAGTTATTTTATATATCCAACAATGTCGATCCCGTATCGTAGTTGATGACTCTGCCAGCGAAATGAGGATTTCCGGGTTCCTAGCCGGGAATAAATGTTTGTTCTAGGATCTTCAGGATCTTTATAGTGATATACCTATTATTTGTGTTGACCATTCTATCCAAAACAGAAAATTTTATTTTTTTAGTTAGGTACGAATAATGCAGCCTTATTTTAAATTTATATGAAAACCTCTGACAAACTTCGTTATATTTTTGTTCGTAGTTTCAAAAATATTAATAAATAAGGAGGAAAAATGACGGAAGGATCTACACCTTCCACTCTAAAGATACTCTCTCTCTTGTCAAGGATCCGACAAGCGAATGCGCTCGTCAAATAATATTTTCGTAGGGAATATTCATATTCATCATGTTGGCCCCTTTATAAACTCAAATGCAGGACATAATCCGGGAAAGCGGAAAAACTTGATAAAACCGGAGTCGAGGTTATCTCTTTCCGTTATCCGAATTGTGTCACAGAACCCTTTTTCTTTGATAAGACTAAATAAGAAAGATAAAATGCTCCTTAACAGACATTAAAGAGCTGTTGCCTTGAAAAAAGCTATAAAAAGGCAGTCCTCCGTGGTCCCTCGGGACCTTGAGACCCGCGTCTACCCGCTGCGTCAAATTAATATAAAGACTTAGGAAACTGCTACAAAGCACCGTCGTTCTCAGAATACATCTTTGATTAAAGTATATATATATATATATTAATGACAAGGACGCCTAACAATAAAAATTCTAAATAGATTTGAAATGTGTTCTGTAAATGTAATATTTTTAAAAAGTGAATCGATTATTTTTCGAAAGATAGAGCTACATGTCTGATTACTTTGGCTCCATATAAATCTGAGCGACATGTGACGGGTAGTTTTTGAGTTATCCTTAATAATGCGCATTAAAAATAAATAAATAATAAATTCAATTGTTATGATTCGTTAGCCGGAAGCTGATCCTTTTTGTATGGTCCCTTAGGGTCTACGCGGCTGTGGCGCTTCTTTTTAGTAGCGCGGTCCGGCCGACAGCCGCTTCGGTTGAATTCTGCTCACTGTTATTGCAGTTGTTGGTTGTTAGCCGGATCGCGCTTCTAAAAAGAAGCACCACAAACACGGCAGCGCCACAGCCGCCGGTGGCTGCAGTCAGTTTGCGAAGACCCTTATACATTTGAGCGAACTGACAAGCACTTTTTGAGTACATAATATTAATTTGTATATGTTGATTCTGTTATCTTTGAAAAATATATTTTTACAACGAAATAGGTACGCCATTTTCAACATTGTTTTTACCTAATTTACAAACCCATTCTATTATTTCTATGACCATTTCTTAAAATTGTTAGCTCTTTAAATCCTTACCGATATAGCACTGTCCTCTTCGGAAGGTAGTTACAAGATTTCAAGCGTGAAATTTTATCGAGAGAATTAATCTTCAGAAGTTACTCTGCTCTGCGCTTTTGTTTTTAACTGTAAATCCAATGGATTTTCTTAAACCACATTTTTTCCATTCTCGTGTTAAAAATAATCTAAACGACGAGTCATATCTATACCTAATCTTTATCAGCGAATTAGTTATAGACAGACATCCGAATATTTTTGATCGTAGTGAATATTTTGGAGTGCACTGCAACAAAAAGTTATTTTTTCTTTTTTTCTTCTCTCTTATCATTTGACCTGCACCTTGGTGAATCAGATCAGATCCATTTTGATCGGAAAGTGTTAAGTGTATAGATTTGGCTTGTTGTAGTCTTGATATTATAATTAAACTAGCTGACCCGACATACGTCGTTCTGCAACATATTATTAAACGCACACAGGATTCCGTACCACCCAGCGATATTCAAGATTCAGTACTTCTCCTGTCCAGTAGTAGTTTTTTGTAACTTTGAATCTCCTTGTAGTGCCATCTAGCGTATTGTAAGTGAACTGTAACTTTACAAATGACAGCTAGCTGTCTTGCATCGATAAATGAACCATTGTAATAATAAATGGCGCTGTAAGGCAATAAAAAGAGGGAATCTGAGAATGTTTCGTAAAAATACGTTTAGAAATATACATAAAAGTGCAATAAATTATATACCTAAACCTGCTCGAGGAATCACTCTTTCTATTGTTGAAACCCGTATAAAAATCTGTTTCGTAGTTTTCGAGTTTATCGCTTCCAGACAGACAGACAGACAGAAAACAGGACTTCTTTTTATAATATGTATAGATTACTTATCCACTATGATTTCTATGATACACTTACATAGTAATTTTCCATTACTTATGTAACACATACCTAAGTACCCACAGATAGTAATAAAATAGAGTACAAAACAGGCATTGTACATTTGTAGCACAACTCATCTATTATGCAGAGCCTTTCATTCATAATTTCCAAACACAACGAAGTTTAAGCGACAACATCAGATTCGGAATTAATCGTTTCAGGAATTTTGAGAAACGTCTGCGTCGTTGAATACATTAAACTCATTACGTCGCCGCGTCGTCGAGAGCGCTCAGCGACCGCGGGTTTTTGTAATTTCAGTGACAAATGAACAGCGCATGGTTGTGTCAAACGAGCCGAGACAACATTAAAGAAGATTACTTCCTTTTCTTCAAAGTTTTCTCTTAAGTAGACGATAGAGTCATAATTGTCAGATGACTGAAAGAAATACAGTCTACTCATGCTAGAGTGAGCTTGATCTTGAAGCGACTGAATTTAATTGGTCCGTTTGCTGGGCGAGGGGGCTGGCGTTCGATTCCAAGGTGACGTTTATATCTATACATATAAAAAAGTCCTTAAAAGCTGTCTGTCTGTATATGTTTCTTAAAATCTATTTTTGACAATAAGATAGAGAGAAAACATTTTTGAGTAAATGTGAATTAGATTTTTGTAAGGTTTTTACTTAAAGTAGTGCAAATCTTGAGGAAGATTTAAGTGAAGTGAATAGTAGGTACAATACGGTTTTATGTAAATTGTCTGAAATACGATAATTGTTGAAGAGGTAACGTGGTTGTAAAAAATCTTGCCTTCTGGTAGCTCAGGGTCGGGATTCGCGCGGGAAAAATTTCGTGACACATTGATACATACGGTGGCGAAGTCGCGGGCATAGCTAGTGACAAATAAAATATAATTTTATTGTTTGATCGTGTGTATTTTTTATTTATATTATTATAATAGAACGTTGACAGTAAGTGGTCACCTTCACCCATGCACATCAGTAAAACGTATAGTTTTACATCACAAATGCTTTTGCATCCAAAAATGATATTATCATTAAATTTAAAATTAATTGACAGCGTGTATTATCCTCTGAATCTTCGATTGTTATTTTTGCTCAATTAATGAATAATAATCGTTTTTTTTTCTAAAAAAAGTAATCAAAAATTTATCGATTTTTGAAATAATCGATAATTTTTCCACATCCCTATTTCCTACCAACTTTGACAATAAACACAAATTATATTAGGTATGTCTTATTATTCTGGTTTACATAAGATCTTTAACTTTAACAAACATCACTTTCCCCTGTATCAGTTGCATAATTACGTCAGTATTTAATTAAACTTCTTAATAATTAGGTAACCCAGTAACAAGTTATATAAATACGCGTTAAAAAAATATATCAAAAACGTTATTCATTAATCTTTGACAAATAATTGCGAGGCGGCAGTGCGTTTCCGAGTTTTCCACTAAGTTGAGTTAACGCTCGTGCCGGCTTATTCATTCGAAATTAACATTAATACTCATCTGGAATTTAACATTATGTTCACTTGAATTTCAGCAGGATGTTGGAGCAAAGTTGTGCGTTTTGTAATAAATAACTGCATGATTTCACGCGCAGTCGCTAATTCGATTTATTCATTGAATATGCTCAGTGAATTTATGGCTGCTGTTACATAGTCTGTTCAAAGTGAACTAAGTACTTCGAAAGTTTAGCTCGTTTGAAAATGTTTGGTAATATGATCACTTCATTGAGATAACTTTTAAGCAGTATTAACAGTCGGTTATGCATGAGATTGTTCAGTTATTTGATTGTCAAAATGAAAGTTAAAATTAAATAGGTACTTATTTTGACTTAACACATAACTTTTTCATATTCGTATTAATTTTTGGTTTTTGGTGATGGATGATAAGTTCTTAAGTTAAGATGTTCTAATATGTAATATGTTCTAATATGTTGTTAAAGATGTTCTTGTCTTTGTGGCATCTATGGCATCCAATGCACAAAGAATTCTAACAATGGGCTGTGATTGTCATTATAAAGTGCCTTTATTTATTTGAATTTCCATCAAATTTTGAGAAATGGTGTTGTTTTCCATGAACGTCACTAACACTTTAGTATAAATATACTTCACAAGTAACATGCTGTACCACAAATTCACCAATAGGATTAATCAGGGTGATATTGAAATCCAGCGACCTTTTGTAGGAATAATAATTTACTAGTAAATTATGAGTATTTGGCACCAGATACAAAAGGTCGCCAAATACTCATAATTTACTAGTAAATTATGAGTATTTGGCACCATGATCAAAAAGGGTGAATGCAAAAATCATTACAGCACAATCGTTTTCCTACTCAATTCGATATTTGACGTATGGAGTTTTTTTACCTTAAAATGTATGAATACTACTCTTGGTATACAATAAATAAGTATATTATATTTTTGTTTTTATTAAAATAGACTCCAAAACAAAAACACTTATTTAGGTATGTCATTCTACATTTTTAATTACATTATTGTAGTCCCCTTTTACACTTACAAATTCACCGTGAATATATAGAAAAGGAAAACATTACTGCATCGACATGATTTGCGAGCGATAAAGTTTATTTCGCTGACAAAATATGAACTAGGAGTGCAGAACAGTAAACCATAATATCACGGGACAAATCCGCTTTGCGTCCCCATAGCGCCTCAGGGGCCGGGCATTTATTTTTACTGTCAACTAGTAGGTACGTACTTACTCATAACCATAGAATCAACAGAAAGGACTTCATTTTACAGATCATGTGAGCTTAATTGTATATATGAATATCTCGCAATATTTACAACGTCGATAAAATAATAACACGTATGTTAATTAATCAGCTGTTGCGTAATAGGTATATTACCTTAACCGGGAATTGATGTCGAATACAACGTGATATTTGGGAACATTTTGATATTTAATATTAAATAGATACAAGGTGTTCACCTTTAAAAAGACATTTACTAACAAAACAAACATTAACTCAAAACGACTCGTACGCATTGTAAAATCTGAAGATAAAACTGAGCACATTGTCCGAGCGAACAACCCCACGTCCTTAGAAAACAAACCAAAATACACTCTTCTATTACCAGAAGAGCAAAGTAGTTCAAACAGGGTATTCCTTTGCCAAAGTGCCCTATCCTCGCACTAAAACCACCGGCATCTAAGCAAACGCAAGCACTTACCATAAAAACGGGTTGTAATAGTGTATGTACGTATTCAGATCACACGTCTACATTTCCCCACTTTTCCAAAATCAAAGTAAAGCGCAGAGCAAACACTCGTTGAAAATGCGTTGTAAATAATAAAAAGGTACCGTGTAGCACCTGAGAGGCTTCCGTGGGCCGTCGCTGTCATTTTCGCATTGTAGCCACCCATTTTCCCCTTCCCGTGGTTTATTTCAGATTCAATATGCACTAGAGACGAACGGCAGGGAAGGGCCATGAAATATAATATGACCGACATTGACATTCAACGCCGGGTTTTACGTAATGGCTTTTGCTACGGTTTATAGCGAGCGGGAATGGCTGAAATCAGCTATTTAAATTCTGTAAAATATCAAAATTTTATGATATTTCATTCGCTGTGATTAAAAAATAGATTATCCTATTGCCTGTTTCATATCCTTACAGCTGATATGAGACTATAATAGAAACTACGATTTTTGGACATATAGGTAGCAGTTTTGATTATTAATTCTTTTCAATTTGTATTTCACAGAAGATACACAGAATTAAAAAAAATCAGAATATCAGAACTACACAATAATCTCCTAAAAATGCTACACTACATATTATGTTTTATAATAAATTAATCAATCATAATTAATAATTAAATTTAAATTTTCCATCTTTATTAAAATGGCATATCCAGTAAATGTATCAAACAATTAAAACGTAAAAACAAGTACAATATCTTTAAAATCGTTGTGTAAAAGCCTGAAAGAAAAGTCCATTCCGAAAGGTAACAATCAAAATTCCTCGTGAAATTTACCGTATTTTTTGTTTTATGCGAAATGTTTACTCAAAGTTTAAAAGTAAAACATTTTTGGGGTACCACCCTACTTGAATTTTCTAGGAAGAAGCACAAGTTTTTTGCCAGAAAATATTTTAACTGATAAAAATATTCAGTTATGCAAATTCTTGTAACACAACTTAGGAAAAGAAAAATGAAACGTACGTACGTTATGTCTTATTATTTATAACAACCTTATTTTTCTAATCTATACTTATAATAAATCTGTAGAGAGGTCAATTCTGTACATTAAATATATTTCCAAAATAACTATCAAGGGGTGATTAGGGATCGATACTGATGCCAAAAATGCAATCAGTAAAATTTTTGTCTGTCTGTCTGTCTGATGTATAACCGTTATAGAAACAAAAACTACTCGACGGATTTTAACGAAACTTGGTACAATTATTTTTCATACTCCCGCGCTGGTTATAGTATACTTTTCATCACGCTACAATCAATAGGAGCAGAGCAGTGAAGGGAAATGTTGGGGAAACGGGAGAAGTTACTCCATTTTTTAACCTTCCGTCGCGTGTGCAACCTTAATGGTTAAAGCTACACAGAAATCATGTATGACGGAAATGTTCTCCTTAAAATTATATAAAAAATATTCCACGACAGCATATGTCTATCTTTTATGGTTGACTCACAATAACACGTGTAACTCCCGATAGCTTAGCAGTTCGAAGCTTTCTGATTAAGTATACCTATATTTTATCTACTCTTACGTTTATGACACTTAAGTGGGTGAAATAAAGGGGTGAAGTTTAAACGAAATTCACGCGGGCGAAGCCGCTGGCAAAAGCTAGTATAAAATATATTACTATTTGAATGTTTTAATATTTAGGGCAAGACATTGACTAAGCTCTTATTAATTTAGTGCAAAATTACATTAAGTTATTAAAGGTCATAAAATTTTGATTTTTAAAGTCAAATACGAAAGAGACTTTGACTATTCAACGAAACTTATCGTCCAGTGAAATAGTCTATTTAGTGAAAGTGAAAGTGAAGTTCAAGGAATGTGTAGATGTGGACTTAAATGTAACGTTGATTTTATAACATAAACATAGCATCACGCGAGGTTCAAGTCAAACATAAATTGTTAATAAATATTAAATGTAATATTTAGTAACAAAACTAAGAAACCTAAAGCTCCTTTGTTCCGACCACAAGACAAACAACTAGCAAGTTTCCAATAACGTTAATAAGATATCAAATAAAAGCTGATTCTCTGGTTACCTTAGAAACGGCGGAAATCGATGGCGGCGCATTGTAATCGGCTTTCCCGTTCTATTTCTGCGGGATGTACTGAGCTCCGTCTAATTTCGACTTACTCCCAGGAGACTACAAAATGTTTTGATGGGAATGTACCATGGAAAATTGTGAAGTCGGTTGAGGTGGAAAAATTCAAATTTCGAATTAAAGTAGGTACTCGCAAACCATTCTGTTAAAAGAGCAATACAACTACTTCAAACGTAATACCTATTTATTGAGTGAATGCTACTACTAGGTAAGTCAATTCTTAAAATAGTTAATTCAATGGGAAATCGTATTAAAGATTAAGGTATTAGGTATACCTCAAGTTGAATTGTTCCAATATTTAGATAATTCATATCAAAATGACAAAACTTAATAAAAACACAGATCGTTCAAATACATAAACATAACCTTCATTTTTATACAAACAAAATTGAAATTTGCCATGCCGCCCAGGAGTCAACCACTAGTTCTGAATAAAACTACAAAATAGGTAGTGTCCGTTAAACCGAGACCAGGAATAAATTTCAGGCAAAACGTAATGCATACGAATGGAATACACAATAGATCATTTATCACACGGAAGTGTTATGATTGAAACCACAATGACTCGGCGAGTAGCTTGTAAATCGAACTGTTCAGATATTCACATTTTCTATAACATTTTACTTTAAAATACTTTTATTAGTTTTAAGAGTATTCAATATTTTCGGTTATCGCAATAAAAAAAGAAACATGCAGAATATTCAAGTAGTGTCGTTAGGAACATGTTATCTTGATATCAAAAATGTGGAAGGTTTTTATTATCTTATTGCGTTTTACCATCCAATACTACATCACTACTTACCATCAGGTGAGATTGTAGAAAAAGAATAAGTACTACCTTTTAAATTAATAAAAAAATACCTTCTCATATATTCAACATCACTTGAAGATGTAATCTCTAATCGTTGAATATTCATAACCCTCATTCTCCATTGTCTTTATTACCTTAAAGCTGCTGTGTTTAAGACCTAAGTAACAAATGATGGTTCCCCCTACACGCCCTCCAACGACGATAATCGCTAATCCAAAGCTTACGCACACGACGTAGAGAACAATTGTAGTAATCTGCATACGTCGGCGATTATCGCTCACATCACTAGAGTACACCAAATCTCTGGAAATGAATCACTGGGGACTTGTTCCACTTAGATCCTTCTAGTTGCATAGAACTTAGCATCTACATTTATGTGGGCTTGATTTAGTGCTTGTGGTCTCAGGGGTGCTACTGGCTGCATGAGTGTCCACGTGCAAAACCGTTTTGCTCCCCCTCCCCTCGTGCAATACCAATCTCACATAGGATTAATTTATGCCACCTCGCCGTAGTATGTACCATGTTGCTAACGCTTTGCCGCCTTCCAATGCTTGCCACCAACGTGCGGTGCACGCCTTGCTCTCCCGCTTACGGTGGCCTTGATGGTTTGTCTAGTTATTAGCATTTTGCAATTTGATTCAATGAAATGGTGCCAGGTGGCTAGCTAATCTTGAAATTTCGGTCTTCCGGCTTAAAGCGTAGGAGCCAGTCTCTGGCATTATTTCATTCCTTTCGATATTTCTTCAATTTTAAAAAATGTCTACCTACACAGCTAAGACAATTTAATATTATTTAACTACAATAATAATCAAAATTAACCAAACAACATTGTTAGCATTGTCAAATTTTATCTGGTCTGGTATTTTTATTAATTTTATTGTTATAGTCTAATATTTGGTGTGAACAGGAACAAACCAGAAGTGATCAGCATAATGACTGCGATGATGAGTTCAATAACCGTTACGACTTCCGAAGTGAAACGACGCGCATCTGCGCCTCTACCCTGTTTAAATCCAGCTCTTGCGTAAATTACTGGGTATGAAATTAAACGGAATTGAAATTGCTATCAGGTACCTTAAATTTTCATTTAATTTACGATTACTTTCTAAAAACATAAATCGTATTTTTAAAATAGGGCACTGCAATTTTTCTAATTATAATAAAATTCAACTGATCAATGTTCCATGGAAATAAATAAATTTTTACAAATAAATAAACGAATTCAACATTTACAAATACAGACAACTCAAAAACTACTCGCCAGATGCCACTATTTGTATAGGAGCAGACGATAAGCACTACCTTTCGACAAGTACAAAGTTATGAGAAAAATACATGTAAAAAGAATCAAATTGAGAACCTGCTCCATTTTTTGAAGTTGACTTATAAAGACAGACGGAATTCTTAAATAAAATTTGCCACTGTTCCCAAAAGTTACCAATGTTGGTTTTAAATGTAAATTCTTTAAATAAAACGAAATATACACTAAGCGTGAATTGTTCCACTCTGTACAGACAACTAAAATGGAAGATTACTTTTGGATATGGGTGTGTTACTTGTTATTGTTGTCTATATAGAAGGTGTCTACTACGAGAAGTCATTAAAAAGCACTAGTTAAAAACAATTCGAAGCGTGCTCTCCCAGAAACACTCCGTCTACTTCTAAAGCACCCTCGCTGCGTTTAACTGTTTCGTTC
This sequence comes from Hesperia comma, assembly GCA_905404135.1. NCBI lineage: Eukaryota > Metazoa > Arthropoda > Insecta > Lepidoptera > Hesperiidae > Hesperia > Hesperia comma. The sequence continues at coordinate 5,982,672 of FR990020.1, forward strand.
AGTTGCTCCGACCTTTTTTAAAACATACAATATGCCATGAGCACCTAGTGGTTATTACCTTCGAAGGAAAACCTTTGTTAGCAAACGACGCTGCAGCCTCCCTCCTGAATTTAAATGGAGAATTATTTTGAAGTATTTTTCGGAAGAGAAGTTTTATTGTATTGTTTGATTGCGTGTCACTCTGATAGATGAAGAAATGGCTTTCAAATGACGTCGCCTTTTTTGTTCGACGTCTGTACGTAATGTTCTTGGATTTGGATGGATGAATTTATTAAAAAGTTTAGCGGCCCGACGCCTCGTAAAGTTTAATAGTCTCTCGAGTTTCGGGTGAGTGCCGAAGTCGCAAAAAGTTTGACAAAAGCTTCATACCACCTTTCCGTCAGTTTATTTAACGTTTTAATGACGATTTCGCTTTGTTAAATTTAGAGTCAAGAAATTATACTTGAATAAAATAAAGTACTAATTGAATAAAATCTTAATCTAAAATTGTAAAAGTATTTTGTTTTTGGTATATATAATTTCATGATTCAATCATTTGTATGGAGTGTTTAAAGCAATAAATTACGAATAATGTTGGAATTGTGATTTTTTAAGCTGTAATAAAAGATTTATCATAATTTTAAATATCAAATTATTATTCCTACCTTTTTATCTACGACTACTATCTACCTGCTGTCTAGGATTTGTTTAAATAATTTATATCCCAATTGTAAAATACATAGCAACATTTATTTACAGAATAAACTTTCTACAATTATTGTTTAAAGAACTTCAACTTGTTTAAAAACTGTGGCATTACCCGGTTGGATTAGGGTAAATTGACTGCGAGCGGCCAGCCTCCAACGAAAGGGTCTACAAAATATAATAAAACAAATACAATTTACGTAACGAGTACTTTAAACCGTGCTCCGATATAAAATTAGGTATAATCTGATTTTCTTTTGATGTGATTAGTATAAAAATATTTCAAATTGCAATACGTGTTGCGGTGGTAAGGCGAGCCAAATAACTCAGTATTCATCATCATCATCATCATCTCAAGTATCAACTCATCATGGTCCACTATTGAGCATGGGGCTCTTAAAATAAGAAGGTAAAGGCCGTAGTTCACCACGCTGCGCGCTGGCCAAGTACGGATTGGCAGACTTCACAGATCTTTAAGTTTTGCGAACTCTCCGGCATGCGGGTTTCCTCACGATGTTTCCCTTCACCGTTTGTAGCAAGTGACATTTATGCATGCATTTATGCATGCTTAAAATGCACATAACTTCGCAAAATCAGAGCTGCGTGACCTGGGATTTGAACCCGGACCCTCTGAATAGGAGGCCAAATTCTTAATCACTAGGCTATCACCGCCACAGATCAGTATTATCCCTTTTTTTTGGCTTAAAACGCGTTGGTGACATACTGTAGCAGATGCTCCTGACCGACATTCACTCAAAAGCGTATAACATGTAATCAGTTAATTTGGAACCTTGTGAGAGAATAAACAGTTACATTATTTTGGAATCTGCCCTACGACAACCGCAAAAGTTTTCCTGAGAAGTTTCGTTCGCCGTTTGGTCACAGTTGACATTGTCAATACAGTAAAGAAAGTTCAAAACGCAGCACATTATCAAGTACTTACATAAAGCATGTAGGACTATTTAGAGATAAGCGTCGTATTAATTTAATTTCGCAACGCCAACAGTAAATTTTATTGCTTAAGTTTTACACTTCCATGTAATGTTATGCAGAAAATCTTGAAATTACCATACGACCCGCTTGGCCTGATTTCGTGGAACGGAGCCGAGCCAACCTGAAACTTGGATCGCCGCGGGACCGATTGTAGCGTTCGTTACCCTGCGGTCGAATGGGAGGCATAAACGAATTTAAGGTAACAATTTTAGCCTACGTTTAACATTCACAGCCGGATAGGCCCCAGTAGACAAGATGCTCAGTTGTGGTTTAATGAAATACGAAGGGTTGTTTGTCTGTCACCAGGAAATTTTCAAGTAGTTCAATGCAGTTATGCTTTGCTAGTGCTTGTTAGTGCGTGGAGAAGCAAGCATAGTTGCAATTATTGTTGAGTTTATATTTATTGTGAATGTTCAAGAAGAGTGAATAATCATTTACTAAGTTAGAGTGCTCTACATAAAAAGGACTTAATCGCTACATTCCATCGTGTGTATTGTGGTCTTATACCAAGGAATAACAAAGTTACAATAAATGATTTAAATCCTTTTATGACTTATAATGTAACATTCATTTTACTACATTTTGTCAACTCATTTCAAATTCGAGCGAAGAGACGAATTTTCCCATGTGTGTTCCCAGTTTTAAATCACGTATCAAAAAAGTATTTTCCTGAACAATTGTGTCAAAGTTTTAGATAACAATGTAAGGGCATAGTGAATAAAAACTGATATATAAGAACAGTGCTGAATAAAAAGTAAGGCATTGGAGGCTCAGGTGCGGTAAAGGAAGTTTTCAATCAAATCAGCGGGAAGGCGCCAAACGAAATGGCTGTACTGGCGGTGACTGATTGACAACATTGTAACACAGAAACATTCCCAGTGTACGTTTTCCTTGAAACTCTCGAATTTCACTCATTTATCAGGCCTGAGGAGAGAGCGCTGACAATTTCGGGGAATTAAGGGAGAAATTATCAGTGACGTTCTTAATTTATTTTTGGTCATAAATAGAATTGGCGGTAAGTGCGATCAATTTAATAGATAGTATTAAAAGTGTTTGAGAGCAATTAGTTAATAGCGTTTAGTTAATTTTGATATATTTTCTCATTTCTGAAATAATACCAAATTCCAGCATGCAATAGTAAGTACAAAATGTAACGTTAATGATTAGGTACGTCTTAGTTTAATTTGAGTGCTAAAATGCTAAGTAATATTAAGAAGAATTTATTTAATATAATATAGACGTAGGTAATAATTTTTATAGACGTAATTAATGATGAAGACTAAGAAGAAGTTTCGCGGAAAATGGCTCATGCCACAGGAAGTTTGAAAGTTAGTACGTGGCCAACACAAGACACCGCCACTGTACCAAGTTGCAAGAGTTATGTGCACTACTCCTAAGTTGCACTTATTAGAAAAACTTTTAATTTATTGATCGCTGTTCAAGTAAGGATCATACAAGCGAATGCATTTATAAGCGGCGTTATTTTACTATACGAATTTTTAGATTTGCAGAAGTACAAAATACCGAATATACCTACTCGCAGTTTCTTGGTTAAGTAAAATAATGTAAAGTAAAATTCAGTTACAAGGTTAAATTTACCCGGAAGGTTCTTGAAAAGACCAAGAATGTTCTTGTACTCTCCAGGCCGCTGCAGCGTAAATAAGTGAAAATAGGTCAAACTGAATGTCAGAAGATTTTAAAACTTCTTATGCGAATTTTTAAAACAGAGATCATCAAGGCCCACCTAGCTATTTACCTCTGTAAAATTAGCCTTTAAAATTAAAATTATTATCATTAACAATTCAGAACACAACAGCAATGAAAGCATATTGAAATATTAATGTTATCTTGTATCCCAACTTTTTAATGTTTCTGGGGTACCCGCCCGGGGAACGTATGATTAAAATTTTAGAACAAAGCCAGAAGCAGTTCGTGACTGGGAATAATTTAACCATGGGGACTCCGTCTGTCATACGCTTTGACTCGATGATCGCGCCGGACTCGAGCACCTCAGACGGCATGGCGTTAAAATAATGACGCAATATGCAAATCGCTGCGTCGCTAAGCGTTACGCTCAACATGCGTTGTAATAGGAGGGGAATGGGGGAATGATCTAACGTAGGCATTCTTATTATGCTTAGTGCTTCGGTGCTTGATACGCATCTCTTTACTCCTGGTTTAACGTATGCGTTGGGCACATAATGGGTAGCTACGTTATTGTGTAAAAGGCGTCATCTTTTTTGCTAACACACTTACAAGTAAAATCATTTTAATGCACATAATGCATAAAATTTATTGCATTATTAGTATTTATACTTGTAAAGCCCTTGATCATTTATTGGTATTTAATAAGAAATTATATTAATATGCGTATTCAATATAGTTAAAATATGTAATTTTCTTACACATTACTCACTCGTAATTATGTTTGATACCAAACTCTATACTTATTCATAACTTATTTAGCTTCAATCAGCCTGGAAAAGTCTAAAAACGCCATACAACAAAAAGTCACGTGGGTTTAATTTAGCCACCGGATGAAAGAAACCGTAAAAATAAGCATTCATTTTTCAATTCAAAACACGGACTTTAATTAGCGGAAAATTGTCACAGAAATAAAATGAAATTTCTATTACATGCCATCACAAAGGTTTAATCCGGTAAAGAAAATACTATTTAATTTAACTGTAATTGTCTTTTGAAACTTCGTTCATAAGATAATTAAAACAATAATTTAGTGGAGGCGCAAATAATAGCACATTAATAAACAAATAGCAACAAGGGATTTTTGAAAGATCCGCTCTGTCACGGCTTTATATATTATACAAAAGATTTTGAAAGAGATTTACTGAAAGCGCTTCGTGGTTGGAAATGAATATAGCTGAAAACAAATGGTAGACAGCCTTCACAAAATTGGATAGTAGCGTTACGTGGAAGCTGTTTAATTTAAAAATACCTTGAACGATTTCGGGAGATGACGACGTTCAGCAATGTAAAACTGAAATGTTAAGTATGTTCACCATTTATTCTGTATTGTTCAGAATATTACAAAATAATTTGTTACATCTTTAATCATGTAAGGGAATGTTACTCGTAAATGTAGTACCTACAATATTTGCAAGCAAAATACCTTTTAAAGTGGAATACGTTTTCATTTACAGATTTATTATTTTTCGTAGTCTTTAATGGCGTTATTTAACTAGTAATGAAATAGATAATGGAAATAGCACCCAGTCGACATACAGTTACCGGGCTCACTCACATGCGCCTAAGCCTTTGTATTCTTTGCACGAATTATCGCAGCTTTGATATCTCTTAATAACATGAATGTTTTAAAAAAAACTCGAATAATCATTTGCGAAGGCCTTTACTCCGCTTGTACCTATTGAGTATTCGCGCAAATGTAAATGAGCGGCCTAATGTAATGATTAATAATAATAATAATAAATAATTAGATATATTATGTATGTACTGACTAATTATTTACTATCAGTAAAGTCTGCCTGGTTGCTACTAGCCTCTCGAGTTAGCTGTCAAACGGCTTGAAAGTCAATTGGTACTCTCTTTCTTCTACTTCTGCCGATGTCTCTTTGCCAACAACGCATCGTTAATACCCAATAATAATAATTGTATTAGCAGGCCTTGTAATGTCTATTTGATACCGTTATTGTCGGGATTTCCATGGACGAACGTCAACATTTATCGTCAGTTTACTCGTTTGTTCATTTGCCATCTATTCCTGTCGCTTAGAATATGGAATATCCACTCCCCGCTAAAAAAATATTTATTAACTGTCCTTATAGTTCAATTTAGCTAGTAAGCAAAATTTACATTCGGCATTTTACATTTTCGCCATCAACCAGAAATGTACCTTAATTCCATATTGACACAGTATGTTTTTTTTATTGCTTGAAGGGCAGACGTAAAAGCAGACGAACCACCTGATGGTAAGTGGTCATCGTCGCCTATCGACACGAGCAACACCAGGGGAATCACCAGTGCAACGCCAGCCCTGAAGGAGAACTCTTTTTACACCTTTCTTATATAAGAAACCTAAAGATTTCTAGTGCTAACCTTAAATAGGCTAAGCAATGTTATAAATATTTACCATAATATGAAACACATCATAAAATAGCCATTTATGTCTATTCACTGCTCACTGAATGCGCTCATAATTTTACGATATAGGTACTTGTAGACATATCAAATTACAATTTACGATAGTACAGGAACCCTCATAAACGTCAAGGTACGCTGGACGTGGGTCTGCGTTGGGTTTCATACGTCACTCCTCATTCAACCTGAAGATCAAACTACGGCTTTACGCGCTTTATTCCGTGATTTTTTCGAGAATACAGCCTTAAATTATTAGATGCTACAAAATTGTTGGTTAATCCTTGACACGAATGGAAAATACCTCTAATAAGTAATCACATTTTATTATTGTTTAGACGTGACTTAATATAAAGGCTCTGAAATAAGGTCAAAGTTGAAGAAAAATTAAATCTTTTACATAAATGTTGGCCCCAGCCAGCGTAGAATAGGAACCCAGACATTCATAGTCTAGTCTTCCTTATTCAGGTTATATTATACTGGTTGTAAATATCTACCGTCGCGGCCTCAACCGAGCGAAGTACATAATGTAAATTGTAGGTTCTACCACCTTTTAAATACTTTTCCAAGAAACTATTAGTAACTACTTCTATTGATCTGAAAAGACAATAGAATTAAAATAGCTTTACGCTATAGTTTAGTAGGTATGTTATCAATATTATGTACTTGTGTTTGTACTTAATCTCAAATCTTATTGTATGTCATTTTATTGTATTTCATTTTATTTCACAACCGCAAACAGTGCTGTGGTTCTTTTTAAAATTGATTACGGAAATCGATGAATTATAGTGGCCACTTCAGACCAGATGGAGTGCAAAAAATCTTGCATACTGAATAAAATTTCAGAGCTGTAGCTGAAAATAGGTCACAGTTGTTAATTTTTTATAGAGCAACATTTTTATCCTCGTTTTCGAGCTTTTCCGTTATACAATGATATAAAATATTTTAAATGGTTTTAATGTACAGCTTTCGTTGAATACGTAGGTATATGAAATGGAACGTTATTTTCTAAATTTAAATAGTGAAACGGAATGTAATGTTGAATAGAATGTATGAAAAAAAAGGTACCTAATTGGTCAGGATCCGGATACATTCATTTAAGAATCTGATTCGAAATAAAAATTTACTTGGTACATAAATCTTTTTTCCGGGACTAAGCTGATTAAGGCACAAAGTATTTAGGTACCTACTGAGTTATATGACCGTGCAGAAAAATTTACGTGTACTTATAAGTGTATAAATGATGCCTACATAAATAAAAGATTGAATTTCAAAACAGTGAGAAGATATTTTGAAGACAGCCTTAGCTTAGTTCAATTTTTGTCTGTTCTCAAAACAAATCTACAGTAGGTTCACACCAAGAAACATGATATTGGAACCATCCCCATAGGAATAAGGAGGTATCTCTCCTGTCTCTGTTTTACTGTGAGTTGTAACTTTTCCATATTCGAGCAAATTGTAGATAAACATTTAAAACTTCATGATTAAACCCACCTTTGATTCAGTTTCGGAAACCTATTCGTCATGTTTACAAATATTTATTATAATTGCGCCCGTAACGATAGGTACTTATTTTAGCGCTTATTTGATTTTAAAAAATCCTGTCTAAATGGATCTCATTTGGATTTTTCTTTCTTTGGACGTGGTCTTCCATTTTCAAGTAAACCTATGTATAATACATGGGCAATTAATTAACAATGGAGTATCATGGTGGAAAACGCTGTAAGTCTATAATTATTATTATTATTAAAAAAATACGATGACACGCATGCTTATTATGCTGTAAGGCATACCGATAAATAAGTATACCTAATGCCACGTATCAAATAAATCAAATACGTACATCTCTACATTGATAAGATTTAGAGAAGACAACAAACAAAAAAATGCCATATACTCGTATATTTTCTTCAGCGTTTTTGTACCTCGCAGAACAAGTACAGCCGTCGGTCAAGGTTGTTATCGATAGCTGCCAGTATTTAAAACATATTGGAGACCTTTAGGTCTTTAGGCGCCATGAAAACATCCGGTAACTAATAAATCACGAATTCACCCACCAATCCGCACTGGAGCAGCGTGCTGGAGTTTGCTCTAGGCCGTTCAATAATGACAAGAGACCCATGCTCATATTCGTTAAAAGTAACATTTATGAAGTAGGTATTAAAGCATAATTTTTTTAAAGTATTAGGTAAAGCCATGAAATACTATAAACGAATATCGATACCATAAGGGAAAGTTAACCATCAAGAAAGTCATCTAACCAAGTTGATGGAACACAAAGTTTACTGGTAAAACAAAATATTATTACTATGTCAGCCTGTACTAGACCGTTACAGTTTTATTATGATTTGTCGTCAGCTTGTCGCTGTGATGAGGCGACTCAAGTTAAGGTTAAACGACTCGATTTAATGTGGATACGCTCTGGAGAAGAAAATATACGTTACATCACAATAAAATGTACTAAAATTGTTATTACACGCATTAAATAAAGAGTTTTCTTGGGGTGTAACGTTTGATTTCAAATCGAAAGTATTACTAAGTTGGATTTCTAAATGTTTCTAACAAAACTTTAATGCCTTAACACATCCAACTGCTTTACCGAGTGATTTAATTTTCAAGTTTTCATTGACATCCTTCTATCAGTCTTTAAAGTAAGTACCTACCTATATGGTACCTATGTATATGGTACCTATGTACCTACATATGTACCTATGGGTATTAAAATTCTGTGCCTCCTGTGACAAGTGATCTAAGTCGAATTGTACCCTTTTTGTGATTTTAACATTGAAGTTTATAGAAAAAAATTACGATTTTTGGTCTAACTCACTTTGTTCTATCTGCTATCGTTTTGGAGATAATTTTATGCAAACTCACATATCTACAGTTATATATATCTAAAGCTATAACCCCTACAAATAATTGCTCAATAGCTTGTTTTTTGTGCTTTGTGCTATAATTTCACATTTTATTTTTCAACATATTTATCGTGAATATTGATTTATTTAGAGTTATATCAGTTTGAACCTATTTGTTTCAATACTGACTAGGGTACATTCTATATGTGCCTACTGATACAAGTCTTTACTTCATGTCATATCAGTTTACACAGAGACAATTTATAGGTGCAAAATAATTTAACTCTACTTGTATCATTTATCATGTAATATTCGATCACATTTGAAATAAAAAAGGTACAACTCACATATGTATTTCTTTATAATTTCTTTAATAATATTAAAGAAATTTAAATGTTCTTTAATAATATTAAAGAAATTTATCAAAAATATTATTATTACAAAAAATTAAATGTACGGTGACATTAAATGTTTTTGTTTTAGGAACTAGGTATATTTTTTTAACTTGTTTTCGCTCTCCTGTAAAATGACTATTTTTCACTTGTATCATGTGTCACAGGAGGCACAGAAATATTAAATTGACAAATAAATAAAACATCATTGCAAGTTTGTTGGTCTGAGATTGCAACGAATTAAAATGATAATTGACCAAGTCACCTTAATTATTAAGAGTTAAAATGTAATCTAATCTAATAAAATCCTTTTCTTTTAAGATTCCGCTGCTATAACAACGCCACTGAATTTCCGATTCAACCATAAGGTGCACTTTTGTTTGAAGAGTAATCCGAACTTAACAATAAAATTGGTAAAAGGGAGCACAAGTGGATTGTGCAGTTTCCATGTGTTGTCTATTTTATTTCGTTCATTTAATCCTTTGTTTCCCACAACAATCACATTTTCGAGACAACAGTTCGCAATGCAAGTTTCAAAAATACCAAATGGTTGAATAAATCACGTTACTCCCATCTGGAGAAGTGTAAATTGCGTTTGTTATCTGAGATCGGTTCAATGCGTCCACTTGGGAAGAACGGTATTGAGCACAAGAAAATATATGGTGTAAGGTGGTGTTGAAATATTGCTTGGAAAATAGCTTTTACATAAAAGAGGTGTGTTGAAGTTGCGGTCATAGCAAACATTCTATTATGTGTGGTGATCGTGAAATTACCTTCGAATGATACCGTTTAATCTACGGCTATTTACATATTTATTTTATTCATTACAACAATTTATTTAACATGAATTCCGAATACATTAAAATAATGAACAATTTTCACCAGTCTATTTTTTCCAAGACATACTCAGATGTAGCCGTAGCTTTAGAAAATCATTGCTAATGCTTCTAAATTGTTAAATCAATCCGGTGCCACTTTTTTAATCCGTAGCTGAAAACCAAACACAAACTACAAAAACACCCTTTAATGATGCTAAAAAAGCTAAAGCTAAGCTACAACCCACTAATGGGCCCACTATTGAGCACGGGTCTCCCCTCATTACTGAGGAGGCCTAGAGCATACTCCACCACGCTGCTCCAATGAGGGTTGGTGGAGGGGTTAGTGGCCAACCCAGTGTCGAAAGTTTTCAAGCCGCCCAAAGGCCTCCGACATGGCTTAACGACTGCTATCAATCGATAACAACCGGGACCGACGGCTTTACGTGCCCTCCGAAGCACGGAAGCGCTCAAGAAATTTTTGCCACTACCACTAGCGGTCACCCATCCGACTACCGACCGCGCCCGCTGTTGCTTAACTTTGTCGATCGCTTAGGATCGACGCAAGCCGCCGGGCTATGAGCGCTTCTAATGATGCTAAGTGAATTATAACTACAAAGCGAAACTGGATTCAGTGCTGTTATAGCTATGACCGTTGAGGTGTTCCTATAACTGAAGCCAATCCTGAATCTCTCTAGTGTTATGTCATGTCTCTGTAGTAGCTTGTCATAAAGTTGCATTGTCCTAGGTACAATGTTTAAATATTTCTGGTTTGATTGATAGGTAATAATATGGTTGTACCGTACCGTAAGAGTAGGGGATCAGATCTAATTTCAATGGAATGGCCACAATAGATCAGAAATGGTCGCAGTGGCCTCACGGGGATACTTGTTCCCCGTGCCCTATATACCAAATAATAATAATAACATAATTGACGGTAATATTACGCAAACAAATTTTAATGTAGATTTTGTAGAAGAACCGTTAGCTAGTTGATACTGTTGCTTTAAAGATTGGCAAGATTAAAATAACGCGTAGTTAGTCATAAGTCATAACAATCGAATAATACTTCGTGGCGTCAATATTACTCTGATCGTATCATATTAATGGGAGTGAGAAAGTAGAGTACCGACATGTGTATTGCATTATCGCTGTCCTCCCAAAATTGCATGGCGTCACGTAGCGTAAAAATAGGGAAAAATCACCAATGAAATAATAAAGGCTTTTAGGATCTTGAAGCATAATAAAACTCTTACGTCATATACAATTCAAATAATTTAATTGCTTTCGACATACTTAATTTCCGCCTGCGTGTTCTCGTAGCGTGTATGGCAAAAGTAATAAATTGAAAGCCACTTGGGTAAGACTGTATTCGAACACTAACATGTAGGTAATCAATGGAAAAGTACTAAAGTATAAAAAATATAATCGCTAACCCGACAGATGCTGTGCATTTAGGTAAAAGATTTTGCATGATAACAGGATAAACATCCAAAAAAAATTTAATATAATGTTTTTGACTCCAATTTAAAAAAAAATCTCAAATATCTCCTACGTACAGACCTAAACCATTTAAATTTTAGGTACTATCGGTAAAGTTTTGTAAATGGACCTACTATAAGCATTATTTGTCATTGCGAAGTAAATAAAAGTAGTTGCCTAAAACAAAACTTTAAACAAATTCTAATTCATATTCAGAATGCACCATCCATAAAGTAAATCTTTATTTAATGTGTATTAATTATATAGAAAGTTGGACTGTTTTCTTGCTCCGTCGACCCAGAGAAGTCGCTGTTCGCCAACGAACGCGGCAAGTGGTCGAGTAATAACCGCCGTCGCGTACACAACTACTCCGCAACAAAAACCCAAAATAACGCTAGTCTAATCGGTCTAAAGTGCCCAGTTTCGTGCAAAGTAATATTCAGTGTCCGCACCAACCAAGAAGGATTCGGGGAATTGCACCTAAGAATCTCCACTTGCCTGAAGCTTCTCCTAAAGAAAACCACCCGGGATACGGCGCCATCAGCGCTGGGCTCCAGGTCAGTAAAAAAGTACAGTCCGCTTACTATCTCCAACAAAAACAAACCGTTAAAACACCTTACAAAGGACGTCTGCTTATCATCCAAGGCTGGTAACCACCTTTGAAAGGAGGTAGTAAACTTTTCCTGAGAGATAAAGAATATTTTAAGGATACTTTAATTTATGGTGGGAAGGTTATCCGTGAAATTTATAACGTTCACGTCCTCAGGTAGCTAACGCTAACAAATTACCTTCTTAAGAATTTTTAGAATAATACGACACGATATTAAACACGTGTCGCATAGATAAAGAAAATGTCGTAACGTAATATCGCTTATTTATATAAACCTGTTATTTTGTCTGTTATATATGACTTCTATTATCTGTGATATATATTTTTTGCTTTTAATTTTTTCTATCAATAACTAAAATTACACCTCATAAATACTAAATGAGAAACATTATTTTCGTACAGTTACATTGACTATAAATTAATAATTATCTTGGCTGGGACACGTTCTTAAAATAAGCTATGGCAGGTTTATTTTATTACTTCATTTAATTCAGGTTTCCTTAGCTTAAGTACTCCAAAAACATCTGAGAATAATTTACTTCAAAAGCAAGCAATCCTAATTTACTATCGCCCACTTGTTTATCCACTTGTCTGTCTGGACCTATTTGTTGATACCTACAATATAAAAAATCAAATAGGTAATTTTAATTATTATAAAAATCTTCTGCATAATATATGATACCACAAATAAATTTTCATCCAGGTCAATAGAGGCAGCCATCAGAATGCGACCTCTATCTTTCACGATGGCACTTATCGGCAGTAATACGACTTGTGGAACTATATTAATTGCCAAGAGGTTCGTACCAAGATAAGAACGTATAAAGTGGGATAAATAAAGAGGAGAACGAATAGGGAAGTTGATTTTCATAGGAGATTGCGTATTTATTAACGACATACTGTTATGATAACTTTGATGCGTCGATAGGTAGTAGATAATTATATAATCGAACGAAACTATACTAGCCAAGGTCGGTAGTTGAATGGGTGACAGCTAATGGTAAAATAACTTTTTACAAAATAACTAAATGTTCGTGAATCATTTTTGCCAGCTCACGAACTTTAACGGAAACAAGTCAAGAATAATTTCTCAAGTTCTCAAGTTCTGTTATTTTCAAAGGTGTGTGGAGTCTGCCAACAGCCAGCCAGCGTGGTGGACTACAGTACAGTTTGTCAGAAAATACCCAGTGTCAGGAGTTTGACAGCCATCGACAGAATTACAATAGGTAATGATAGTGATTATGACGATGATGATGATGATGGTGACGATAATGATGATGAATAATGATAAATACAACCTTACACTAAGGTTTAACACCAAGCTTATCGTAACTACACGTATTTGGTAAAAGTATGTAATAAACGTAAATGGTAAAAGTTTCTGTAATTGCTAAACAAATACATAAACTCAACCCCAAAAACAGAACACGCCTTATTATTTCGAAGTTAACCAAAAACGCAAGAACAATTTTTATTCATAACTGATTTGAATAAATAAATTATAATGACGTTTTCGTTCCACATCCAATTTAGTTTAAAAAATACTGAGTCAGGCATACTGTTTCGTACATTCGCAAATGAAATGTAAATAAGTATGTAGGACGCCATTCTCAGGCAGAATGAGCACGACATCTCGGTATTTGTATTGAGACTGGAATAGGCCCGAGGGTTGCCTTAATTACCGAAAGTTTTCATATCATTTACATTACTCGCAGTCAAACGTTGAATTCCTTTACGTTTGTGATTATAATATATTGCTACGGTTATTTATGTATATGTCCTTTTATTATTTTCTTTTGCATAGATTAAGAGTGATACAGGTCATACAGGGTATAAATTGGTATCGACGGATAAAATTAGGTATATGAGTATGATTCGCGGATGACAGTAGAGGGTTAATATGACTATTTTATTTGCAGACAGCAAGTTGAAATAATGATATTGATGCGATGAAAGCACAGATTATCCCTTAAATATTAAGATTAAGTTTAAACATTAGTGATAAAAATCTAACTTTTGTACATTTTCAAATTTATTATTGTAGAGGCCACTGTAACTCCCACTACCACTTCAGCTTAAGCAAAGCTTTCGCAGAAGGCGTGTTCTGCGAAAACTTTATGTACCTATTTACTCATTCTCGTAGAGGTATACAAACTATAGACAAACAAACGGACAGACATCAGACATATTAATAGAGTTCCGCTTTACGTTTCACCCTTTAGGTACAGAACCCCAAAAACTGTAACAAAACGACGAAAAAATATTCAATTCAATGTTATGGCTGGCATATCAATATTTTTTTTTATTTTAACTGCACGTGAATAAAGTTTAATTTTGAACAATAATAAATTTAAGTTTCACGACCGTGATAGTTATAATCTGTTAGCCTCAGTCTCACGAGTCATATTCACTGGGAATTAATAATTCCAGACCAGTGTGAGTTCTCGGCGCCAGTGACCGAGTTGGCACGCGCGAGGAGAATAGAATCAGAACTTTAACTACTTACATTTATCTTTCAGTTTTATTGAACATCCTCATTTATATCACGGAAAGTCTGTAGTCAATACCTAGTCGAAGTTTTTCCTGCGCCTTTTGGAGCGATCTACATTTTTTTTTAATCTATCTGTGCTGCCGACATTATGCAATGTACTATATTGTATAATAGATTTTAATACGTAGGTATATTTATTGTGTTCTTATCAAACTACAACATGCGCCTACAGCAGTTGCAATAATTAAGAAACGAAAAAAAGCTTATTTAACTAGTAATCATCTCAAACGATAGTATACCGTAACCTCTTAAACCTTAGAAACAAAACATGAAATTAAACGCCGGGGCGCTTCAAGTACATAAAATAGAAATTCCGCTGTTAGCTGTAAAGTGAGGAAACAGAAAGGGCTTCACTAATGAGATAATAACATTTCCCGCACAGGTGGTTCGCTTGTACCAATATTCCAGTTTACCTCACTCAACTTTATTACTTACGGTTATAAAACTTCAGGGTTTATAGTAAGGTTTGACTATTTACAGTCGTATATTTTAAAGAATACCAGGTCCCATGCAACGTAGGGTACGTCTGACTACGACCCATCTCATCTAGAGTACTGACAGTGATACAGGTTTGCTAAACGGATAGGTTAGGACTCGAGGAAAATTTTATTTTGCCTAGTTCTTGCCTGAGTAATGAGGTGAAATTCATTCCAATATTTCCTTGTAAAATCCCGTAAAAAGTCAAGAGGTGAAAGGAAGACCCCATTGTTGGATTGGCAGACTTTTTAAAATAAAACATGACAATTTATGTTGTGATGATGTATCTATGTGTTTAATAACCGACATACTACTCGCAATACATGTAGCATTGTAACTCATAAACTAGATCTTCATTGTAGTACACAGTACACTCCACTTAGCATTTTATCCATTAACACATGCACCCTCGGGTAAGTTTTTACTATTGGATCCTTTCAAGTACCCATGCCTATACATTCTGGCATGGTTTCTTTTCTTTTTAAACCCGTCCACAACCATATATTCACCTTTAATTTTCCAAAAACACCCGGAACAGCGCTTTCTGTTATATTTTATTGTATGAAAAATGTTTTAAAGGAACAATGTCAAGCAAGGTACCAGCTGCTTGTTCCTAGATGCAAGGCGGTCACGTACAATGTAATGCTAGCAGAAGATAAATCGGGCGACAAATCTACACGTTGAGATTTTGCAAGCTCCCTCAGACAAAAATATTAAATTTTTCCACAAATCTTGGATACTGTTAAAATTGTTGCTTTAAAATATCTGGGAAATGTTGTATTTTCAAAGAATTTTGTGGAACTATTTGATCCAATTCGTGAATTCGGTGTTATTTTGAATTTATAAAACATTTTACATGTCACCATCTTACGTTTTGCAAAGCCTACGGATGGATGATGGGTACTACCTAACTAACATCAATAGCATAACCGATGCGTCATCGGCGAAGTAAGAGGGAACAAGAAGTGAAAATAAAGGCTCTCAAAGTCCCAGCCAAAACATGATAAATCGATTGGTAGCTGTCTCAAGAAAAAAGTCTCCTAACCAGGCAGTATACAGTCTTAATACTAATGCTAAAATACCTGTCTTAGAGATTAAATTGGAAAGTACAAAGTCCAGCGACCTCTGATAAGAAGGACCGGACGTCGTATTCTCCACTAATTTTCAGCAGGGTTTATTACGAGAAAACCAACTTAGGATGGACTCAAAAATGAATGAATCGTCACACCTCCCAAAGGTCTTCGACAAGGCTTACCGACTTACCTTACCTTACCTATCGATAACAACGGGGACTATCGATAACTCCAAAACATGGAGGCGCTCGAGATTTTTTTGCGATCAGTCATCCAACTACCGACCGCGTCCGCAGTTGCTTTACTTTTAGGATCGAAGCGAGCCACCGGGCTATGAGCTCTTACATCCCAAAAAGTAATTAAAAAACTATTTTGGTAAATAAATTATTTAAGCCAATTATTTAAGAACTAGAGACAACGAGTAAAACATTTTTTTACATTAAAAAGTATTCTATGAGTTTGTTACATTCTTAGTTGAGGAAACGGTCACGTACACAAATAATACTGACAACAAGTGGACGGTGCACCGACTTTACGAAGACAAATCTAAATCCAAGTCCAATAAACGTTTCATTTCTTACCTACCTTAAACAAATAAATTGCATTGGTTACCTATTGCTGTTAAATACTGAGCACGGATCGCCCCTCTTCATTGAGGAGGCTTAGAACATACTCCACCACCCTGCTCCAGTGCGGATTGGTGGAGAGGTCAATCACCAACCAAGAATAGGAAGTTTTATGCTACCTAAACGCCTTAAGTAAGGCTTAAGTAAGGCTTGTAGTCTATACTGCTATCTATCTACAACAATCAAGACTATCGATTACTGAAGAAAGTAAGAGCAAGGAAGAAGAAAGAAGAAGGAAACGCAAGGAAGTTCCATCCATCCAACTACAGCGCGCCCGCCGTGGGTCGACACTTACCGCGCTCACTCACATGCGCGCGAACCTTTATTCATTGCACGAATTTTACTTTTAGGCACTTCTCACACAACGCTATTTATGAGCTACGCGACTGCAACGCAACTCAAAATTCGTATGACGTATCTGACACTTTTCACTGACAGGAGACGCGTCTACGATGCGACTCCTGTCAATCAAAGGTGTCAGATACATAGAACTTTGGGATTGCATTGCAGTCGTACCTCGTAAATAGCGTTGTGTGAGAAGTGCCTTAGGTTCACGTATTCGAGCGAATGTGAGTGAGCTACCTAAAGTTGCCGCGCTATGAGCGCTGCAAAACAAATAAATTGTATTACAATATACTAAACACGAGACGTAAAATGCGTTTACAGATGTCAACTGAATCGTGATCGGGACGTGATTTTTATGACGTACCTATTCAATGAATAAATATGTCTGCTCAATAAAATAACTTGTGGCAATTTTCGTTTTCTTTCGCTCTTTTCTTTCACTTGTTTGTGTAATGCGAATCAGCAGAACTAAGAATGGAAAGGTGGTACGAGAATAATTTTGTCAACATTACCTGAAACTATACAAGCTGTAGTGAAACTTTACATTTCTCCAACACTTTGCCTTTAATACAATATGTTATACTTGGACATTATACTGTCCCACCTTTCAAACTTTCTCTGCAGTTATGTTCTCATTTGTCTTTAGAACTCCCTTCTCCATACAATCCATCAAAGCTGGTTAGTAACACTTCTCTGATATGTATAATTTAAGTTTTCATTAATAGGCCCTAACAATGTAACGGAAAATCACAAATAAAATACTTCCGGACGACTTACGAGTATATTTGGAAAATATGTTCAATGAAATTCTTCAATTGGAACTTTGAACTCTTCACTAATTACTTACACACTTACTTACTACAAATAGTATTATAATTTATTTCTTCTCCATATTTTGATTGCTCATGCTATGAACGAGATACAAAATATGGACTATGCACCATATTTTATACTTACAAACCCTTCTTTGCTTAGTATAAGTTATTGCTTAGTATACCTAAGTTATTGCTTACCAACAATCCCATGTAATGGTGGCGTATTATTATATGATCATGACAATTGGTATATACCTAACTGAAGCTGAAGCAATATTCTAGGTTAGTAAACGTGGCATGTCCTTCATAAGCCACTGACCGAATGCTTCGACTGGAGTCATGTGTTCCGTCGATTGTGTCGTCCATTGCATTTGCATCCTCTCTACGTGAAGCTCCAATAGATGGAACGTGTGCCGATTGCTCGATTTACGTGACGTGAATGCAACCTACCTTGTCAGTTAAATTTAACCATCGTTTTTAACATGTTACCAAACTTTCAAAACTTCACGTTGCTCCTATTTTATTTTTTTATTTTATTTTCTTTATTAGGCTTACCAACAGTTGTTACATCCAGACTTACATAATTTAATACTAAATACCTACTGTAATTATTAGCTAAATGTACAACCTGTTATAGGTAAACACTGCATGCTCTATGGAAGGCTAGTCTATAAATAAGTATAATGGTGCTTAAGTTTCATAAGATGCAAAAACAATGAATAAAAAAAATTAAAACAAGGATTAAGTAATTCAGTTAATCTGGTATTTTGTTCATTAAAAGATGGCGAAACTGGTGAATTTTTCCTGAAAACAAGTCTATTTGTCCGTCTGTGACCCAATCATTGAATATTTTACATAACCGAGGGATAGCGGATTTGCTACCCAATACTGTAGATCTTAGGGGTGGAACAAAGAGTGGAACAGGTTGACGTGGAGCGGTTCGGGGAATCCTAAAGTTAAAACTGCTAAGTATCTGTGGACAATCGATGTGGTTGTTGTGAATTTTGTAAAGAAATAACAAGTCTAGTAGTGTCCTGCGTTTACTTAAAGACGACATTTTAAAATATTTTAGTTTATCTAAGTACGACATTTTTTCCTCGAGATTTTAGCTGAGTATGATAAGTGCCACAGAAACTTTTTTTGTACACGCTCTATTCTACTATTTTTACTACTATGCCTTTTACCCTAAGGAATTCAGGGAAATTTTTCTATTTTTTTAAATATGTTTATGCAGCGATATAGGACATATTATATGTCACATTGTGACGTCACCTCAATACTAAATCACACTAGCGAAGTTTTCTAGACCACTCGCATATTTATAAGATCAGTCGAAGCTCAGCCGCTATCCCGGCATGACGGCTTGCCTATGGGGAGGTCCAAATAACATAAAGAGCTGATGAAAAATCAACCAAGCGTGATAGTAAATAGTCATCCATGGGACACGACCAACACCAGGAGTTTCAACGCCAGCCCTTAGGAGAGATCTTTTTCTTTCGTGTTTATTGAAGGACCCGATGCCAATGCGCTTCGGGAATACAACAGAATCACATTTCACAATTTGCACAATTTGCGTGGCAAAAAAAGTCATAAGAGTCGAAGAGGTTCTCCATGAGTCGCATTGATATGAATGATACTTCAGTCTACAACAGCGATATATGATCATATTTTACGTTCGTAAACATTTCCACTGTTCTGTATTTTTCTAGAACGTCTAGTGGGATTTTGCAGATATAACCAATAAAGAAAATCAAATTGTCTTGATGATGTTACAAAACCAAAAGAAATATACATACAGATACTGATATACAATCTATGTTACTAAATACATTTGCCTACTTATGAAACCTTCAAATAAATATAAGGCACATATTGCTAGAAATCAAACCTTCAAATATCGCTGTTCCGGCAGAGTCCCAAGTACGCTATGAAGTCGTCTAATACATGTACATATACCGTGTTATATAACACGGTACAACCAGCTCTAAAATATGCGTTCCATTCATAAAAAGAAATGCTTGAATCTACGAGTATTTAACGACAAGACAATATCTCAAATACCTCATATAAAAATATATCTACGTATGCATCCCAAAATACGTTTTCGATAGGTATCATTAGATAAATATTACTCGTTTTCCACAATACCGTACTGAAACGAAATCGAAACCCGGAATCCATTACGCACTACACGGTGGCGTGTACAATTTCTTTTTTGTATGAAAACCTTCCCAGGGGCCGGTAATGGAGAAAGTTTTTCCTTCTCCAGTAATTGTTAGGGCCGATGTAAGGTAATAAATAACCACAGGCTGGCCCTCTGATTGAACTTGCTAATAAATGAAGGATAAGGAATTCGGAAATCGAAACGTAAATTCATCAGAATGCGGCACTTTTGTGACTCGTTTGAAAAATTGGCCAAGTTTTATTGGCATTTCTTGGTTTTGGTGGATGCGGGAGACTTTATTAGGGGTAGGTATAACTCGTCAGTGGCTGCAAAAGTTACGTCAAAGTTTGATGCTAAGAAGGCGAGGTGATTTTTCCTGTTATCTTCGATTACTCCGACAATTTCTTTTAATATTTCCAGTAAGTAATGAAAACGAAGAAATCGCTATCTTTTAAGACCGGCTTTTGTAATGAGCCCAATGGAAGTTGATGTACTCATGTACCTCAAAGTTTTGTAGTGTGTACAAAATAGAGCATGTTATCTATTTACTTATGTTATCGTTACAAACTGAGACGCCCAAGCATGAAAAAACTTTAAAAACCAATACCTTAAACTCTTCTGTTAGTGAGTGACTGACGCACATGTTCCTCGCGGAGTATAGGGTAGCACTAATAGGGGATTTTTGAAAACTTCCCCCTAAAAGGATAAAAAAGATGATAAACTGAAATTAAACGGGGGTGAGACCGCGAGGGGTAGCAAAAAATAAAGTAAAAAAACAGCATTCGGTAGCACAGCCTTGCCTTGTACATAGCATAAATGTAGTTATAAAATTGAAAAGGCCAAATCCGAGCCGATCTGGCTAACCCATCAATAATTCCCTTCAATGTATGCATTAAAAATCGTCTTTTCCCATATCAAAGGCAGTGATGTTTTCTTAACAAAGTGAGAGCGTGATCGGGGTGCCAATGAGATGAACGCGGACCCCTGTTTTGCTTGCCAACGACTCACTTTAAGCCTGACCAGAAGACTTCAGGGAATTCTAACCCGTTTTTGTTCTGACGGCTCGGTACAATACATTTTGTTAGATCCCTTTTTGAGTGGAAATAGATTTTAGTTTCAGTGGTATTTTTAACCGACTTCAAAAAAGAAGGAGGTTCTCAATTCGACCGTATATATGCTTTTTTTTTTATGTACGTTCAGCGATTATTTCGTCGTTTATGGGCCGATTTTGATAATTCTTTTTTTGTTGTAAAGTAGATATGCGCAGTGGGGTCCCCTGAAAAGGAAACCAGGATCTGATGATGGCATCTCAGAGAAATCGAGGGGAACTTTCGAAAATTGTATGGACAACTAGTGTGTTTGTTCATGTTATCATAAGTACATTAAAGCGCTACCATTTCATGAAGATCTGGAGTCGATCTGATGAAGCCGAAAGACAGTCGAGGGAACTCCTCAACGATTTACTGCAGTTATCTAGTGTTTGGGCTTCATTAATTTGTAGTGACGAGAACTTTACACTTACATGTTGAATTGAGCGCCATCTGGCGAGTAGTTTTTGAGTTATCTCTACTTATCAAGATTGAAGTCGGTTATTT
Source organism: Hesperia comma (assembly GCA_905404135.1). Lineage (NCBI taxonomy): Eukaryota > Metazoa > Arthropoda > Insecta > Lepidoptera > Hesperiidae > Hesperia > Hesperia comma. Next base: position 6,004,262 of record FR990020.1, read on the forward strand.
TTTTTTGTAAAAAGCAATTATTTATTGTATTACATAAAAAGGTTCTACTTGTTTTGGTGCGAAAGCAATGATAGTTTAGTATTTGAAATGCTTTAGAAATTACCCTCTAACAATAGTTATCTCCAAACTGGTTTTGAGATGTGTTAAGGTCATGAATTATGGATAACCACAATTTTATCTACAAATATTTGGGGCATAATAAGCAACTGAAACTTTTATTAGAATTTTTATATGGGCGCCAAGAAACGGATATAGTTTATTATAAAAACACGTGGTACCAAAAATTTGAGTGATAAATTTTCCCAAAATTCATCTAATTAGGCAGGATGCAATATAACAATATCCACAACCCCTGCGTCCATCGCATGAAAGAGTAAATAGAGCATTAAATATTTTGAATTTCAATTAGTACGCGAGTTAACCCTTCCGGGTCACGTCATAAGTACCTATTACAAAAGGACAGCGACGGTGGGTACCGCGTGCCCACCAATTAAATAACCGTCCGTCGGCTCGTCCATAATGGTCACATTGTATATGGATACGAGCGAGGTTTAACGTGGACCTAACAGCAGGGTACAATCAAATTTTGAATGGGCTAGTTTTGTTATAGAAAGAAAATTATGGTAATTATACACATCGGTATTAGTGAAAAGTTTCATGGTGGCTGCAGCAATGGTAAAACTTTTTTCTATTAATAGATAATTCGTTTCACAAGTAAGAACTTGGCCAGAACATCCTCATACAACTGCTACCATAAAAATGTGTCCCCTTATCATCGCCGGATATACATATTTATACGTTTAACTTCAACTCCACTTACAATGTTTGGAACTGGGGTAAACTTAAATAATCTCAACAAATCTACTTATTGATATTAATTCGTATCTTCCAATTTTCTATATGATTTTTGTTATTTATCATCATTAGGTAGGTACACAAGGATTTTTGAATAAGTATATCGAGGCGCCGCAAGTGACAATAATAACAAATTCGATTGTTTCTGGAATACCGTGAAGCGAAATAAATATTATCCCGAAAATTGTTTTAGAATCACTTTTGGCTGTATTTTCAGAAAACTTTACCTAATTCCAAATTGACAACATGATGCTGCTCAGGTAGGGCTTTTCGGATACAGAGTCCATCAACATTGAACGAGAGCGATATGGCGCTATTTCTAATCCCCTGTTTCACAAAACTCAACCAAAGTGGTTTAGATACTAAAATACATGGAGCTCTTTATTTTCCCTGCACCATTTTGTTAGCTCATATAATACATGGTGAAAATATATAGGTACACTACTACACCGCCTTTCAACGTTCTCGTAATAAGCTAACTGTATTGTCCTTATCTTGTAAAAACATTATTCCTCATCTCTCTTGCTTTATTAGCGATCCAGTGATGAGATAATTATTTTACTGATGCTGTTATTCGTTCTGTTAGAAACTTTTACGCATAAGTGACCATCGTCATATCACTTTGAAATTACAGAGACTACATTGACATGCCTTCTGAAGTATCGATCGTGATCGAAATTGCTGTCAAAACGGCATGCTTGTAAAATCACGTTCTCTGCTTTTTTTCTTGAACAGCAAATTACTTAAGATCTACTAAATCAAAAATCGAACGAATCCATGAACCATAAAAATAACAAGTGGTCATTATCAAAAATTACACAAAACAATAATGAGCATCATTTTTAAATAATTATTGAGTATTTCACCAATTAAAACCATAATGCATCATAAATTGATATAGCGTGCAAATTGGCCCGATTTGTATTTAACCCGTTCGCCAATGGAAATTACTTTGTCATTAATCGGACGCAATAAGCATAATAAGTGTTTGTGATCGTTCCCTACAAATGGAATTACTGAAGGCTTTATGACAATCAATAAAATGTGATCATTGGTTTGTACAACTCTTAAATGTATCTATAGCTATACACTTTATTTAATTTTGAAGTAGTTTCAATCAGTACCTATGGCATGGTTGTGCAACAAAATACGTAACAAAAAGATACCTAATTTTTCTGTTTTGTGTGCACAACTATTGAAATACTGAAAAGACACATCGACACACTCACCCACAATACTTATAAAATATCCATATCACCACTTACAATTAATTAGGATTGTAGTCCAACATAATTACGTACCTACGTGTATCGTTATAGACTACAGGCCCATATCAAATGGATGGGTCATATGAACCACCAGGTGATGTACATATATAGGACGATATAAGAACACAAAATAATAAGATTCAGCACTATGACGTCACTTGTAAGGTTCTTTTAAATATCAATGAGCAAATAGCTGTTATTCAAATGATGTTGATAAATTTACTTCAGAATGTAGGTACCAACTATAACTCAGACGAAACAAATGGCCTGAAACTAAGCTCGCAACTAAATTGGTAGATAAATTGGGCTCTCTCTGGGCAAGCAGGCTCATAGATAAAATTGCATCAAATTAATTCACTTGTTTGTTAGGTCCCGTCTGCTTTTACCTAGATATTTTACAAGCTATTAAAATGTTTATTTTCTCGGGGTTCCGAGAAGTATACCGCTTCACAACAGAGCTAAATCAATGATTTGAAAATACTTAGTTCCTTATAAATATAAACTTTGTGTTAAAGTTCATAAAAGCATTATTAATTTGTAATATCATATGAAGCACCACCCTTCGACTGCCGCCCATCACTACTGTGACTGACCTTTAACATGACTTAAATCGGGACTACGATGGTCAGTCCACATAGCAGACAATGTTAGAACATTACGTGATTAGATTGTTAGTAGGTTTGAGGACCAGGGCAAGAACCGTTAATGATAGTTAATCTTGTTAATTGTTATAAGTAAAAGACCAGGGCCCCAATTCTGCCAATTTATTACGCTTCAAAAAAGTGACAAATTTTGTATACGGATTGTGCCAAAAATGTGTCAAACTATTTAATTTTGTATACGTAATGTATCAAACTATTCAATCGAGAGACCATTGAGGCATTTATACATAAATATATTGGCAGAATCATTGCCCAGTTATAATTATCATTATAATTGTTACTAATTTATTCACATATTGCTACCTTTGAGGGCTAAGATAGTTGTCGCTAAAAAGATTACCGGTATAAACACCTTTCTAAGCGAAACTTACCTACTTTATGCTAAAACTGCACTTTACAATTATTATTATTACTTACAAACACACGATACATATTATGATAACAGTTATGTGCCATGCCGCATGCCGGTCCATGATACTATCTCAACAAAACAAGTCTTAGTTCTTCTTTATAGTAAATAAAATAATCGCTAACATCAACAATAAATTTTAATGAAGCATGTACTTATTCTTGCTATAATTTGGTACAATGTTACTGCCAGCACGGCGGTAAAAATACAAAATCAGTACACATTCGATCAATTCGTCTGCTCTTGACAGCCTTTGTGCATGCCAATTCATTACTTAACATGATTGGTTCACTGTACCTACATTGAACTATATCTAATCTAGATAATCCCTATGGCTATCCATTGGTTAGGGGTATATTTAATACGATATCCAGTTTGGCATTCTTTAACCTTTAAGGTCATTAACTTGTTGATATTATTGTATAGGTATTAGGTTTGTAACTTTAATGAGTTCATAGAAATTTAGATTTAAATTTAATAAATGTACCTAAACTTATGTTTTAAATTATGAGAGTGGAAAATTAAAAATTCTACCTTTGTCATTATTATACTCATCTGTCTATTCTCAGATAACCTTCTCGCTGGCAAGTAACATTTTGATAGAATATATGACACCTAAAACCCGCCTCCTCATCACATCTCTCCTGTCCTTTCCTCTAAAGCACCTCTCCATAAATCATTTTCCCTCACCAACACGCCAAATCTCACCTCGCCTCACCACGTGTTATCTTAACTGAAAACTGCGCTTTAAAAGATTTCTCAAAACAAACAGCAGTAACCATAAATCATACCAACATTCCCACAAAAAAGCCACAATCAACGTCCCCATAATAACAGCGCTAATTCGTCGCCCGTACAATAGTTTGTTATTACAAGATACTGCGTGTCTGGTCGCAGTGAAAATATTGCCCAACTACGGCAATAACGAGGACCGTTAGTTCCCAACTTGGCGAACTTTGTCCAACAATTTTTGTCCGTCATAATAGCCTAAGTTTGTGGCGGGACAATCTGCCATTTCACTGAGACAGTCTTTATTCCCAAGTAGCTTTAACGCGGGGAATGAAAAGACATTTGGTTTTTGTGATCACACTTCTGTAACAATATTGTTACATTTATCATAAGTAATTGTAATCGTTACTGTATAAGTATAGTCTAAGATCCGAATCTAAGTCGACATTCACCGGGTTGATAATAGAATCAAACTTATTTTATAATAAATTTCGTATCTTAGAAAATATATTAAAAATGGGTTGACAACAAAAATCCTGGACAGAATATTTTTTATTATTTTTTTTAAATAATTTTTCAAAAAGATTGCATGATGAAGATAATAATAAAATTTTATACTGGACTTAAAGTATAGAACATATAGAATGTGCAGATTATTATCAAATCGAGTGAAAAGTAACTAGTATTGACATACCTGTTTATACCTGTCTACCCAGTAGTTCGTCCAGGTAAATAATAGTCTACCCTACGTCTGCACATTCTATATGTTCTATACTTTAAGTCCAGTATAAAATTTTATTATTATCTTCATCATAAGTACAACATTTTATGAAAATCATTTTTTAAAAAATAATTAAAAATATTCTGTCCAGGATTTTTGTTGTCAACCCATTTTTAATATATTTTCTAATATACGAAATTTATTATAAAATAAGTTTGATTCTATTATCAACCCGGTGAATGTCGATATAGATTCGGATCTTCTTTCTTATTCTGATTGAAATTTCTGATTCCTTTTCTTAACGTAACGTAACTTACATATATCAGTGTCACCCAAGAACACTGGGGATACCAAGAGCACAATATCAATAATTGCCGGCCAGAAAGAAAGAAGAACAAACAAATAAAATACCTACTCAATGACAAGCTCCAAGCCGGAATACGATAGATCGTTTGGCGGCCGCTTCAAGCAAAGGATGGTAGCTAGCCATGTAGATATCAGCCATCAGATTAAGTTACCCCAATACGGCCAGTTACAATTAAAAAATGTGCAAAACATGCACAAGTGAATGTCGATAAGAATAAGGGATGAATTTAAAATTTTATATTAAATGATAAGTCCTTAGCAAATGTTTCACTTTACTGCAAGAAAAATGCAATTTTAAAGCAGAAATGAAATAGGAACTTCATGGAAAGTCTTGTCTTCCGCGTGTTCTAATAATATAATATTCTTAGTTCATAGGAAACAGCACCCATCTACCATATTAGCACTAACAACGTAGAATAATGGCTTTTGTAATCTGACAATGGCTAATGCACGTCTTTTAAGGTGTAGAATTTCATGTCGATGACTACACTACATAATATAAAACATTACGAACATAATAAAATTATCTATTCTATCTACCCACTAGAAGGATATAAGTTTTAAACATTAAGTCAATCACGCCTTTGTGGACTCTTGATTGGATTTAATCATTGCAGTCAAAATTGTTTTGTTCATAACATATTCAGGATGTACATGGAATAATTATACACGTATTGTATTAAAATATGTAGTTATATTGATGACAAATTGTATGTTGTGTAAGAACTTTCAAATTTTTTTATAAAAAACTTACGGTAAGAAATTAAAGGAATGTATCAATTAACTTTTAGCCACGCCACAGACCCTAACGAATTGTATTAGACTGTAACTGTTATCTCTATTTCATTATTTCAAATACCCGGTCGCTCGGGAGATAGCTGTCCACTTACTTCCATACAATTGAACTGCTAAGTTATCGGTCTCCTGTAAAATTGGACAATGGCCGACCACCAGTCGACCGAGGAAGACCGCAATCGTCATGAATGCTTCGAAAGCTTTTATTTCCTATTAGATGAAATCCGTCGATAAAATTTTAGGGCCAATAGTATTAAAGGATCATACTGTTTTCTTATGTTATTCCAATAACATAAAATAATATCTGATGTTGTTTTGGTAATTTTATGTGGATATTATGAATGCAACGTCAACTTCTGTTTCTTGTTTTTCTTCAATTCCTCTTTTTATCTTCAAGCTAGTTTTTACTACCTATGTTTCTTTATTTATTTATTTATTTATTTAACCTTTATTGACCACTATTTACAATATAACGGTACAAAAGGCGGGCTTAATGCTAATTGCATTCTCTACCAGCCAACCTTTAGGCCAAACAGAAAAACACAGTGAGCGGTACTAGAAGAAAAGAGAAAAAAAAATTATATATATAACATGTCCACATAACATACCTAAACACATATATATACATATATAAATACATACAAATAATATATATAGGTATATAATATATATTTATACGTACATATACATATACAACTATACATATAATTATAATTATATATATATAAAGAAACACAATTATTAATATATAGATATATATATATATATAAGAGATGACGAGCTTACGACTTATGACTACCAAGATGTCAATCCATTAAGTGAGTCCGGAGTCTTCTTTTAAAAGTTACCTTACTAGCCGGTCTTCTGATATCGGCTGGGAGCGAATTCCAGAAGCGGGCGGCCTGGACAGCGAAGGAGTTGGAAAGGAAATCTGAGCGATGCAATGGAATGGAAAGGAGGTAGGATTCAACAGAGCGAAGTGGCCGATCATGCGAAGAAGAAAGGTACTGGAATTTGGATTTTAAATATTCAGGTGAGAGGGGTTCAAAAAGAACAGAAGAGAGTACACTGAGAATCCTAATTTTTTTTTTATCCTAATTTCCTAATTTAATAATCCTAATTTTCTTTATCTTTACTTAGTATCCTTCACCTAACGAAATACAATTTCAGCTACTATGTATCCCTTGCTAAAACAACCGATATGGTCCCCCTTTCTAAATAAACCGATAACGGATCTTACTGTAAAAGAAACAAGCAGTAAGGGACTTAGTTTCATCGTTTGACCGTCCAAGATAGGTTAAGGAGTCAACTGAATGACGCTGTTCCTTTTATTTTAACTAAAACTTCGTGTTACTGGGTTTAGAGTAGCTTAGGAGCACCGAAACCATAATGTAAGGCATTTTTTAGCATAAAATTAATCTACATTATAATATAATATGTTGCAGAACGACCTATATGTATTATGATGAAATCTGTTCGAGCGTTTGATGACCAGCTGATGGCCATCATACTATTTCATCACTACACATTACACGATTTTCTTAGGCGGTTTTTTTTTAAATTTACAATTATATCTCAATCGGTTCATAAATAAAAAAAGTCAGTTTGAAGAATCTCGCCTAACAATTTCCGAACTGAAGCGAGAACAGGTTTTCTAGTCAATAAAAGCCACTAAAAGTAAATGGGTTGACGTCATACAAGTAGGTACCTAATACGGAAAACTTCAATATCATAATAAAGAACTACCGTAGCGACATCTCTTATCGTACAGATGAAATTCAGAGTTTCATTTACCTTTAGTAGGCTGAACAATTCTGTGAGCTAAACGTCTGATTTATTAAGCTGGATCCTTTACGGTCCCACGTCACTCAATTTGTACTATAAATAATCGTCTGTCCCGCGACAACCTGCACGGAGCACGGATATTTGTTTGCGTCCTGAATACAAGAGTGAGCTTCTTGTATTAAACTCGGCCCAGATGTTAGAAAGGCTTCCTACTGTGTGACCGTCACGTCACGTTTACATTAATTCTTTCTTGCTCATTTCATGTTTGCGTTACCTACATTTGACTACATTAGCAAATTGTGGAATTGCAGCTCTAGATTGATACGTTAGCTGCCAGGGTTGTTACATTTAACCGACGTAACAGTTAACAATTAAGTTCAGATTTTCATTAACATTTAAATCAAATTTTGCCCATCTCTGGGGTATTATGGGGCCACCATAATGCCCTGCCTAGAACGCTGTAACAACTTTTTCTCGAAACTTGGTAGGTAATGTTAACGTAGTAGGCCTAAACCCAATCCATACTTAGTAATATTTGTTTTGCCAAGACTTTTTGCTAGTTAGCTGTCATTGTTGGTAATTTTGTTTTGGAACTCAAATTCTGCATACGAAGCTGCGGGTAAAAGCTATACTTACAGGAAAACAGGCATATGGTCCCACGTGGCGAGTGGTCACCGGCGCAAAAAGTATTTATTTTCTTCTATTTGAGATCGTTCACAAAAGGTCATGAAATCCCTTGAGCCCTACATAGTAGATAGGCCATTTTCACAAGCGCACCTCAGTTAAATAGCTTTCTTACTACCTTCAAGTTTGATTTAAGTAACTCGATACACTATATCGGTTAATTTAAAGCCATAATATGCATACTAAATTGTTCGATGCCTGAAGAGTACTAGTATTAGCTTACTGAGGACCAGTTGCAACATTGTTTAACTTGTAAAACATATTTCTACTTTGGCGACAGATTATTAGTTTGGCGCTTATTCCTACTTCATTAGGTGGGTACCTACCTACTTATTTATTTCTGCTTATTCTAACCGCCCTCAGTCATACATGCGAACTTTTGCATATTGTACGAATTTAAACAACTTTGATAGCTGTAAATACGAGGAATTCGTCAAAAACTTCTCACATTCATTTGCGAATGTCCATCCTACACTTGTGGGTTTGCGTATTCGCGCGAATGTGAGTGAGCGACCTTATTCGTATTCATGATCATGAATAGTTAAATCAAATTGAAAATGACACATTTTGACCATATAAAATAGTGAAATTCCCCATTTCCTATTTATTCTGGAACATTACAACAAAGATCAAATTAAATATTAACTTCATTGTCAAACGGAAAATTGGTCTGTTCCATGAATGACCACACCACGCAATGTATGAGTGAATGAACGAGATAAACGAGATGAAAATAATGTAGAATTTTCTTCAACAACAAAATGTTGTATTTTATGAATACTTACTTTTATTCCGCTCCTCTTTATACTGAAAATAATAGTAACTATAAAAACGGCACAAAATATATAAGAACAAAGAAAGTACCTATATTGTTGTCTTTAGAACAGAATGGTCCCTGAATAAAGGAAAATATTTCTTTCTACTCACACAGTTCGCCATCGGCAGCTGTTTCGGTAATTATTTCTCCATTACCGAGCTAATAGATTCCGAGATTACAAATACATAAGAAACGGAGAACCTATCATATTGCGATTAAGCGAAACGTATAAGTATATAAAGAGATAGGATTAATGCCGCGTTACATTTCATGACAAGGATATCCGTCCTTACTTTGCTTCGGAAAATCCCAATGCCTTAGTGTTTGAGATGAAATTATTTTTAATGGCAAACGGCACAAATGCTAGCTTTCCATTCCTGTTATTAAGGTTTAGGTATTACAGTTTGATGACAAGTGTTTAAAATGCCTTAAGTAAATTTTGCTTACAACCTAGTTTAACTTTGTGCACAGTTAATAAAGTTGTCTTTAGCGGGGAGTAGCAATAAATTATTCTCGGTGACTCAAGTATACATGCCCAATAAAGAGTTTATAACCAAGCTGGTACTGATCAAGTTCGATCCCTGACGTAGCAGACATAATAATTGAGACATAAGTACCATAACATTTGAAAGCGTTTTCGTGACGTCACTGGATGTTCACCGATATCGGCCGAACCGAACGTAATTTCGATTCTCGATTTATATATTTAGTACCTACTAACTTATAACTTACTAACAAAATTACGCGTTAATAAGTATGCCGAAGTCGCAGGCACGACTGTCAAAATAATAAACCAGACAACGGTCAATTTACCTTCAAATGGACGTGCGTCTGGACGAATTATGTAGGTGCGTAGCGAGCAACGGTACACGCACTTAAATCCTCGTCCGTATTCAGGATTAATGGGGAACGTAAGGGGTTTAAGAGGCCGACAAAATGGAAAAGTTAATTTTAATGCACAGCTCACGGCCACTATCTCGTTACAGCCCTAGCCTTAGCTTCTAAAGGGATTGGTACTCGAGTTGGCTCGAGAGTGTGGAAAGAACGCCTTTGGAATGAACCACTTTTAAGTGTTAAGACGTTAACATAAAATTAATGCTTATTACTTTAGTGAAGTGACTTCTAGAACTTGACATGGGTGTATAAATTCATTTTCTGCGAGATGTTATTAGAGGCTCTACATTTAGTCTCTTTTTATATTTTTCACTACGTCTAATGTATTGCCTATTATGCATCAATCATTATGACAAATATGGTCCGTTGTAATGATAAGTACTATATACAAAAAATGGTTTAAAATGATTTAACACAACTGAGATTCACCGTATTCTACTATTACGAGTATACGCATACGCAGGACTTTTAATTATAATAATGGGTAAGCAGTGTTGTAAGACCAACCTATCTAGCATTTAAATTACATGAATACATCGGATAATTGATGATTAAACGAACTTACCTAAGTGAAGTTCTATCATAATTATACGAATCCTCCGTCTGAAGAGATAAGATTACTTGTAGTAGGCATCCGCGCACCAGGAGGTCTGACACGATAGTTAAGAGAAACTAAAAACATAAGCAGAAACATAATAATTTGTAGCTATGGTAACCCTGGATTTGACATATTCATTTAGTTCAGAGTTGCTTGTTTTGTACACTTTTTATTTTATTTTATTTACAAATTCACCAGTGGGTAACTTGAAAGGGAGGGAGGGAGCTTATCTCTTCAGACGGAGGATTCGTATAATTATGATAGAACTTCACTTAGGTAAGTTCGTTTAATCATCAATTATACTTACCTCCGTCTTCGAGATAAGATTACTTGTAGATCTTTAGAGATGTGATATTTGTAAATAAAAATAACCAAGATTATGTTTATAAAATTGGTTATATTAATGTGATCAGCAACCTTAAACAGTTTAGCAGTACATAAAAAAAAACAACAGATTCTAATCCTCGCTCTTGAAAATAAAATAGTGTATTCATTACACATGCAAACAAAAAATAGAATAATGATATTAATATTTAGCAACTTAATATGGTCATAGAAAAATCATTGTTATTGTCCTCAATCCTCAATTTATTTTGTAAGAGCGAGCAAATGCAGAGGATGAATGCGACCAACCAGCATTCAGGCGTATAATATCGATATTAACAATATTTTTATTTGCTGTACAAGAAGATGCATGCACAGTTGAGTGAGCGGTAAATATATTTGTATTTACGCCACCTTTATTCAAAATTTCCTATATCCATCGACTAATTGATTGGGAATACATTAGTTTAAAAGGAATTATATAAGTAATAAACAATTCACAATGCTTCGTATAGCTTTTGTTTCATTTAAATAGACAACTGACTTGTTGACTTTTCTTCAACTTTTTTTTTTTTAATTCTGACTTTCCTTTAAAGAAAGGCAATATTAAGTTATGTTGCATTGATCCAATTCGTGATGTTTTGATAAGATCTGGTATATTAATCGTTATTCTATTATTATCAAATATCTCAATATCTTTTACCTTAATTTAACTTAACGTATGTACTCTGTGTGCCTTTACCAGTGATAATAATATTACATTGTTTTTCTTGATAAATTTCTTAAATAAAATTAAAATAGGTAATTTTATAATTAGGATACCAGCTTCCTAAAAAATTTAAAACAACTGATGGGTTCCAGGTATCATTATATCATGTCAAAGATGTTCGGAGCCGGTAAAAGCCCCTCATAATTAAAGATCAAGCAGATCTTTAACTTTTCAAAATACCGTACTGACTACCGGAAGAAAATGTTTTAGTTAGAAAGGAAATTTCTTATGGAACTGAAGCCTCATAAATATTAATATTATGGTTTTTACAAAATGCAAACCATTTTTTTTAAAACAAAACCGTAATATTTAACTACTTTCCGATATAAAAGCACACATGACGTCTAACGCGTTCCGAGGGATTCCTCTTAGAATTAGCGCCGTGCCCATAACTTAGCAGCTACTAGCACTACTTTCCTCTGCAGATGGCTGTTGGAAACAGACAATAAAAAACCTTTGTATTAGTACCAAACTACCAAGTACGATCATGTCTTGAAAGTCATTGTCATAAATTTTGAAAAATAGGAAACCATTTTTGGGTATTAGTCCATACGGAATAACAACCACGCCCTCAGCCTTATCGAGAATATTTTTCCATAAGGTCTTTGAATTGATGGAAACTGGAAAAAGAAAAGAATAAAAAATTTAATTTATCCAACTAAAAGTAAAAATAATTGATTGCCAAAGCTTCTTGGTCCCTTTGCCAAGAAATATGTATAAGTGCCACATTTTGAATGTAATCTAGTGGCGAACAAATCTATATCGGGTTTTCCATAATGTCTCATGATTCTGCTGAAAGCAATGTCAGTTAGTTCCCATTCGATATCAGGATGTGATCATCTTAATTTTGCATCTACTACGACATTATCTTGGGAGCTGATGTAAGAGGCGTATACAAAAAATATCTTCGGACCATTCCCATAGCCTTATCGTAAGATTAATGAGATGCAGAAAGCGTATACCACCCCTTTTGTTTATGTACGAAAAACCGTTACTGTCTGTGCGATGTTTAATATCTGACAGTTACTTATTGTTGTTCTTCTTCTTCTTCTTCCAAGACCACTCACCGCAGGGACTTGTTGAAGCGATGGCGTAGCTTGACGTTCGGAAAGTGCTTGCAAAAAACCACTTCGAAGAAATAAATAATTTGAATTTGAATTTGTAAAAGTTTTTTAACCAAAATATGCGGCTAATAGATCGAGATAAATTATGTGTTTCCGTTTTTCATCCTCACTCAATTTTCCAATAGCTTTGTCCTTACCACATGCCACCCCCCACTCTTTTTTGCTGTCATCAGAAAATATATTTAAACAATAAGAACCATTTCTTATTGGATTAACCGAAATACTAATGTTCCAGCCACCAACCAGTCTCTTTTTAAATATTTAGAGGTATTTTCATGTAACCATCATAATCTTCAGTTTTTGTCTTCCAGGCTAATATTTACACCGTTCAACCACATTGAGTTGCAGGGCAGGACGAGGTAAGGAGACCAGCTAATCTAGCGAATTGCCGTAATTTGCAATCTCTTAACTGCATAACATTCAATATTTCCTTGATTCCTTGTGTCAATAATGAAACCTAAATATTTACAAACTGTATTTGATATCAAAGAATTCCTTACATAATTAACTAAGAAATCCAATGATTTTAATATAACTATTGTATGAGTTACAATTTGTTGACAGCTACTCTGTCATTCAGATATGAAACATAATACTATGTATTATGTTTAATATGATATTATCATGTGAATAAATTGATGATATAATATATCCTAAAGATCTTAGTAAGGACATTATTAGTTTCATCAGCTTTGTGGAAACTAGTGGAGCTATATTAAACCCAAAGAGCAAATCATTAAACTCATATGGTTTATTAATACTTATACGTAAATCTTTATACTTCATAAATTGATCATTAAAATGTAATAAAAAATAAGCATCTTTTAAAACAATTGTACATTTAAATTAATTTTTTGAAATCAATTTTAATGTTGTCCTTTAGTCTTCCATTTTGAAATGACTAGTAGAAAAACAAATATAAGTATTCAATAATTTTTAGCACAAAACGTTTTGTACCATTTGGTTTAGGTACTAGAAATATGCTAGATATTTATTGATTATTACATGGTGTATATTCAGATATAGCACCCAAAAAGAAATCACGAATTGCAACTTGGAAATCATTAGTTTCACTTGGATTTTGCATGAAAAAACAAATTCCTGTTTTGGGGTTATAAAAAAAAAGGTATTTTTTATCCTTCACGAACCCAAGATAAAATAACAGCGTCATTAGTTATCAGGGTCCATCTGACATAGAAAAATGACAGCGGACCAGCAGAATAACCTACCTCGACTATTGCCGAGTCGACACACGACCGCGCGAGCACTGCGGCTGTGCCAGCGGCAACTTGAGCTGTGGTAGTACAGGTTTCTGCGGAAGCGCTTCGTAGCTGCGACGTTGTTGCGCTGCTGATTTCTTCCCTGCTCCCATCTGCCTCGTCAGTGGAAGCAGAGGTCTTGAGTTTTTAGACCTGGGCTGATCAAGCTTATTTTGATGGAATGATTTAACTTGTGAAGCGGTCTTCATCTCAGCACCGGATCTATTAATAGCTTTTGTTGTTGGCTGTTTGCTGATCATGTCAGCCACATTTTCTCCAAATAAAAAAGTACTTACCTATCCATTTTAGTAGTAAACAAATGTTTATTCATCTCTTTCTAAATAGTAAGTAGAGTAGATAATACAAAATTACGTCGAAAGATGGAATCGATGTATTGAGAATCAAACAAAATCTTGCCCGTGTCCAATAAAAGTTTTATGATATTGCTGCCTTTGTTTTGGCTCGCAAAAAAAACTGCTGTTAAGGTCTGACTTATGCAAGTTACAACAACAGCTTGTTGATTTTGTCTTCAGTGAAAATGTGCTCCCAACAAATAGCTAATCAACAATCAGCCTAAATCGGTGGACTATAGCTTATATTGTTAGTTGAGGTCTTTCTCAAAAGATGGAGAAAATTATCATCCGATGTAATTTGGAACCTTAGATGATTCTGCAGGCTTTAAGGGTGTCTCTGTGATAGAATTTGAAAGTAGAGGGTTATCCTGTGGAGACGACTGAATTTGCGTCTTGTTATTAACGTTCTCAGAATCCGGAGATCTTTCGACTCCTCCAATTGATAATCTACAATTAATAATATATATGCAACAGCATACCTTGATTGTGAAGTATTACAATATCCTTCAAGGATAAACTTCGAGTTTAAGCGTTAACCTGGCAATAGCAGACATAAGCTCTATGACTTATGCTCAGCAGTGGCGTCGTGAAGGTATTATCCCCAAAAGATAAACACATCACTTTTGTTAACAATGCAATAGATACAAAGGCGATAGTCCCTATAAACTATCCACAATGTATTTTAGCGTGAAGGTAACACTCACTAATGAAGTGTACACAACACAGAATAATAGTGATTACTATTTCCAGTCTTGTATTTTATGTCATTTATTATAATAAGCTTCTTATATAGTTCCTTTTGGTTCCTTTATAATCCGTACCATCTTCTTATCTTTTATAGTGACATCTCTTTATACGTCCATGGACATATCAAAATTTGAAATTTCCGAAGATGAACCATTATGATCTTCCCGACCGTTTTACTATTTTTCTTAACAAATATTCGTCCTTTTAAATTTTCTTACATTTATATTTGGGCATTTTAGAAAAATATATTCTTTAACTATCAATAAAATTATATTTTGTGAAAAAGATGTGTCAAAACGACCGAGCACGAGAACACGAATGAATATGTCAAATCCAGGGTTACCATAGCTACAAATTATTATGTTTCTGCTTATGTTTTTAGTTTCTCTTAACTATCGTGTCAGACCTCCTGGTGCGCGGATGCCTACTACAAGTAATCTTATCTCGAAGACGGAGGTAAGTATAATAAATAGTCTTTACAAACATAAAGTGCTAGCTCGTTAGTAGTCGTTAGCCGAGTGAACCCGGCTACGGCTAGCTATGCAGAGGATTAGTGCTCGAGTATGCTCGAGTGTAGAAGGAACTCTCAATGAGTTATTGGAGCGCACATAATAATTGTAGTAAGTTGCTAAATTTGTTTCCTTGATATGTGCACTTTGTGCCTTTTGGACTCATAATGTTGTTTAAATGTATCATGTTATCTCGAGTCAGTATAGAAAATTACTGTATCTATAGGTATACGTATTTGTTGTTTTTGTAAAGTCACTTAACTTCGGTTAGTGACAATAATAATGTAGATTAAATTATCTACTTCTACTTACTATTTTCCAAAATTAATAATAATTTTGAACTTTAACGTCATTATCAGAATATTGGATGAATTACTAGGTTGTTACATAAATGCCGGTAGGTTCGTACCGGGAAGCTAAGCGTTTGCAAGTTAGCAAAGTCGTTGGCATCACGATAGCGTATGAAAACTTAAGTTACACACCTGGGAATCTTGAATGTACTCGTAGGCGTAGGTGCATATTATTATGATAATATAACATTAGTAAAATAAATAATTTTTATATGATTTGATAACCTACGATAACCTATGATTAAGATTTCTGTCTTCTACCTACTCAGGGAATCCGAGTTCAAATCCCAGACCACACACTTTTCAGAGTTATGAGTTTGCATTTAAACGTCACTCGCTACAACGGTAAAAGAAAACATCGTAAGTAAACCTGCATGCCAAGGAGTTCGCAAAACTCAAATGCACGTTAAATCCGCCAATCCGTACTTGGCCAGCGTGGTGGACTATGGCTTTAACCTTCTGAAAAAAGAACTATGGCTTTAATCTTCTTCTCTGAAGGTTCTTCACCAAGGCACGAATTCTGAGAAAAGAAATAATTCAGCTTGAAATAATTTAGGTCCCTCGCCCTATTTTCGGAAGTCAAAACATGACATCTTTGGAGTTACTACTAACTATGAAATTACTCTTAAGCACATCGTCAGCTATTTACGAGTACCTACATAAAGGTATAATTATTTTGAAACCGATGGTTTAGAACTGAATACATAATATCTACTGTGTCATTTTCTCTAAATGCTTACCAGACCTTTTATTCTATTATTGGCTGCGAGTTTAAAAATAGAAGAATAAATAATAAACAATAAATTGAATAAACACAATATTGATTCAAATCAGTCTTTAAAAAAGTATTCTCGGAAAACAAAACGCGCTCCATTCCTATCTTTCTCGCTCTTCCGAAGAACGCAATGCTAATCCAACCAACGCTATTATTTTCTCATTGCGAGCCGTTTTTATTTTTCATCTCGTGTATCGGCAGACAATTAAAATACTTGCAATAGCAAAGGAACGTCAGCTTTGATGCAGAAACTCGTTATGCTCTGTTCCTTCCTAGCTTTCCGTTGAGTACTATTTAAATAGGAACTTCTTCGCATTTCATTGCGTTCTAGTAACTTGAGTATTATGCTGTTTGTACGTCGGTTTCCTGAATGGAATTTTGTTAAACAGCAAAACTTAAAACAAACGTATTTATTCCATTAATACGTGAACGTTTTCATATAGGAATAGGTAAGGTAGGTAGGTAACATTTTAGATAATACAATTAGAATTCAGACCCATCATTTAGCTTAATAATACGTTTTGCTATTATAACCCTGCAGTTTTAGGTTTTTGTTGTGTATTGGTACCTACTTGAATAAAGAGCATTATTATTTGTACCAAAATCATCCTACTGTCTGGTCTGGCAGACCTATAGACCTCAATCATAGCTGCTTAACTCGTTCAGTTACTTATGATCGACACAGGAGGCTATCTACGAGGACTACATATTTCTACAAATCTCGATATTTACGATAAACCTTTAGGTATATGTACCTACTTACCTGTAAGTAGATAAGTGGATAGCAAGCACATAATACAAATTAAATTATTGAAATTAGAACAATAAGGTTTGTTGTACTGTTTGTAGTATCTATCGAATGACGATCATATTATTTGGCGGGTATTGATTGAACCAATTAATGTAGACCTCTTATCAAAGCGGAGAGCACGTCAAAGCAAATTAATTACCGCGATCATTCGATTGATTAGCATCACACCAAGTAAATGGTATTAAATTAATTTGCGTATTTCCTTCTTAGATACCATTTAAGTGTAAGAATGAATTGTGTCATTTTCTATAAATAGTGAGTGTAAGAATAGGTACCTACTTAGTACTTACTCAGTTTTCTTAAAACTTTTATTACTATTTTAGGTTGGTAGGTAGATGGTAAGTATATTAAATTATCAAAAGAACCGTGAACAAACAAACAGTAGGTATATAATAGTGTATATAAACATACAAACATATAAAATTTTGTATAAGTAAGTATTTGTTGTACCTATAGGTATTGGAAATGCGAATATATATCAATTTAAATTTTAAAATCTATTGCAGTTCCAATAATAAGTCCCTACATATTATTTTATACCTACATACCTAACTACCTACTAAGTAAGTATTTGAGTGTCGAATTGATTTTTAAGTTAATTAGTTGTGATTTTAAAACAAGCTGTAATTTTAAAACGACTACAGGTCAGCACAGTTTAAACTTATTTAATGATAATGCGTTTATGTTTAATTGTGTTTTTTACATTGTTGTCAGGTAGATATTTTTATTTGGATTTTGAACATAAAAGTTTGTTGTCTTGTCCTTCTGTCTATGAGGATATGTAAATTATAAGTACCTGGTTATACCTAGTTCGTATAACTACCTAATTTAACTACACCGTTGACAAAAACACGTCAATTTTCCATGGTTACGTTTGTGACGACCGACGACACGGGTGCGTCAAGCCGACGAGACGACAGGCTTTGTCGAAGGTGCGACAACTCTTTTAGTTTGTGTTTCCTGCAACTTTGATTGAAACTCTCTTTGTTCTAGCAAATTGGTAAAACTTCCCCAATTGCTTTCTTTTACTTTCGTCGCATTATTTTAAGAGGTCCTTAAGTGTAGCTTATACATACCTTATATATGTACATATATCATCCTATACTCAATTATAGCAGGTACCTATAGGAGGGGCTAAGATAAAATAGTCTTCTTACATAAATCTATAATTTTTAAACTCGAAAATAACTCCGTATTTAGATAGTAGTCACTTAATCACAAAATAGGTACCTACTGTATTTTTCTTCCTACCAGCCACTGACATCCAGCCATCTGAATTTATTTCTTATACCCAAAAATATTCTCTTCTGAATGTAGCAATAACAGCCGCGGTTTAAAAGGGAGTTTATTCGTCCATTTACTCCATTGTGGTAAATTAATTGTCAAAGATGACTGAACTCACACAAAATTATTAGGTAGTCAATTAATTTATTTTATCAAATAACCTAGCCTGGCTAAATGAGTGTGAACATGCCCACCGGAGCGTGGTGTTTATATTGATTTTAGAGTTTTGGTACATTGAACACGAAAAGCAAAACATTTCCACGACACAGTATTACCATATTCATGGAATATTACTAGCTAATATTTACTTGTGTATTATTTTGAACTGAATCTACTAATTACTGACCTCGATTTCCATTAGGAAAATATGCCTTGTATGCAAATCCAAAAACTTTCAGACAGTGCTTTAAAATCACAATATTTTAATTTATGAATGGAATGCAATAAAGAACGCTTTGTGTTCCCCCAAGCTTATTAAAATACTTCTTATTCGTTTAAATTGAAAACCACTTAGGTAGGTAGGTACCTACTAAAAACAGACAAAATTAATAACCTATTGTTAAATATCTTTAATTTATCTCAAATATCCTCTGTCTGTTCAGAAGTTCTAAGATATTCATAGTCAAAATACCTAGGTATCTCAGTATCTGTTCCAATGGGATAGTTTTCCTGAGAATAAGATTACTATCCCGAACACCATGGGCACAATTTTTACATAGGTACCTACTTACCAATAACCAATACCAATCGAATCAAATCAATTATAGTAATAAGTAAGTACTGTTCTACTACAACCGATCTTCAACCTAGGAATCGTACGCCAACCGAACAAAATTAAGTGTAACCACCCTGTATACCTATCATCCATTATTTTAATTTGTAGCTGGTTGTTTCAATTTGTAGCGCCGTATGTTGTTCTGGCGGGCAAGGTTCTGCCGGCCGGCGCCATGCGACATCGTAACGTGTTTATTTTTCATTTCCGCTGCCCGGCCGAACCCTCCGGCCCGCCCCTCTGCCCTGCTGTAGGGTCACCATGGGACATGTGACAGGTTGGGATAAAAGGATTGACTGTAAATGTCTTTCTCCTGTTTCTTTCCTCTTCATTCTTTTTCAGCATTAGGTTGCCTGTCCACCGGAGCGGAGTGAGACAGCGGAGCGGAGAAACGGAGAAAATTAACCAATAACATTGCATAAAATCTCCACTCAGCGGCAGTGGACAGGGATTGCGTACCGGTGGACAGGCAGCCTTAGTGATGCCTTTAGTACCTGATGTCCGTGAGTGACGAACGCCACTTGTCACCTGTTGTCTCTATAGCTCGTTTGTCGACTATGAAGGTATAGAAGGCATCACTATGATAAAGTGATGACACATAATCTTTGATGACGTCGTCTTCGATTAAATCACAGACAAAAGACAAAATCGGAGCTAAACCGTCCATGCAAATAAGGTACCACCTTCACAATTTTTAAGTATTCAAAAAAGAAGGTTCTCAGTTCGATCTATATGCTTATGTTATACCTATATGCCTTTTTATGTTTGTTCAGCGTTTTTCGTCATTTATAAGCCTATTTTGATAATTCTTTTTTTGTTAGAAAATATATATTCCATAGGTCCCATGATATGGACACCAGGATCAGAGAAATCGAGGGGAACTTGTCATGGTACCTACTTTATTTACTTACACTTAGTTCAGAAGATCTGCAAAAATAAATTAACTAATGAGCTTAAATCACAATCCTAACAGTAGCCTGGTAAGGACAAAATGCCGTTTTGATAAATATAGGTAAGTAACCTTTAAACAATAACTACCAATCAGGACTTTAAACAAATCCCGTGTGTTTGGCTAACCTACGCACAGTTCGCGTAGTCCGAGTGAGTGATGATAAGCCATCTCATTTTACTAGATGAAAGAAAATGGATGCACAGCCAGTGGAATTGTTACAGTGCGTTTATAAAAAGGAATGAAGTACGGAGACGAATGCTTCTTTTATCCTTGTTTTGTAAGAATTTGTTTTACAATGTATTTTTATGCTATGTTTCGCAATGAAATACGGTTTATGAACTCACTCGCTTTTGAACAGGTTTTTTCTAACTTAAGAAAACCGTCGTAGAAAGACCGTGAAAGAAGTAAACAGCTTTAAAAACAAAACAAAGATTTTCTATCTATACACGACTAAGTAAAAAACGATATAAAAATCTTTAAAGATTAATGGCAAATGTACCTAAATGTAATATACCTAAAGCCCGATTACCTACTCGACCCAAAAATCATCATCATCATCTCAACCCATCATGGCCCACTATTGAGCAAGGGTCTCTTCTCACAAGAGAAGATACTCCACCAGGCTGGGCAAGTGCGAATTGGCGGACTTCACACATCTTTAGAGTTTTGCGTAGGTAGCTACCTACTGTTTTCCTTCACTGTTTGTAGCAAAAGATATTTATGTGCTGAAAACGCATAAAAATATGGCCACAAATGATGTGTTTTTAAAATGTCATTGTTTACTAATCTATAAACTGCGTAAACCAATATTAGGTATTTACTCTGAATCACCGCAAGAAATAAAAGAAAAGATTCCACAGTAACGCGTTTTTCTGGTTTAACTATTTCGATATACGATTGATATTAGTTTTTATTCAAGTCAATCGGCATGTACTAAATTACGAACACGAGATATGTAGGCACCGCTATAAACTTACTTATCGACAAAAACTGAACTCGACGCGATTGAATTGAAACCGCTACTCGGCCGGAAACGCGCCTATACGCTCGAGTTCAAAATATTTCCAGTTTTTCGTTCCCATTTCAGAGCCCGTGTTTTTATTCACAAACTACATAAAATGTATGAATTTGTTACGATTGAAATTAACTTGTTCGTGTACTTTTGTACTCTTGTATTTACAAGCCTTACCTGTCTCACTTGGCTTCAACCCATCAATAGCCCTCTAAGGGTCTTACTTACCTACTTACCGTCGTACTTACCTATGTCTGATCCTACCTAAGTCTGATCTATAACTAAGGAGTATTGCCGGATAAATGAATGGATTACCTAGTGGCCAACTGCAGAACAATGTCTGCCGGGTCAGCTAGCGTCAATATTAAAAATCTGGCCGTGAACACAAAAATAAAAAACTTTCCTGAGGTGAAGTGAACGTTACCCATTTATTTATTTATTTCGGTGATCCATTAAAAGCTTACAAAAAAGCTTAAAGTGAAAATGAAATGAGCCGCGAAAACTAAACTCGCTACATTTCCCATACAATCAATTTGTAGACAGGTTGCCTGTAGGTAACCAGTTGCCCTAACGTAAATTGTCAATATCAATCACAGACCACCCTTTGACATTGATCGACACCGGAGCACTAGCTTCAATACGAGCTCATACCTCAAAGCCGTACGTAGACATCGTAATCATACCTACTCACGTTGATTCTGATATGGCTTTGTTTTAGAATAATACCTACCTCATAATGTCGGTACCGACCTAACTTACATTTGTAATACATTTATTACCCTATAACATAAATTACTTAGGTAGGACACTCAACATAAGTACCTACCTATAGATAGGTACACAACCGCCTTTGGATTGTATGTCTTCCTATCCTACATTTTACTCTTTTTATAATATTTAATATCTATGTATATTACCTCTAATATTGCGAGTAAAAGCAAAACGAAATAATAAAAGTAGGTACTAAGGTTAGGGAGGCCTAATAAGTGCCTACCCTATTATAATTATCGTTCAACATACATGTGGGTAATCAAAATATTTATTATTACGGAGCAAATACCTACTTATTTGTAACTTAATAACTAATATGCTATCTCTCTACCAGTTTCTCGGTCGGATGGGTTTATTTTATCCACACTTAAACTCTCGGTAGATACTTTTCCAGGGAATAGTCTTTTAAATATTTATATGCAGTAAAACTCCTGAAGCGTATTATATCGAATCTTCGCATTCAGAGATCTCGTATGAATATACCAAGGAAAGCTAGGTAGTTACATATCTTTATCAACATAAGTACCTACAATCAGGAATCGAATATAGTCGAAAATAAAACAACCCACGTCGGTACAAAATTAGGCAGAGAATCTCGGTGATCCAAAACAAATACGATGCGGTACGGGAGGCAGTTGAATAACATCAGACATTGCCAGTTCGTTTGTCTCAATATCGAGGAATCGTAGACTGTCTACGCGATACGTGCTCTGAACGTAGCGAAGGCTTTACGCGATTCGCGTGTTGTACGCCTTGCTTAGCAGTAATCACAGGCTTTACGCAATTCGTGCGATGCTACGAGTACGTACCTACCTACGTCTGGCTTAGGGAGAACATTTTAGTAGGTTCCTACACTTCCTACCAAAGATATTGAAACTATGGATAGGTAGGTAGTATGGTAGGTAGGTGCGTACGTACGTAGTATACCTACAACGCAAACCTACGTTACGTTATACAACTCAAGTTGCACTTTTGGATCTGCTTCGATGTTACTACTCTGAATGTAAAAGATAATTTTGAACGCATGAGAAAGAATTAAGTAGGTACTTAATTGTCCTTGGAATTGTACCTGTGAGGAGCAGGATAAACAGGTGTTGATAATTAATGCGGTGGTAGTTAGGAGCACTAGTTTAAAGGTACCTAAATTTAATTAATTTAATTTATTATAAGGCACAGTGCGTGCATAGTGAAAGTATGCTACACTGAACCTTGAAATGTTTTAGGAATGAACGTACGCAAGCAGGGGGGGGGGGGGGGGTGGCAGCTGGGAATTCAGGAGCTGCGTAAACTCATGGCTCGGCAGGGCCTTCTAAAATCAACAGTGAAATGTTTTACACATGTTTCAGGCAAATTGTTGCAGAACTAGCTATAACTATAATTTTAGGTAGGTAGGTAGGTACCTACGCTTCCTGTCGGTGGCCACCCTTCAGTGAAGGAATTTGTTTATAATGATTTCCACATGCATTAAGGTGGCTCACTTGCTTGCTTTAATAAATAAATAACGCTGCACATAAATGGAAATTTAAGGTCATCATTAAAGTTTCCGCCTCATTGGGAATTGAACCCAGGACACTTGGAACGGCGATCCGGCATGCTAACCATTGCGCCATTAGTCCGTGCTCCTAATTTACGTGTGTATACATTTTTAGTGGAAACTGTAATGCTAAAGATATGTTTTTTTATTGAAGCTTGTTATAGTACTGCTGTTTGTTTCCCAAATAAATAAAAATAAAATAAAACAAAAAATAAACGAAAAAACAATAACAATGATCAGATTTTTTTGTTTTAAGTTTTAACACCATTATAGGCAAACGACCATGCAGCACCAAACTTCCACTGCTGCCCAATGACCGACAGAACAAGACTCAAATCGGTATCACAATTTATATGTAGCAGAGGTTGTTGTTATCAAGAATGTTAGTTGATAATATAAGAACTGGGGCAAGGACTATTAGTGATAGTTAGTCCTGTTAATAATCCACTTAGTAACTATTAATAAGTCTCGTTGTAATTCAGTCACAAACGAGTGTTAACCTTGCGCATCAAGATGGTCGCCTGCAAAAAAGTGTAAGGGTCGGGCCACATTCGACGGCGTTCAACGGTTTGTGCATACAAAAGGAACGTAAAGTATGGAACGCCGTACGCATCCTTTCGCATCGACGCGGCGAACGCGCTTCGGCGGCGTACTGACACGAAACGTCGACAGCCGACGACGTCGATCGACGGCTGACGACGGCGATCAGCAGCCGCCCGTGCCGTTTTACGCCTGACGACGGCGATCGACGGCCGACGGCAACGATAGGCGGCGTAAAGGTGTACCACAGTATAAAACTACAGTATGATTTTTGCATTTTGATGGTGTCCTTTAAATTTATTTCTTTTTTTATATTTTTTGCTGTATAAAAACGATGACAATAACTTTCTTATTTACTTTTTAATCTGTTAGGTAAGGCTTCCAGAATTAGGCGTCTTTTTGAAGCGATATTCTAAGACTTGCTTGACGTGTTCCAAATTTTTTATATAAATGTTTTTTGCTTTATGTTCTCAAAACTCATTTGACATTTTCACGGCATCGGCATAATGCGTAATAGTGTGTTCCTTTGCAATCGGCAAAATACGAAAGGCCGTCGATCAATGTGGCCCGACCCTAATTGAATTCAAACCACAGTCATTACACATTAAGTGACATTACCGTCAAAATCTTAGATTTTAGGGTGTAGGTACCAACGCGCCATCATAAAATATTTTCAAGAATAATAACAAAAATACTTAAAAACCCATTTAAAATGTCATATTTTTATTCATTAAAAACATATTTTCTTACAAAACTAGCGATTAGTAGATAACAGATTAGTAACGCGAGAGAATGAGCTAATGACATACAACCTTACTTGGCAAATAATAACATGGATTTTTGAAAAAATAGTTATTTGTACAACAATTTACCTAATCTCTCTTCTACTATCACAGTCCAAAGCTTTAAGATGTCAAGACGCATAGAACACTATGCTGGAGCAATAGCCTTATATACTATCAGAATAGAGTTCTTTATTGCCCTACTTTTGACACATTTTATAAAACAGTGCAATACAAATTTTAGCCAATGACTCCATGAAATTTTTGTGCAATTCATTTTAATTTTGTAATGCGCAAAGGAGACGTTTCAAAATGTATGGAGCCCCGGCCACCACTTTGTACACCATACTAAAAAATGGAAAAACACAATTAAAACAGTTTTCAATCATCCAATTCCTTTAAATTGCTTTAGTTTTGTGGTATAACACAAAAATGTACACTTAAAATTGCAACACAAAAACAAAAGTCTGTCATGGCGGTAAGCTGTCATCACACGTCATGTTGGTTAATTTGATAGAAGTTTGACATATGTACCTACAATTCTGTCATTTAAAGTGTCAGTAGACAGTTCGCGATCTATGATCAATGACAACTTGGCAAGACGCCATGTTGAAAATTGATAAAAATGAATTATAAATACAAAATTTGTACCAGAAAAGTATGCATTTAAGCAATTTATCTTTATTTTTCCCAAATTCCATGAATTTTTCTCGATTTTTCGAGGTACTGTACATATTGTGGGCCGGATTTGAAACATCTCCTTTATTATTCCAGCAATATGTGTTAAGCAAACGCTAGCTAACTTTATTGTATTACAAAACGATTAATTTTAAAGGGATTTAAAAATGTAACTTTAGAAGTGCCTAGGTACAGTCAGCGTCAAATAGTTAGAGACAATCAGGGTATTCAAATAAATAGACGCAACCAAAAAGTCGATAATATCGGTACAAGCAAAGTTTCCTTATTGTTGACAACAATATAGTCGCTCAAATGGCCGAGACGTTTAAAATGTCATATACATCGGGTCAGTTATAACACCATAAACATAGTTACAGTCATCTCGTCAATGGTATCCAAGCATTCAAAAATATGGAACATTAGAAAAATAAACTACAATAAACTAAACCTAATGTTATTGGCATGTCGTTCTATTATCTATCATTGTATGTCAATATCTATAATTCAAATCAATGTCAAGTTTAATACTAAGGCAAGTTTGAAATACCTAATATCTATTGATGCATAACTGTATCCGATGTGATCATAGAGATATTACAATAGAGGGCAGAAGCCAGGCTTCAGAGCGTCTTTTGGATAAAAAGAGACGAAATCTTTAGTAATCACCTTTCTCTTTCTGGATCATCGGGATTGGAGAGAGATAGGTAATTACCGTTATCGTTGTTTCTCTTTCTAACCGGGGGCGATTGCAATGTATGGGTATGGCTCACCCACTCTATTGTAATATCTCTATGGATGTGATGGCTTTTGTATTAAATATATCAAAGCAAGCATTGAAGCACCACTTCATTTGACATACATGACTTGCACTTGACATTGAATTAATCAATTTACTTATCGGAAGAAATGATGCACAATGAACTTTATCGCATGTCATTTAAAGTCCATTTTTATTATGTGTTGCTATAATTTTGGCTACTTGGGTGCTACATATTTTTGAATACTTTGGTTGCTTCATACATTTGAACACTTTGGCTGTTAGGCAACCAGTGGCGTTGTGGTTGTCACGGTATTAATGCCGACTTGGGTGTTATCAAGTATTCGGTGTTGTGAGTGCTCCGATATATTTGTACACGGTAGATGGTCTGAACAATTTGATCGCTTTGGTTGAGCCGTTCTTAATGGTCATAATGAAT
Source organism: Hesperia comma (assembly GCA_905404135.1). Classification (NCBI taxonomy): domain Eukaryota; kingdom Metazoa; phylum Arthropoda; class Insecta; order Lepidoptera; family Hesperiidae; genus Hesperia; species Hesperia comma. Next base: position 6,031,387 of record FR990020.1, read on the forward strand.
GTTTCCAAGTATTTGGTAATCATGACTGCTACGTACTATATGACGCTGACTGTACAAATTACTTAAATAAAATAGGTTCGAAATTTTTTTACAATTTTTTTAAACATTCTTATTGTTCATTAATTTTTTGATGTGATTAATTTATTTTCATTGAAATCATCAGAAATGCAGACCAATAATAGATTTTCTTCGTAACAAACATTTCCATAACTAATAAACTAAACCATAGCTAGTTACGACTAGTTCATGTATCGAACTTGAAATGCAGGGTGTAAATTAAATTTGAGATCTTAGAATCAAAGGAGCTGCTATACATAGATTTCTTCAGACATAACGCTAACTTTACATTCTTTACAATGCCAATTACGAACAAGACATGGAAGCATAGTGTCATAATATAGGAAGAAGTTAGTGCATACAATGAATATCGAAGCGCCATCTCTTAAGAATTTTCATAAATAAAATGTAATTTTCACTGGTGGTAAATCTTTCACCACCTCACTTCTAATACCCCAACGCTGTCATGTAAAGTCTAGATGTAAAATAACTACTGGTATCCATCTGTATTTTCACAGAATATTTTGTACAATGTACCCATATATACTAAAAATAATCATGTATTTATTGGGGTGAAAATACTAAGGAATTACAGTATTTACTTATAGTCTATCTATGCACATTAAATGAACTCCACTCAGATTCAACTCATAGGAAAGCGTTGAAATATAAGCTTTATTACCTGTAATTTACGTTCGAATTTTCAACATTTACTCGATATTTACTCATTTTTCAATTCTTTCCAATGCGTGGAATTGGAGTCGAGGTGATGTAATGTGCGCTGATCTTATATCTAGCCTAAGCCTTAGTCCCTTCTTACACTACGCTTTTATTAGCTAAGCGATTCCGACGCAATCCACAGTTCGCCGACACTGCAGTGTTCACTTACAGGACACGCATCGTAGACACGTCGCCATGTTACCTGGACAACATCCTAGGCGCTCACAAATAGCGTAGTGAGAGAAGGGCCTTACGGATCACAACTAACGACATCAATGGGCAACTTAATGATAAGAGTTTGGTATTAGGCACTTCTCACACAACGCTATTTATGAAATGCAGTCAAAAGTGTCAGATACATAGAATCACGACATAGAATGTTGGGATTGCGTCGCAGACGCGTAGCTCATAAATAGCGTAGGTAATGTGAGAAGTGCCTTATGTGACACTAGATCTGACAAAGCACAGTACATACGTCAAGAACAGTATAGACGTACTTTTCTGTCTAAATGCAAAAAAATAAGTTAAACATTTGAGGTGTCATTTGAATGTCTATGAAAAATAACTACAGAAATATAATTATATTCTATCTCATACAATTTTGTTGCTATTTCCAAGCATTAATTAATATTTTTATCTCTGGTATTAATATATACGATTTCCTGTACATCATGGTTACAAAATTATTTTTATATATTTTTACGTACAATGTATCTTATAAACTGTTTTGTTCCCTTCCATTCCATACTTAATAAACTTTAGATTTGCATTCATTCTTGTTACATTTTCAAAGAAAATACTACTCAATTACCTAATTGTAGAAATCAGCCAGTCATGAAATCAGAAACAATGTTACAAAATCGGATACCGCTATTTAAATTTAACCCTTAACGGTTCAATACTGAGCACGGCCCCATAATGTCCGATGAGGCCTAGAGCATATTACACCACACTGTTCCAGTGCAGGTTGACAATTGGTGAAAATTTTTATGAAGCCCATATGCCTTTATTGTTACCTGTAATAGGGACTGACTGAGGCTCCTACCAAATCCCGCAAGCGCTCAAGAAATTTTGCCACTAGCGGTCACACATCGTAACTACCGACACAACCCACTGTATTTGTAAATAATGTATGTTCGACGGCTAGTAACATGCACTCAATATGTTATACATTAAGTACTATGTTGGGCATCAAGTTTCATAATAATAATTTACTTTTAGAATTATTGGCTTATAGAATTAAAGGCCGGAAAATTACTTGAAATACATTTATACTTAATAATTTTTTGAGGAATATTATGACATTTCACGTTAAAATTATTAATTGTGGTAATAACAGAACAACTTTTGATATAAATTTTACTGGGTTTCTATGAATAATAATAGGTAGTAGGATGTTTGGGTCATTAGAAACTATTTTATAATATTAAAATATACGACGTCTAAAAGGAATATTAAGTTAGAATAGTTTTGTGACCGTGAAGTATAGCTGGATTGTTCTGTAATTAATGTACGAGTAAGTAGTATTACCGTGTTAATTAAAGTAAAATTATAAATAAATAAATAAATGAATAGAACAAAATTATATTACATCACAAACGCCACAGCAGTTTTTTTATAAATTATATAACAGTGACAGCAGTGATAATCCAAAATGTTAAGACACATCTGACCTGAAGAGACACAACATATTTTATAATTATTGCAAAAGTTATGAATTTAAGTTTTCAGTGTCAGAATAACATGTGACGCCCAAAGGAATTATATGTCACAATGTCACATTTTGTTAACACTCTCCTTCCCTAAATGTGTGACATAATTCATAAATTTATATACGGACTAGAAGTGTTTATATACGGCACTATCTAGAAGTATTTATATACGGACAATTATGATTTGTTAAATCTAAAACTAGGTTCAGTACTAAATTATCAACTTAAAACATGTATAAATGCAATCATCAATAGACAGTGTATTAGTGAATGTATATAATTTAAGATGTTTGTATGATATACCGGAAGAAAGGTTTATATGATGCATACAATGTTAGATTAACGTTTTTTAAGGAAACTAACCTTTATGTATATTTTCTTGGACATTTAAATTACAGTACAGAATAGTGTACCTTAAGCATTTGAATAACACATTAACATTTCTCTCTATGTGCGCACATAAAAAAAACTCATTGTAACTCATAATATAAAATATAAATTTGAAGAATTGAGTACATAAATACGAAATACTCGCTTTTTGTACAAGGAAAATTACATGTTAGAGAAATGTTTTTGTAATTTTTTTCAGTTTCCGTTGTTGTACAGTATCCAAAAAAGGGGATTTTTTGTAGTATTTACTAACAGCTTTACACTAAGCTTTTTCCTGTATAATAAGATTGGTATGAACATGACAAAAGCTACCGACATAAATCTCTCTTAGCCTTGTTTACTTCTTAACGTAAGTACTTGAAATGACGCTACTTAGCATGAATGATAAGTATATAAAATAAAAAAATATTTCTTACTTTTATCGTTTATACATAAAGTATTTTACTACGAAAAAAAATTAAGGGGATGGGTTAAATAGAGTCAATTTTGTAATTTTTTGATTTAATGTCTACGTCACCCGTAGACAATAAGACGGAGCAAAAAAATCTGGGTATGAACCAAAGTAACTAGTAAACATAGTCATAGTCATAATAAATAAATGTTGTATGTTGCATTGATACTGATATCCATATGACCATAATCCTAGTGAATGTAAAAGCCTCTATTTTTATTAAAATAAATATTATAAGAAAAGTATTATAATTAATTTTGATCAACATACAATCCAATCACACTTTCTTTACACCTGTGAAAAATCGTAAAAACATTTACCTACAAACAATCTTAAACGACTGTTCTAGTTCCAGTTTATATTTTACATAAATAACAATCATTTTTTTAAACAAAACATAAATCGAAAAATAATGTTTGGTATCATTGACAATAAAACTTGTACCTCAAAATAGACATGAGATATAAAGAAAACAATCAAAATGATAAATAATTATAGTCTTCTTGACGTTATAGCTCTATACCCACATTGTATAAGTAGGAAAAAATCCAAATTCAAGAATCACACTAACACAAAGCCTACAAGTACTAAACTGCGTTTCATTTTAAATCTACAAAGTGCGAAAATTTTCTGATAAATTGTATTTACGTGCCAAACCAAATCTACGTGCTTCATCATACTCTGATCTACAAGCCACTAAGAAAAGCATAAAATAATGCCGAACATTATTGAGTCAGAGATATGGAGCAAATATAGAGAGGAGACGGCCTAAGCAACTGTGCACTGTGACTCAACTAGGTCCTGACGTCATCACAGTAGGCGTGGCCTATAGTCAGTCTACCGTTGGCGCCCGTCCTGTGCACACCGTTATGGACGTTCACATTTTCAAAGAAAAGGATGAAGTGCTGTCTACTCGACATTAGATGGCGACACTATTCTTATATTTTGAGTACGTTCCTGTTATATCCTACATTTACTGACATCTAGTGTGAGATAGTTAAACTACATAGTAAAATCGATATAGAACGAAGCGAGTAGTTTTGCTATTGACCGTTAGATGGAAAATAAAGAAGTGGACGGGTTCTTGTTAGATCGCCGCCCACTTCTTTATCCCCCTCGCCCCGCAGTGTCACGCGTTCTTTCTTAGGGAAATCTACATACAACGTCTCCTCTCTATATTTGCTTCATGGTCAGAGATGATTGAATTTAATTCAGCAGGTAAACAGTGTTAAGAAATATATTATAAAACTAATATTTTTAATTTGAAAGTTTGTATGTATGGATGTTTGTCACTCAATCATGCCGCATTTATTAGAACAACTGTTCTAGTAAATGCGGCACATAGGCTACTTTAAACAGCTACTTTCAAATGAAATAGATATGCATTCGTGTCTAATTAAAAAAATTGTCATGGACCTAATTCAAACAATCAAGTACTTAGTAGTAAACTCAATGGAGTAATTTGGCTTTTAATATGACTTTTATTAAAATAGTAAGTATTTTTATGCAGTGATTGTACAAATGTTGTAGCTTTTCAGTGCATCTTTTATGTTAAGCACATCTATATTTTTTTAGAAACCAATGCAATATTAAACAAAATATACAATTATATCATCCTATCACATACAATATTTTGTTTAGAAGCCTTATTACAAAATGAACTCTTTTCTAATATCTTGTAATCCTATTCATAAAACAATCTTCTCTTAACCCTTTCTATTCATGAACTATTAAATTTATAACCTAATCAAGTGACATTCTTGTAAGACTATCCTTGTATGATCATACGAATTATTATTGATTTGATTGATATTATTTTAACCCATGTGTGCCAATTGAAATTTGTGTCATTCAAAATTTGCCATTTTGGTTTAAGTGCTACAAGGTTCAATTTTACAAATGCCATAAATGTCTGTAAATAAAAATAACTGATAGGTATTTATACCTATCTACAATTACATTCACAGAATAACAAAACAGAATACATATTTAAAATTTTAAATAATGCCTAATAATATTAAGTCACGGTCATAAAGTTATTATAAATAATATGACAACCACACAATGGAAGAATCTTATTAAATAAAGGGACAAACCATTTTTCTACTGACTGGCAATGTGTTGTAGATGCCTGTAATATTACATCAGTGACACTTGACCCATAACATAAGCCACTCTTCATTATTTAGCTAATATTAAATGTAGATTGATAACACAGAAAAAACTTTAATTTGCAATCATCATACTACATCCTTAAGACTGCCAAGCTTTGAACAATGTTAGTTAATCATTTAATGAGTAAGGATCATGCGGTATTAGTAGGCTTTTAAAATCCCAAAATGAAGAATATGTTTGAACCTGCAAATATCATTCAATATTTATGTCAAAAACCTTTCCTAAACGTCAAAAACAATATTCAACTCGAATTTAATGACATTCAAGAAAGATCCATGTGATTTGTACTCTGTTTGTATTGATCCTTTATTGGTTATAATATTGACTTATTGGCATTACTTGACCAATTTATCAATGTATTGGAATTGGCATCTTCAATGTCTAGTAGTAAATTGTCTCTGTCCCTCCCATTTTCTCTGGTTTCATGCACTACATAATCATCACTAGTCTGGAGATTAACATAAGAAAGAGACTTCTTTTTCTGTTCTAAGTCAAATATTTCTAAGTCTTCATCCTCATCCTCATCAGATTCCATTGTCAATGGAATTCTAGATAATTCTAGATTATCCCTTCTGTCATCTGACTGTAGCACGCCATATCTAAACTGATTTGTGTCGTTATTCCCATGCATGTTATTAGAATCATTATTCTTGTTTTTCCTCCTGAAATTGATTGTAATAGAACAGTTAAACAAACTGAGTTTATTGACATTGAAATCTGGACTATCAATTATTGACATGACATCATCAATGACAAATCTTTTAGAAGAATGCAATTAGTCATTTCACATCATGTATTTTTTTGCAGTTAACATCATGAGTAGGATTGGTACCCACTCTTAAAATCATTACTGAAATATATTATACTAGTTTATGTTCCTGTGTATTATTGGGATCAAAACTGTAGTACAAATACATACCTATAGAATATAAAATAGACTACAGCCATAAGTGCAAACGCTCCGAATACTATAAGCCCTCTCTTCATTACACCAGGATTACTGAGATCTGGTGTGTAAGGTGCCCTCGGTGCTGTAGAATCAGACACTTGTGTTTTGTTTGTTGGGGGTATGGTAGAACTCGTAACAGTGACATTACTGTTTTGAGTCCCATTGCCTGAAACTGGACATTGAAAACAGTTTTATTTTTTATTATTACAAAAACCTGTCATTGGCTCCACATTATAGAATAATTATATTATTTGTAAATAAGTACTTAGCTATGAGAGCCAACTGCTGTTATAGCTTATACATATTCTGCTTATGACTATATTATATTGTATAATGGAACATAAGGAAATCTATTGCAGTAGACTCTTGTTGCGGAAGACAAGGTAAATATTAACGAAAGAAAACCTGTATCAATAACAATAATAACTTTGGAATGGTCTTCCTGAGTCTCTCAGAAAGCCAACTAGTAAATTCCTCTTCAAAAAGAAACTTCATGCGCATTATGTCGAGAGGAATAGTTAGGTTTTGTTCCGTCAAATCACCATATACCTATTATCACCGTAAATTAATATTATATATACATATATATATATATATCGTATAGGTTTTTTTATTTATATATTATATTTATATGTATTATATATGTTGTATAGGTTTTTATTTATATAGTATATTTATATTATCTTCTTATATATATTATACATGTATAATATCAATATATTTTTTGTTATGTTTTCGTTTTTTTTCTCTTTTGTTTCAATACCTATTTTCAGTATATAGCTATAGATATTTATGCCGCCTTTTCGCTGTGTTCGTACTTCCTAAAGGTTGACTGGGAGAGAATGCTTTTAGCATTAAGTCCGCCTTTGTATCTGTACATTTGTATAGTGCATAAAGATTAAATAAATAAATAAATAAATAATACAATTGTAGGAAAAATCTAAGTTCGCTTACTGAATTTACTGATTGTAGGCAATAACAACAATCAATCATTTCTAAAATTTCCATCATTAGTATGATATATTTCCAATTATCAATATAATTTGAAGGTCAGTGAAATTAATGTTTATAGGAGTTATAATAAAAACACATTTTAAATTATTATGGGTGATTGTTGTGCAATTCAAATATTTTAAGAAACTTCTGTTTAAAGGAATCCATGTTTTACTAAATGGCTAAGTTGGATGCAAAACTGCATTCAGAAACACCATGTGCATCAAGTCTTATCTTAAAAGCAAAATTATATACCATGCCACAAATCATTTACACAAGAAAACACTTATATCTAATGAATGGGTAACATTTGTGGCTTATTCAAAAGTATTCAAAACCTAATATTAGACACAAAAAAACTACAAAACAATATAAATATTTATGGATACAATTAATTCACAAACTTTTAAAGCATCAAAATCAAGCAAATTTTACTAGAGTAGTACAATACCTACAGTAATTTTGATATTCAAACTACTTAATAAAAAAAATCAATTCAGATTACAAATATTTTGTATGAATAACTCACCTGTGCTATTAGTGGGTACAACTTTAGGAGTAGTGTTCGAATTTATTGGAGGTGCTTCGGGTTGCTTAGTGCTTGGTTGCGGAGGGAGGGGTGGCACTGGTTTAACCTCCAAGTTCCCTTCACTAGCTTGCTGAAGCACTCCCTGCTCATTATTCCCTGCGATCTCTGTACCCTTAGTTTCAGCTTGGTTAACATGAAGTGGTGTTGTATCACTCTGACCTGGTTTCAAAGCTACTTCTGCTTGCCGTTTCTCAAGCGGAACCTCTGATATATGGTGAATAGATGGCCACAATGGAAACACATCGTCCAAATCATTCCGAAACACCGAGCCATAAGCTTGATTCGTTATAACGCATGAGAGTAAACACGACAGAAATAAATAGTGAATCAGCATAATTAAAAACTTTCTTGAATTGAGTGAGCACTTGTATAAAATCAACAGGCAGTAAGTAAAGTGCAATAATTAAAATCGTGCACGATGTTCTCTCATGCGACAGCGAAATGCAGGATAATCAAATCGGGTCCAACATAAATTAACAACTCAAAAATATCAAACACAAATCCCAACATTCAATATACAAACAAACACTATAACTTAATTAGTTACGTTTCTACAGCTTCCTCTGAGTAAGTAACTTTTCAAATTTTGAGGATTGAGGAAAATAACACAATTACCGCTTTGTAGGTAGTTTGTACAACTCACATTTTTTATTTATTTTTAGACAAATATTACCTATGTCACTGTCAGTTTGATTAAAGAAATAAATGACATTATCTGTCACAGCACCATAGAGATAGGAATATACACAGCACAGATAAAGTTAATCACAGATTTTAGTTTAACCTCGGAGGGTTTATTGCTTGACCAGAAAAATAGAAAACCTGTCATGAGGGCGCTAAAGTTTTCATTTTTATGGCAACAACACAGACAACAGTAACTATAGCAACGCTCATGTTATTATTGTCATTTTGATAACTATGTCGGAACATTGAGATATTATGTACTAAAGTACTAGAGAAGACACCGCAAAGAAATTTTATTCGCCAGTCAGTTGCGGTGAATGCACCTCAACTCTCTCATTCGCTTGCCAGCTCGCATGCGCGTAAAACGTCTGAGACCTGTCAGTGAATCTTTAAAACTAGCGTGAACAATGCCCAATTGTGTATTACGTAATTGCCGCAATAACTCCAGGAACTCAAATAAATGCATAGGAGTAACTTTTCATCGGGTAGTAACCATATTTCACTATTTTCAAATAAATACGAAAAATTATTTAACGTCTGCCATATTGTGTCCTTCTCATAGACTAACAACGTCCAGTAGTGATAGTAGGTACAATTTGTTGACATCACATTAAACACCATATTATCAGTTTTACACGCTGACATTCATGTCTCTGTAATGTTTTAATTCTTAAAAGACTATACTTTGTCCGCGGTTCCGTCTGCCTAGCATAATCATAATCTATATTTTTCACCCCATAGTTCAAAACTAATTGACAAATTTTACCATCTTAGAAGCGAATATCTCACAAAATATTAAGACTGTAGTTACTACTCCATTCACAGTACACGTTCTGTCTAATACCAAACAAAATAAAAAAGAGTGGATCAAAAAAAGCACTGTCAAGTTCAGTAAAAATGCGCGATATAACCAAATTCCACGCGGGAAAAGCCACGGACGAAAAACTAGTACTGTATAAAGGACTGAGGATAACCTTTTAATTTCGTGTTTTACTATACTTAAGTAATTCTTTTTTGTTTTGTTTTTCTTGTTTTTTTATAATTAAAACATTTGTTTTTGTTTATTTTTTAAAAAATTATAAAAATATATTTTGTTTTAATTAATTCTTGTATCCTCTCTTGTAAGTGAGCCCTTTTTCAATTCGTTATTATTATTATTGGTTATTATTGTGTATCTCAAAATTAGTTTGACGGGTCCTAAATAATTATTGTTATTGCAAAAAATGTTTTTTTTTTGTATAGGAATAGACGGTCTATACTAATGTTTATCCATGCATTTAGTAAAAAGTGGTTATTTCAATGTTATAAACAGACACCACAAATTTTTATTAGTTACTTGTTTAGACTTTTTGTAAAATAAAGAAATTTATTGATGTTTGTACTTAATAAATGTAGAATGTGTACACTTTACAGTAGAACTGAGTTTTGGGGGATAAAATATTCACAATAATACTTAATTTTAATTTTTTGTTTCATTCAAACTGATGAACCAGATAGGTAAAAAACATGTAAAAACCCCACACTGACTGTTCTGTGTCATAAATGTCATAATCTATATTCCGTTGTCATAGTGACCGAGTAATGAATGAAACGACCTACAGTCCTACAAGCATCTTTTGGCGCGTGCGTGACAGAGACAGCGTCATACAGGTAAGGTAAACTGTAAGGCGCTGTCTTTGTCACCCACGCGCCAAAATATGCTTGTAGGACTATTATGTATCTTATTAAGCGTATTAAGCGCTGCGGTTTAAAATGATAGACTAGACTGAATGATTTTTTGTAGCGCTGCAGCGACGGATAGCTTTAAACCGAGAAAAGGAACATGACTTTTGTTTGACGTAGCTTCTCTAGTTTACATAGTAACTCCTCAGATTATAGAACCAAAAGGCAGATAGAACATTCGCAAAGAAAAGCGACGAATAATGTGAAGCCGCTTTTTCCCTATGTGTGCATGACAACCTTAATGTCAACTAGCAATTGCACCGTATGGATACGTAATTCTTTGTGTGCGTGAGGTTGCCAAGTGAAAAGTCATAATCTCCCGCAATTTTGTAAACATTGTTCGCCATATTTTCAGCTTAAAACATTATGCACAATTAAATTGGCAAATTATTTATTACTAGTGAACGCCCTTGTTTCGCTTCGGTAAGCCCATAATTGATAAATGAGGGATGGTATTCTTTAAATTGACGTGATTTCTTATTTGTGTACCGATTCTAACTAAATGTTAACCCAAGCTCATTTGAATACGTCAGTGAAAACTGCATCTAAATTTGTTAAGCCGTTCCTGAGATTAGGCGGAACAAATGCACAGAAAAACAGACAAAAAACAGAAAAGTTTTATTGTATGTAATAATTATAATTGATTTTAATTTCTTCTGATAATAATTTCTTGAGCGCCTCCGAGCTTCGGAAGGCACGTAAAGCCGTCGGTCCCGGTTGATATCGATACATCGATAGATAGCAGTCGTTAAGCCGTGTCGGAGGCCTTCGGGCGGCTTGAAAACTTTCGACAATGTGTTGGCCACTAACCCCTCCACCAATCCGCACTGGAGCAGCGTGGTGGAGTATGCTCTAGGCCTCCTTAATAATGAGGAGAGACCCTCAGTAGTGGGACATTAATGGGTTGTAACCATATCACTAGTTATCAAAAAGTATTATATTATAATTACTTATGTGTAAATGTTCTTTTAATATACCTATTTAATTTAATATTTTAAATATGTTTAATTGTTTTAATTAACCTATGGATTTTTGTCTCTTTGGGTAGATATTTTTAATTAAAAAAAAAAAAAACATCAAAATATCAATATACTTATTTATTATAACAAAAATTCGGTTTTGATGATTTTTTAATCAACCAATGTCCTTTTTTACTGAGATAGGTACACGTCATCCTCACTAAAATGTAATGAGCGAACCACGCAAAATTAATTAGCCAATTAATATCTTGCCTGCTTTTCCGAATAATATGAACCCATTTTTCTCTTGTTACAGCATCTGTCGGAAATCTGCAAAAATTATAGTTATTAATTATTAGTAGGCTAAACAGAAACTAAAATATTATATAATATTTATCATACATATTATTGGCACACGTGACATTTTCAGCAGTTAGAATGCTAATTTTATTGGCTGTATTGCCTGACTTTTAGGTTTAAATAAATAAAACTATTTACTTTCAAAATATTTTTTTTCGATATAAATTTATAAATCGACCATGTCCAAATAGTCCATGCATATTTCCCCAAATTTAGGGTAACCGATTTTCATTTAAACTGGTGTACAAATGAATGATTGTTGAGGTTTTGTGTTCCGAGCGAACCGAAAAAATATTATTATAAATAAATAATAAAATAATGAACAATTACCTGTGAAAAGATATTCCGTCTTCTTTTCTTTGTTTTTGCGAACAACTTTTAGAGAATTTAATAATGCAAGACGGCATTATAACTGATAAAATTATTTTAAAAAATTTGACACTTGCGACGTTTATGCTATTTGACGCTTTCCGTAGTACTGACACGAGATTGTATTAGCTTTTTATTTTGTATTTGCTTTGGTAGCTTCACTTTATACTAGAACGACTACATCTGCCTTTTGGTTCTATAATCTGAGAGTAACTCAATGTGTCGGAAATGTTATATAAGGCAATAAATGTTATTTTATACGAAATGTTATTTAAGCACATAGAAAACCACTTTTCTTTCATGGATATGAACAGTTTTTGTCATTTTAGCACAAATTAAACACTCAAAGTTAAAAGACAAACATAAGACATACCTACTGTGACATTCAAACTCACTGACAAGCAATTTACGATTGACGTTTAGAAACTATAGTAAACCCAACTTAAGACTGAAACGAAAGAGGCGCTGTCGGACGCATATGACATTCATTTGACCAATCATTGCACACTAGTAACTGACAGATGAATGAACACAACGTACTTATGAATGACTTTTCGTTAGTTCCAATTTTTGCCATTTCAGAGATAAGTTGGGCGGACATTAAGCGTTGCCAGTATAACAAATTAGTTCCATGAGTTTACCGCAATATGGCGAGGTTTTTTATATTCCTGGTCAACCAATAATTTAATAACGCTAAATCGGCTGTCAGTTTTTTGACATATCAACGAGTTTTATACATAGAGATATTACACTAGAGTGGGTGAGAAATGCAATCGCCCCCGGTTAGAAAGAGAAACAACGATAACGGTAATTACCTATCTCTCTCCGATCCCGATGAGCCAGAAAGAGAAAGGTGATTACTAAAGATTACGTCTCTTTTTATCCGAGGTACGCTCTGAAGCCTGGCTTCTACCCTCTAGTGTAATATCTCTATGGTTTTATATAGCGCCGAATTCAAAGTCATTCATAAGTACCTACGTTTTTGGTTCTATAATCTGAGCCTACGTTGTGGTCATTCATCTGTCAGTTACAAGTGTGCAATAATTGGTCAAATGCGTCCGACAGCGCCTCTCTTCGTTTCAAGTTGGGTTTACCTTTACTGTACTAGCCGACCACGATAATTAGGCGCATGTCAGTTAAGACGTCATTGGAAATAGGGATGGGAATACGTAGTACATTCTGCAGTAGTACCAAAAGTACCATGGTGAATGTTTAATGGAGGTACAATTTTTTTTATGGAATTAAGATAGCAAACGAGCATGCAGCACCACCTTCCGCTGCCGCCCATAACAACTGTGACCGACCCAGAACTAGACTCAATGAGTCTCGTTCTAATTCGGTCACACATGCGTTGCTACCCCTGAGGACTGAGATGGTCGCCTCTAAAAAGTGTAACCGGCACCACTGTGGTGCCACCACACCTTCCTATCCGGAACACAATTGTTCTTAAAACAATTATTACACGGTAGGAATGGTACAAAGTACCGTGGCGGGCGGTGGTACTTCCCCGGGTGAGCTCTAGGCCCTACCACCTGTACTTGGTCAGTTACTGTACCTGCGCAAACATCTCGGAAAACGAAGTTCACATCAGCCTAGTCTAAATGACCTTAATGTACAATTGTACACGACTTCGCCTCACTAGGGGACGCGCGGGGCTAGAGCGGGGTGGGGGGCCCGCGTGACTGCTATCTGTCATGCGCCTAATTATTGTGGTCAGGTAACTCTACCTCGTCTGTGGGTAATACATACTTTTAACCTTTCATCCATCACGGTTTTCGGTGATATTTTTGGTTTTGTGTCCTCTCTGGGCCGTCAAAACAGACGTGCCCCGCTTGCCATATTATACCTATGTAAGTATAAATTGTATTATTCACTTCAAGCACAAAATAAAGTCGGTATGTAGGTACACTAAACACATTCATTGTCCATGACCCACAAACATGTGGGTCATTTTTTGTTTTAACAAGACGTCCATTCCATTCATGTAGGTCGTCATTAGTCATTACTCCCTTCCAACTGAAAGAGCTCTTTTTTCATGGAGTTTTCAGAAATTAACTAATAGGTATATACTGTTACCTACATCGATATTTAGGTACCTATACGCTAGGTTTTAAGTAAAATAAAAAAGCAATGAGCCATTGAATTTTTTGCTCATATAGAAATTGTATCACTTTGAATAATGAACCTACAAATCATTAAATTATCGTATTTTTATTAAACTTTAATAAAACACACAAGACACAAAGGCTTATCTGGTGGCCGTAAATCACTTTTACCCTCAGGTAATGCAAGATTTTTTAAACTCTCAACTTATTATAATATTATTATTATTTACTAGGTACATATTAATAGTCTCACACTAGGATGCCCTGTTTCGTGGGTGCGATAGACTACATACACATACCACATGGACCCACAACCAGACTGAGAACAGAAGTTTTAGGTAATTCTTGGAAAGGCGATCCGGCGTGTTAACCATTGCGCCATTTGGGTCATAAAGTTGGGTGATTCCCACTAGTTCAACTGAGGAGTACAACCGTTGATCTAGACCTATACATCAATGAATGCGGGTAGGTAACATTGGAAATAATATGTTGTCGAATGTGGGTAACGTTCAAAAATGTTTATACGGGATTTTATTTGTAAACTCATTTATCTAATAATAATAACTCAACAAAAAAATTAAATAAAAAATAAAAAAAACCCCGACACAAACCTTTAAAAAGTAAAAAATTATATGTTTTAAAATACACAGACAGACTCGTCAAACTTATAACACCCCTCTTTTTGTCTTTTTTCGTCGGGGGTTCAAAATGGTGAAAAACATTAATTTAATTGATAAATAATTAAACAGAGTATCACAATATAATGGCAATGGGAAACTAATTTAAGTTTTCAATAGGTAGGTAGGTACATTAAGGTGATAGGTAGGATTTTATTATAAATGAAACGAACAATAGACATTACGTTGTATGAATTATTTGATTTATTCAAATAGACATTTATGTTAATAATTATATATTTTAAAGTAGTTTCCAAATTTTAATTTTTGGTATCTATTTAACACTGATTGAGTATCCACAATCCAATTTTAAACCTAAAGATACGAACATCGGTACACTTTGTTCCAAACATTTTAATTTTAGGTACAGAGTAAATATCACCTACAAAATTGAACGAGTTAGAAATAGTATAGGTTTATCAAAGGACTTACTATTTTAATATTACATGTGTTATTATAAGTATCGGCAGTGATAAAACAAGCCTAACGCCATCTTCTAATTACATTCTTGAAAACATCGAAATCTTAATGATGATTAAATCACGCTCTCAGGTGCAAACATTTTTATAGAATTCTATTCATACTTTTCATTGATAGCGACAAACCAGAATACGATCAAGTCATACAAAACACAACAGATTTGCTTTAAATACTCCCAGCAATAGACTCAAAAACTTACATATTTAACAAAGGCGTTCTGTTGCCTCAGTAAACTTTTTCCAAATATAGAAGGCAGATAAATCGAGATTAAATACTTTCGTAGACCTTTTGAAAAGTGATCCATTTTTATTAATGAAATTCTTCACGACCTGGCCTTAATAACCATCTTCATAGCCATTGATCATCGTCTTCAACTCTTGATAAATATCAAATTGTGACGAGATTAACTTATTGTTACACTTGTTGTTATCTAAGCATATCAGGACATGTGTACCGACTTTATTTTTGAAAAACCACTGTGTTTCAACCTTACATTACTTCAATCTATATTTATGACATTAATACTATTTAAAACATTACAATAAGAGATTAAACCATTCAAAAACGTCGACTACACGCACTCAAAACATTTACGCCCTGAGCATATTACACCGATTTCTAGAGCGATCAATTATAATTAAACCTTAAAGTTAAATACAAAATTAATAAATATGTTATAAATAATTTTGTACCAACTATAATATTATACAAAATCCATAATGTAGAAATGATATTGCGCATAACGCTTTCGTTAATACCGTCCAAAGCGGTACAGACCTACGTATGCCTACTCTGTAAAATTAGTCAGCCTATAAAAATAGATTGCACATAAAGATTATTACGAAAATATTTGCAGTGGAGATTTAAGTGCAACATAACTACATACTTAAATGAATACAGCAGACGCCGTTTGTATCAATTTCTACAATCAATCATGTGAGTGTCGATCACAACATATAAGAACGGTGGCCAAAGTAGGTAGGTAGGTACATAATGTTTTAACGCTATCTCTCATCAATACAATTACTTACGTATGTAAATTCATTGACTTCGACTATACAATCGTTCCACACTTATGCCGAGTTTATACCAAACGTGTGTTTCACATTTTCTTTTACATATACAATATTCTGTATTTTACAAGTTGTAGCCATACAGTTGAAATGTATTCGTTTCACAGATACTTTGTAATGTTTAGGCATACTTAATACTTGACGTCCTCCTTTTGGAATTTCCCACTGCAATAATCTTAATATAATTTGTGGGTCAATTCTCAACATCATCCACATGTTACTTGGCTAATTGAAATACAGGTAGACAAAAAAGCTAGCATTGAAATATTTTAATAATTCTAATGATGATAATTAAAATGGCAGTGACTGAAGTTACATTAGGTATCAATAATAACGTTATCGTTCATACCTATTAGTGTAAAAATTGTCAAGATAAATAACAAGATAATCTTTCAGATATAAAGCGACATTGATGACAAATTTTACTTTTTTGTTTACCTCTATTTACGAAACGCTAATAAAATTGGTAAGTACGCTATGTAAGAAATATTAAGTATGTGCGATGTGGTGTCATAATTTTAATTTTTATGGCCCCTTGCTATAAAAATATCCTAAATCATATTTTATCCTGATCCAATCAATCTTTATGAAGCAGTTACTGCAGCTCATAATGCACGGTCCTGTTCATTTCCTTTAAATTTAAGTACAATTAAAATATGTAGATATAACCCTCTTACGATTAAAAACCGTTTGTTAAAATTTCGATATAATTCTACGCGCTTAGCCTAAATATTAAGTTGGCTAATAAATTTTCTGAAACTTTAATGTAGCAATTATTATTATTATTTAAAATATTCTACGTTTTCAAATACACGAATCCATTTTAGATATTTATTATTTTATATACTTTCTACAATATAGACGTAGATATATAAATTGTGTTACAAAATTAAGACTGGAGTAATCAAATATCTCAAAGAATCGAAGAAATTAGACAAAAACCGATAAATGTAAAATATTGTCAAATTTTAATAAAGTCTTAACTCTAAACCATGGCACACAAATTATTTCTAAAACAGGAGGGAACGCTTCACAACTGGTATCTTGATTAATGTTGTTCAAATTTATTTTTGTTCCACCGAATAAATTATATATAAGTAGAACCGCAAAAAGTAGAAATCTGAGCAATTTTACGCATTTCAATTTTAACTGTAAAGTTTGTTTAAGTTCAAAGTCTCCACACTCAGTCTTCCAAGAAACCTAAATTGTATTGCGTGAGTCATTTTAATATACATAAAGATTGTGGAATGTGAAAGAAAACATTGTGAAAAGCATGAAGAAAATAATGTACAAATAAATAAATAAAATAACAACGTGTATCATGGCGTATAAATAATAAACGTACGTTAAATCTACGGTGTAGGTACTCCGGGAGAGCAAATACATCGTCATCTAGTGTCAAATAATGTTGTATATCACCCTACGTCACACCTATAACTACGATAATATTGAAGTAGCGAGATGATTTTAAATCTGACAACAAATTTATTCACTCTACCTACGAAAATGCTGTCCCGGACAAGGACGAAATGTTTACTTTGTCCAGTTACGTCTAGGATATAAGTGTAAGCTGACGATTGGACGTCGATTCAAAATTTGGTATATCAATGGGCTCACTCCAAGCGCGCTTTGTAGCTGGTCTTCCAAATCTCAGCCAGAGTAACAGCGGAGTGGAAGCGATGGAAGATGCAAAGCGGGAGAGTGAAGCGTTGTACGAGAGACCAGGCTACGAATCCGTAAAAGTCCAGTTGAACCTGAAATCAAAAACAATTGAAATGTTAAAAGACTAATAAAATAAAGGAACTTATATTAAAAGCTTCAGAGCAAAATATAATTTACCGGGTTAGCAAGAACTTTTTGAGCTTCGACGGTGTAGATTAGCCACATGGTGACATTGCAAATCAACAAAAAGGTTACGGCTTGACGTGCGGGCTTGCTGCGCTCCTGTTCTGGCAAGTGAACACGACGACGAGATACATCCGCGATAAATAAGAGCTGGAGAACCACCTGAAATAAGAAATAAAAGTTGTGTAAGTACTAAGTATAATTTTTAAAAACATACAAGTTTCAGGGAACTCTTAATATCAACTAACCTGAAGAACACTTAAGCATCCGGTAATCATGACCAACAAGTTAGGCTCGTGGGTAAAAGCTCCCATTCCTCCAGCGATAACGCTAAATACGGCATACACGAAGAGGCCGAATGCAGAGACGCGGAGCAAGATGTCGTTCAAGTCAGATTGCTCTTCAGAACGGAACTTCAATGATTGCACCCTGCGAAGAGGTTCGGTACAGGAAGAAGGATTTGAGCTCCATTTCATTTCTCTACTTCTACTCATGTAAGCAATTAACCCAAGGAGAAACCAAACATGGTGAACGAAAATTTCAGAAAAGGGAAATAATATTTTTACCACAACAGGAATTACAATAAATATTAGGTTTCGAAATGTAATTGGGGTAGTGTAATAATTTGAATTGTAATTAATATCGGAGCCAACAAAGAAAGGATAAAAGGAAAGGGGTCAACGAAAAGGTTAAAGGAATGGAAAGAAAAACATCAAAATAAAAATTGGGTCAACTGAAATTAAAACTACTTACATAACATGCAATTACAGTGCGCCCAACTTATCTCTGAAATGGCAAAAACTGGAACTAACGAAAAGTCATTCATAAATACGTTGTGGTCATTCATCTGTCAGTTACTAGTGCGCAATGATTGGTCTAATGAATGTCAAATGCGTCCGACAGCGCCTCTTTCGTTTCAATCTTAAGTTGGGTTTACTATACTGTTAATCACAAATGGAGGTATATTTTTACGTATATAAATTATGTGTCAAGCCAGTACTTAATTAAATCAACGAATAAAACGTAATAATCATTAATTATATTTACCGTATGAATCCAATCAAGATTGCCAGAATTGACAGGATCATCAAGGCGCAGTGGGAGACATCAGCCAGATAAATGGACAGACGTTTCAAATCCTGGTGTCTTATCAGAACGAAGAAAAGAATCAAACAGATGAGAGAAGCAACCAGGAGAAGTAGTCCACAGAAAAGTCCCTTTGAGGCCCCGGCACAGTCCACCCGGTTTCCACGCTGAGCCGCCGCCAACGCCGCCGCCCTGCGGGAGAGAACAGCCTCCAAACGTCTTTCCAGATCTTCGTCGTTGGCCACGCTGTAACCAAACCCGTACGCATACATCAATTACGCATACGCTAGTTAATCTTTTTTATGAATAATGTTGAATGAATCTAATACTCAACTAATTCTAAGATTGATCTTTCTAATACTTAATATTTATTAAACTGTGCTGGCAAGAGCTTGCTACTTTCTGTGTTAGTATTATGTACGAGTTTGTTACTTAAATGGAATATATAAAAAATAAAATACAAACCTGGGATAACGGCCGATGTGTTTCCACATAACATAAATGACGGCAGCACCAATAAGAGAATACTCGATGATGAATGGATAGAGGTAAGGAGCTGAGTCGGTAACGATAGTGCCCATTATTGGTTTCCGTCCGCAAACAGTAGTGTTATCAATATTTGCGATCAAAGCTGCTGGATTTAAATTGTCGAATGACTCGAAAATCTCCGTGTTATTGTTCACTGAAATAACATACATCGTGTAAACTAAAAAAACACGCAAACGATTACAAAGAAAAATAGGATTTACGTTAACGTACTCGTAAATAAAACTCTATGTTAAATTCAAGCTATAACTAAGGTTGCTTCAAATGGAGCGACTTGTGCATCTAAGGGTACCTAATGAAAAAAACTAGTGAAGGAAACAGAAACCGCAAATAAAAAGTGCAACGGCTGTTAACGAAACGTGTAATTGTGGTCGACACTCCGACAAACCTGGCGAATGAGGTGGTTCATCTACCCGGTACGTTTCAACACTATTTCCCCACTCGTCTCTATCTGTTGCAAACCATCCGGAAGTCGTTGGTGCCACCGTAGTGGTCAATGTGCTTACAATCGGTTTCACAGTAGACGAATAGACCCACTGGAAAACTTCCAGCATGGCTGTTTGAGTCTGTGTCGCTTTTTCGGCTTCCATTGCAATTGGCGCAACAGTGGAGGTCGGGAAAGGGTTATCGTTAGGCCAAGCGTCTTTGAACTCGCGCCCATAACCCATCCCATTATCGTACCCTATAGTACTCTTTATAGCGTCAATCAATTTAGATTTTGTAACAAAACCACCACCCATATTATAATATGGTGAAGGAGTAGTCACTGAAAATTTAGGCCAGAATGCTTTGTTATTAACATACATGCAAGTTTATTAGGGTATTAAGATGTTATGTGAGTGAGTTTGATTCATGGACAGTAAGAACTAAAGATAATGTGATTTCTAACTTACTAGTTGTAGGAGTGGTAGTAGGGGCAGAGGTTGTGGTAGTGACAGCCTTCAATATTTGGTCGCCAGTAGTTTTAGCAACATTAACGGCAGTCGATACAAGCGTAGTTGCTGCAGTTGTTGCTGCTCCGAAAACTTTTCCAGAATGTCTCAAGGTATGCTTTCGAATGACTTCTAGAACATCAGATTAAGTTAGTTTGAACATACATAATATATTTTTTATCGATTTAAGGTAGCAAACGAGCATGCACCCTCCCGCTGCCGCTCATCACAACAGTGTGACCGACCTAGAACCAGACTCAATGTAGGTACTAGGATGGTTAGTTCAGTTAACAGATGCCGTTACCTATATAAGTTGGTTAGTTTGTAAAAAGTGTGTGGACAGGGACTGTTGTAATAGTTAGTTCTTTTTTTTATGTTACAATTGCTAACTGGACTATAACAGTCAAGATAGTAATAATTGTCTCTGAGTCTCATTCTAATTCGGTCACAGATACGTTGCTACGCTATTTAAATATTTGCTTTAATTTGAATTCAAACCATTTCCTTAATAATCACCAAAAACGTACAATATTATTATTACAATACAATGAATTTTCTACAATAAGGCAAACAGAATTCAATAAGGCAAACAGACACAGGGAAATAGGGTAAGAAAGAGATAAAAAACTCACTTCCAAGAACACCTTCTCCAGGGACCCCTTGAGGGTTCCTCACGTGATAATCCGTAATTTCCTTCAGAGATTCCAATACCAGAGTACGAATCCATACACAAATATTTGTTGCAACTACATGCATCAATCCAAATCTTGCAATCACTTTGAAGCGATGAATATTGAGCTAGAATGAAATTAATATGATTCATTGTAAACCTCTGTTTTAGTAAAATTTGAAAAAGATAAAGATAAGCAAAAAAAATTGATGGATCGACCAGTTCAACTAAGCGATACCACGGACACGAAACGGATTGAATTGATGCCTGTGTTTTTACACATTACATTATGATTATTCCTGCTATTCAAAACAATTTTAGGTCAGGTCAGGTTCAGGTCGCTTTTATGTCGTATCGGTACCCCTGTTAAAACGAAATTAGAAGAAAAGCTCACCCGTGAGTTCATAAATATGAAATACATTTGCATGAAGGTAAACACCATTTGTAGAACAGGGTTTATTCCCTTGAGAATCAAATAACACGGAGATTCCGGCGGTATTTCAAAAAAGGTGCCAAATTCCAGTCCATTGTATACCATCGTGCCAAGACCGAACGCTGTAACGAAACAATAAATTTATAGTAAAATAGAAAGAAAGAAAAGGAAAAAATAGGATCCGTACTTAACATTCTTTAAATATCTATAAGTTATATAAAAATTTACAGCTTATGATATAACCCAACAGTATTCCTAATATTATTCCAGTGTCTTAATTAACAGAGGACCGGTTAACTAACAGTAACTGGTAATTTGTACAATGCATCTTCTTTTCTTTTTTAGTACTCTCCGGAAACTTTATTTTTCTTTGCATGAATTTGGAATATTATCCAGACGACAAAGGAAACGATTGCCCATAAAAGGAGAAAATTATTTAACTATCAGTACATCAGTGTTTTATTTGAATGTCATATTTTTGAATTTCATTATTAAGTGTAACAGTTGCTAATAAATGTTATACTAACCAATAGCACCAATACGAAGGAAGAAGCTCCCATGGCTGTGCTCATTCTGCGAAGTCTTGCGGCGACGCACCGGTCTTGCAACTGGTCCAGCTTCCAACTCCACCACGTCTTGTTGCTGTTTAACATACACGGTTATAAGACAAAGTTATATGCATATTATTATCATTACAAGCGAATACATAGACACAGTTGGCTTTATTCTTTTTATGTAGCATCTCACGAGCCAATTTTACAAAGAAGACTACTTGGAATGGAAACTTTGAAATAGAAGTTACAAATTCTTATTTTTGTTTTAAAAAGTGTTTCCAGCCTTCGTTATTTAGTGCCAGTTTTAAATCAGAGTACTAGCAGATTTTAGTTGAAGTAGTTTTTTATAGTACTTAGGTTGATGCAAATTATTGTTGTGAAGTTTTATTCTGTATAAAAGTGACTAACTGACTTATCTAAAAAGCAAATTTAATGTAACAGCAGGTAAAACTGAAGCAGAATACATGGCTAACAACAAACTACAAACAGCACATCCAAAGCTTTCCGTAATCGTAATGATAATGATACACAAGTGTTCAAGCAGGATGCGTCAAGATCACCTCACCTGTTCGGACGCATACAATTGCGCCATTTGTAATTGTTGTTGACGAACTTTATCGCGCATCTTACGGGGATACACCTCCTGCCCAAATGATATGGAAAAAACAAAAAGTAGCCAGCGTAAACAAAAAGGGGTCATGCGGCCAGTCACGTTCCTAACAAAGCATTTACATAATAGTGGTTTGAACCAAGAATGAACGCTAAGTAACGTGTGCTACATAAATAAGCACAATCGTAAAATAAAACGGAGTTTAAATTAATAGTTGAACAGTAAACGTGAAGTTAACCAACACTAAACGACACTGGAAAGCGAAAAGTGGGACGGATAATGTTAAATAAATATAACGGATGTGCTGATGATGTGCTGTGTTAACATGTTAATCGAGAAATTTTACGCACCTGGAATTGACTTTGTTTCTTGCTTTCTTTGGTAGGTTTTTCCTTTCCAGCGTCCTTATCCTTCTCCTTGGATTTTCCGTCTTTCTTGCCATCTTTCTTTCCATCCTTTCCATCTTTGCCTTCTTTTCCGTCTTTTCCTTCTTTATCTTTGGTCTTCTTTTCTTTTTCCTTCTTCGGTTTCTTCTCTTTAGGCGGAGGTTTCGGTTTTGGGGGACTGCCGTTGCAGCAGGCGCTTTCTATACAAAAAATAACATACAAATACAGTTTGTAAGCTTTAAAATATAGGTTTTAAGTATTTCAATTTATATTTACCTTGAAGCAAGAAGCAGAATACATACAGCAAGAACAGAATGCTCATGCCATAGAGGTATGTGAAGAATCCTTCGTAGTAGTAGAGAGGTAGATTGTGGGTGATGACATCGCTGATTACGTAGGCGATGCACACCACCACGAGCAACTTCGCGTAGATGAAGCTCGAGATGATGAACAATGAAGTCCTATAAACAATATAATATTGAAGTTTAGAAACGTTTTGAATACTATAAATGGTGAATCGGAATGGGTAGTTGCCTTTCTCACAGAAAAATTGTCAAGTGGGTAATATATTATTACGTACAAAGTTACAAGCTCTTCGTGACACCAAATATTAGGTACATTTAAAATATTTTACAAAATAATACAGTAAATAAAAATAACCTTTTTATTATTAAATAATATTTATATTTCTAAAAAGACACAGACTATATTTTTATAACTGTTAATAATAAAATGCATAAAATCATTTTAACAATTCATTTTAAACTAAATTATAAAAATAACATTTATTTTTCCTGAAAGAAATAGACTATATATTTATAACTGTAGTAATTGTCTCTTAATCACTTCAACAATTACAATAAAAGTAAGATAAACAAAAACAATAATTTTGCATCGGATAACACGTACTTCTTAGATGGTTTCGGTTGGACGCATTTCATCTCCATTTCTTTGTTCGCGGTGTTATGTTTCTCGGCGATAGCAATATCGCTGCCCTGCTGCCGGTGTTGACCCACGGGCAGGGTGGCCATATTGTCCACACTCTCCAGGTCTACCGTAGCCACTTTCACTTCCGCCTCCATGGGCTGGTGTTTGTCCTTGCCCATCGTGATCACTTCACTCACAAGGTAGTGGTAAGCAGGGGTTCACAGAAAGCACATGATAAGGGTTAAGGTTTAGGGGCCAGGATTAGGGTAGGCCAGGGAGCTTTAGCGACGCAAAATGTCCCGAAAGCGCGAGGCGCGGTCGCGTTCTGAGGGGTCGGCTTCAACGCGCCGAGAGTTGCGCAGTAATGGATGCTGCGCGGAGATGATTAGGTGAAATAGGGGCGCCAACGACCCTCCCGGCGCACCCTACATTTTTAAATTGTACTCTCAATAACCAGAGGGTCCATTTGCCGATATAGGGGCCATATAAAGACTGCAACGCCATCGATTGCACCAGTACATTGTTTGAGTGCAGTTTCAATGATTTTAGTTTTAGATCCAAAATGTTGGCTATAATGTCACTTATGTCAATTTTAAAACTGGCATGATTAACAGTGGCTTGTGTAAGTAATTATCTAATAACCACCAAATTCATATTTTTTCGCATATTTTATTGTTTAATAATGAGCTTCACAAGTGGAAACCTCTTTTTAACTATAGGTACCTAATAACACGAGTCAAAAGGTAACAATGTTACCATATTACCTATTTGATAATACTTTTGCACGGAGTCAAAATTATAATCTTCATATTATTTTTATTTGCATCCATTGTTATTTCAGTTGAGAATCGAAATAGAATGTAGACCGAATCAATCGACAGCCCTAGGCCTGGCGGCACGCGGTCGATAGAGGCGCGTCTCCCGGAGAGCTTCGGGAGGCTGCGCGCGCGACCCACTGACCTGGCCTTACCTCTCCTCCCACCACACCTACCAAAAACGCCCTTAAAACTTAGATACTACGCATTACTTCACAGTACTTGAACCAGATATGGAATATCCAAACGTGATCGGAGACGAATACTCCATTCATCGAATCACTTTTGAATTTAGAATCCGCTTGAAAAGATGAAAGGACCCGCGCATACAAACCGCCTGAAGAGAGCAATTCTTTGGCCGACACCGACCGGGTCGCTGAACTCTTTTGTAAGCGACACACAACATTATTCTATTCAACCTACCCGTCTTTATCACCTTTATGTGGGTTGATAGGTTGCTACGTATCTATCATCATAGTCATAGAATTTACGTAAATATTGCGTAGGTATAGCCTTCGCGATTAGCTCACGAAAATAAACATCGAATGTCGTACTGTAAAAAGTTACAAGATTGCCAAACAAATCAGAGATTGCCCAGTAGTGTGCAAATTAGGAATTTGAAAAAAAAATCGCAAAATTTATGCTTGCGTTTATTACCTACTTACTTAACTTAAAGAAACAAATTTGAGTATATTTCTGCCAAATCTGCATTAACTGCCTTTATTCTAAAATTAATTAATTAATTAGTTAAATTAGTTTTTTCTAAGTAGTTTTTTACAACTTTGCCCATCAAAATATCACTGCAAGGATTGCCACCTCCATGTTATTTAATTAAATCTGAGTAATGATCTTTATTTATTTATGTATATCAAAAACGTACAGGACACTAGAAAATTAAATAAGTATGCGTTTGGTTTATAAAACAACGTGTACGGAATCGAAGTAGCAATAATTTCTTGACGGATTGTTAAAACATTAAAAGAAAAAATAATTTTAAGAACGACGTTAATCGTAACGCGATTAGCAAAATTTACTTATAGCATTTTAAATTCTGGCCATCAATCTACAATGAGCCTTAATCACAGGGATGGAAAGCTGCCATTTGTGTCATATGTCATGTATGATTTAATTTCTTTATTATAGCGAAAGAGGTAAGACATTATAGGAATGGCAAGTATTATAAGAATGAGGGTTATTTAAAGAACTACAGTTCCCGATTGATCAACAGTAAAGTAACCCATATTGAGTAAGTCTAAGTCCTGTTTAAGCAGGTTATAATAATTGTAGCTAATTAAACGAAGTCGCAAGAACGATGATGAAAGAATCATTAAGCTGTTTAGCCGTTACTCGGGGACACGTCATTAATTTAATTAGCATTGCATACCCTACTTTAGTAAGACGTTAAAATTGGCACGTGTGTACTGAAAATCAGTTACTACATCTTGCAACTACAATAGGTAGGTACTACTGAAACAAGACCACTTCTAAGTTCTGTAGAAATTTTAATCTTAGTGCCTATTAGACGATCTGAATTTCTTTTAAAAATTATGGGATGGCGCTCAAACTACTTATTTACAAAGGCAAAATGATACTTGAATGCCTTTAATTACCTCGAAAGTTTACCCTCTCTGCAAGGTTCGAGTTACGTGTTTTTGTCACAAGATGTCGCTACGCGGAATATGTTTTATCTTTTCACACAGTCTAGACACGGACCTTTTATGAATTACTACTTAATTAATTAAATGATGTTCTCTCTTTGTCTGATTCTCGGATAAAAATAAGAATATGAAAAGTATATATTTTTTATTAGTGTAATAAAATTTTTTGAAACAAATGCAATAGCACCCATGAATAGCACAGTTAGGGCGCTTTTAGTGTCATGCGGATTTGCTCACGCACGCGGGATTGCTCCGCATGCGTAGCACCCGCAAAGAACAATTTCATATAATATGAATTTACTGTAAAGCGTGAAAAACGCACGCGGGACGCTGTGCGGGGCGTCATCCCGCAGCGGGGCATCCGCATCCGCATGCGTGATCGACGTGATCGTCCCTACAACTTCAGTGCTCATTTTAGAGTCGTGCGGGGCGCACGCACCGTATTGTACTAATCGTCTACGCAACCCGCACGTCAACCCGCAGAAGACTGAAACTTAAACTGCGTATGATCCGCAGCGTGAAATTTCACGCATGCGGAGCAATCCCGCGTGCGTGAGCAAATCCGCATGACACGTAAGCCTGGCTCTTGCTGACAAAATTATTTTCCACGTAAATGAAAACCCGTTATTTTAAATTCTTGACGAGGTGTTGTGTTATGTTTCAAGAAACCGTGAGTACATTTTCTTGAATAATGACAAAACGACCTTCGCGGTCTGATCCAAGGACAGACTGTATACTATAAAATCTGCTTCGGACCGTCACGTCCAACTCGTGAATGCCACACTACTGTTGCGAGTTAGTATAGACTGAACACATTGAGATTACGAATTTCGTTTTATTTTGTTTTTCGTAATGCATACGCGCATTTATTAATTTTAATTTCATAAATTAATCCTCGATACCTATTGAAAAAAAATGGCAGGTCTAACCAAAAATATATGACAGATAAAGAGCCCACATCACATCACAAGCACTAATAGACAGGTTCAGGGCCGGATCTAGGGGGGGCAAGCCGGGGCCCATGTCCCGGGCGGCAAATTCAGGGGGCGGCCAAATTCACACTTCACGGACCAATGGACAACTCTTCATTTATTTAACTTTGACCACGGAATAAATAATAGTACAAGCACAGGAATTTCATGCCCATATCAACTTGACCGACACCCTGAGCGTGGAGTGAGACGTGCTGCACGAACATTTTATTATTCGCGACGCGCGTAGGCATAGTTCATAACTTTTAGCAAAATAGAACCGACTTTAACGCCGAAAAGTAAAAATCGGTTCAGTTAAACGCGGTTAATATTCCTAAATCCTTCTCCTTAGTCTGATAAACACGATACTGAAAACCGTATCAAAATCGGTTCAGCCAAACAATATGCCTAAATCCATCCACCCATCCATCCATCAGCGTTTTTGCGTCCACTGCTGGACATAGCCCTCCCCTAATTTGCGTCACTCTAACCGGTCCTGCGCCTTCTGAAGCCAGCGGATGCCCGCTGTCCTCTTCAGGTCGTCAGACCTGGTCGGGGGGCGTCCTACGCTCCTTTTTCCGAGACAGGGCCTCCACTCGAGGGCCTTTCTTCCCCAACGGTTATCGGTCCTTCCAGCTATATGGCCGGCCCATTGCCACTTCAGCCGGCTAATTATTTGAGCTATGTTGGTTACTCTCGTTCGTCTACGGATCTCCCCATTTCTGATTCGATCACGTAGAGAAATACCAAGCATAGCTCTCACCATAGCCCGCTGCGCGACTTTGAGCTTGTGGATTAGACCAATCGTAAAGCACCACGTCTCGGAGCTGTATGTCATCACTGGCAACACACACTGCTCGAACATCTTCGACTTCAGGCACTGAGGTATTTTGGACGACAAGATGTGACGTAATTTCCCGAACGCAGCCCATCCGAGTTGCATTCTACGAGTGACTTCTTTCTCGAAGTTTGACTTACCCATTTGGATCACTTGTCCCAGGTAAATATATTCGTCTACAACTTCGAGTGCAGCGCCATCAACAACGACCGGTACGGGCGTGACATGGGCATTCGACATGATTTTCGTCTTGTCCATGTTCATCTTAAGACCCACCCGTTGTAAGGCGCTGTTCAAGTCCCCGAGCATTGTACTAAGTTCTTCCATGAATCTCGCCAAAATTACTATATCGTCGGCATACCGCAGGTATGTGATGTATTCGCCATTGATATTAATACCACGTCGTTTCCACTCCATCAGCTTGAACATGTCTTCCAGCGCAGTGGTGAACAGTTTTGGGGATATAATGTCCCCTTGTCTGACACCTCTCTGCAGCTGAATGGGGTTCGTTGCTGTGTCGTGTACTCTGACGGATATAGTGGCTGATGTGTATAAATACTTCAACACCTCGATATACCGGTAGTCGATTCGGCAACACTGGAGAGAATTTAGTACCGCCCAGGTCTCGATAGAATCGAAGGCTTTCTCATAGTCCACAAAGGCAACACATAGCGGCTGATTATAATCCTCGGTCTTCTGTATCATTAGGTATTTTTGTTTACAGGTTGTAATTATGAGTGTGCCAAGAAAAAATCTATAAGGAGTGGAAAAAGGCTAAATATAAGGAGTTGCAGGGAAAACAATGTGCAGATAATATGAAAAATTGGCTTCGCAGAGGGGTAACCCGTCAGTATCTGCTGCAACTTCCGAAGTTGATATTGAGTTAGAGGATGTTTCTGGCACTTTACTCGATCAAATGGATCAAGATTTTACAGTGCCAACTTCACCATCTTTATCGATGTGCGAAGAGCAACCTGAGCCAGGCCAGTGATTTCGCGCTGCGCCGCGCGCCGCCGCGAGACGCATCTCAATGGCGCGAGGTGCATCGTAAAATCGTTGGCAACACGACGCCTCGCTGCTCAGCGAGACGTCGCGCGCGCGACGCAGCGAGAAGACGTGCGGCGCAGCGGAATGTGTCTTCATTCGCCACGTGCTCTTTCTCTTCTACAGGAAGTCAGATTATACCAAGATCCCAGTCTATCATTATATTTTCATTTTTTCACTCGCACACTCGACCGAACCGCATCAATTCACCACGAAGTCTGGACGGAAGGCGGCGGCCTCGGCTGCGCCTCGCGGCGTTGCGCGGCGTTGGGAGGCGCAGCGCGGCTCTTGCACGCCGCGCGTACCGACGATGCACGGCTGCGTAGCGAAGCACCACGCTACGCCGCGAGGCGTCACGAGACGCAGCGCTGCATGAAGCAACGTATTCTGAATTCTCACAATGAAATGTGTATCTTTTCGTGTAGAAAATAAAGTTCTTTTTTGAGCTGCTTTTTGAAAGACTGCGCGCAGCGTCGCGTCGCGTCTCGTCTCGGTGTGAGTTGACCCTATGTGGTACAAAATTGGCTAATTGCGAAATTGGCTAATTGCGAAAGGGTTAAAAGATCTTGGCTTTTATTTTCTAAGACAAAAAATGCAATTTTTTGTGCGTGATCCAAGATTTATCAGAAACTATGAACAATGATGGATGCATTGTTTCCGGAAGGCCAAAGTAGGCTTTGTCCAAATTTCAAGCAATTTGTGGACATCTGATAGCTGGAATTATAATATGGATGATAAAGATGAAAATAAACATAAGTACTTAGGCGGGGCGGCATTTTTCAGTTTTTGCCCCGCCTAAAAAAAAATGAAGATCCGGGGCTGGACAGGTTTAAATTTTGTAAATGACAACGTGGTAACTCCGTCCTTGCGGGTTCACACAATGGCTACTTACATCACGTTACGGCTGGCTTGGTTTTCGAGCATCCTCAAACGGCTTCATGAAGCAATAATGGCGTCTAGAGTATAATCAATAAATAGCTTTAACAATGCTAATGAGTTGCGTTTTTGTTTAGAGAATTGGAGGGACTTACCACTTACCTGTGAATGGTAAAATTACCATTGTGACTTACTTAAAATTAGTCATATACCTATATCTTAAGATAATGGCAAAAATAATAATTAAGTGCACAATTGAATATATTATATTATATTCCTTGAAATTCCTTGAATTCCTTTAAATAAGCCAAACTTGCCAAGCAAATAAGAAAAGCTTGTGATAGTAGGTAGGTAATAGACACTAATAATTGGAATTTCAATGATTAAACTTGTACAAAAATTCAAAAGTACCTAGTCTTATCTCATGACAATTTTGTAGATATCGATTTCAAGCGCACAATCGATCTCGATGCAGAATAAATTTTAATCTGTGCGTAACAAATTTGGTGTTGGAAAGTTTTTTGTAATATTCCAAGAGAATTGCACCTGAGTTCGCAAAAAAATATTTCTCTGGTATACCTACCTATTACAGATTTCATACCTTTAATTAATTTTCCACGCCCCGGGTTCACGTGAAATACACTTAACTAGATTGTCGCTCATTAAAATATCTACAGCATTTTGCATAGTTTATTTTTTTTAATTGTACTGTTAGAATATAATTTTTTTATAGTTGTTACCTGAAGCACTCTACTACTACAAAGTAAACTTATGTACCTAGATAGGTTAGTTTAGTGTTGTGTACAACTTGTGTTTACCTAAATGTGAAATAAAGGTATCATTTTCAAAATTTTATATCGAGACTGCAATATTATACTATTTAATTCAGATAATCCACAAACAGATTTATTTAGAATTACTAAAGAAAAAAGTAACGATTAAAAGGAAGATACATTATAAAGCTATAGATTATGATAAATTACATAATAATATCAAGATTTTGAACCTGGCATCTGAAGATCACATATATACAAATTTGGAAAATAAAATAAAATTGACTATAGAACAAAGTAAAATTATGAAAACTAAGATATTAAATTTACCTAAAGAGGATTGGATTAATAAAACTATAATATCTGGAATCAATACAAGAAACTTATTTTGGAGAAAATACAAGAAAGAACCTAAAAATGATAAAATACGTAATGATTTAATATACCACAGAAATAAATTAACATCAAACATCAACAAAGCTAAAAAAAAGTACTACTACAATTCTTTTGAAAAATGTTACAACAATCCTAAAAAAATGTGGAGCCTCATCAATTCACTATCTAAAAATAAAATCAAATCAACCTATTTTCCCTCAAAACTACATATACAAAATAAAGAAATATCCGACCCTAAACAGATCTGCGAACACTTTAACTTTTATTTTACATCCATAGGCTCTCAGCTAAGTAATAATATCCCAGCTAAATATCATAAACCTTTAGACACATCTACCAGTCACACTTCCTCACAAAATAAACTTTCAATTATTGAGCCTGCTACTTCAAATGAAGTATTAAAAATAATAGCAAATCTGGACTCAAATGTCAGTGCAGGTATAGATGGCATTACTGCCAAAAGCCTTAAATGTATAAAAGAACTAATTGTAGATGAATTAACTGCCTGTATCAATAATTGTCTATCAAAAGGTGAATTCCCAGACTCTCTTAAGATAGCTAAAGTAACGCCCATATATAAATCTGGAGAAAAGACTGAACCTGGAAACTATCGTCCCATATCAGTTTTACCGGTCATTTCCAAAATCTTTGAAAAAATCATACATAACAGACTAACTTCCTACTTAAATAATATAAATTTCCTCTTTCAAAGGCAGTATGGTTTCCGATCACAACGCAGTACTTTATCAGCTACAGTAGATCTTATTACAAAAATTAAGAATAATATCGATTGTAAAAATATTACATTAATAATACTGATTGATTTGAAAAAAGCCTTTGACACAGTAAGTCACCCTCTGCTTCTGGATAAGCTCAGAAACATAGGAATAACGGGTATATTTCACAAACTCCTTCATAGTTATCTACATAATAGGCAGCAAATTGTACAAAACGAAAAATATAAAAGTTCACCATTACCTATAAGCTGCGGAGTTCCTCAAGGTTCAATTGTCGGTCCTCTGCTATTCCTAATTTACATTAATAATATATGTGATGTTAAATTACAAGGTTTCCTAACCCTTTACGCAGACGACACGAGCCTATTTTATTTCGGACGCTCAGTTAAAGAGGTAATTGATAAAGCCCAAGCAGATCTTGACTTACTATATGAATGGTTTCAGTATAACCTACTTTCGATTAACATTTCCAAAACTTCGTACATAATAATTACTGCTAAAAACAAAAAAGTCGAAGATAACATAAATCTATATATAGATAGACAACCTTTGCAGCGTAAGGATAGTGAAAAGTATCTAGGATTACTAATTGACAGCAAACTGACGTGGAAACCACATATAAATAAGATTAAACAAAAAATCTCAGCATTGACTGGTGCTTTACGTAACGTAGTTAATTGTCTTCCTAAAAAAGTACGTACTAATATTTATAACGCATTAGTTAAACCTCATTTAGACTATCTAATAGAAGTATGGGGAAATGCTGCTCCAACAAACTTAAAAGAACTGCAAATAGCGCAAAATAAATTAATAAAAACATTATTCCACTACGATTACCTAACACCCACAAAAAAACTATATACAGAAACTAAATTATTAAATCTAAAACAACTATATACATATAAAATTCTAATATTAATACACAAAATCACAAACGGTGAAATATATTCAGAAATAAAATTTGTTAAAAACTATGAGGTCCACACGAAATTACTAAGAAACGCAAACAATATTAACTTACCTGTGCCCAGAACTAACTATGGAAAAAAAAATATAATGTATGAAGGTGCCAAAATATATAACAGTTTACCAAAATCAATTAAAAACCAAAAAGATATAAATAAATTTAAAAAGGAGGCCTTGAAATATGTAATCCAAAATATTGATGTGTAATTTAGCTGCTTTGCAAAATATGAACTGTATTTAGTTTGCTTGCATACTCACTGTTACTTATTTTACAATGTAAAATTTTAAGTTGTCTTTTAAGTGAAATTTTGTAATTTCTTGAGACAATAAAGTTCTTTAAACCGAATTCTAAGGACATACCTACCTAGTGAAATTCTAGACACAAAATCTTTAAGTATTATAGAAAATATTGTTTTCTAGGCAACAAAATATAAAATCAAATAATCAATGTAAAACAAACTTAGAGACTTCTACAGTAAACTGCAGAAAAATAACCTTCATACAGTTTCTATGAACGCAAAAGTAAAGTATGAAGTCGCTTTTGTTCACCTCTTCGAAATACCATGCTCTATTTTCTGCAACAATCATAATATTGTGAAACTGCATTTAATGTAATATGACTTTTGATATACCTGGTAAAATTTGTACTAAAACAATTTGAGTTAACAAAAAAACTGTACAAGAAAATGAAATAGTAGATTACGAAAATTTTTAAAGTTAAATTACTCTTGATTATGAAAGCCTAAAAGTTACTTTAGCAGTTTCAATTTTGGCTTCATTTAATTAATTATAAAATTACACCCATATCGAACTGTTCGAAAACTTGGCATGGCAACCTTACCTTAGTTATAAATCAGTGTCAGTATGCCACGATTTGTGTCACTGACTATTCAGACTGAGATCGGGGAATGATGTCAATAGCAAGTTGAAGATCGGTGATTGTTCTCCATAACAATGCGACATGTCATGAAACACGAGATGTTGTGACATAATACGTATTTCTGATGATTTTATCATGCAAGAAATATATTGCAATTAAATCGTGATATCATTGTTAGAAACGTTATTTAAATAATATAGACCGATATCTTGCAAAATCCTACACCTTTTGATATTGATCATAGTCCTAACTAGATAAAATTTGTAACTATTGTATTTACAATATTTAATAGCCTAAGCCCAACCAAATTTTATGTAATGGAAAATATTGCCGAATACAAGAAATTACTTGTAAGTACGCTCCTACTTTATAAACTTGCTAATTATTAAAAATACCAGAAAGATAAGATGGTCAAAAATAAAAACCGCATAACTGTTCAAACTAATTTAAGGCTTGCAAATATTTATGCAACGTTTATATGTAATAAAATTTGAAGTTTAAATATTCTCCGCTCTCAAAACGCGAGGTCTTTAACCTTTAGCTATTTCCAGGTACACTACCTCTCCAATGTGCGAATACCGTGTTTGAATCAGACTACGGTTGAGCACATCTGACCAAGCTCTTGCGGGTGTAACAAATTAATAACAGACTTAATACCGTTGCAATAAAGATTATTTTAAAGGTCCTGGTCAGTAACGCACGTGGCCTTTTGATGTACGCGCTCAGGAGCCATTTAATCGATTGACCATCCATGCGACATGGAAATGCTTTGATTACCGCTTCCTCCCCTTTATTTATTTTTAAATTGTCTATTGAACCTTTTGGTATTGTGACGACGACATTATCTGTTGTTGTTAAAAGGTCGATTTATGACGTATTGTGCTCTCCTTAGTTTGTGATATAAATCTGTTGTAATTTGTGTATACTTTACATTGTTATTTATTTAACCTTGGGAATAATAGTTTCTTCGAGGTTGGGTTTGAGCACTTAACGATGAACGTTATTATTTTTAACCATTTATAATTTTATATTCGAAATACCTATTACTTCTCTCACGCAACTTTTCGTTTAATCGTCATCTTTGTTGAGTTTTACACTCACATCTACCAATGTACTTAGCTACTTACATGATTTTACGAAAGGAACTAAGTACTTATAGGTACACCAAGGTTGTTACCGTTATGAGCGTAAGATAATCCAATAATTTTGCTATGGTCGTGATATTGGACGAAAAAAAATGAGATCATCGGAAAACTTGGTGTGTACCTAAGTAAATTTGGAACTTGCCGAAACTTTTTAAATTGTTCATTTGCACACGACAAATTACGGTATGATATCCACCACCGAGTGCCAAATATATATCGACCAGAATTTGCAATTTAAACACATTTTCCGCGTATCGCATCATGTCACGTGTCAATAGAAGCTGATGTCATTTGTGATGGACCAATGAATAATCAATTCCGTTAATGTTAACAATAGGCCCATTATCATCACGAATAACATTAGACATATGAAAAGGACTTATTCTCTATCTATCTGTTAGCCTTTTGAAGTCCACTGCTGGGCATGGAACTCCCCTAATTGGCGCTCTAAATCCAGCGGCCTCCCATTTCCTTCTTTAGGTCATCAGTCCACCTGGTCGAAACGCGACCTGTGCTCCTTTAACCAAAGCATGGCCAACTTGGAAACCCTTAACAGTATACATCTCTTTAACATTGCGATCAAGTTTATCTTTTTCCAATTTAGCCCTGGTTTTCAACATTGGCATTAAGATCCAGTCAATAAAATTTGTCAGATGCGATTATTTAAACTTTTTATTTATTCCTACATATGACGTAGCTATAATCCTATTATTAGTACTTACTTAAATGATTTTTTTCATTAGTGTTTAGAAAGTCACGATCTACAATGCTAGCAACTGACAATGTTAATCCGGAAGTAAGAAGGCTTGTGATATTTAAGATTCAAATATAATATTTACCTAATTGAATCCCAGATACCTACCTATTATAGATATTTTAAGGTTTTTGTAAATATTCATAATTTTTCATACCCATTAAATCTTTTAAAACTAAGACTAGGAACATTAAATGACCAAGAGACTATATCTATATAAGAGACTATATCTATATTTGAATTGGGTGGCTGCGGCGGCAGTGGATTAGAAAATAATTTTACGAAGAGCTATCGGAATTGCGTTGTGACATGTTGATCATATTTGTGGTCATGACATGAACATGACAAGCTCGGTTGACTTATAGTAAACCCAACTTAAGATTGAAACGAAAGAGGCGCTGTCGGACGCTTTTGACATTCATTTAACCAATCATTGCACACTAGTAACTGACAGATGAATGACCACAACGTACTTATGAATGACTTTTCGTTAGTTCCAAATTTTGCCATTTCAGAGATAAGTTGGGCGCACTGTAAAAGGATTTAGGTAATGTCCGCCCAACTTATCTCTGAAATGGCAAAAATTGGAACTAATGAAAAGTCATTCATAAGTTTGTACGTTGTGTTCATTCATCTGTCAGTTACTAGTGTGCAATGATTGGTCAAATGAATGTCATATGCGTCCGACAGCGCCTCTTTCGTTTCAGTCTTAAGTTGGGTTTACTATAAGTACTACTCAGAAATAGAGATATTATATTTAGATACATTTTTAAAATGCACACCAGTTGTTTTTTTGTCAAATACTTTCGCGTGGAAATAGTCTATAGGTAGAGGTATACCTATATTCGGATTGCAGTCGAATTTAAAATTAAAATTTGAATCCAGCTTTATTCGTAATTTGAACTGACACGCCTCGTATTAAATCCGGAAGCAATTATCACTCGAGGATTCCAAATTTAAATTTTGTAATATTCTGTATTCATGGCTGTAAAGATAATAAAATTTTGACTAGATCCATTTCCATTTTAAGTAATGAGTCTTTTAACCTTAGTATTGCTTAACGACTGAAAAAAGAAATTATTACTGCTCGAGGGCACGGAACCAACACCCCCTGCATTGTTTACTGTAACGTTCCGAAATTTAAAAATCGAAAACACTTGCACAATAGTAGGTAACAAAAATTATAGTTTAAAAAAACTAAAAAAACACGCTTTTTATAGTTAACTGAACTAAAAAAATTGAAAATAAGTTTAAATAAATTTAAATTAAGAATAGTGTTAAAAATTTCAATAAATATGAATTAATAATAGTGTAAATAAAGAAAATATTTTATTAAAAAAAAGCGTGGGGTGCTTTTTAAGATATTATCAAAATGACACCATGCACCCCACGCTTTTTTTTAAATAAAATATTTTCTTTATTTACACTATTATTAATTCATATTTATTGAAATTTTTAACACTATTCTTAATTTAAATTTATTTAAACTTATTTTCAATTTTTTTAGTTCAGTTAACTATAAAAAGCGTGTTTTTTTAGTTTTTTTAAACTATAATTTATTTTCTCCTTTTTAGTTTTGTTTATTTATAATAGCTTGTTTTTATAATTTTAAACTATTATTTGGTCTCTATCGATCTATCGACTATTACTCCCGTAATAAATTAGAATTCAAATAAACAGAAGAACAACGCCATCTAGTAAAACGTAATGTACGCAGTCAATCTGAATACGGAGTTATAGCTAGTTGCCCGTAAATATGGGTAGATGGCAGTAGCAAATGGGTAGATGGCATTAGTGTGAGAGTAAAAAAAAATAAATTCTTATTTTGCATATTGAAAATTGGAATAATTTTATCAAAATAGTGTAATGTCATCGGAACTCGATAAATCTACAAAGTTTGAACGAAATCTGGCCGTTTAAAGTGGGTCAAAATCGCGCCCAAAGAAGTCGGTTACAAATAAAATTAACTTGTACGAGATCTACCACTATGACTCGGTTTTCACTTTTTTCGTCGGATTGGCTTGAAAAGCGGTGGGATCGACGCAGGGCAGTTGTCAACAAGCACAACGAAGTCGGTTTGGAAGAAATCGGATGATAAACTTGGAAGTTATAGGCTAGGGAAGGTGGAAATTAAAGAAGTTAGGAAAAACGCCTATTTTTAGGAAAATCCGCGATAGATTTGCGTGGAAAGGGTCTAGAAAATTAGGGATCAACTGTTTATAGGTGCGTTATGAATTTGAAGCAAAACGCCTGAGGGGCACGGAAGATATTAACAGAAATGTTACATACAAACATACATACAGGTGAAGTTAATAAAAGCGTGTTAAAAATAGCAGCAATCGTTCGCAATATTTTTATGTTTTATGCATTAAGTTGTAAAAACGTAGCTTGATAGGAATGTTCGAGGTTAAGTAGGTACCTGGGGGCTTAGTATATCTAAATTTTACGTGACATAACGCACCCGCTACGTAAATGCTAGTTAGCCACCTAGTGGACGTAAATGGCTCTCCTTCGATCCCATACAAATTTTACTAACTCGGATTTACGTAGCGAGTGCGTTATGTCAAGTAAAACTCGTACTATATACAACATTTATACTTACTTGGCATTTTTAGGAGTAGTGTCAGGTTGACAGCAGGCTCTGTACCGCAGTATGGCCTCAGTGGGGGTCAGGGCGTCGGTCTCCGCCGCCGGGGCCTCACACTCGTCCGTGACGAGTGGAGCGCGCGCCGGCGACGTGTGTGACCCGTACCCGTCTGAATTCAGCTAAAACACAAACACACTTTTAACAAACACCTAAAGTACACTTTTTCAATGCGCACTTTATAACGATGCCTTACCAGACAAAGTAGAACGAAAGCATTGAATTATTATATTTTTGTCTTGGTTGGTACGATTGAATTTCAATTCTATTCGTAGTGTCGGTGCCGAGTTGATCAGGAGTGGGTGGTGAATACGTCTTTCAAGTATTCAACCGTAATAATTTAGGCATAAAGATGATAATAAAAATACTTTCTATTAGTTGGTCCGTTGACGCGTCGTTGTAACGTGCGCTGTGCTTTAAGGGTGTCTTTCCACAGAGCTAAGCTAAGCTAGGTTGATGATACGTTCGAAATCCGTTAACCGCATACATTGGCCTAGAAATCCCCCGGACCCAGCTCCCGTAAAGCGAGCGAAAAAATGTCAATCGCATTCTTAGCAACGTAGCTTAGCTTTGATGGAAAGGCACCTTTTAGATCGGACTATACAAGTAATCGAAAAATAACGCTTACATTGCACATTATACATACCTAGTACCTACATTGAGAACAATAAACCTACGAATCCTAAACTATTCTATGACCAACTACCAGATTTTTTTTATGGCGTATGATGTCAATCTTGCTCATAGCACGGAAAATATTAAATACTAGCTGTTAATGTCCTGCAACATTTATATTATTAAGTGGACGCCCCAGCTTCGCTTCCGGAAACTTGTTGCTGCGCTCCTATTGGTCATAGCGTTATATTATAATGTAGCCTTAAACTTCCTCAATAAATGGACTATTCAACACAAAAATATTTTTTCTATTAGAACTTGAGATTAGCGCGTTCAAACAAAAATTTTTGCTTAGTATTATTGGTAGGTATAGTATATATTATAAGCTCATTTTTGTTTCTCATCTTCAAAGCGTCAATAAGCCTTAATTATATTAAAATTTCCTGTTCTTTTGGTCATGGAAAAGGTATTTTATAGATTTGTATAAATATTAAGATGAATAATGCAAATATTTAGATCACATTCACAGCATCTCATTTTAACAATACAAATAGAAAACCAGAGTCTTCGACAAACAAAATCTTTAATGAATATTTACCGAGAGAATGATTTGTCAGATGGAATTTTACGTTTCTTTTTGATAATAACGTAGGATAGGCGACAATAGTATCTCTTGGTGACGTAAATTTTATATGCAATATCATCATCATTGCAAATACACCATGGTGTTTAATTTTATACATATTTTATAAATATTTTATGTACCTTTATTAAACAGTGAAATAATTTACAATCAGGTACATAGCTCTTTAATTTAGTACTTAGGTAGGTAATTAAAATGTATTACGAAATAGCTAGGTAGGTATATGACTGTATATCTCATTAATGTTAAATGTACCTAATTGTAATCGGCCAATGTGGTGCTTGCTTATTCTAATGATGATCACTATAATGAGGATGTGAATTATCAAAATAATAATAATAATATTAAAGCTTTTATAAAAAAGTTAAGTTTAACTAATGGAATGCACAACTTTTTGAGTAGGTAACAGTACTTATTGTACCTACGTTAAAAGACGAAATAATAAAAAAACTATTCGTTATATTTATAGTTGTAGGTATGTACCTAATACCTATACATTTCTTAATATGTTACTTTTCGTTCCTATCAGAGCAAAACTGTTTTACATAAAAAATCGAAGGTTAATAACGATATATTTTACTAACAACGTAAATTACTGGTACAACTAAAGTTACTAAAGTATTCACGTAGATTTTTGTCTTTCATGTTGCACATTTTATGTAAGACTGTCACTGTACATTTTTCAAAAAGTTTACTTAATTATCTTATTATCTTTGTTGACATTGTATACGCTGCCAACTTTTTGAAACCCATTAGAATTGGACTGACGAGTATTTTTTGAGTTATCTCTTGTGTCGATGTTGAAGTCGGCTGTTTTTTCTAGATCTACGAGTAAAGCCAGTATTCTCAGGTCTATCGCTTCAAACAAGTATAATGGGGGTGCGATGATCTTACTTTGACGATGGTGCCGACCTGGGGGTCTACCGGGTCTGGCGCGCGCTCGACGCCGTCCACTGGCGCGCCTAGCAGCCGCTCCTTCATCTCGTGGATGTAGGGGCAACGCTGCATCGCGATGTAGAACTCGCGAACGCGCACCTGCAATACAAAAATAATGTTATATCTTCGATAAATTATAAATAAGTACCCAGTGTACATAAGTATGTCGGATTTTTTATATAAAATTATAAAGCTACAAATGCCTTGCAAAAACAGTTGAGCGCATGAAAAAATGTTTTGAGTAAAATTTATCGCAAATATGAAGTACCTACCCACTATTTTTTTTTTTGAAATACGAAATTGTTTAGGAAAGTCGAAAGCCTTCGGAAGAAAACATTTGTCTATAAATACTAAGAAACGATTCAGGATCCCGCAGCATAATTTAGGTAAATGTAGGTAGTAAACCTGTCTGCGAATCTAGGAGTCCAAGGTTCAGTTCCTTTCTATTCTTAAATTAAATTTAAAACATTATCATCTCACAGACAAAACCTGAACTATTTGTGCAATTTACACATGCACACATCCACAACGAAAAGATAGCGATATTCTTTACGATTTGAGTTTCGTATTTTAGCCTAGTTAGCAGTAGTAAGTTTGATCTGTAACTCTGTGAAGGAAAAGAAGCTCCGTAGGAGTTACTTGCCGCTTCTTCTTCCAAGTCCACTGACCGTAGGGATTTCTGGAAGCAGTGGCGTAGTTTAACTTTCGAAAAGTGTTTTTAAAAAACCTTCTTCGAATAAACATTTTATTTATTCATTCTTTCAAATTGTATACCACAAAATATGCAAAATGCTGATATTTGATTGACAGAAGAATGATGCCATTCGGATTTTAATGCAGTTTCCTTCTGTTTTATATTAACCTTACTCCTTTACTCGTACTACAAAGTAAGCTAGAAGCTTAAGGGCGCCATGTAACTTTAACCTTCTGCGACTGACGTGGTAGTCTGACAGACACCACAAAATCGAAAAACTCGTATTGCAACGTTATTTTTTAATTATTGACTCCAACGCTCCCAGTACCTTCCTGTCATGGGCTTAAGTGTGTTTTTTGTGCTGCTTGCATATCATCGTGCATACTCACCCGTAGGCGAGGAAATGTGTCCATCAGACTACCACGTCAGTATTTAGGTCAGTGTCTGACAGACAACAACCTCAGTAAAATTGTTATAAATTCATAGTGTCTCCTAAACAACATGTCAGTAAAGTTAGTCTACTAATTATAATTTATTGTTTGTTTTTAATTATTATACTAACTTATATTCTCACAGATCCAAAAAGACGTCAAAATTAATCTTTTTGAACCAAAACTAGCGTAAAATAATGGTTGTACGATGAGAAAGAGCTTGAGTCTAGTGATTTAGAGAATGGCCAAATTTTTTAAGGCATAAAGGAATTTTTGGAACTTGATAAATTATTGGATAAAGAAAAGCAGTAAAAACTACACGAAAAAGCCCAACATGTACCGGGCACTGAAAAACTTGGCCCCGAAAACTTCCAACAAGTCATCAAAATATTACATAATATTATTTATTATTCATAATATATATACTAGAAACCAGTCAAATTCAGAATGAAAATATGTGATGCGCAATATTAACATATACAGTGGACTTTTTTTTATTGAATATTGAAAGAGAAACAGTGCTGGGTTACATGAATTTATTTAGAGAACCGAGTATGACGGTCAGTACAGTTTTGGATGAAGATCTTGCCCTTCCAACATCAAAAATCATCATCAAGTTGAAGAAAATAATGCTATACATATAAAATAGTTAACCAAATATTGTTTTCGATATTATTTTTAGTCAATATCTTCTATATTTTAAGAAAAAAACTGCCAAAAAATTGTGATTTTTGAGGATTTATTACACTTAATTGAACCGTTGAAAATACGTAATTTTTTGCAGTCAGGTAGCCAATTGTGTTAACTTTAATAAATGCTTAACGTTAATCTAAAAAATTTTTACATTGATATTTTTTTCGACCTTTTCTTGTTATGTTGATATTGGAAGACTGATTTAGGTCAAGTTGATAAAAGTTGTTTCACTTAAAAATTGTTGTTTAATTTTCCAAAATAATAGTATCAAGTAATTATTTACTTTCTAAGCTTTGCGAAAATTATGATTAAGTAATTGAAATTACGACGGAATTTCAAAATATCACCTGTTTAAATGGTGTCTGGTGGACTACCATGTCAGTAGAATTGTAAAAAGTAGACCACGTCAGTCGCAGAGGGTTAAGTATACTTATTTGGAAACATCTCCCTCATAAACAACTGAAAATAGCAAACATAAAAACATTTTATGGTAATAAGTAGACGACAAAAGAATATACTAGTCACTTGACGACAAGATGTCCCGTTGTCTTAGGACATCATTAATCATTATCATCAGAGACATCACTGGAGCATTGTCGCCAAAAAAGAAGAAAGAAAAAAAAGCACGTTAATTTTGAACACTATGGTAACTAAACCTTTACCAGTAGGTTATTCGTGACAAAGGGAGATAGTACCTAATCAGAGATTTAAAAACATTGATTATAACATCGTTTTAAAAAATACGAATGATAAATTTTGAGGTTTCAAACAACAACAACCCTGATCAAAAGCCACGAGTTATACTTTAATCTCTCCGTAAGCGCGTCGCTATGAGCCCCGTTGTTAACAATGACATACTTTCATTATAACTGGCTCCGCAAATAAAAACACCAGGTACTCACGCTGATTAAAACAGAACACGCTTGATCATTCCGCACCAAAGAGAATTTAATGTTGTACACTTGCGGAAAACGCCTAGAATGTACCGTGTTGGGATCCGTGTGAGCCATTCAGTAAACTAATAGGTACACCTTTTAATTGTAGAACTTGCTTGGTGCATATTTTTTGTGACGCTGCTTTGTTTTCTCTTTTTTTTTTTTTTTTTTTATGGAATTAAGATAGCAAACGAGCATGCAGTACCACCCTTCCCCTGCCGCCCATAACAACTGTGACCGACCTAGAACTAGACTCAAAGGGACTAGGATGGTTAGTCCAGTTAGTAGATGGTGTTAGAATATTAGTTGGTTAGTTTGTTATTAAGTGCGAGGACAGGGTATGTTAGTGATAATTAGTCCTGTTAGTTAATGTTAGTAATAGTCCAGTTAGTTATTGTTAGTATGAGTCTTGTTCCAATTCGGTCACAGATGCGTATTATTTCCATCTATACCTACATTTATATATCTATCTTTGTATATCTTTCTATATCTACCTTCTATCTATTTTATATATGTATACCTATAATAATAAAACTTTAATAAAAGTTTGTGCAATGTAATATCAGAAACGGCTGAACGGATTTTTACTGGATTTTCACTGGGAGATAGAGGAGATTGAGGAGCAACATATAGGCTACTTTTTATCCCGGAGTTCCTGCGGGATCAGATGAATTCGCATTTGCTTCGGTCTTTAAACTCACTTTTATACCTACTTACGTCTTTATTTATGTGAACCGATTGACATAAGACTACAAACATCAAATATTACTTCCAATTACGTAGATATGCATTATTCGGAACCAAATTAGCTATAACAAACGCACAGGCAATAGAATAAGAAATATCTAAGTCATTGTTATTTGGTCTATTTTGTTAATATAATAATAAATAATACTTCGCTTAAAATATTTATGTATCTACTTACTATG
Source organism: Hesperia comma (assembly GCA_905404135.1). NCBI lineage: Eukaryota > Metazoa > Arthropoda > Insecta > Lepidoptera > Hesperiidae > Hesperia > Hesperia comma. The sequence goes on from FR990020.1 coordinate 6,076,214, forward strand.
TACAGACAGCAGTTAATTTTTATTAAACTTCTAAATTTCTTAACTTCAAAGTAGTTTAGTGTTAAAATATAGGCTTTGAACGAATTACTATTTACCATTTTTATGGATAACAATATTACTAATTAGGTACTATTTGATATCTATGGCAGTGTTTCAAATTACCAATTAAAGTTTACTTTACGGAACCCGCATAAAACAAACGAAACTTGCACGTAAGTTGTTTTTGTCGAGTGAAACGCTTCTATTATCTGGTTGAATACTGGGACAGTTCCATCCGCCTCCATGTATGTGCCACACTCCACCATAAAAGGTTTAACCACTTCGTTCAAGTTTTTCACATTCCCTTGCGTTTTTACCAGCGTTTCACTTTCAACGGAGTTCAATTTGTAAATGGCCAGTCGTAAAAATAATGTGTAACATGTTTAAAGTGGAAATATATCTGAACTCACTGTCTCCCTCTTTGTAATTAGGTATTTATTTAAGAGCTGATATGAGGATGCGGTATTTACTTTTAGAAAAATACTTTTATAAAAGTTCCGTCGTGTACGAATATTTCTGAAAAATATATTTTTTTTAACCGACTAAGAGAGAAGAGGAGTTTCTCAATTCATCTGTAGGTATATTTTGTTTCTTAAGTGTGTTACCTCAGAACTTCATACTAATTTCAATGTAATGACCGTCTGGTCCCATAAAAATTTGAGTGACATCTGACTGTCAGTTTGTGAGTTATCTCGAATTCAAAGTCGGTGAAATTTTTGAAAAAAGTTAGTTATAAGTACATAATATTGACACATCTCATTATTTTCTTTATAAGTAGTAAATTCAAAGTTCAAAGATAGCTCTTAACAAAATGCCTGTACATAATGTAATAATAATTATGCATTGCGTTGATAGTTATGATAATTACATTACAGGGTGTTGCTACCTAAAAAAATACGTACAATACGGAACATTAGACACAGTTCAACAATGACGAAAAACAAATCGAAAATTGTGTGGTTTTTAGCAACCATTGCGAACAGTTAAGTATATATCAGCATTGAGTAAGTATACATTTTTTTTCTTGAATAAATAAAGTGAAAGGTTTAACCACTAGCATTATTTTCTTTGTATTAGGTAGGTACTTACCTACTTGAACCTTACAGTCGTAAGACTTCGATGTGGTGTAAGAACGCTTAGCATAACTACACCTACAACGCACACCTACAGTTGTAAATAGAAATAAGTACAATATTTTTCCTTCGAAGCGGCGAAGGATACCTACACTTTTCTAGTACCTTTCATACTCTTTTTTCAACCCATAAGTAACTATAGCAAATGTTCAGACACACCATTTGCAATGTTGTAAAATGTACGGCTCTTTTCATATGAATTAAAAGCTTTAAAATATACTCAGGTATATTGGATAGGCAGTAATTTAAAAAACCAGCCAAGTGCGAGTCGGACTCGCGCACGAAGGGTTCCGTACCATTATGTATAAAAACGCCAAAAAATCTGGTCTGTTGTTTGAAAGCCTCACTTATATAGTTTTATTGTAGCCACATATTAGCCACAACGCCATCTCTTGGACAATTTAAACTGTGTAACTATTACGGTTCATGAGATACAGCCTGGTGACAGACGGACAGACAGACGGACGGACAGCGAAGTCTCAGTAATAGGGTCTCGTTTTACCCTTTGATTAGATCAAACTGATAGTGATTACGTAGAAATGTAATTTGGGTTTGACTGAATCACAAAATATGTATGTCATAATATTGTTAATTATGTTTGTTTGAATCAATTCCAATTTTTTTTTTTCGAAATTGCATCAAAAGGACTTTAAGCCCCAAAAAAGAATCTACACCCTACACAAAATAAAACTGGGCATTTACCTAGTTCTTCTTTTGAAAGAAGGATTTCGCGCGGGTTGAGTTTTTGCCTTCCGGCTTGACGATGTCCTAGCTCTCGCTCAGAAAATAGATAGTCTCGCAAACGAGCGTTTCAGTGTTAGAATTTCATAATGAACGTAACGGAACTATGCACTAGTTTCAGAACTAGATACCTAACATTTGTATATTCATATACCTACTGCAGATCTTATTCTCATGTGAATCACTAACTACAAAAACCATAATAATTTCATTTTTTTCTATGCGTACTTGTTATTGTTCAATAGAGTTAATTTAACATTTTATAACTAGGTATCACAGAAGACAATGATTTAGACCATTAAAATAGCAACTGTCCATTTTAAGGCTTTACAAAGACTTAACTTTTTGGGGCACATAATAAGGTAACTTTATACTTCTGGAATTCGTTTTCCTAGTTTTGTGATTGAAATAGCAATAAAAAATCTAAAGTTTATAAAATGTCAAAGATTAGAGTGAAAATAAAAAGGCGATTAGTCTATTTATTCTTTAAGGATACCCTTAACATTAAGGCTCTTCTTACCGCCCTAGGTGCTCATGAAACAATTATCAGGGTGTTTGGGTATTACTAAACACGAAAAAATCAAAATCAAAATCAATATATTCTATTCACTTGGGTATTAAAAATACACCTGTGAAGGTCGTTTTTTGATTCTACCGCCATTTTGCAAAGTGCTTTTTATTCTTTTATGATGGAGGAGAAAAAAAATGGCGAAAAAAAAACTCCTCAGCACATGTTATAAATAAAAACAAAGTACATAAAGTAGACTTAAACTTAATACACATACTCTAACCATAGCGGAACTGGTTGAAGAGCTGGTCAAATCCATGCATCTTTGTCATTTAAATATTCATCCACTGTATAGTAGCTCTTGCTCAAAAGATGCGCTTTTACATGTTTCTTAAACAATTCTACTGGAAGGTCACGAATGGACTTAGGGATTCTGTTATAGAACTGGACACCAAGCCCCATAAAAGAACGCTGTACTTTACAAAGCCGGTATGAGCATGTAGCCAAATTATGCTTCTTTCTTGTTAAGCGATTATGATAGTCACTGTTTTTCTTATATAAGTTTAAATTATTTCTTACAAAAACTATATTACTGTATATGCACTGTACAGCTACTGTAAGAATACCTATTTCTTTGAATTTCTCACGACACGACTCCGAGACTTTAATTTATAAATACTCGTAGCTCTAATAGCTCTTTTCTGTAATAGGAAGATTTGATAAATATCGCTTGCTTTACCCCATAGTAAAATTCTTTGTATTGCCCAGTTGTTTCCCACTTGAACCGTACTTCACTTATTCTTGACTTCTACTCCATTTACAAAATTAGAACTTCGTCTAATTCTAATTACGAATTTTCTACAATGTGCGAAACACGGATATAGACGGGTAAAGGACGTTTTATGCCCACAATCGATACATGAAACGAGGGCACCAGGTCAATGACACTGGTAATAGGAAACGTAATATACTTCATACGAACAGTTGCTGGCTAGCTGGCTAGCCGATTGTGATCTACAACTATATTATTTATGCCATAGCAGACACTAGTCAAGGCAATGTAACCCGATATCAGTTGGCGAGTTAATTGAAGCCGACCCATGCATTTGGGTGTTTAGCGGCATTTAACTTCTCTGTCAACCACCCACACGTCTACCTAATATGCATTAACGGTTCTTCAGCCCACTATGTCTATCTTGATCTGATGAGTAATCGATGCATTAAATAAAATATTACGTGTAGGTATGGCTCTTTTAAATACAGAATGGTTCATTTGTTAAAAACCAGTGAACCGCTTTCGCATTGCTTCGGGAAACTTATTCTTTACGTTAAAAATATTGAGTATTGATTTATCACAGGTTCTATGTGGCTTATTAAGATGAAAAATTTCATTTTTAAGATTTAAGGATTAAGATAAAGATGTAAAGATTTTTTTTTCAAAATCCACCATTTGTGTTACTCTTCCGCACACCCTACGACCGACACACAAAAAATACACCAGGATTGTAAGACGGTGATCAGAGATTTCCAACAGGAGATACCAGAATAATCCAGAAACACTAATCAATTATTTGTTCTGAATTTGAAATGATCTGTTAATTACTCACAGTTAATGAGTAGCGTAGCAGTTAATAACTTAGCGGGATCAATCAATCAAACGCAATTGTCACTCACATAGTTAATCAATTAATCATTTCGCGTGCAGCTTCCCCAATCAAAAGCATCCGTGACGCAACATAATAGCTCTGTTGTTAGCAGGGAGCGTCGAGCCTTGAGAACTTGGCACAGAAACGTGACATTGTACTATGGCTGGTGTACGATTGGAGCGCGGTACACCTGCTCCCCATTCACTACGGCATGCAAATCAGGCGATAACACTTTTGGTAACTGGTCTTGTGGCGTACACTGTACGTTAGAATTACATAAATGTTATGTTAACGTTACTGTTAAACTTGTTGGATTTCTATAAATGTGTTTGAAAATCTATAATGGGTGGTCCTTATATACTCAAGAGAACCCAAATCGATAGTTTTTTTTTTCATTTTGTCTGTGGCTTTGATGTTTTAAATATCTAGATTGAGCGTCGCCCTACAAAAAAAAACAAAAAAAACAAGGCAACTATATCAAGCATGTGTGCGTGCAGGCGATGTTTTACACCTTCGTCTATTGTCTATGCGTGCGTAATGTGTGCGTAATGATATAAAAATTGTGGCTAACAGTAGGCCACAATTTTTTGACACGTTTGCGCGAATTCGATGTTCCATCTAGACATTTAAAACATCAAAGGTTGGGTATTTGTACACGCTTATGTCAGAAACAGTTTATTCGATTTGAATATAGTTAGTTTTCAGGATTATATTGTGGTGGGCTTCACTAAACTTTTAAATTCGAATTTAGCAAACTCAATAACTAACCAATAACAAATCACCGCAACACACAATGACGTAACTTCCGTAAGAATAACTGTTGCATTTTTACCCCTATTAAACGCCTATTAAGGTTATTACAACCTACCTCGATCTAGTTCCTCAGTTCTCTAGTTTCTTTACTTCCAAATATATGCATTTCAACACTTTTTTCGACATAACCCGAAAATAGACATCGGCAGTCAGGAAAATATTAATTTTTAGGTCGCTAGTGATGAAATACGGCCATTTCTGAAGCCGAGGGATAAACAGTTCGGTTAATGGACGCAAACACAATTTTGATTCAGATGATGTGGATCTTAAAATCAGTGGTTTGCACCGGAGCAGTGAGTACCGGAGAATCACCGGTGATTCACCGGTAAAGTTAGTCGGTGAAAACACCGGAGAAAAACCGGTTTTCTCCGGTTACTTAACTTTCAGATTCAACTTGAATAATCTAGTCTAATAATCTTATAATTCCCATCATTTATGGTCTGTACGATAATCTTAGAACTTTGAATTCGAAAATAACCACAAGTGTAGCACAAATGCTTGTTACGAGTTTAAAATTTTTCACGGGTTTACGCCTGTGCGAGTATGAACAGGGTACGGTATGCCGTATTTCCACAATTTTGCATCCTACTTTCCGGAACAGTTTTCGGCTATAGAAAACTAGCTGTGCCCGCGGCTCCGCCCGCGTGAAACTCGGTGTGTCACAAAGTTTTTCCTGCGTGAATCCCGACCCTGCGAGATTTCTAAGATTAATAGTGGACTATATATTACTCCGCACATAACAGTAGTTGATTTTTTACTATGTTTTAGTCACACTAATGCTAACTTAATGCTCCATAAACTCCTCTACCTCCCACTGAAAGTCCTATATACATATGAGATTATCCCGCGTAAATCCTGATAAAAAGTAGCTTGTACATTGCTCCACAACTTCCTCTATCTCCCAGTGAAGATCCCATAAAAATTTAAGCCTGCGCCTTCTTGCATAGGAGTTTCTCCCGTGTGGTCCTGATCCCGCTAGGATTCCGGGATAATAAGTAACCTATGAGTTGCTCCAGAATCTTCTCTATCTCTCAGCGAAAGTCCCATAAAAATCCGTTCAGCCGATCCGGAGATTAGCGCGCGCAAACAGAATTTTTTTTTTTGATTCATGTTCGGTTACAGTTTCTTAACCCTCCTCCATATTTTGTTTTGTTAATTTCTTAAAAAAACAGACACGACTTTTCTAATCTCTTATTATATATAGATAAAGTAGGTGCTAAAGAAGCTATTAAAGCCGAATTTCACTACGACCATCTAAATTACATACTTTGAATGAAGAATAGCGAACCATAATATTATGTAATTAATTCTAGTCTTCAAACATATCTAGAATACAACATTGAACACGATTCTCCGGAGATCACCGGTGAATAACCGGAGGTCGCCAAATCACCGGTGAATTTCACCGGTTATCAAGATTCCGCTCCGGTGCAAACCACTACTTAAAATATACTTTGGTTTATGAACTCAATTTCTCACAAAATAAGACAGATAATCCAATAGCATTATCAAGCAATGGACTGATTAAAGTTTCTCTGACACATATCGCTTTCCTGCTAAGTAGCTATCAACGGATCATTAATGGTTATGATTTTAAAACATACATAAGTTGTTAATCATTTACACACATAGAGTACGTACATGAGTCTGAAAAAATGTGCGCCAAATGTGATTTGGACTTTTCAGTAGATATTTTATGTAGTACAGAGCTATTTTCTAACTTCTAACACCAAATGTTATGTGACACTTAAGTACTACTTATGGGTAAGTCCGGGGTAGTTGGCCATAGTTTTTTTAAAGCGTTGTTATAAAAAAACCTTACAGATTACGGTATAAAATTTTATTTACAATTAAACTTTGAAGATTTAGCTTTATGTTATTGAACTCAAAATTAACAAATTCTAATGAGATGAACCTTAAAATATTCATTTAAAAAAAATCGCAATTGGCCATCTCGCCCGAGGTGTCTGGGTGTGATGGCCATAGTATTAGAGGTTAGAGGGCCATTACTTAAAACTAGCTTTAAAATAGTTTTGGTGTTAGTCTATGCTTAATCAGCATCTTTTTCAATTGACGATATTTTCACGGGCACGTACCTATCTTCAAATTCATTACAATTTTCATGAAATGAAAATGCACATGTTGCATTGAATTCAATCTTCTACCCGAATTGTTGTATAATCATTTTCATCACACCCGCGACAATATTTTTCCTTTTATCATCGTTTTCATATTCCTAACCTTCATCAACATTAATCACACTCCGTCACTACTATCAGACAGACTTAGTATATACCTTTGCTTTGCTAAATTCTTTTTTCCATTTCTTCTTTTTAGACTTCTATTGTTTTCTTCTTCTTCATTCTTTTCTCTACTTTATGTCATCTACCATTTACTTTATATTCTTCCGAAGCCAAAAGTGTTCTTACTTCTATTTGCTCATTTACAAATGTTTAGCTTGCATAGAATGGATATGAGCAACCAATTTCTTGTAATTTTTTTTCCAAATAATGATGTTTGCCCCATGGACCCTTTTTTGTAATTATTCTTCTTTATTGTTCTCTTTAAGGTTTTTCTTGGTATTTGATACTGAATAGCGATAGCACGCACAGACATTATACGCCGTGAGTATATGTTAACTATATGGCCATCACATACCGACTACAATCGGCCATCTCTCCTTTTCTTCCGGGAGAGATGACCATGCATAAAATGCAAACAAGTCAGAACAAAACTCTAGTAATTTTGAGGTTAGAATAAAGCGTCATTGGTATACTTATCAACAAAAACAAAAATCACCATTATTCTCTGAAACTCACATCATACTCATGTAAAACATGAACCATCTAAGAAATATTTGCACTACACAAAACAATAAACGTGGTTTTTTCTTACTTTTTGATTTTTTTTCGGTAAAATTTTCGTTATATCTTAGCTCTTAAGCACGACGCAAAGCGAACTGAGCTCTTACTAGCTACATTAAGTGAAGGATTCGATGTTTTTTTTCGATTGGCCGACTCTCCCGTATGGCCATCTACCCCGGACTTACTGTAATATATTATTCCAATCCAAAGTCATTTTTAGAGTTAACACGTACAAAACCACGGAGAAAAATTCTAAAATTGATAGTGTTGGGTTCTATTGCGTTAATAAAGGCCCCTGAAAATAAGTTGTACCTACCTAACAATACATACATTTGTATACAACACTTACTATTTGAATGTGTATGTCAGTAATTAGAGCATGACACACTTCGCTAGGGAGCACGTAGTGAGTTCAAATTAATCAATCATCTATTTGATAACATCAAACGTTTCATCAAACCATCAAACACTTTTATATTACAGCTGTCTTCGAAAATTGAAAAATGACGTGTTCGAGTCCAATAACTAAAATAACGCACCGAACCGGAAGCTGGTGTATTTTAACGTGAGGAAATAAACCTACAACGAATGTTCGACCTCGTTTAACACTAATAAATAGGAATTTTCTGTATTTAGCTTACATAAATAATTAAATCCACAAATAACTATGACTGTGGAGCCTAGTCGTAATGTTTATAATTATGATGCTGATGAGGAGAGTATAATCAGCCGACTTCAAAAAAGGAGGTTCTCAACTTCACCATCTTTTTTTATGTGTTACCTCATTACTTTGTAGTGAATAAACCGATCTTGTTAAATAGGTATAATATTTTTTATTTGATAGCTGAACCTCACGTCTAGTCCTATTTTAATTTAAGCGAGATCTGACGGGTAGTCTTCGAGTTACCTCTACTTTTCGATGTTTAAGTCAGTTTTTTTAATTAATTATTGTGATAAATCATGTTGCTCTTTGTTTAAAATTTGGATGGATGAATCTACTTGAATGCTTTATGTCAATGTCAGTAATAATGGCACCCCTCGCTTCGATTACAACATTCCTGTGGATTTGGATTGACGATGACGATAAATGTACAAGGAAGGCGATAAAAAGAGGCAACTAGTTTATCACTTTGTCGCCTATTTACACAACAATATTCGACAATGACCTTGATATAATATAATATCTAACAATACCTCACTTGATGGCTGATAATATCTAACCTATCCTGACAGCCGGCTCAACTGCGTATGCATTTGGAGGTAAAAATCTTACACAAATTTTCTTCTAGTCTCCATCTGTACCGTGCGATAAGGAACTTTATTCCAAACTAGCGAACCGCCCTCGCTTCGCTTCGGGACTCGTAAGTATCAGCCGCGTAGGTCCCGCTCCCGTAGGAATTTCGGGATAAACTCCCGATCCCGCGGGATTTTCGGAAAGACAGACTTGTTACTTTTATATTAATATGTTTGTTATGAAGCTATACCCATACTCGTAGAAGTTAACACAATCCATACTAATATTATAAATGCGAAAGTCTGTCTGTCTGTCTGTCTGTCTGTCTGTCTGTCTGTCTGTGACGTTATCACGGCTAAACCACCGGTCCGATTTGTATGAAATTCGGAATGAAAATAGTTGAAGACCCAGAGTCACATATAGGCTACTTTTTTTTTCAAAAATCAAATCGGTTCCCGCGGGATATAAGATTTACTGTCGACACGAAAGAGAGAGAAGATCTGGTTAGACGTTTGTGACAATAGAGAAGTACAAAATGACGTCTTCCATCTAATACTTAGGCCGGATCTTCACTACACTGCCGGTCGGTTTGTTCGCGGTCCGGTATCGGTGTGGCAAAATCTTATCATTTTCACATACTTACAATCAGATCTGTCTTCGGTTCAGTCACGTTGTAGAATCTATTGCAGAGAATTAAAAAACATAAATGAGCCCTTAGTTCGGCCTTATATTGTTTTAATTCTATTTGTCTAAAAAAAATAAAAAACTACATAGCGATGCCTCGCTTTCGCTTACTGTATTTGTTTATTCCGTCTCTGTCATACCACATATACCGGGCGTCATTATAACAGAGTACGTAATGTTAAAGACTAAGTAATAGTGAAAATAACCAATATATCCAGATTTACATAATCAAATATGATTCTATTTTACTTACTTATTTGTATGGAAAATTTATCTTTAAAGCGACAACTTTTTTCATCACATTTTAAGTTGGCAATAAGAGCCGAGACGAGAGAGATATCGAATGCCGGATATTAGGGATTCTACTGTAAAATGAAGAGATTTTGACTAAAATTTAATGTAGGTATCATACAATTCACGAGAAACGCCAATAAAAATTTGTACGGATTTTTTTCATATTTCGTAATAATTCTCAGTCTGCAAGTAACTGTGTTAAGTAAATAATTTTATTAATAAACACTATCAAGACATATCATTAATGAGTATATTACAGGAAGCTTGAAAGTAGCTGATATAACTGAAAAGTTGAAAGGAGGATGGTTGGCGTGGTATGGACATGTGGTGAGGCGAGAGGAAACGCATGTGACGAGAAGAGGTCTTGATATGAATGTGGATGGATGGAGGACACGAGGACGGCCAAAGAAAAGATCGATGGACTGTGTGAAAGGTGATATGAAAGATTAGGAAGTTAGTGTAGAAGTGACGGCTAATAGGCAAGAATGGAAGAGAAGAACATATGCACCGACTCCAAATAAAATTGGGATACGGGTAGGAAGATGATGATGATCAAGACATATCATTACAAATTAGATTCTTTCTTTCGTTGCCGGGGAGTGATGAACCGGAACATGACTCGGAACGATAGTATGAATGTCCTCATACTCATAGTTTCTAAATATAAGTACCTATACTTTACCGTACCGACATCGGACCGAGAACTGTGACCTGCTCTAGGTATAGTGGGAATCGAGCCTAAACGAGCAACAAAGATTTTCATGAAATTTAGTCTACAGGCATTGAGATACTATGTACTAAAGGCGGTTTTGGAGGCGAAAAATCGATCTAGCCAGGTTTCGTTACTAAGGAAACTGATATTAGGGTTGACTTTACAGTCCTACAACGATCTTTTGGCGCGTGGATGACGTGTGGGTGACAGAGACAGCACCTTACAGGGAAGGCAAACTGTAAGGCGCTGTTTCTGTCACTCTAACATCAGCCACGCGCCAAAAAATCGTTGTAGGACTATACAATATCTTACAAATGTACAAATGTAGGGCTTACTCCCCTACATCATAATAGGTTTCCAGCAATGAGGATGAGTGGGAATATTTTACATATTTCGTAACTCAGACCAATAAACTATAGACGGAACGCTGTGAACAAAAGAGTGAAGCCGGCAAAAGTCAGCCGAAAGCTCACACCGAACCAATGAGGGTCGCCGTTTTTGTGCTCACCAGTTGGCGCCACCGGCGAGGTGAGGTCTTGCTGTCAAAGCCCGCCCATACATAAACAGTGACAAATGACATTCTGACAAGCGAAAAGTGACAGACAGACCTCACTTTTCACTAGCGCCTCTAGCGGAAAATTCACACGCGGTTACCCTCATTGAATGCCCTATTTTGACAGTTTGAACGCAACAAATTTAAATTTTATTTTTTGGAACACAAAGCTTCATTCATATTTTATTATTTAGAACACAAAAGTCGTTTTGGTGTGAGTGCCGCCGTGTGTATTACAAGGCTAGGCTGACTTTTTGCTGGCTTCACTCTTTTGTTCCCGGCGTTCCGTTTATGGTTTATTGGTTTGAGTTTCGTAATAATTCCCACTCCGTAATGAGCAGTGGGTATTAAGTAAACAATTATTCCATTTCATTTATTTGTTAAACAATTTTCATATTCGTCTTCTATTAAGTTTAAATGGATTTCAAATATATGTATACTTCTTAAAGATGGTGAAGGTCTGATGACGGGTTCTGAAAACATAGAGTGGAACTTCTTAATAAATTGGTGTGGTTAAGGATACTGGTGGTTGGTAATATATGCATAGTAAAACCAGTCCATATTTGACCATTTTAGGGTCTACCGATGTGTTTCAAGTTATCAGTTTTTCGGAATGAGGTGTATTCTACCAATCAATCCCATTAATTTGATACCCATTCTGCGGTTGTTATGAAGTCCTAATGTGTAATCCGCCATTTTGTATCGGCGCCCATCTTGAATTTACAATCATAAAAAATGTATTATCCATACTAATATTAAAAATGCGAAAGTCTGTCTGTCTGTCTGTATGACTGTGACGTTTGCACGGCTAAACCGGTCCGATTTGGATGAAATTCGGAATGAAAATAGTTGAAGACACAGAGTCACACGAAGGTTACGTTTTTTTAATTAAATCAACCCGTAAAGGCTTGAAATAGGGGATGAAAGTTTGTATTAAAATTCTCTTTCGCGATATAAATGAATTCCACGCGGGCGAAGCCGCGGGCAAAAGCTAGTAACATAATAATAATAACAAAAGTGTCCTATGTGTTATTCTGGTTTATAAACTATTCGTGTACCAAATTTCATCCAAATCCATTCATCCGTTTTTGCGTGATTGAGGACCAAATATACAAATTTGCACATTTATAATATTAGTAGGATGCCACAGAATTCGCATTGTGCGAGTATTTTTGGCACGCGAAAATGTTAATGAATTTTTTGACAACTTCTACAAAGCAGTTAAGTGTAGGGAGTTTTTCCCGTGTATTCCGGGATAAAAAGTAGCCTGTATATTGCTCCAAAACTGCCTCTATCTCCCAGTGAAAGTCCTATAAAACACTGCACCTCTAATTGTACCAACTTTATCCCCATTTTTGCGCCCTTCGCTGGCTATTTTTTAAATACTTATTTTACATTGAAAATTACTTATTCAACTATAATGATTTTTAAACATGGGGTTAAAATAATTTTCAGTTTAGTCAGAATGTTACCTTAAAAAATTACAAATTTCCGCATTCATTTGTGTTTTTTTTCTTTTTCTTACAAAATATCGAAAAACTGAGAAACACGTATTCCATTAATTTAAGTGATAACCCTCTGTTGCAAATTTGAAGTAAATCGGACGACGTTATAAAAAAATTCCATACTAACTTTAATCACCTATCCCTAGGGAACCTTAATATTATTCGAAAAAAAATGTACCCTATAATAGACACCAGTATATAGGTAACTAGCTTTTGCCCGCGGCTTCGCCCGCGTGGAATTCATTTATATCGCGAAAGAGAATTTTAATACAAACTTTCATCCCCTATTTCAAGCCTTTACGGGTTGATTTAATTAAAAAAACGTAACCTACGTGTGACTCTGTGTCTTCAACTATTTTCATTCCGAATTTCATCCAAATCGGACCGGTTTAGCCGTGCAAACGTCACAGTCATACAGACAGACAGACAGACTTTCGCATTTTTAATATTAGTATGGATAATACATTTTTTATGATTGTAAATTCAAGATGGGCGCCGATACAAAATGGCGGATTACACATTAGGACTTCATAACAACCGCAGAATGGGTATCAAATTAATGGGATTGATTGGTAGAATACACCTCATTCCGAAAAACTGATAACTTGAAACACATCGGTAGACCCTAAAATGGTCAAATATGGACTGGTTTTACTATGCATATATTACCAACCACCAGTATCCTTAACCACACCAATTTATTAAGAAGTTCCACTCTATGTTTTCAGAACCCGTCATCAGACCTTCACCATCTTTAAGAAGTATACATATATTTGAAATCCATTTAAACTTAATAGAAGACGAATATGAAAATTGTTTAACAAATAAATGAAATGGAATAATTGTTTACTTAATACCCACTGCTCATTACGGAGTGGGAATTATTACGAAACTCAAACCAATAAACCATAAACGGAACGCCGGGAACAAAAGAGTGAAGCCAGCAAAAAGTCAGCCTAGCCTTGTAATACACACGGCGGCACTCACACCAAAACGACTTTTGTGTTCTAAATAATAAAATATGAATGAAGCTTTGTGTTCCAAAAAATAAAATTTAAATTTGTTGCGTTCAAACTGTCAAAATAGGGCATTCAATGAGGGTATCCGCGTGTGAATTTTCCGCTAGAGGCGCTAGTGAAAAGTGAGGTCTGTCTGTCACTTTTCGCTTGTCAGAATGTCATTTGTCACTGTTTATGTATGGGCGGGCTTTGACAGCAAGACCTCACCTCGCCGGTGGCGCCAACTGATGAGCACAAAAACGGCGACCCTCATTGGTTCGGTGTGAGCTTTCGGCTGACTTTTGCCGGCTTCACTCTTTTGTTCACAGCGTTCCGTCTATAGTTTATTGGTCTGAGTTACGAAATATGTAAAATATTCCCACTCATCCTCATTGCTGGAAACCTATTATGATGTAGGGGAGTAAGCCCTACATTTGTACATTTGTAAGATATTGTATAGTCCTACAACGATTTTTTGGCGCGTGGCTGATGTTAGAGTGACAGAAACAGCGCCTTACAGTTTGCCTTCCCTGTAAGGTGCTGTCTCTGTCACCCACACGTCATCCACGCGCCAAAAGATCGTTGTAGGACTGTAAAGTCAACCCTAATATCAGTTTCCTTAGTAACGAAAATAACACCATTGTCATTGTAATTCTTTATTTGTTGTCATTCTCATTGTACAAATATCACATCAAAAACATCGATAAAATAATATTTTCTAAAAACGAAACCTGGCTAGATCGATTTTTCGCCTCCAAAACCGCCTTTAGTACATAGTATCTCAATGCCTGTAGACTAAATTTCATGAAAATCTTTGTTGCTCGTTTAGGCTCGATTCCCACTATACCTAGAGCAGGTCACAGTTCTCGGTCCGATGTCGGTACGGTAAAGTATAGGTACTTATATTTAGAAACTATGAGTATGAGGACATTCATACTATCGTTCCGAGTCATGTTCCGGTTCATCACTCCCCGGCAACGAAAGAAAGAATCTAATTTGTAATGATATGTCTTGATCATCATCATCTTCCTACCCGTATCCCAATTTTATTTGGAGTCGGTGCATATGTTCTTCTCTTCCATTCTTGCCTATTAGCCGTCACTTCTACACTAACTTCCTAATCTTTCATATCACCTTTCACACAGTCCATCGATCTTTTCTTTGGCCGTCCTCGTGTCCTCCATCCATCCACATTCATATCAAGACCTCTTCTCGTCACATGCGTTTCCTCTCGCTTCATCACATGTCCATACCACGCCAACCATCCTCCTTTCAACTTTTCAGTTATATCAGCTACTTTCAAGCTTCCTGTAATATACTCATTAATGATATGTCTTGATAGTGTTTATTAATAAAATTATTTACTTAACACAGTTACTTGCAGACTGAGAATTATTACGAAATATGAAAAAAATCCGTACAAATTTTTATTGGCGTTTCTCGTGAATTGTATGATACCTACATTAAATTTTAGTCAAAATCTCTTCATTTTACAGTAGAATCCCTAATATCCGGCATTCGATATCTCTCTCGTCTCGGCTCTTATTGCCAACTTAAAATGTGATGAAAAAAGTTGTCGCTTTAAAGATAAATTTTCCATACAAATAAGTAAGTAAAATAGAATCATATTTGATTATGTAAATCTGGATATATTGGTTATTTTCACTATTACTTAGTCTTTAACATTACGTACTCTGTTATAATGACGCCCGGTATATGTGGTATGACAGAGACGGAATAAACAAATACAGTAAGCGAAAGCGAGGCATCGCTATGTAGTTTTTTATTTTTTTTAGACAAATAGAATTAAAACAATATAAGGCCGAACTAAGGGCTCATTTATGTTTTTTAATTCTCTGCAATAGATTCTACAACGTGACTGAACCGAAGACAGATCTGATTGTAAGTATGTGAAAATGATAAGATTTTGCCACACCGATACCGGACCGCGAACAAACCGACCGGCAGTGTAGTGAAGATCCGGCCTAAGTATTAGATGGAAGACGTCATTTTGTACTTCTCTATTGTCACAAACGTCTAACCAGATCTTCTCTCTCTTTCGTGTCGACAGTAAATCTTATATCCCGCGGGAACCGATTTGATTTTTGAAAAAAAAAGTAACCTATATGTGACTCTGGGTCTTCAACTATTTTCATTCCGAATTTCATACAAATCGGACCGGTGGTTTAGCCGTGATAACGTCACAGACAGACAGACAGACAGACAGACAGACAGACAGACTTTCGCATTTATAATATTAGTATGGATAACTTTACCAAGTTTCAATGAAATCCGTCCAGTGGTTTACGCGTGATGATCGGTCAGACAGACAGACAGACAGACAGACAGACAGACAGACAGACAATAAATAAAAAAAATATATTTTTGAGTTCTATCTCGATATGTAAGTGCCCCTTAGTCGGAATTTGAAAAAAAATATTCAATGTACAGAACACGTGGTCCTACAGTTTTATTATAGTATAGATGGTATTCATTGTGTCTAAGCAATCCACACAAGGTAAAAACATGATATTACAAAAATATCACCTTAGAACAAATCCTACTATCCTACTAATATTATAAATGCGAAAGTTTGTAAGGATGTATGTGAGTGAGTGAGTGAGTGAGTGTGTGTGTGTGTTTGTTGCTCTTTCACGCAAAAATTACAGAACGGATTTTCATGAAACTTTGCAGTAATATAGCTTAGACATCGGAATAACATAATTTGTTAAAATTTATAGAGATTTTTGAAGGGACTGGTTTCCCGAAGCGAAGCGAGGGCGGATTTACTAGTTTAGACATAATTATCTCTGCCGACGTGGAAATGACATGTTTGAGTCGTCACAATTATTGATCAATTAAGAAATTAACGCCACACTTACCAATTATACACACTATTCACTTTTGTACAAACAAACACTTAAAACAATTGTCAAAACGTCAAACACAGAACTCACTTACTGAATGAGAGACATTAAACTTACTGAATGGGATCTGCAAGCGATGTAAGGTTGCGCTGTAATAAAAATTAATTTTGCATTCGCGTTACGACATACCAGTATTAAGATATAAGCCCGTGGTTCCGCTGTGCGGGCTGTAAGGTAAGTAATTAAAATTACCAGAGACCTATTCTATCTACGCTCGAAATTAGACCGTTAATTATTTTTAAGAAGGGTTAATTCACATTGACATTAAACGTATACATTTTTTTAATTTGTATTAAATTTGTAACACATTTTTTTTAATATACCTTTCTGCATTTCTCCTTGTATACTTTTAACTATACTTTTTCACACATCTATGTGTGTGCATTATTATTTGAATCTGAGTATGATAATTTCATATTTATTGGCAATCCATATAGCGCCATGGTTAGCATACCGGACTGGTATCCAAAGGGCCCTGAGTTCGATTTCCGGTGGGGCGTACATGACGTATTTGAATGATAAGTTTAAATTTGTTTAGTTCTGTGTTCTTGACGTTTATGTGTTCCATGGCACCCACGACACAGGGAAGTATAGGGCTATGTGTTTTAGGGTTATGTTTTTATATAACACAAAAAATAATACTACCTATTGTCTTTTTTCATTTTAAATAGAGAATGATAAAAGAAATAACAATTAAGTAAGAATTGAGTCTTCTTTGTCTAAGTATGTGAAGTATAAAGAAATTAAAGAAAGGTCATAGTCTGACCTTTCTTATAGTGCAATAGCCGAGCTTAAACCCCTTAAAGAATTAGAAGCATGCGGGATTCTTCACATACTTATTTCTTCATCGAAGTAAAAAAGCGTGGGTACATAACTTGAAGGAATTTTAAAGATACTTATAACGACATGAGAAAAAGTAAATAGATATGTAATAGAAATAACACACCAAAAATACATAGGCATTTTTGGTGTTATTAGGATTATTGGTATAGATCAATAACCCTAAAACAAAAATATAACGATCACACAAATCAATTTCTTATTTCTAGTAAGAACCAAAGGATAACTTATACAATATAGGCACACTAACGTGACGTAATCAATGAATGAAAATCAGACGATTGCATAATAATACCATTTAACTTATTCATGTGGTCGGTCACGGTATGGCTTGAATAGTTCCAGCCAGTCGCCTTGAGACAGATTTGGTCCTAGAAACGCATGATGCATTTCAATTGATTTGTCCAAATACAAGCCCGGACATAAAGCCCGCGTATCGCATTTTTAGCATTGATGCATCATAATAAATCTGTAACAAACTGCGATCTATACATGGAAGATATTGCCACAACTTTGACATCTATTTTTACCACGAAAGTGTCAAAAACTTCCCATAATTATTTGCGAAGGTTCGTTTTACACTACTTGTTGCTTCGAATATTCGCGCAAATGAGAATAAGCGGCCTCAGAAATGGCTTAACAGAATTGGGTACAGTATTCAATATTTCGTTTTATTTAATTTGGTTTATAAATAAAAATATATATATCAGTTTTAATCATCACGTGTAATTACCATTTTGAATGCTACGTTCGAATTCTCACTATTTTATTTTTAAACCAACAAAAGTGGTGTGAAAAGGGGCGTGAAGTGTACCTGTATGTGATGTCATAATTAGGTATGTTATGGACATACACATACTCATACCACCTCCTCCGTTACTACACCTCCTAATCCATCAACATAATTAATTTTATACTAACCTATATAAAAATCTCGTATCACAATGTTAGTTAATAGTTACCTTTCTCCTCCGAAACGGCTTTACCGATTTTTACCAAATTTTATATGCATATTCAGTAGGTCTGAGAATCGGCTACTATCTATTTTTCATACCCCTAAGTGATAAGGGTTGTTCATTTTTTTACTTAAAATTTTTTTGGCAAAACAACGTTTGCCGGGTCAGCTAGTTATTTATAATATTAATTAGTTACATCTGGTAATTCTGCTTCAGTCAACTAAGTTTTTTATATAGATTTTTGCTTACAGTCATATTGTAATTAAATAACTTTTTACTGCTTATGTCCTTAATATTTTTATAGGATAGGACCAGATAAAAAAAGACTACCTTTCGAATAAAAAATATTAAAATCGTTGCACCCAGTACAAAGTTATGAGGCAAAACACATAATTAAATCAGTCGAATTGAGAACGTTCTCCTTCATTTCAAGTTGATTACTGTTGATTCAGTCCTGAGACTTTTCTCAGGACTATTCTCCTTATTACCTACCTGTCTATTTAGCATCGTCATCTTCATTAATGTATTATTAAGTTGTATGTAATTATGTATTGAAATATCATGTAACAATTACTTGATAGCCAAACATTACAAAACTGAAAAACATAATATGCCGTAGCTCGTAAATTTAAAAATCTTTACTAAAACTGTGAAACATGTCATGTCCGGAAAAACTCCAGCACATTAATTATTCTCTTCTGTGGACCGGTACTCAAAGCAGCACATAATTTACTTATGTTGGTATCTTTCTTCTAGCTTATTAAGGCTGTCTTTACCAATTTTCTTGTCAAGTTTATCGTCGTAATTTAAATTTAGCATCTAAACGAACCCTTTTATCGTCGGTCCCAAAAACAGCCGTAAAGGACTGAATAAACAAGGACAGAACACCTTTAGAAGTACAGCTTCAAAGGGTTTAATTAAACACATGTTTGGGCATCATTACCTGGTAATTATATCAAAGATATTATAACTATAGTTACAATTTATTGTGACGACGGATACCAAAGATAGATTATGGGATGTTCATACATTCCATAAGTATCCGTCACTTATCTATCTAATGATAGAAAGAGATATCTAATTTAATATGATGAATATAATAATTATAATATAGGTAGATAGGTACCTAGTACATCTTTTTACTTAAAATATCATTGCAATATAGCTATTATGGTTAAAAAGTAGGTAGGTAATTAGCCGAGCGGTTTGAACGTTAAACTCACACCCCTAATTTTTAACCGACTTCAAAAAAGAAGGAGGTTCTCAATTCGACCGTATATATGCTTTTTTTTTATGTTTGTTCAGCGATTTTTTCGTCGTTTATGGGCCGATTTTGATAATTCTTTTTTTGTTGTAAAGTAGATATGCGCAGTGGAGTCCTTTTAAAAGGATCACCAGGATCTGATGATGGCATCTTGGAGAAATCGAGGGCAACTTTCGAAAATTGTAGGGACGACTAGTGTGTTTGTTAATGTTTTCATAACTACATGAAAGCGCTACAATTTCATGAAGGTCTGGAGTCGATCTGATGAAGCTGAAAGACAGTCGAGGGAACTCCTCAACGATTTACTGCAGTTATCTAGTCTTTGGGCTTGATTAATTTGTAGTGACGAGAACTTTACACATACATGTTGACTTGAGCGCCATCTGGCGAGTATTTTTTGAGTTATCTCTGCTTATGAAGGTTGAAGTCGGTTATTTTTTTTGTAAAAAGCAATTATAGAAAATTATGTGCGCATTAGAATTTAATTATCATTTCATAGTGATCGTATTGAGAGGAAACCTGCACTCTTCAAAGTTCTCTATAATGTTCTTCAAGAGGTGTGAAGTCTGCCATTCTACACTTGGCCAGCTTAGTGGACTATATAGCATCAAAAGACATTTTCAGAGGAGACCTGTCCCAGCAGTAGGGCCATAATGGGTTACGGTATATCAGTGTTTATTACGTTAATTATTTAGTTTAATTAAATTAATTATATGGTTCCATTGAATGAAAACTGTTTTAAACATTTTTACCGTTAACTTTTCTCGATGAAATTGTGTTAGTTCGTGTCCATCCCTAGAGACTAATACGTAAACGGCGTTTCACAACAAACAAAGGAATATCACTGGTATTTCCCAAATCGAACCATCATAGGTACACACTGATACTCGTATATTGAAGTATATTTTAAGAATGACTTATTTTGATACCATACAACTTGCTAATATTGAACTCGTAGCCTAGCTGGTACCTAGTAACCCTATCTACCAAGGGAGGGGTCCTAGGTTCAGCTCAAGTTCGGAACAGTCATTTTATGTGTGGGGTCATTTGTAATGTCCATGCCACCCGCGACATTAATAATCCTAGTGCGGGAGTGAACCTGTACATACCATGTAATTGTATAATTTATTTAGGTATGTATTATAAATAATGAGAAATGTTAATGAATAGTATCGACCTTTTATTTCATGTTCTGTTTGTTCACCATAAAGTTTTGTTTTTCTCGCAAACTTCAGATTAAATACCAATCGCTTTACTTCGAACTTCTCGCCAGTCATTAACACTAAAAAAGTTGTTTTGTGAAACGCAAACTGAGTATTTAAACAGTAGGTACGTTTAAAAGAGTTTCCACGATGTTTTACCATTTAACATCAATAGATCACGCTTTGTAAAAAGAAACAACTGTTAAGCTTTTTCTGCATTAAAATCTTCAGACAAAAATATTTAGATTCTTAAATTGTTTATTATCATTTGGTTTCTGTGATGTGTTTTACAGACTTGCTGTAGCATTTCGGAGGTGGTGTTTTCATTTACCTACATTCGTATTTAACTGAGAGGTTGAAGCAAACTTCCGAATCACATTCCGCTTAAATTGTATTTAAGATTTATATACAAAGGTTTTAAATTAAAGAGAAGGTACCTTATTGTATAGCCAACATTGCCACCGAAAAAAGGTAAAAGCAATTTTCCGTCGATTCCAGAAGAATTCCAGTTAGTTATGTTGGTGAAAAAGATGAAAAAAATTTACACTATACCTATACATACCTATACTATGTGAGTTATGTTAGGTACCTAATACAGAGTGTAGCGACTTCCAACAGAAGGGACTATTCACAGCTTCATCCGAAGTTTGGCTGAGTGCACAGCGAGTAGAGGATTTTGGTTGTGATCAAGATTAATGATTCCCTTTCCATCCTACGCTTGCCTTACATTTTTCTATTTACGAGTACCTACCTACCTACTATTTATAAATCACGACGTAAAATAGACAATATTGTCAAAAAATAAATAAAATTAGATACCTATTAGAAAGCCCTAAATACTTTTTAGGGTTCCGTACCCAAAGGGTAAAACGGGACCCTATTACTGAGACTTCGCTGTCCGTCCGTCCGTCCGTCTGTCACCAGGCTGTATCTCATGAACCGTAATAGTTACACAGTTGAAATTTTCATAGATGATGTATTTCTGTTGCCGCTACAACAACAAATACTAAAAAACAGAATAAAATAAATATTTAAGTGGGCGCCCATACAAGAGACCACATTTTTTGGCGTTTTTATACATAATGGTACGGAACCCTTCGTGCGCGAGTCTGACTCGCACTTAGCCGATTTTTTTAATAATAACGTTTATTAAATAACGAAAATACTTTTTTACTATTTCGTGCAAAATATTAAAAACTTAAATGATAAGTAATACAGATAAAAGAAATTAAAGCTATCTAATTATTAAGCAGCAGGCCGTGTAGGTAGTTATCTAGATTGTTGTAAGAAAATAATTCCTGTCCCGCCGTAACCCGTGCTAAGATATGTAAAACATGAGGTCTAGAGAGTCTTCATTGTGATGTACTCGCCATAGAAAGTTACAAAAAACGTGACAATGCAAACATCGGACTAAAGTACTTACTGGTGCCCACTATACAGCAACGAGGAGTTCTTTTGGATAATATACATATGTACAATTATGTATACAATAATATGAAGGGCTTTGGTATTTGAGATACCTATACGATATTACAAAACATACCATAATCAAATGAAAACCATAATAAGCTTTAAAATTAATATCTATTTGCTACGAGATACAACACGAAGAGGGAAACAAAGAAGAGGGGAAACTGAAAAGCAATAAAGGACATTAGAGGATTAGGTACATTAACCAAATAATTCAACATACTCATAGCTCCACACTAGGATTCCATGTAACGTGGTTGTCTTGAACCACCCACAAAGACCCACACCAAAGAACAGAAATTTAAACTCATAATACATTTTTTTCCTCTCTGGAAACCGAACCCAGGACCCTTCATTAGGCGCCACGCATAGTAAATTTTACAGTTTACGAGTCGTATTAGTTATCATTGATCATGTTCAATAATCACACGTACATAAAAATACAGGTAATAAAAATAATATACCTACTACACATATACTACTAATAAATACCAATAATATATACCTATAATAAATAAATATTATAATAAAAAGGAAGATAAAATAATTATGCTGATAGATTACCTACATTACATTGATTACATAGAGTACTTATCTGCATCTGTATGTGTAACATAATTTCATTTTGCAATGGATGATAAAGCTCATCGGTGCGATTATGAGAGAAAGCTGCTTGTTTATCGGTCGGGAGGTTTATTGCTGAGCCATAATTTTCCACTTACTGCTTCGATAACCAAGCTACTGCTTCATTAAAAGTGTACTACGGAGTAGCTAATCGTTGGTAGGGTAGCAGCTAATTTCACCAAATACGAATAACATCGTAAACGTTTTATTATTTTGTTTGAACGCCAGTCTCGAAACTTTTGCAAGATTTTAATAGCTTTTATTTCGCCGTTCAATGGTAGGTACACCAAGGTAGGCTTTTTGCTCATCAAGTAATCTTTGAATTATTTCCGTGTGAAAAAGTCTATAGTTACGTATTTACTAAATAGTCCCAGTTTTTATTATTAATGAAACGTACAAAATTTAACCAAAGCCAGTGAGAATAAAACATAAAAAAGAAATAAGAGAGCAGTAAAAGCAAGTGGAACAACTCCGCGGGCAAAACAATCAACAGGTTATTGGAGAATCATTTATTTTCTTTAGTCATGGTTTGTTCTCGTTATGCATCTTGCTGAGTAAATTATCTGATACTGCAAATTAGATAAAACTTGTTATCCATGGTATCTATTAGGTACTTTATTCTAACACCTGCAACGCATCTGTGGTAGGATTAGAACGAGACTCATACTAATGATTACTAAGTGGACTTTTTTACTCTGTACTAAGCTAAAACTTGACATGAATCCCGCCTGATGTAAAGTAGCGACTATTACTATCATCCCTTTAAAACAGTTACTATCACTAACAATCCCTGTCCTCACACTTATTAACAAACTAACCAACTTATGTATATTCTAACACCATCTTAAAACTAGACTAACCATCCTAGTCCGTAAATTGAATCTTATAGCCATCCATGCTTCAATTCTACTACCACTAAGCAGAGGCCGAGGCGAGTGAACTTACGCCTTCCACGACACTGGTCTGGTTTGGGGTCACTATGCTAGACTAGACCACCCTTTTTGAGCCAAAAACCTGGTACGACTATCCCAGCGATTGAGGACTAGATACCTACCTACTGTATAAAGTAACCACATGTATTACTAAAAAAATATAACTCTCATTTGTTCAAACGCTCCAACCAAATTGACAGATACGATTTATTCGACTGTTACGCAAATTGGATTGTATGCTCACATTACGTCACAATGCATGACTTTGTGGGAGAATTATTTGTGGTGTTTGCACTTTTGTTTGTTTTATAAGGATTACAAAATGCCTTTGATTTGCAACACAAACATTTGATATGGATAGCAAAATGGAATGCAATGTTCAAGGGCTGCTGTTTCTTTAAATCACATCTAATCTATAACTGTTCTAATACTAGCCTCAAAATGCTCTTTTTATTTCAGTTGTAAGACTTCTAATCATCATTGCTTTAAGACCTTCTAGGAAACAAACCTGGTACCATAACATCAAGCAGTTAGACATGACAAGCGCAGTAGTTTGGTCTCAAGGTTAAATTGACCACTTTAAGCTACTCATACATTTAAAGTTAAGGTAAGTATTAGACAAACATACCTACACAGTTTTACTACATTCAAGCTCAATTGAAGTCAGTTATAGCCTAGCGTGTATGGCTAGCTTTATTCCTCTAAGCTAGCCATAAATACAATGTTGCAAATATTTTTTCTAATCGAATGTATTATTACATTACAATGTGTATGTTCATATTCATTACATTCAGACTTTCAGACTACCCTTTGTCTACAAAATCTAATTGGTAATTCATATCAATTTCTTGCGAATAGCCGATACGGATAAAAATGTATTGCCGGAAGTGTGGTTCGAGTTACTATTAAAATCATGGTGCTAGATGGCGGATAATAGTTTCATCAGTCAGTTTGAAACATCTGGTGCTTGATTTGATGGATAATACGTGTCAGCTAAAGTAATATATGATTTAACGGTAGCTACATTTCTACTTTTTATCACTACAGCCATTAAAACTACTGACGGTAATGAAATATTTTGTCTATATTTAATGTTGTGTTACGGTTATTTGCATGTTTGGGTATGCCTTATGGTGCGTGCGTACAGACTGTATAACAAAACATGTTATAAAACATAGTTAAATAACATGTTTTTTACTGTGGACGATATGTGTTACAAAAACAAGTTATATAACATGTTATTAGTTTTTGCAACAATGTTATATGCTATATTTTAAGAAATGACACGCATTGAATTGTTATAAAACACTGTTATACAACAATGGTATTTTAATGTGTACGGTCTTGTTACATGTTTCATTGTTAGACAACAATGTTAGATAGTGTGGACGTGTTATAAAACAGAAGTTATATAATATGTTATATAATCTGTACGCACCCTTATAAATAATGAATTAAGCTAATTAACGAGGTAATGTTAGCAAAGTTATAATAAGTACTACCATGCCTACCCTAAAACATGAAAAAACTTTATGTTCCGTTACAAAATATTTGCCGCTATAATAAGACGCAAATACGACAAACATGACATCACTCACAGTCCAATTCTTACTAAGGATATGAGGCAAGATTTCTTTGTTGTATACATTGGGGTCGGATGTTGTTATGCTGACGAAGAATTCCCCTCGCAAAGATACTCTTACGACACGGCGCATTTTAAATAGCACCCGCATCTTACATTTTGTAAAGTCTATAAGTGGGCCAGTAAATTCATGCGGCCACAACCAAAGTGTGGGCAACAGACACAATTCACCCTACCCTCCCCGCCCTAAAAACAAATGACAATAAAAATGGGGCAGACGCCCATTTTATGGCTAAAGAAAACAGAGTACAATCAAAGTTACAGCGTAATACCTATGAGATATAATATTTTCACACTTCACGCTCAATACAATAGGTATAGTAAGTAGGTATCTACCAAAATTTTATATAAACGATGTAATCCTCATCGTAGGTACCTTCAACGGCACTTCATGAAACGCTCCGAATAAAGAGCAAAATTACATTATGAATCGCGTGAAAATGTATGTAAATGTTCAGTATGCTTTTAAAATGCGAAAGTTAAGTACTTCGTCTGCCTATCCTATGCTTATGTCTGCTTCCTTTTCATGATTAATTCGCTGAATCGATTTAAATAAAATGTGGTATGGAGATAGTTTGAGACCCTTGTGAGGCTTTTGAATCGTTTTTGTCCCGGAAATAAATTTCCTTTGGAACAATTTAAATGGTATTTGCCTTATTCCGAGACCCTACGCAGGCGAAGCCACGTACAAAACCTAATATCTTACATTTACTTGTAGGTAAGTACTAAATACCTATTACGAACGTTAAACAAAAAATATAAACGCGTTGTCATAATAAATAACACAAATTTATTAGGTTTAAACGTTTCGCCTTTCAAGGTTCTTTTTTGTGGTGGTAAAGAGTTAAGTTTGGTTTTAAGTACGTTTACCTAGATGTGCTTACGATGTAGTGGTACGAGTGAACAATACAAAGTTGTTTAACTAAATACTTGTTACATACGTGCAGTGTTCGTAAAATAGGTACGTAATTGTACAACTGCTGTGTCTAATCTAAAATAACTCTAGTAAGACAGAACTTTTTATTTCGATAAAACAAGATTTGCCGTGCTTCTTTTTTCTAAAAATATGATTAAAATAGTAATTATATAAGGAGTTTTTCCTTTTTTGAAGCATAGAAGCAGCATACGAGCAGGCAGTAACACCCTTCCGCTGCCGCCCGTGGCAACTGTGACCAACACTGAACTAGACTCAAATAGAGACGAGTATCATCCTCATAGATATGATGATTCCATAGTTTAATTATATTATGTTATCGTACCTGACGATTTTCCATGCAATATAATCCAAGTAAAGCAAAGACAATATTTGAACAATCCAAAGAAATATATTCGAATCTATGTCATGGACGAGTTAACATTGACTAACGTAAATTTTGATATTAAAAATCGAATGACAAGTCTTATTTCCGTCGATACACGGTGATGTCATAGTATCGTAGTTGGAAGCAATGAAGCGGGGCTATTATATTTCTGGGGCATGACATATCCCTTGGCGTGATGTAGTTTACTCTTCTTTATGCACGCATCGCAGTCTAATTTCAGTTTAAGATCGGTTATGTGGGTCACTATTTCCCAATTCCCTCCTTAATGACACCACAGTTTACAATTGGAAAATGTTGTATTGGTGTATTTCCTAGAAAGCGCATGCTCAATAATTTAAACGTTTATATAAAATTAAAGTATTAAAGTACATTAATATCGACCATTATAATTATTATCAGTCTGAATATACATTTTGTACGGTATAAATAAAACAAATATTCACTTCCGTTACTTTTTACCTCTTTATGTTGTTGAGGAGTAAATAAAATTTTGTGCTCAAAACATTCGCTCAAAGCTTTTTTCATATGATCTCAACCAAACCTCGTAATTTTTCCATGATAATTTAAGTCAATATTTAATTAGATAGAATAAAATTATGTTATTTCCATTTATGTTGTAGGAACATGAAAAGTAAAGCAGTAGGTACATACTCTATTATTTAATTTAGTTTTTGGTCTACAGCTAAATATCAGCACGATTGCGAACCTCTTTACTTCACATATCCACACAAAAACGACCTACTTACTCAAGTGACGGTTAAGTATTTATAATTTTCTAATTAAAAACCTGTCAAGATTGATCTTGGTCTAACAGTGGTTCTTAAAATTCTAAGAAAAATAGTAGTAGGCATGCCGAAATATAAGCAGGTAATTGTTCTGTTACAAGCTCGCCTAGTTAAAAATAAGATTACATCCTGTTCCTATAAACAAATACTCCGAAATAGGGGTAGAGTATGTCTATGCAATAACTGTTGCGCTGTAATCTCACACATACATTTATAAGATCTTTACCTAACTTAGACACTTACTAAACCGGATTTATACTCGTATAATTGCATTATAACGGAAAGCTTTACTACGTACGTGTTCGGACGCACTCGCCTGGCTACGTTCAGGGGTCCTACGTCGAGATTACATTGACATACGATGCAAGAGGAACTTCGACTGTAACGGCCAGATGTCTCTACATCCGGGGTAGTAAACGGGACTTTATCGCGTGGGATCTGGGTCGGTATTCGGTTGAGCTACGGGGGGGTCACCAACCTTTTGACACTGAAATTCAGTCACGGTGGCAGTGTTGTCCACGGTCGATTCGGAAAACGTTACGCCGCGTCGAGCGCGGCGTACGTCGAGCGCCAGGGCGCAAGCGTCGAGGGCTTGCTTCGGCGCGCGGCCAGTCGCGCTCGCGGGCCGAGACTGCCGGATTCGCGCGTTTTCCCTCCCGCGCTTTCCCGACGGCATGCGCACATCAAGCCTGCATTGTTCTGCAAATAGCGGCCGTCGCGAGGGCTGGGCTATTCAACTGCTCGCCTTTCATCGCTTGGACTGGACTGTTGCCTCCTGATGCTCCTCGCAAAAACAGTTTAGCCTGTTATACAATCGCGGCGTGCGCGCTGCCGTAGCCGCTGTATACACTGTTGAACTGAATGTGTGAGGAGGCAAGTGTTTTCAGCGGCGTCTTTGTTTACACAGGCTCACCTACATGCTCGTTTAATTTTTTTCGCCCGTCCGTTTCTTTTGTTAGTTAGTTTTGGTAGTTGTTTTTATAGCAATTTCAGAATAAAAATTTACGTTTTGAATTGATAAAGAACTTCAAATAAAAAAGCACTTTTGATCTACAATTGAGTTCGTAGCACCATTTGAACTTAAACTGTATCACTCGATTTTCCTTCTGAGTTTAAGTTCACTGTTTACGTTATTCTACCAATTGACATTAAAAATGATACAAGGTTGGCTTAGTGGAAGATGTCAAGAACAGATGCTACAGGTTTTAACCAAGTTACGAGAGGACCACCATCCTTTGGGGTCAGGGATGCTTGACTGACATATTTTTAAATACGCCCTAGAAGCGTTTCAAAGGGGACGAGGTTCCAAGTAATTAAATAGCTGACCCCGTTTCAGGATTTCACGTTCAGTGAATAAAGCGGTAACTACGCGTAAGGAGCTATTTACGGAACGCATAAAAATGCTTTTTAAAGACGGTGGTACGTGACGCTAGGACAGTTAAAATTCGGTATTACGTCAGTCATGGGCACCATCGTTTTCAATAAGTAAGAATCACGTAGTACCTATATAGCAATAGTATAAATTTTTTAGTTACCATATCGTGTTACTTAGATTTATGTCCCTTCCAGGAGGTAAAAGGTATCTACTTACCCTTTTTGTAGTAACTTACTTAATCCTTATATTTATAGAGGACTGATCTATTTCATTTACATAAATGTATTTTTTTCATTGTGTTAGTTGATGCTGCGAAGTGCAGTTTCATTAATTATGCCAATGTAAGCAACAAAACCTGAAATAGAACTAGTTTTAACTTAAATCATTTACTGACTACCCAATAATAAATAAGCTCTTTCAAAACTTGGATTTTGTTAATGAAGTGATTTTACTTTAATTTTACCATAATTTCAATAATGCACTATTATAATTATGTACTCTAGTTTAGTATTTACTATCATTTGTGCCAATACCTACGCAGCAACATCTCTACGTATCGTTTACGTGACAGCTACGATGACCGAAAAAAAAATTCCACATGAGTAAAGAATGTAACAAGTGACGGCCGATGTGTAAACAGTGGGCAGGGAATGGTCAACAGTCAACACTGGCTCCACGCTTCACCTCGCTGAACAATATGTTCCGAGAACCGCGTACTGCCCCCGATACATTTAATGCATTAACTTAAAGACAACGCCCAGTATTTTACAAATGAAACGGTAATTTAGCGTTCAATTTGGTAAAACGATACGATGTGTTCGGTTCCGTGATCCCGTTTTTATGAAATGTTGTTCTAGCTGAATAGTTTCATAGGAGTCAGTTTGCTATAAATTTTTATAGGTCCATCAGCATTAGAACCTATACCTAACCGTCCCACAATGCGATGACGATGATAATGATGATATACTTCAGAAGTAAATATCACGTGGCTAAGTGATGTTTTAAATAAGCTACTTTTCTAACAGTCGTCAATTTTTTATTCTTCAAAGGGAATGAGGGACTTTCTCTGGGAAAAAGATCTAAAAAGCCCTTGAATAATAATGTGAGTGCAAAACGAATATTCGACCACGGTTTTATGTAAAACCGAATAAAGGTAGAGTTAGTGACCCTTGGAAGTTAATTCTTGCTAAGCGACGGGGACTAAACTTATAAAAGTCTTAAAAGGTTTTTCTTTTACTGATACGAATATAATCGAAACCAGATGAATATTAAACAACAGTAAAACTTATCCATGATATTCGATTTAGACAAAACGACGCAGAAAAGTCTATTAGTGTGAATTAAAAATACATAGGCATTTTTTAGGCTTAGTCAAGTCTTGTCTACCTTATTAACTTACGTCGAATACAAAGTAACATTCATACACAATTCTTATGGAAAATCTTTCTCATACTCATTGCTTGCTGCCTATCCCATAAAACAGAACACGAATATTAAATAACAGAAAATACAATAACGTTTTATGTCAATCATAATACCACCATCGATGGATCTCAAATTTCCCGAAGGTTGACTGACAGGGAAGGCTTTTAGCATTAAGTCCGTCTTATTACCTTTTAGTTTTTGTAGGGTACAAAAGTTTCAGTAATCAAATAACGAATAATCAAATAAATAATATAATTTCGAGATCGTCATTTGTAGATACGAATACTTGCAAGTTCAAGTTACACGTCTACATAACGCTGTCCTAATTCGACTAATTCGAGATGTGACTAATTCGAGATGACGAGAATTTTGCGATTTTTTACTATTGAAAATGATATAATAAATGAATTAAAGTTTAACTTTAACGCCTATAATTCTTACATTAAAAGTGCAGTAAATAGTAAAAAAAAATCTCGTCATCTCGAATAGTCATTTTTATGATATGAGACTTTTTTGCCAGAGGGCAATATTATACATATAGGTACCTACTAGAGAACCGCCCGCACTTCGCTTCGGGACCCGTAGGTAACAGCCGCGTAGGTCCCGCTCCCGTAGGAATTTAGGCTAAAAAGTAGCCTACTACTCGCTCTCTTCACTCCACCCTGTCTGAGGTGTGTGGAGCCCTCGGGACAGTTAGTTCCCCTTTGGGGGTGTCTCTCGCGGCCCGTTAAAACGGGCCGGTTCTTGGGCTGGGCCCTAAGGCCCTTCGTTGTCCATCTGTGGTTAACCAATAGGTCAAGTCCGGTGAGTGGTGGCCTTTTTACAGGCCACAGAGTCTTAAACGGGATGGGGTTCATCTTCGCGCCGCCCAGGCGATCGAGGCCCTACCGGGTGAATCCCGCTGGTGGGAAGCCCTGCAGGAGCCGATCAGCGCCGGGCGACGACTTACGAAGCCCCAGTATCAGTCAGTGCTAGGCCCGTCCCGCGCAACCAGCAAGTCGCACGGGAAGGCCCAGCGGTCCGGTGGACGGGTGTGGAGCGGCGCCAGGTCCTGCAGATGCGGGAACCGCGACGCGTCGACACGCCCAAACATGTTGCGTGCCAATCTCTCGATGAAGTCGTCCAGGCTCTCGACTCGAAGGTCCCTCTGGTCCGCTGGCACTATCCTGTTGGCTGAGCAACTTGCGGACATCAGTCAACAGGATAGTGCCAGCGGGCGGGCGGTACACTGAATACAGCCGGAGCGGGGAGTTCTCGAGGCAGAGCTAAAGTAGCCTATTACATTTGCCTATGACTTAAGTAAATTACATGTAGTATTTGATAGCGTAATCAGAACTTGCAAATGAATTTTATTACCGCCATCTATTAACAACTCCGAAAATAAATATCTAGCAACTAACAAAACATCGATCTTCCCATGGGAATGGGATATTTTTCCGCGGTAAAAAGTAGCCTACGTCACTCTCCACCCTCCTAACTATCCCCACACACATAAACCTTACCATATAATAGCTTTGTTGCGACGTGAAAGCGTCACAAACAAACAAACAAACAAACACACTTTCACATTTATAATATTAGTAAGGATATTAGTAAGGATTGAGAAAGTTGGGTGTCACTGACCTGCTCCAACTAAATCTAGGAGATTACTGGCTGTTCTCCAAGTTACCCTAATTAGAAGCGCTCGGTTAAGGAGCAGGGAATCTGGAAAACTATTAGGAAAGTTTCCAGCAGCTGCACTAGAAACTTTTTTATTTTTATATTAAACTTTTAAGCTTAAAATGCATTTGACGACCCGGATGGCGCAATGGTTAACACGCCGGATCGCTGTTCCGAGAGTCCTGGGTTCGATTCCCAGCGAGGCAGTAATTTGAATGATGAGTTTAAATTTCCGTTCTTGGTCTGGGTGAGTGTCCTTGTATAGTGTGTTGTCCATGGCGCCCACGACACAGGGAATCCTAGTGTGGGGCTATGAGTGTGTAGCGTTAGCGTTATTTATTTTAATATAAAAAATCACTGATAATTTAAGGAACATACATAGGTCGCTTAAGAGTTTAAGAGTTCCCTTACCTTGCAGCAAAATGCGTAATTTATTTTTCCCAAAAAACCCCTTTTCATATGCATTTTTCCACACAGTTTTTTTCCTTTCCTTTGAACCTTTATTTCTCTTTGACTTGTTTGGAAGAAAAATATCATGTTAGCAATTGGAACCTTTGAAAATTGTAGGAGCAACTTGTGCGTTTGTTAATGTTTCCATAAGTACCTATATTAAAGCATTACAATTTTTTTTTATTGAATTAAGGTAGCAAACGAGCATGCAGCACCACCCTTCCGCTGCCACCCATGGCAATTGTGACCGACTTAGAACAAGACCCAATTTAGGGACTAGGGTGGTTAGTCCAATTAGTAGATGGTGTTAGAATGTTAGTTGGTTAGTTTGTTAATAAGTGTGAGGACAGGGACTGTTAGTGAAAGTTAGTCCTGTTAGTTAATATTAGTATTGTCCAGTTAGTAATGATTAGTGTGAGTCTTGTTCCAATTCGGTCACAGATGCGTTGCTACCCCTGAGGACTGAGATGTCGCCTCTAAAAAAGTGAACCGGCTCCACACCTTCCTATCCGGAACACAATTGCTCTTAAAAACAATTATTATGACGGTAGGAATGGTACTGAGTACCTTGGCGGGTGGAGTGACGAGAATTTTATTTGCAGATGGGTTGAAGGGAAAAACCCGAATTAAGTGCCACCTGGCAAGTAATTTTTGAGTTATCTCTGTTTGTCGATGTTGAAGTCGGTTGGATTTTTGTAAAAAGCAATTAAACTTATTTGTGTTATGATGTTCATCAATAAAATTTGGACGCATATTTCCCCAAAAGACAAGAGTAGGTACTAGGTACCTATAAGATTTTGAATTGCCTCTATTCCGGCTTTAACTCACCCTAGAAAGTGTACTATCTACTGCAAGGCACGGATTCTTCTCTAATATTCATGTGATATAGTAGTCTACGATGCCTCAGTGTGTTATTATCCTAACCAGCTTTAATATTGCAACTTCGCAGCAGTAGATTTACAACTGCAAAATTCTAGAAAACAGCGAAAATGCCTTTGTGGATGTCATAGCAATTTTTACAATATTTCCTTACAAGAGTTATTTTGAAGTGCTGGCTACTTCCTCCCTAAAGAGTTCAAGTCAGCTGCTACTTTTTAATAGGGACGCGTCTCGGGGGCTCGAATAAGTCACTTCAGACATAATTTACGTTGCATTTTATTCACCATTTGAGAGATCTTTTTTGCATTTCCAGGCGGATCTTCTTTACGACAGTGAACATTTATGGCATCTAGCAGATAACTGTTTTAATAGTTGGTAATTTAATGAAAATAATTGCATTATGTAGATACGTATGCTATTATCATAGGTACTAAGAGTTTAGGGGAATAGTTTAGGGAATAAATGTGCAAAAGTATATTGGATGTCCCGAACTTTTGGAAATTAGGTTTATTGACAATAAATCTAAATTGTTCTTACTCCGGCATTGGTGTCACTAATGTCCATGGTCAATAGTGACCAATTATTATCTTCAAGTACCTCGCTGGCTAGTTCGAGAAAAAAGTGTAAATATTAGATATTACATATAAATAACAACAATGTTGTCATAAACGTAAGAAAAAAGACCTCTGGTGAGCATACCGTACACGATCGAGACACGAGAAGGCATGAGAAGGTAAGATTTTACGAGACAAAAGAACAATTCGTCTGGCAAAGTTCATTGCCGTCATAGAAAAACTATCACGCAATGCGAGGCAGAAGACAGTAACTATTCGGTCTCATTTTTACTCACGTTATTATAACGTTGCTCCTTTTCATGTGTGGTGTGAGTGTCATAAATGAAATCTAACCGTCTTGTAGGTAGGTACTCTTGTAGGTAGGTCTTTGAATACCTATGAAGCAGAATAACGTCATCGCTGCAATAAGTGACATAATTATAAAACATTGTACGTACCTACCCGCGTCCCATGCCAATTATTTTTACAACACTTAACCTCGGCTATTCTAATTAAAACTCACGCATTCACACATCAACAAACGCTGCGCCAATAATAAACACTTACTTAACATAAACAATCGTAACTAACGTAAACATTTACGACTTACCTACATGTTTTATACAGAAATCCACAACAACGGTAAGTATTCCAGTACAGAAAAGTACATCCGAATTACAATATAAGCTGTTTCTGAGGTCGCTGCGTTGTAGGTAGGCCGGAACAGAAAGTCTATAAATTGCTGATGTTATTGTAGTTATAGTTTCGACGTTTCAAAAATAAATCGCAACAATGTTAAAACCATTTAATAACACGTACAGTTATTCGCTTTAACGTAAAGCTCGGAGCTTTGAGCGTCTTGTTTTTGTTAGTGAGAGCGAGACGGGTAAAAAAACAACATAAACTTTCGGCCGCTTTCGGTCTCTTCCGTATAGACGCCGGCTGTCGAGTCGACCCGATAGATAAATATGGATATCGTATTCGTTGCTGCATACAAATCACTATTTCCTCATTTTTATTTATTCCAGCGAGTAAGCTGTTGTTTGTGCAGTATGACGTAAAATTTGTAGATGTCATGTCTATAAATGCGTATGTTTATGAATGTGTAAGTACGAAACGATTTGAGAGACTCAGGCATGTTACCATAAAATATTTAACGAGTATGTTAAATCTAGATGAAACCATGTAAGTCCAAGGATGAAACCTAGATCATACTACGATAAAGTTATTAACAAAATCTAAACGTGTCAATGTGAATTATGAAATTGCATTTGTCAAACCAACCAGTAAAACTACAGAATCATACTTGCCTTGATCAAACAATTTTACGAAACCTCGGAAACAAACTTTAACTTTAAAGCACCCAATTTAACTTGTTTGAACAATTTTAAGTCGTATTTGCGAATTATACACTCAGTTCTCTTCTCGAACAGTTTCAAAGTAGGTATTACTAAAAAAGTTTCATTAAAATTCATTTTAAAATCTGCGCAAGTTTTAATAGAGCAATGTAACTCTTAACCTACTCATAATGGCTAAGAAACATTGAAAACTTTTCCTCTAACCGCATGTAATTTTGACATTAGGTAGTAAATTTTGTTGCAACATCCACACAATTCTCATGTTCTTAACTGAGACATTGAATGGCATAAAAACGCATGGGGGCGTCTAATGGTGTGGGGTTCGAACTGTCCCATAGTATAGTAGCCACAGAATTATATAACGTAGAAATCCCTTTATTATTATAATGATGTCCCTAATAATACAAGCTACATAGATTTACGTGTTGAGACAGAGTTTTTTTGTTTCATCGGAGCGCACCGGAGACTTGTCGATTCTCAGATTTGCTCTAAAATTATTTAGTAGTAGTCATTCAAGCAACTTAAGAAAAACAGCACTTTTTGTGACCTCTCGTTGAAATCTTCATCCTCGAATTTTAAAATAACGTCTTAAGTCCTAAGATACAAATTATCTGTACCTATGCATTACCTATTTATTTTGACGCTCCTCTAGTTATTTATTTTAATCTAGCTTTTTTATTAAGACCAGTGAAAATAAACTTATATATCAAATGCCTTGCGTTTATTGTAGCCAGTTCTATTTCTCATTACATTCTTAATACACGTCACATGCACACCATTCGGTCGTAAATGTCATTTCTTTGTTGAGAAATCTGGGGTATTAACTACAAACTGAACGTCTGTACCAATATCAGGTCTGATATAATACAAAGTCAATCCCACACATTATTATAACCTTATATAAAATCAATCAATACAAATTATGTACCTAGATCAAGTTTTACATTTGTATAAAGTGTTTTTGTAGAGAATGTTAGCATTTACTTAATTCTCAGGAAAATTCAATAAGGGCGACTTTTTGTACGAATTATAGGTACATTAACGTTTAACTGTACCTATAGTCTCATCTAGTGGTTTACCGCCATGTATCAAGGTGTACCTACAATGTATGAATCGTATGAATTGTTTGAAATGAGCTATTTTAAAAGGTACCGTTAATATGAATACCTAACTAATAGAACATAAAAAATTAAATTAAAAATTAAAAATACCCCCGACACAAACATTTAAAAAGTAAAAAATAATATCTTTAAAAGTAATACGTCGCGTTGGGGGACCGCTCCTAACTATTCATTATCTACGATTTTTTTCATAAGTATCACACCACCTACTTAGTCTTTTACCCAAGACTTACCCATTATTTATCAATATTTTTTTGTGTAAAAGTTAGAAGTAAATGGAGCGGTCCCCCAACGCGACGTATTACTTTTAAAGATATTATTTTTTACTTTTTAAATGTTTGTGTCGGGGGTATTTTTAATTTTTAATTTAATTTTTTATTTTAAACTTTTTATAGGTAAGAACATTCTGGATTCAGTTATAAATATTCTCTTACTATACGCTTTCATTTGAGACCCCACACGAGTATATTTGCATACATACGGCTATTCTTCCCCTCTTTCACCTCCCACAACTATTAAACGGCTCAACCGATTTTCATCAAACATATTTTAAAACATGCGCCCGTAAGTCCCCTTTAATACAAAGAATACTAAATTGAAATCGCTTCATCCGTTCGGGAGCTATGATGCCACAGACAGACAGACAGACACACAGACACACACACACACACACAGACACGTCAAACTTATAACACCCCTCTTTTTGCGTCGGGGGTTAAAAATACCTTTTTGTTATCAAATAATTGATTTGATAAAAAACTACGATTCACGTCGTCAAGTCACTATCTAGGTATGTATTGTCGCTTTCAAGAGAACTTTCAAATCATGTTGCAAGCTTGCGATAAATAATTAACTGAACGCTTACATACAAAATACGTTTGTATGTGAGGTTTTATTTCTAATTTTCCCTAACTATGACAAGACTACAAAAATAAGGCATCACACATTTATCTGTCACCACGTGTCGGCTCCAACAGGAATCGAACCCGAGACTGCTTGCTTCCGCAGTAACTACCAGCTTGACTACGGGCACGTCAAAATATAACTGATACATTATCTGCAAAGTCATTTTAACTTTTGTTAAAATCAGACCTTCTGGGCACTTACAAAACCTTGACAAAAAGTTGTCCTACTTGTCATTTTATCAGTTTAATAGCTCACGTTCAACGTTCTGGGAAGATATTTCGGAAAGCACGTTGAACAGTGTCGGCAGATCGCACTCAAAGTATATCTATGCGCGTGCGCACGCCTAGAGCAGTAGAGCTGTTTACGTGACCAACAGCTGTAACAACGGTAGGTTGGTATTCGTGTCCATATCACTTTCATCACTTACTACGAATACGTGAGAGCGAATATAGATCAAATAAGTTTTGAGTTTTGTCATGTTTGGTTATTTATTTATTGAAACTTCGAGTCAAGCTTCAAAAGAGAGATTTTACGTGCGCTTGGATTTTTTGAATGTATGGGCACTGATTTTATCGATTCTATATTATGTACATAATTATATTATCAGAAGCATTATTAATACGATATTATTAATAATACGATAATAATTTAATTATGTTAATCGCAGAAACGACTTAAGTATATTTGGTGGCAATTCTCCCTTAGAAAGGTGGTTTGGTGTTTGTTTTATTTAAATTGGTTTAGAAAAAGGTCGGTTTAATAGTCTAGACCTAAAATTCAATTGTAACAAAACGTACAGTAGTATTTTACTGTTCTCACGTATAGAAAACACTTGAACGCTATAAGTTAAAAGCTCTACCGTGAGAACGCTTAATCTTTTTCTTTTTATCTGACACCGGAAAAGAGTTCAGTGTTCGTTTTATGTAATTATAATGCCAAGTGCGTCGCCGCTGATAACATTATAATTACATAAATATCTATTTCACCGATAACCCATAACACTTTCATTGCAACACCATTTTTTCTTTACTTATATATACTTCTTGGCTAGTAAACCTATGCGTGTTCAGTTACATAAATAATCCCCAACAGTGGGGAATTCCTAGTGGGGGTTCTGGATTAATGAATTTAATGAACCATGTTTTTTCCGTGTCATTAACGAAGTGCTATTTTCAATTAAAATTTTATAATTACATACATTAGATATTAATTACTATATTTACTATCAAAATATTCATTTCCGCAAGTCTTTATTTCTTGCTTAGTAAATAATATTTTTAATTTCAACATGGGTACGAAATGAATTTTCTATTGTTTAAATTTTGTGCTTGAATGTATAAAGCATAAACCATCCTTCTTGGCGATGTGTGTAGATTTATGTTTTAGTAACACAACTGTTCTGAACATTACAATGCTATTACGAAATAACCTAATTATTACTAATTATCCGAAATACTTAGCAAATAATTCATACCCAATGACTGACACCAAAATAATATCATAAAATTACTATTTAAACTTCTTTGTTTTCATGTCATTGTATTGTGATGAAAGGCATTCAAATAACGCAATTGTACTTCTATGGTGTACTGGAAAGAAATGCAATTTCCTATAAAGATAATTTTAAATATTCATATTGTAAAATGTCATCGCCCGCGCGGCTTAAATTAGCGATCGA
This sequence comes from Hesperia comma, assembly GCA_905404135.1. Classification (NCBI taxonomy): domain Eukaryota; kingdom Metazoa; phylum Arthropoda; class Insecta; order Lepidoptera; family Hesperiidae; genus Hesperia; species Hesperia comma. Next base: position 6,115,307 of record FR990020.1, read on the forward strand.
AGTAGGTACAAACCGCTTCAGTATTAGATGCGTGACCCAATTATTCAACTCCAATTAGAGATTATAAGTGACTTGAGAGTAATTATTATGTATGCTCAATGAGCACTGCTCATCACCATATCTGGTCTCGCATGCCATTACCTAAGAGTGTGTCATTTACAGACTCCGAATACTTTTATTTTGTGTAGAACCACTGCATCTATTAGGGTAGACGAGTTCAAGATAATTTCATCCAATGTCTATCAAATAACTTCGAAGGAAAATAAGTAATCCACGAGTAGGTACACCTTATTAAATATAGGGAGTAAGTATGTTTTTATGTAATATTTCGGAAAAACATTAATGATTCTGACAATTCATACGTCAATCAATTTGACTTAGGGCCTGTTTCACCACTCCGCAATAAAGTGTCAGATAGTTATCTAACAGTTAACACTATCCACAAGATATGGGCTCCTGATAACTTTTTTCTGTTTCACCACCAAACTCCCTGCAGATTAATATACTCGCCAATTATTTTTTGTCGAAAAATTTCGTTTTTGTCGGATTTAGGTAAGTTTTTAACATTATCTTGTAACTTAAATTACACTTGGCGCTGGCTAGTCAGTTCCTTTGCTTGAATTTGGCTTGACACGCTGTAGTGTGTCTAGATAGACTCAGTAAAACTTTTCTAAACATCGTGTACGTTAACATAGATGATAATATCGTAGATAGTATGAAAATAGCTAAGATAGGTATGAAGGATGAAAAAGGCAGATTCATTATGCTGTGCGTTTATGACGAGACACGCCCACGTCGCATATTGCACTGCAAAAGCTTTACGCTCGCGTAGTGCTACGAGTGAGTTATGTCAGCACACAGTTATCGTCATAATGTTCATAATGATACATTGATTAATTAATATGTGGTAAATAGAGAACCATAATCTTTTTAATATCAGTGACCATTTACTATCTGGTAATGCGCTTGCTTGCTTGTCGAATAACATAAAACAACAAAATTAAAATTAAATTTAAAATTATAAAGATGAAATATCGGATAACTTGAACTTGAGGTTTCACCGAATAACATTTCCTTTGTCTTAAATAATATTTAATAAACATTATTTTTTATAATCTGATTGAATCTTCTGATCTATTTATAAATACCTTATACTTACCTACTTACTACTTGCTTACCTATGTACTTGTTAATAAGTATATTAAGAACCCTCGTGTTAATATAGGTATACTTATTAAACAGTTGAGAATCGACTTTAGATACGAGTAAGTTACTTTGTTTGGCTCCACACTTTGTAACCAGACACGAACAGAAAAATGTATTGTTCTAAACAAGGTAAGCTATCTTTATAGCTGAAAAAAATCAAATCGACTGAAATACACAAATTACTAGTCCCGATATAAGACCATCTCGATACCTATTAAACATTTTAATATCACGTTTCCCTTTTGTGCTCTTTGATCATAAAGAAGAGTTGATTCTTTGAACATGAATACCCGATTTTAAGCTCTGATGGCTCTCAAAACTCATGCTTCGTCGACACGCTATAAAACATAAAACCTGAAATAAAAGATCGTGACGTATACAATGGGGTTTTCCTTTAATCCCCTTAATGGGGCCATGTAAATGTTCAAACAAGGGGTTATCAAGTTGGAATTTAAGGACTTGTTTTTAAATCCTTTAAAAGTGTACTTGACTGTTTTATCAGTTGGCTCTTAGGTCAAATCCTTGTAATCGAAATACTTAATGTGTCATCGAAATTTATTGTCGATTTATAACAACTTATTTATCCCGATATTTAAAATAGAGATGAAGAATAACCAACTGACACTTGCACGCTAAGCTAACATAAACATAAAAAATATAACGGCGCTAAGGTCCGAGCGGTCGATATAATTTGGGTTATACGTGGCTGGAGGTCAGAAATAATAGTCAGTACACCGAGTTTTAAAGGTCTGTTACAACACTTCAATACAGTTTTATAACAAATATAACAAACTAGCTGTGCCCGCGGCTCCGCCCGCGTGGAACGCAGTGTGTCACAAAGTTTTTCCTGCGTGAATCCCGACCCCGCAAGAACTCTAAGGTAAATAGTGGCATATAATTATATTGCTCCACACATATTAAGTACTCTACACTTGATTTTTTACTATGTTTTAGACATACCGTACAAAAATCCGTTATGTATATCTTGAGAAAATCGATAAAAAGACTAAGATATAAACGTGTTTTTTTGTTCCAAACTTTAAGCATAAATTTAACCACGATAATTAAAAAATATATAATTTTAAACTCCATTGGTACTTTTTTCAGGTGCTAAAACATAAAGACCAGAAGCGATGCTAACCCTCGAGAAAACAACATAAAGTTGGTCATGAGAAAAAGAGTCGGTTCGATTCCCGATATAAAGATATCCTGATATATAGATGTAAATGAGTCCGCGACTTGATTAGCTCATGGGAGTTGTTCCCGGGTAAATCTCGATCCCGCAGGAAGTCCGAAACAATAAGTAGCTTATTATAATACTTACTCTATACCATACCTCTACCTCCCACTAAAAGTCCCATAAATATCTGAACCCACGACCTTATGAGTATGAGTTTTTACCGCGTGAATCCTGATCCCGCGGGAATTCCGAGATAAACTATACGTTGCTTCACAACTTCCTCTATCTCCCAGTGAAAGTCGCATAAAAATCTAAGCCCGCGATTTGGCGCATAGGGGTTTTTCCCGTGTGAATCATGATCTCGCGGGAAGTCCGGAAGAAAAAGTAGCCTATACGTTGCTCCAGAATTCCCCTCTACCTCGCAATAAAAGTATCATAAAAATTCAAGCCCGGGCCTTCGCGCATAGGAGTTTTTCCCGCGTGAATCCTGATCCCGCCAGTATTCCGGGATAATAAGTACCCTATGTGTTGCTCCAGAACCTCCTCTATCTCCTAGTGAAAGTCCCATAAAACTCCAAGTTCAGGACTTGGCGCATAGGAGTTTTTCCCGCGTAAATCCTGAACCCGCTGAAATTTCGGGATAATAAATAACCCATGTGTTGCTCCAGATTCTTCTCTATCCCCACTGAAAGTCCCATATATGTAAATCTAAGCCCGCAACTTCGCGCATAGGAGTTTTTCATCATAATTTTTTGAGGATTTGTCAGGATAAGGATTTTAGGTGATAAAAAGTATTATAGGTACATTAACTTCATGGCAATAAAGTAGAAATTTCCATTCCAGCTTTGAGTATGCTTCGGGATACTTCGGGATCCTTCAGTACGCCGTCGCCCACTGTCGCGTCGTCACCTTCGCCCAAGCAGCACTCGGTGCGGCATGCTTAAGGACGCCTCGTCATCCCTAAGAACGTTGTAGCATGCCAAGGCCATGCCAATTTCCGACAGTGTGCGCTGGCATGTAGGGATGCCGAAAGATCCCTTTCCTTGCCGATGCCGATAATGGGCGCCGGGCCTAAGTGTTGCTCCAGATCCTCCTCTATCTCCCAGTGAAAGTTCCATAAAAATTAAAGCCCGCGACTTCGCGCATAGGAATTTTTCCCGTGCGAATCCTGATCCCGCGGGAATTCCGGGATAAAAAATAGCCTAAATGTTGCTCAGGAATCTCCGCTATCTTCCTGTGAAAGTCCCATAAAAATCCGTTCAGCCGAACCGGAGATTAGCGCGCACAAACAGACAAACAGACAAACTTTTTTTTTTATTTTAATTATTTTTTTTAGGTTGTTGTTCTAGTACTCTTTCTTAACCTCCCTATGGATTTTGTTTTGTCACTTAAGTCAACTTGAATAAACACTGTAGGTACCTCTAATTGTACCAACGTTATCCCCATTTTTGCACCCTTTGCTGGCTTTTTTTAAATACTGAATTTACATTGAAGATTACTTATTTAACTATAATAATTTTAAAATATGGGGTTAAAATCATTTTCAGTTTAGTCAGAAAGTTACCTTAAAAAATTACAAATTTCCGCATTCATTTGTGTTTTTTTTCTTTTCCTAACAAAATATCGAAAAACTGAGAAACACGTATTCTATTAATTTATGTGATAACCCTTTGTTGCAAGTCTGAAGCAAATCGGACGACGTTATAAAAAAATTCCATACAAACTTTAGTCACCTATCCCTAGGGAACCTTAATATTATTCGAAAAAAAAGTAGCCTATAATAGACACCAGTATATAGGTAATAACTTTACCGAGTTTCAATTAAATCCGTCCAGTGGTTTACGCGTGATGATCGGTCAGACAGACAGACAGACAATAAATAAAAAAAATATATTTTTGAGTTCTATCTCGATATGTAAGTGCCCCTTAGTCGAAATTTTAAAAAAATATTCAATGTACAGAACACGTGCTCCTACAGTTTTATTATAGTATAGATAATGAACTATTTCCAAAATTAATTCAGATTACATTACATTAAACTTAGAAATAAAGCTTACGACAAAATAATATCAAAGTAGCAAAGGATCAGCAAGATTACTTCGGATTAAACATGGAAACGCGGCAAGTTTGGTATGGCAGTGGGTTCTACACGTCTACTCGGTCTAAGCGCTCAATTCCGAAAAAAGCCCCCCATCATAACAGCTCTGGTTCTTTATAGTGTCATCTCTAACCCCCACTCCATGCCAACCATGCCCAAACAATAACTGTTTGACGTTTCCGCAAATAGTTAAAGGGATTCTCCACAGATGGCGTTGAAAGATCAGCGCAGGACTTTACTGCACTCCGACAAGTAGTTCCAGCGATTCTCCACAGATGGCGTTGAAAGACTAGCGCAGGACTTGAGTGCGCTCCGACAAATATATCTAATGTGGTTATACCATTGTATTGCTGAAGATCTGACAATACTCTATAGGGAGGTGTTTAAGTAACAATACATCTAATTTGTCAAATAACTTGACGAAAAACAATAGAATCCGTCAAAAATCACAAAACCTTTTAAAATTACAAGTTCGCACCAGGGGCTGCAAATAAATCGAGGGTGTATGCGTCATGCGCTCTAAAAAGCATTAAAGAAGTCTTTTGCTCCGAATGAGATCTTGAAAATTTCGAGTATGGAGGCGTTTGTATGGGGTTGTAATTTACGCACCACTTTGATACCCGCGGTGCAAGGGGGTAGACTGCGCCCTCAAGGGTGGTAGGGGTTAATGAACGTACCAAAGCATACCCCACGCCACCTGTAGATGGTATTCGATAGCGTGGCGATCGATAGTTTCCCCCAAAAAGCTTACATGAAGAGTGATATTCATGACTACGAAGGGAATTGATGACTCGTTAAACTTTTTAGAGACGACCATCCAGTCCTCATGGGTATCAACACATCTGTGAACGAATTTTAACGACAACTGACAGGTCTAAACTTGTCACGTGATGGAAAGAAGTAGAAAAGTTTTGGTCGATGCGCGTTTGTTTTTTTAAACAAAGGTTTAAAAAAACGCGAAATAGGTATTAAATATTTTTGTGCCAACCACGCAATCTGCATTTATAAGTATAAACTACAAAATTTTTCTTCCATATTTTACTATCATTCTGCAGGCGGTTTCAAACTTGAGTTTCTGTCCGAAGTTTCAGTCGTATTAACTCTAACAGAACTCATCGCGTCTTTGTTCGTCGGATACATCCCGAAGCATCGAAACAATGAGGTCTGAGTATTTGCTTTTAAGAAAGAGGAAAAGATTCTCTCGGTATATTTTTCCTTTTTTATTGATCTGTGAAGATATTTCGAAGAGAGCCGTTCTTTTATGCCCTCGTATTATCTCACTACCGAAGATTTCAATCTTCTCTTATCCACGGTTCGGCTAGCTCCAATTGGTACATGATAGTACAGATATAATTTCAAGGGATGTTCTACGGATTACAATCACAACACTGTTGTTGATTTTAAAAGTCTACGGCATTATGTATGTAATTGTGCAAAACTGATGTGAATTTTTCTGCATGTCTTACTTGACTTTAGGGTATAATGACGTCTAAATGGGCCTCATACAATCCCAATTGGTGTGCTCGGCATATTAATTAGCCCGCTCCCTCACTGTCCCCACTGCTCCCAACAGAAACGGTGTAACAAAGGGGAGACTGCATCTATATTTCAAAATATACCTTCTACATTTTTAAACTGTGATTTTATAATAGGTGTCCTGGTATAACATAATTATTATATTTCAAAATGAGGTGTTGAAGCACTATCTTGAAACTGATATTTAAAAAAAGGAAGTTATGGTTTTCGACAATACGACAACTTTCTTTCTTTAATAAGTACTTATCTCTTTTTTGCCACGAACAAAAAGTGTTGTACCTATTTCCGTAAGTTCTTTCATTCAATAAGTATTCCTGAGTATCGAAAACGAGTGACAAAAATTCCAAAATATTTGGCGGTCGCGCAAATAAGCTCGTTGTTGGTAACTAACCCTTTTATCACATGGAATATTGTAGACTGCTGTATTTATTTACATAAATTCTTCATTAAATAATAAAAAGACTACAAATAGAAAATGAACAAGAAAATAAAAATAATTTCTCTCCTTTTTATGCGCACCTACAAAACCCACACAGTTTATATTTTACACACACACCAATCAAAAAAACATAGCAGTGAAAAGAAAGATTTTGAGATCTTTATTTTGAACGAGTCCTTCAGTGCCTGGAGTGTGAGCCACATTAATTAGACTGCTCCCTCAGATAGTCATGCGCCGTCGGCAAGGCGAGGGGAGACCGTCTGCATTAATTATTATGCATATATTGTTGCATAATAGCTAAGCAGGTATACACTCGTATAAGAGAGCGGAAGTGCTGCTGCCTTCTTGAATAATAGATTAATCCACTCAACTATGGCTCTCTAAATTCTAACTCGTATCCCCTGGTTCACGTAAAACGGCGAGAGAAAGAGACTTAATTTACTGGATGTAATTTACCTTAAAATGTGGTATTTTGTATTTACGCAAGAATGCATAATCTTTTATAATAATATTATATATTATATGAGTACTACACGGACAACATTAATGCAAAGAATAATATAATAATACAGCACGAGGGGCGGCCTTATAGGGCTTATACATAGCGATTTTTTTCAGGCAACATAAGGTTACGAAATATAAGGGCGAGTAGAAGTAGGCTTTATTCAATTGACGGGGTGAATCTCAAACTATAACATCATTTCTTTTGCACTATATTCTTCTGATAGAATATTTATGAATAGAGAAAATCGCACGGAAATAGGTACTTCAGAAAATTAGTGCAAGCCTTTAAATTTTTAAACCAGTCATGTGATTTGAAACTGACTTTCCAGCTCCAGGTAAGCCGGGAGCTGTAATTCCAGCTGTACTTACGCATGACGCCAGGATTTTACCCTCTTGGTTCACTAATACATCTTCACAACCCTACGCTGAAAAGTTATAAAACTGTAGCATATTTTCTAGTAACTAAATACAATTTTTTGTGTCATATGGAATCGATGTATTTGAATAAGAATAAAAGTTTGCATACCTGTAAATTATTTAAATAAAAATAAAGCGGTAATATTAAGACAAGAATGTCAGAAATAACGAATAATATTCACATAAATAAAGACAATATAAAAAGAAATGTGCATATTATGTAGTTATTGCAAAGGACGACCAGACTTCGACCTTCATCACAACCAGTTATTTATTGGCGTTATGTCATTCCATTGCCGAGCCTTGAACTCCGAGACTGCTCAATGTGCTACCACTACATTACGTAACGACGTAAACAATAATAATACACTGTACCTTGGAATTAGAAAGACTTGCAGAGTAGATGCATCGCCATTAGTATGCTTGGATGTCTATAAGCAATAAAAATAAATGATGTGAAACTTATATCATCGCGAACACTAAACATTTAAAATGCAAACGGTGTTATCTATTGATTGATGATTCAAATCTGTATTTACATTGACCGATAGTTCAATGGATTGAATACAATTTGCTCCGTTGTCCTAGTAATTGCACAGGTTGTTGCATAAAAAACTGACGAAACCAGTGATATACAATGACGTAATAAGTAAAATAAAATGAATACCATTACACTAAATCACTGACTTTTTTAAATTTTAATTTGACTGTCTTTATTGAGGAGAAAAATTTTGAACCTATTCATTGATTGAATTAAAGTTAAGTAAAGTAAACTTAAAACTAAAAAGAAGTAAATGTATTTTTATGAGCTGCGGTCTTTAAATTCTTAAAATACAAGCTATTATGTTTCACGATTCACGAACCGAAACAAGATTGGGACAACACAATCTTAAAATTACAAAATTTACAAAATTTTAAAAACGTACCTACTTACTGTATCATGGAAAAACAGAAAAACTACAAATACATAATCTCGTCACATATTTATAGGTACTTACCTAATAACCACGTTTTTCAATAGGTAGGTTTAACATCATTAACATTATGTATGTCCTGCAAAAAGTGTATATTGTAGACATGAAACGTTTTATGTGAATTCTCTGGTTTAATTAATTATAATTGATCAACTCTACATACATAATTTCTTAGCTACTTGTAGGTATGTAAACATTCTTGAATAACGGACACTATACAGAATAATTCATTATAATATATGTATTTTTATTTAAATATCTACTTATTACTACGGTTCAGTATTAAAGATATTTATCGCTTCATACTTATTACCTAAATTACTTTATTGGTAAAAAAACAATCCAAAACAATATCGCAAGTTACCAACCTACAGGATAGTTGAGATTCATAACCAGAGCTGATAAAAAGCGGTCGTCACTCAGTGTTGTTTAAATTAATGAATTATTTAGATGAATATTATTATAGTAATTAACAAGTGTAATCTTTATCGGTTTCTTTGATAAGAAGCACATAAGAAAGAACTTTCACACCACGTTAAAGCTTCTGTTAATTCGAAATTACCTTTACCTGCGGTACATTTATAAATGTCACTGTGCATAATTCTGCAGGGCCGTTAAATAATGAAAGTATACCGTAAATCCAGTTGCACTGCGCTTTTAAATAAAATAACAGACACGTAAATATGTACAATGCATTACTTTAATAAAGCGCACAAATAAATTGAATTTCATATTCAACGCACAAGAACTGAGTTTACTCACATCCTAAAAGCAATCGCAGTGAGTTTGTGCAGAAAATTCAATTCATGTCAGTTGCAAACATTACTGCAAAATGACTGAAAATTGCTCAGGACCGACCGGCGACAGATTTGTAGTTAAATGAGTTTGTATAACTTCACAGTAAGGACTTGTGTGGATGTAAGTACGCATCTATCAAAATCTGCTCGCTACGGCATTCGCAAAATGCGACACATACTTAGGTACTTGGGTCGTAGACGGGCTTATGGTTACTGTACCTAAATCAAATGTTCGAAGTGTAGTTTTATTATTTACATAGGTAGGTAGGTATATTATAGACGTAGTAATTTTACATAATGTAAAACGTTGTCGTTCAATATTTTTTAATAATATTAGTGATGTTTTTCCAAACGCATCACATTAATAGTCCGTGCCAAATCTGCCTGTAAAACAACAATTGGTAAATACTTTACAACAACAACTTTTTGTTTTGAAGCTTTACTAACCCCTTAGTGGGCTGTATTGAAAATCAGCGCTTTCATTGCTTAGATAGATATAACCTTTTATCTGTCGCTGGCTAGAGATACATACTAACATTATTGAGGAACAGGTAGATATTACATTTCAGTTACCTACTGTTATCAATTAATATACCTAACGTAATTAACTATATTTTTAATAAATGTACCTATTATTTATATTTTATGTAAATAACCCAAAAGCAGCAATTAGTTACCGTAGCTCATGGACTTAAGTTAAATCAAAGGTTTCACAGATGATTTGCTGTCCAAAAAGAAAAAAATATAAATATCAACCATCAATAAGCAAGTGCGAGACCGGTTTTATTCATCTTTGTGTAGTAGACAGATACGTGATAATCATTCCTTAACAAAGTAGTAAAACTGTTAAGTAAACAGAATTTATAATTTTATATTACCTACTTCCTAAGAGTATTAAAACGCGCTTATATAGGAGTCTTAGGTACCTACGTACAAACTTTCTCCTAGAGTTTCTTTACTATACAAAACATATACCTACTTCTTATTTAGGTAGCATCGATTATTTGGAAAAATATATAATTAACAAATTATATTATAATCATCGTTCCAAAGTTTTTTTGAACGTAAAATAATATAATGCAGTTTTGAAAATATTGTCGCATAGTGCGATTAAAATAAGTAAGTACCTAAATAATGTAGAAAAAATACAGTAGTACTATTTCTCGACGTAAATCTATACCTTCGGTCCAAGAATGAGGTACGATCCATACAATTTATGTGTAATTATATCAACTTGCGGTTTGCGGCCACTACACAACAAGAATAAGTTTCACAAGAACAAGAGCAGGACAAATTACAGTCACGTTCAAGGCAACAATAATTTTAAAAACACAAACAAAATAAAAAATTGCTTACGTTTTCATTTTTCCGTGACCAAATTTACCGGCAAGGAACGTGCATTGTCCATCCACCTATTGTAAGGACGCGCACTCACTGTCCACACACAAAACTTTTCTCAGCATAATCTTTTGTCAGCTGTGAGACACTACAAAAATCTATTCGAATTTCAAAAGTTAAACAACGAAAACCGTCGCTGTGAAGACTATGGTTGTGACAGAATATTAAATGCGTACGGAAAAGTGGCGCAAACGCGCGATCTAGTCCAAAGCTCGACGCCAACTCGCGTTAGCGCGTTCGCTGTTCGGTATACAAGCATAGCTACATCCACGGGGGCTATTGTGCCGCGGAAGCCAGACACGCGAACCCTCCGTGTATCTACAACTTAACTATAGCTACGTCTTTCCTTCATTTCCCATTGATTTTTCGGCCACCAAAGTTGAGTAATCCGAAGTTTTTTGTTTTGTCTGGAGACTGCAGACGATGCAACATGTTTTGATGGCTCTTTTTGGAGTTACGTGGATTTGCTGAGATTTTTTGAATTTTTGAGTTATAGAAATTATAAGCTAATTTTATAAGTACATAATATAAGATCGTTAATACTCGCGTAACGTTTACGAAGCCTTACTTACACCCACGACTCTGACATAAATTCTTAATGCTGTTGCGTGAGTTGCGTGCGACTGAATTTTCGTAGGCAGTCATTAAAATTTATATGTCGATTGTTTGTTTGTCAATATAATATCTGGCGTTATGAATGGTGGTCGATAAAGAAATGTGGGTGAAATTTAAATTACAACATTTACAATTTTTGACATTGGAGTCAACTTCAGAGACACTGTGCGGGTTTCTCCTCGCAACTAAAGGGCTCCAAAGCAACGCAGCAATTAACAATTGCGTGACTACATTCGTATTGCTTTCTGCTTCTGAGTTCCTCCTTCTTTCCTTAATGTTATTGTTTTAATTACAATATTGCCCGTTGCTTACCCTTAAATAATATTTTTATTTAATTAACATGATGTACCTAGCCTGTGTCATGCACCTGTTTGCTTTAGATTGCAATAAACTACAGCTATTTTGAAACATTCAAAATTGCCCAGTGTAAATACAAATACATGCCTAAATACGTATTGTAGTTGTAGCCCATCACTTACTTAAACGAAGTAAAAGAATGTATGTAGGTACTATACAATACATATACATACAAGCTTTTTGGTCGTTGTTACAATGAACTCTTTGAAGAAATAATATATTATACCCAACGTAAAAATGTAAACCCCAAAAATTTTGTAATTTTTTTAAAACAAACGGTATGTTTCTTCTTCGATACTTATATTCTTGTTCCTCATCTTTCTATACGATCTCTGTTAATACTGGGGAGCGATAAAAGTATAGTGAGATTAGATGTGCTTTCTATGCGCTGCGCTGCGTTTAAAAATAAGCGCTTATTTAGATCGTGGCCTAGAAATCGATCGGTGAAAGTGCTTATGCTATTAACATCGTTATTAGACATGGCTTTAGTGATATAGTTCAACCATTAACGCCTCATATTAATAGAAGACTGAAAAATCGCTTAAAGTAATCATTAACTAAGATTTAATAAATATATAGGTTTAATAAAAACGTAGTTTTAAATTATTTCTTTATTAGGGTTGCGTATCTAAAAGGTGATTAACCCCATTAATAGGGTTCCACAGCCAGCCTATATATCACAGGGCTCTATCTCTTGACCGGAAAGATATCATAGAAAAAGGTTCTTCTGTGTTGCAAAAAAAGTAAAAAGAAAAACTACCACTATTGTAAACTACCACTATTGTACTACCACAATTGTAAAAAAAGTAAAAAGAAAAAACTAGATGTTCTTGAAAATGAAGCCATGTCCTCGCGGTTCGTCGTAGTAGAGCTTGCCCCTAGGCAACGGAGGAACTTGCAATGCTTGGCGAAAATATCAATTTATTGTAGGTTACGTCGTACCTACAAAAAAAAAACATACAACAAACTGATTATTCTCGTACCTACTCAAAGGCAGGTAAAATCTTACACATTTAATTGTTGGACATCTATTTTGCTACTGACTAAATACATAAAGTTAAAATCGCTCAGTGCTATTGAACCTTGCATGTGCCAATCCGATTCGCACTTGACCAGTTATGTAGGTATTATTAGAAGTTTTGTACAAGAAGCGCAAAAAACTACCAACACTTTAGTTACGGAGCGAAGCCAATTCGGATGACTTTGTTAACTTTTTGCTTGTAGTTAGTATTAATTTTATACTAGAAACCCGCTCTAAATTTAATTTTGGACCGTAATTCATTCTGTAAAGGGTTACTATACGTTGACACTAAAAGTGCACATTTCAAACGTCATGTCATATATCTAATATCTTTAAACGAGCAATTCTTGTATATTTATTTATTTATATTTCGGAGGCACTAGTCAGGATGGTGGTATAATGCTCCGATCATCAGGTTGCAAGGTGTAAAATAAAACACAGTAGGCGTTCAATACGTGTCTTCATGATTTAAATTAGGTTACAGGTTACACAGCTTAACTTAATTTGATTAAAGCTTTTAGGTTATGTTAAAACGTGATACGACTGAAATACACTTAGAGAAACGTTATGCCGTCGGGCATAGGTACGACGCAGTATAGGATTTTATTACAAAGTAGGTACACTAGTTAACTTAATGCGACCGTTCAGCTCGACGTCTGCTCGAGAAGTTAGAAAAGTAGACTAGATTGAGTGGCCTTTTATAACACATGTCCAAACAGAAAACACATAGGTGGCTTTACTGTGCTCAACTGAAAGTCAGTATAACAACTAGATTAATTTCTGCACACGGAAATAAAATAGAATAAAACTTTTATTTACTTTGATTTTAATCTAATTTAATTTCCGTCTCCGACACGGCCATTCTGACAACGTCACACGTCCTCGTGTGATGGCTTTTGATTTAGGTTACAACAAAGCTCTAATTTTATTTTATTCAGCAAAAGCTACTAATTTTAAACGAGACTACTAATTTAATTTGAACAACAAGTTTTTAGATTACTTAAAATTTATTTGATTGAACGCCAAGTATTTTGTTTTAATTCTGTTTTTTTTTTTTTTAATTTTTTTTAACCCTAACTAACTACACTCCCGCCGCGCCGTTTCCGGTGTCGCTATGGAGAAGAAGACGGCTAAACAAACTCCATAACATGACAACTGTTTAGAGCATGTTTAGAGCAAAATTACCAAATTTATTATTAACGCGGGTTTGTTTTTAACTTTTAACGCAATACGTCGTCGTACAATCGTCGTAAAACTGGATGACTCGATCAGCTGTGGTGCCGGAATTTACCTGTAACAATAAACACAAACGAAAGTATCTCTTATAGCTCGGCCCTTCCTGACCTAAGTGGGCAGGGAATAAAAACAACTTTATCAAAGTCATTTTGTGTAAATATCGATTGGTGATTACTCTGTAAGTGCGATTTTTTTTTTAATTGCGATTGATGATTTGTTAGAAGTGTGATTATTTCATTTTTGTTTTGTTAATTTTTTTTTTCTTTTACTTTTTTTTTACTTTTTACTTTTTACTTTGTAGTTTTTAGTTTTTAGTTTTTAGTTTTTTTTTTTAGTTTTACTTTTTACTTTTTAGTTCCGCTTAAGTAGCGTCATCGCTTAACCAGCGGCATCACTTAACCAGCGGCATCGCTTAACCAGCGGCATCACTTAACCAGCGGCATCGCTTAACCAGCGGCATCACTTAACCAGCGGCATCGCTTAACCAGCGGCATCACTTAACCAGCGGCATCGCTTAACCAGCGGCATCACTTAACCAGCGGCATCGCTTAACCAGCGGCATCACTTAACCAGCGGCATCGCTTAACCAGCGGATTTTTTTTTTTTTTTTGATTTCGATTTTTTTTGTTGTTTCTCCAAATCAACTCTCCGTAAAAGGGAAATAAACAATGTCTACATTACACTTTTCGTAGTCTGTCTAGTGAGTACTGTCTAGTCTGGGACTGAATGTTTTTAAAGAGTAATTATTACCCATGACCCAAAAGTGATTTTGAATACTCAAGTTGGCCTTTTAAGAGAAGTTGGCTAAGCTGTTATTTTCTCAAAATCCTGAATACGGTGGATGTGCTTTCACATTAAAGTAACATAACCGTTCAAATACAATTTCAAAAGCTCCATTCGATAAGTTGACCGAAAACTAAATCTCTCAAAAATAGACTTTTATCAAGTGAACTACGTCTCGAAAAGAAAAGTTTTAATTTACTACTTCTTTAAGCTATCACAAAATAAATATGAACGATACAGATCACCTGCTTCGCTGCGTCCGATCTGCGGCTGCCAGTTGCCAGAGCTTCCTCCTTCAATGTCACACGAATGAACTCCAGGAAGCCCACGAGTGCAGGCACGCAGCCGTCGATTCGGCTCCAGACAACACATGTGTAACCTGCGTGTGCTGCTGCCGCCTGTGCATCCTCGAAAACTTATCTGAAAACAGAACGATGCACATTGCATCGTCACATGTGAGATTACTTTTAAACTTTCACTTTTCACAAAGTAAATTAAAACCAATCGAAGTGTGCTGCACTTGTAATTAAAATAATTGGGGAACTGATTGTATCCAACTGCTACTTTAATTAAAAATTTCAGTGAACTTCCACAAACTGCTATTAATTAATTAATTTTTTTAGGATATAGAAAATGACGAACGACAAATTTTACATAACCTTCGATATCTTAATTGTTATCTTTTGTCACATTTCACTAATTACAAGACACAACAAAAGGTCATTTTCACAAGGAACGAAATAAAATGGAAGTTATAAAACTGCAACACCCGATGTAACCAAATAAAACTTTGTCATACCAAAAACGCCGTTTCACTTTTACCCTGTTTCATGCTACCACAACTGGGTGATGTCACCCTTGGTTGCAGACAGGAACCAGAAAAGGTCTTGGTCTCCAGTTCCTTATAATCTAGAAACGCTTCCCAAACGCATCATAAATCCGACGTAAACACTTACGCCGACTTTATTTATTTCGAAAATATAGTGACTAAAGCGGGTAAGAATCCAACTAATTCGTCTGTAATAACTCTAACGACAATGTTTTGGATCATTAGATAACGCTTACACAATATTTAAAATTAACAATGAACTACGCGGGTATTTAGAATATCGAAATTATTTTGTCACATAGTAAATAAAACTTTGAAAATTGTATTGTGTTTCACTTTTAAAACAACGCGAACTAATGAGCAACTAATTCGATCGACGTCACCAATGAACAACCAAACCGTTCACTTTAAAAAAACTAGCTTACGCTTTTATTGTTATTATTGTTGTAGGCTTTTATTATCGTTGTAGGCACTCGATAAATGGAATAAATACTTCGTCAAGTTGAGCACAAAAACTATTTTGTGTATGTTTATCTTTCTCCAACTAATCCTTTTCAGCGATAAGCGGTGCACCAAATTATCAAAAACCAAAATAACTATTACGAACATTACACGTTTGATAAAAGTCACTGCACTGCGCGTCATATCTCGCTATCAATTAAAAATTGTACCAACACGGAATGCATAATAAAATGCCTGACCTCAAACGTTTGTTTTTCTTTTTCGACCAGACTACAAAATCTTATCTACCAAAGGGGGTATCTTTAAGAATTTTATGAACGTAGATTAATTGTTATTGTAACTTCGGAACATAATAATTTTACTTTAAAATTACTCGAGTTACGTTACATTTCGATTAAATTAAATGAACAAAAATGCTTACCCAACCAAGTACCATTGTTATCCAATAACTTTCATCAACTATTATCTTCAAGGTATCTCAAAACAAAGCATGAATCAAACCCGTGGCCTGTGGCTTTTCGCTAAGCCCCACCAACAAACTACGTTTGTTACACGCGCATTCTTCCGAATGCCGTACGGGTCGCACGGATTCCTCCGTGGTCTAACCTGGACCCAGACCTCCGCCAGAGCCACCCGCGTACCGCGTATCCACGGTCTACTTAAATTTCCACTTCAAGCAGATACCGACTTCTAACGGACTACGGCTACGAAATGTCTACTGGTACGGTCCGACCAGCCGAGCTAAGATTCATCGCTATCACTCTACTCAAATTCACTTTTTATATCACAACACTTCAAATGGTACTTAGCTCTTGGGCATTCTAACAAACTAATACCACAAATCTACCCACATTAAACTTCAACAAAATGATCGCATGATAAAAGCGTGTTCCGATGTTATAATACTTGGTTAAACTACACTAAAATCAAAGGGTGTAACTTTCCCTTCCTAATAAAAACATAGAGGTCATAATAAATACGATTTCTTTTGTTTTTCAGCGATTAAACATCAAAATAAGATTACAATGAGGAGCGATTTGTTTTAATTACGGAACTACGTTAAATGATTTTATTAGCGGAAATTGATGTCTTTATTTTTACTCACGATTATCAAACAAACTACACACACAATATACTTTACACAAAAATTAAAATTTAAGCAATGAAATTGTATCACCTCAGACGTAATGGAATAAAAATAATGCCATACCCATACTCGCTGTGTTACTTAGCTTTACCAAAATTCGACGCCACATTCCATCCATGCCATGTGAGATGTAATGGCACATGTCAACTCGCTTGCCATTTATGAATCCAGTTCTCATCTGAAAATTGCTATCTGAAAACCTGGAAATAACCTAGCCAGCCATGTGTGGGACGTGAAGTTACATCCAACTTCTGATTTCGGAGGCACTAGTCAGGATGGTGGTATAATGCTCCGATCATCAGGTTGCAAGGTGTAAAATAAAACACAGTAGGCGTTCAATACGTGTCTTCATGATTTAAATTAGGTTACAGGTTACACAGCTTAACTTAATTTGATTAAAGCTTTTAGGTTATGTTAAAACGTGATACGACTGAAATACACTTAGAGAAACGTTATGCCGTCGGGCATAGGTACGACGCAGTATAGGATTTTATTACAAAGTAGGTACACTAGTTAACTTAATGCGACCGTTCAGCTCGACGTCTGCTCGAGAAGTTAGAAAAGTAGACTAGATTGAGTGGCCTTTTATAACACATGTCCAAACAGAAAACACATAGGTGGCTTTACTGTGCTCAACTGAAAGTCAGTATAACAACTAGATTAATTTCTGCACACGGAAATAAAATAGAATAAAACTTTTATTTACTTTGATTTTAATCTAATTTAATTTCCGTCTCCGACATATATATAATCACGATCTCGGAAACGGCTGCAAAGATTTTCATGAAAGTTACAGATTAGGGGGTTTTCGGCTCAAGGAATCGATTTATCAAGGTCCCAGGTTCGAGAAAAGCTCGGTTCCCGAGATAAAGAGATTTTAAAAACATCATACTGACGTCATCTATGAAACATTAGGATAACTTCTATGAGGTACTGTTTGTAACGTGTTGAACTGACGCCATCTATGAAACATTAGGATAACTTCTATGAGATACGGTTTGTTTGTTTCAGTAGTATGAAACTAGATGGCGCTCGAATATATTTTTGTTCGGCTAATCTAATATACTAATATTAATATTCATTCTTACGTTGAAGCGCTATTTTTGCGTTATACCTACCTATTTTCTGTTTGAATAAAATTAAAAATCAGTGCGATTATCTCGCTTGACCTCGCAGGACGCGTAGTGATAGTTTAACGTGCGTTTGTGATATTTACGAGAATATTTGTAAATAAATGTTAGTTTTGTTATTATCGATTTAATAATATATTTTAATAAAGTTTTAAATAAATAATGGTCAGATCGATGAAATTACTATTGTTGTAAATAAAATCAATAAAATTTTAAGTACGCCTAACAACTTGCTCATTAAACTAAAAGTATATTTATTTATGTTGTTTAATTATCATAAACATTCAATACATTTTATCGCAAATAAAAATTTCAGTCGGGGACTGCCTAAGCCTGCGAAAAGTACGAAGGAAAGTTCAATGAATTTATCTAATTAAGTACATATGTACCTATTTAAAATGCAATTAATTCGCTCACACAGTTAACTTCTATGAGGTACTGTTTGTAACGTGTTGAAATTTCAGTAGTATGAAACTAGATGGCGCTGTACAACTTTGTGAAACACGCTGTTGAGATCCTTTGGCCGTAACATAAGTAAAATGAATTTTGTGCTCAGTGAACAGTTGTATGATTTGACTCCTGAATAGATGGCGGAATTCCTCGTATTTCTTGCGATTCATACTAAATATAATTTTCAACCGAGCAAAGCTCGGTCAACCAGGTACTAATGCATTTATATAACAAACTATATTTAAGTAAGCCAAATTTCATACTTCTCTGTCCGCGTAACTTTCGTAAAAAGAAGAACAAAAGGAGAGCGACCTTACTTACACCCGATTTTATGCAATCATGATTTTTGGTAAGTCCTTCCACTAATGAGATAGGGTTGACAGTGTACAAAGATTTATTACTCCTATCTAAAATATACTTGAGTCGCCGAGATTATAAAATTGCCTCTCCCCGCACATATTTATAACGTATGCTCACAGTCCAATTTAGGTTGTAAGAAAAATTAGTTAAGACAATTAAAATTTTCATCGTCAATGTGCAAGGAACCTTAATCACAGGGGCAGAAAGCTGACATTTGTGGGGGTTTCCATAAAAACACATTACATACTTAACGCGAACGGCGTATAGTAAATGGACTTCGCGACTTCACGCTCATGACCACAAGGGCGTACGCAGAGAGGGCAAGGCTGGACCTCGGATAAAGTACGGATAACCTACGGTCGTTGTATCAGTTACTAATTCTGTGTCGAAAATCTCCACCTGGATTTCTTTCTTCCTGAATCGGTCATCTTTGCCCCCCCCCCCCCCACTCCCCTCACATTCTCTATATCTCTATTGGATCAGGAGCTACGTATGCCCATGCACAGCCTCACACTAAAATTCTCTATATCGTGGAAACCATTGACTGGCCAGGAAAGGCAAGAAAGAAAGCACACATTCACATCTAAATGAGGTTATGCTTAAAAATTTGTAGAAATGCGTAATACAAACAGTGATATTAGGGCGAGGGTGGCAAATCAAATGCTGGGGCATGCAGGATGCACTGAGCTACCGAATTACAACCCGTGCAGAGAGCGGTCACCCGATGTGGGAATTTGTAGACGTGGCATTATTATGCTGATATTTGCGTAAATAAACTACCTACTTGTTGAATGGAAAACTAACCAAAACTTTAATAGGATTAAATGGGTAAAGGTAGTTTTGAAAAAAATCTTTGATTGTGATTACAAAATCCACCATGTTCTATTTATCTGTAAAAGTTAAAATAAATTATTAACTAAATAATCGTTTATTTATTTGTACACTATAAGTTTGTAAAGCTTGGCATATCATTTGAAAAAGACGAGAAAAATATCAGAAAGTATATGAGTATGTATGTACCAACATTGTAATCATAATAAATGTATGATGTGTAGTAAACTGTAATATCTCTTGCAATTAAACAATTAAGTAAGGATACTTTACAAGTAACAATGTAAGGATACTTTCCTTACAATCATGTATAATATTTTAAAACTTTTCGTATATCTCGGTTCCGCCACCATTGCATTTCCTTTGCACGAGAGGGGTCGGTATGACTTCGTATCGATCGGGAACTTGCGACGCCTTGTTACGTGGAAATGGTACAGTGGTAACGTAAATTATACATGAAATAATGGTAATAGATATATCGCTCATTCACAAGAAGGACGTCACATCTCAAAAAACTACAATTTTGAGTTAAATATACACAGAAGATTAGAATTTTTAACTTTATTTATTGTAAGAACGTCTTAACAATCGGCCGTCAAATGAGGGAGTGAGACAGGTTGTGTCATTTTTAGCGATGGTCGTTTTTATAAAAACGTTTTTGAGCAACGATGCCAGTACACGATGCCGGCATCCGATGCCGATATATTGAAAAACGGATGCCCGCAACAACGATGCCAACACCACCGAATGCGAGATGCGAGCGAGACAGTTGACAACGCAAGGAATAACGACGTTGACGATGCGATTCCTCGCACTGTAGCTGTAGGTACACACACAACCTACATGGCTGTGTGTGTACCTACAATGCCTACACCTACAGTACATTCCATATTTAAATGGAACAATGTAAATTTTGTTTAAATTATTAAGTTCAAATACGGGTGGAATTGAATGGTTTTGAAAATGATGTCATGAATCATGATATTACATAATCTTCATCAGAATATCACCATTTTTTGTGGGGCTACCTTGAAGCTATAGTACACCAAATATAAATACTTACCTATACATTATTCACGAACAACAAAGAATTTATTTAACTTTAAATGATCAGAAACAATTCTGCTTATCATTTACTCATCCGGAAGGTTCTCATCCGATCGTCACATTTTATTAGCAGTATCCTACTTAATATTATAAATGTGAAAGTTTGTGTATTTGTTTGTTTGTTTGTTTGTTACTCCTTCACGCAAAAACTACTGAACCGATTTTCATGAAATTTGGCACACACATAGAGGGCAACTTAGATTAACATATAGGATATTTTTTATCCCAAAAATCCCGCGGGATCGGAATTTACGCGGGAAAACCTTCTTCGCGTATGGGGTATAAATAGCTTCTAAACAAATATTAATATAAAGCTAACAAGTCTGTCTTCCCGGAAATCCCGCGGGATCTGGAGTTACGCGGAATAAACTCCTGCGCGTAGTTGCGGGCTTAAATTTTTATGCGACCTTTACTAGGAGATTGAGGAAGTTTTGAAGCAACATATAGGGTACTCTTTATCCCTGAATTCCCGCGGGATTAGGATTCACGCGGTAAAAACTCATCCCCGGGAATGAGGTCGTGGGTTCACATGTTTATGGGACTTTCAGTGGGAGGTAGAGGAGGTTATGGAGCATTATATAAGCTACTTTTTGTTCCGGACTTCCCGCGGGATCGAGATTTACGCGGGAAAAGCTTTCATGAGCGAATGAAGTCGCGGGCTCATTAATATCTGTCGGAGTGAGACCGAAGTCCTACGTTGATCTAGTAACGCCATCTGTGAATAATCGATGGAACTATTTTTGGGAACCTAACGCCATCTATGAATGATTGGAAACGAAACAGTTATTGTTTGGGCATGGTCGGTATGGAGTGGGGGTAGAGATGAGATTATAGAGAACCAGAGCTGTCATGAGCATTCGGAATTGAGCGCTTAGACCGAGTGGACGTGTCGAACCCACTGCCATACCGAACTTGCTGCGTTTCCAAGTTTATTTTAGTGATAGTTTAGTAGTGGTTATTATTGGTTGTAAAACTGTAATGAAGTGGTGGAATAGACGTTTAAACTCAGTGTACAGACTATTATTTCTTATCTCCAGTCACGTATAACCCAAGGTATAGCGACCGCTTGACCCTGGCGCCGACATCAGAAGTTGGATGTAACTTCACGTCCCACACATGGCTGGCTAGGTTATTTCCAGGTTTTCAGATAGCAATTTTCAGATGAGAACTGGATTCATAAATGGCAAGCGAGTTGACATGTGCCATTACATCTCACATGGCATGGATGGAATGTGGCGTCGAATTTTGGTAAAGCTAAGTAACACAGCGAGTATGGGTATGGCATTATTTTTATTCCATTACGTCTGAGGTGATACAATTTCATTGCTTAAATTTTAATTTTTGTGTAAACTATGTTGTGTGTGTGTAGTTTGTTTGATAATCGTGAGTAAAAATAAAGACATCAATTTCCGGTAATAAAATCATTTAACGTAGTTCCGTAATTAAAACAAATCGCTCCTCATTGTAATCTTATTTTGATGTTTAATCGCTGAAAAACAAAAGAAATCGTTTTTATTATGACCTCTGTTTTTATTATGAAGGGAAAGTTACACCCTTTTGATTTTAGTATAGTTTAACCAAGTATTATAACATCGGAACACACTTTTATCATGCGATCATTTTGTTGAAGTTTAATGTGGGTAGATTTGTGGTATTAGTTTGTTAGAATGCCCAAGAGCTAAGTACCATTTGAAGTGTTGTGATATAAAAAGTGAATTTGAGTAGAGTGATAGCGATGAATCTTAGCTCGGCTGGTCGGACCGTACCAGTAGACATTTCGTAGCCGTAGTCCGTAAAAGTCGGTATCTGCTTGAAGTGGATGCGAGACTACTTTAAGTAGACCGTGGATACGCGGTACGCGGGTGGCTCTGGCGGAGGTCGGGGTCCATTTCGTAGCCGTAGTCCGTAGAAGTCGGTATCTGCTTGAAGTGGATGCGAAACTGCTTTAAGGTAGACCGTGGATACGCGGTACGCGGGTGGCTCTGGCGGAGGTCGGGGTCCAGGTTAGACCACGGAGGAATCCGTGCGACCCGTACGGCATTCGGAAGAATGCGCGTGTAACAAACGTAGTTTGTTGGTTGGGCTTAGTGAAAAGCCACAGGCCACGGGTTTGATTCATGCTTTGTTTTGAGATACCTTGAAGATAATAGTTGATGAAAGTTATTGGATAACAATGGTACTTGGTTGGGTAAGCATTTTTGTTCATTTAATTTAATCGAAATGTAACGTAACTCGAGTCATTTTAAAGTAAAATTATTATGTTCCGAAGTTACAATAATTAATTTACGTTCATAAAATTCTTAAAGATACCCCCTTTGGTGGATAAGATTTTGTAGTCTGGTCGAAAAAGAGAGATAAACGTTTGAGGTCAGGCATTTTGTTATGCATTCCGTGTTGGTACAATTTTTAATTGATAACAAGATATGACGCACAGTGCAGTGACTTTTATCAAACGTGTAATGTTCGTGATAGTTATTTTGTTTTTTTGGTTATTTGGTGCGCCGCTTAACGCTGAAAAGGATTAGTTGGAGAAAGATAAACACACACAATAGTTTTTGTGCTCAACTTGACGAAGTATTTATTCCATTTATCGAGTACCTACAACGATAATAAAAGCCTACAACAATAATAACAATAAAAGCGTAAGCTAGTTTTTTTAAAGTGAACGGTTTGGTTGTTCATTGGTGACGTCGATCGAATTAGTTGCTCATTAGTTCGCGTTGTTTTAAAAGTGAAACACAATACAATTTTCAAAGTTTTATTTACTATGTGACAAAATAATTTCGATATTCTAAATACCCGCGTAGTTCATTGTTAATTTTAAATATTGTGTAAGCGTTATCTAATGATCCAAAACATTGTCGTTAGAGTTATTACAGACGAATTAGTTGGATTCTTACCCGCTTTAGTCACTATATTTTCGAAATAAATAAAGTCGGCGTAAGTGTTTACGTCGGATTTTTGCTGCGTTTAGGAAGGGATTCTAGGTTATAAGGAACTGGAGATCAAGACCTTGTTTGGTATCCGTCTGGAACCAAAGGTGGCATAACCTAGTTGTGGTAACATGAATGGAGGTAAAAGTAAAATGGCGTGTTCGGTATGACAAACCTTTATTTTATTACATCGAATGTGTTCGAGTTTTATAACTTCAATTTTATTTCGTTCATTGTGAAAATATAACCTATTAGCGATCAGTGGCAAAAGATAACAATTAAGACATCGAAAGCATAATGTGTGATGCCACAGTGGAACTGTAAATTAAAGTAATAGTTAGACATAGTCGGTTCCCTAATTATAATTTTTTTTAACGAGTGCAGCACACCTTGATTGGATTTAATTTACCACGTGAAAACAATGAGTTTTTAAGTTATTCATGTTCTGTGTTCCAGCTTAGTCTTCGAAGATGCACGGGTTGTTCCTATGGCGATCGGGAACAAGAGCAGCACACGAAGGTTACAGTCGTGTTAATTGGAACTGCATTGCCGGCTGCGTACGTGTGCTGGCGCTGGCTTCGTGGAGTAATGAAGCTCTGGCAACAATCATCTCCAGCACCTCTGGTATCATCGGTTATTGCCGCGGAACGAGCACAACGTTACAGGTGATCTGTTTTGTTTAACTGATTTTCTTATGGCTTATAGTAAAAGTGAATTAAACTCTTCTATTTTTGAGACATTACTGGATATTAGGTGATCCCAAAATACAGATTTTTCTTGGTTAAATTAATTGGATAATCTGTTCACTATTACCGGTTATAATAGTTTAATTAGTTTTTGAGTTAATGGAGGGTATGATATCAGAACGAAACAAAATTATTAATAACTATCGACCCGCCCCGGCTTTGCATAGTACTGTATAGCACCTTTCAATGAATTAAAACAAAACCTTAATAAATTATACGCCATAATCATGCGGAATCCTTCTTCTATTGGTAAGAATCACTTGAAAGTTTGTTCACTAGTTTATAGACTTCTTCTTTTTACTTTTGTGTAGTACCGATATCTACAAAACACCTATGTGGCAAACCTGTTTGACAATTTGACCGATTTGACAAATCAAAAGCTAAAATTTTAAAGTCGGTGATTATGTGCTTCTAGAAAATTATGAGCGTAATCAAACTAAATTAGAACCCATATTTAAAGGTCCTTTCTTGGTGGCTCAGGTATTAGACGATGACAGGTATCTCTTGAAAGCTTTAAAAACCAACAGATCTGTATGGTGAACGATCCAGTAAAATATCTTGAAAAAGTTCTCTGTGGTTAAAATCTTGTAAAATATCTGTGTGGTTAAAATCTTGTAAAAGATCTGTGTGGTTAAAATCTTGTAAAAGATCTATGTGGTTAAAATCTTTATGATAAAGATCTGTGTGGTACTTGCGAGGGTCTATGTGGTGGTTAATATCTTTATGATAAAGATCTGTGTGGTACTTTGCGAGGGTCTACGTGGTGGTTAATATCTTTATGATAAAGATCTGTGTGGTACTTTGCAAGGGTCTAGGTGGTTAAAATCTTTCATGATAAAGATCTGCGTGGTACTTGATAAGGGTCTGTGTAGGTAAAGTGTTTATGATAAAGATCTGTCTGAAAAAAAAAATCTTAGCAGATATCTTAAAGAAAATCTCTGTGACGATTGCTACTTGAAAAGTCTTATCTAATATTTCATTTATGATGTTATTGAAGAATGGGTGTTGTGAAATTTTATGCTATGTACTAAAATAAAAGTATCAGTCAGTATAGCCGAGCGTAGAAAGATACTTATAGCCGAGCGTAGAAAGATACTCGCGTGTGTGTTTGATTGTTACAGGTAATCTTCAATGACAAATGCGGATTGATGTCGGTAGAGCGTGCTTGAGGATGGATTACCTGAAGATGCTGTACGGATTAATTTCACTGCGTTAGCGTAGTCATAGTGTAAAAGTTAAAACAAAACGCACAAATTATTAATTGGTAATTTTGCTTTAAACAAGTGTTGTAATGTTAGAAACTTGAAAAATTAGAAATTGGTTGAGTAAAAGAAATTTAAAGTAAGCTGTATTTAGAGCTTTGTTGTAACTTATTAAAAAGGAATCACACGAGGACGTGTGCTCATCAGAATGGCCGTGTCGGAGTGAGACCGAAGTCCTACGTTGATCTAGTAACGCCATCTGTGAATAATCGATGGAACTATTTTTGGGAACCTAACGCCATCTATGAATGATTGGAAACGAAACAGTTATTGTTTGGGCATGGTCGGTATGGAGTGGGGGTAGAGATGAGATTATAGAGAACCAGAGCTGTCATGAGCATTCGGAATTGAGCGCTTAGACCGAGTGGACGTGTCGAACCCACTGCCATACCGAACTTGCTGCGTTTCCAAGTTTATTTTAGTGATAGTTTAGTAGTGGTTATTATTGGTTGTAAAACTGTAATGAAGTGGTGGAATAGACGTTTAAACTCAGTGTACAGACTATTATTTCTTATCTCCAGTCACGTATAACCCAAGGTATAGCGACCGCTTGACCCTGGCGCCGACATATCTATATATCGGGATATCTATACATATATCGGGAATCGAACCGGCTTTTTTTCTCATGATCAACTTTATGTTGCTTTTTCGAGGGTCAGCATCGCTTTAGCTGGTCTTTATGTTTTGGCACCCGAATGAAAAACTACCAATGTAGTTTAAAAATATAATAGTTTGGAATGAAAAAACCCCGACGTTTATATCTTAAAGTCTTTTTATCGATTTTCTCAAGATCTACATAACGGATTTTTGTACGGTATGACTAAAACGTAGTAAAAAATCAACTGTTCTTAAGATGTGTGGAGTGTGTCTTAATATGAGTGGGGTCGGGATTAACGCAGGAATAACTTTGTGACACACTGAGTTCCACGCGGGCGGAGCCGCGGGCAACAGCTAGTACATTATATTTTTATACTGAATCTAATGTAAAAAGAATAATAAAATTAAAATCAGTTTATAAACAAAAAAGCTATGCTAAAGCCTAAAACATACATAAAAAAATACAGTAGAATTATTGATAACTGTCCCCTTTTTGAAGTCAGTTAAAAATTAAAAGTCGTAAACTCGTAACGTTAAATATGCAAACAACAAATGGTATCATTACATTATGGCACCGTTACCGAGCATCTAAACGCCGCAGCGCCGCGCCGGTGTGTATATCAGCCGGCACCTAAGTCGCATGGGCGCATCGATGCCAGAAAAAACGATGCCGGCATCGGATGCGGTTTGCCTAATAACGATGCGCATCGATGACAAAATATAGCGAAAACGCCCATCTCAAGTCATTTTTTATCGATCTTGCTCTTGCGCTACGCTTTTTTAAACACCGGCACATTTCAGTTGCTACGAGTTTGAAGAAGTGGGAACATGTGCAATTTTAGTGAAAATACATCATAATTCTTGTTATGTCGAGCTTTTTGAAAAGGTAAGTAAAAACTCATTTTATAACTTTATAATAGAACGACTTATCAAAATTTGTGTCGTTGTTTATCTAGAATTTTCATCTGATATTATAGGTTATACTTTGTGTTGTGTCGTTATTGATAATATTATACATTTATTTCATTTGAACTATATCCTCTTAATACGTTATAAATAATAAGAAATTGTACTAGTGTAAATTCTTTAACGACATATTTCGTACAAAAACATTATAGATACTAAAAGCTGGTATTGAATATTTAAAGTATATTAAGTTATGACGTTACTAACAATATTTATTTGTTTTTTAGACTTGATTATTACGAACTATCAACTATGCCTGGTAACAGAGGAAGAAAAACATAAGCGTTTAATTGCATCTAAAAACGATAATAGTAAAAATAAGATAACAGGTTTTTCTTTATTTTTCATTTTATGCTTTAATAATGTAAATAAACATAATATTTCTTCCGTTTTTTCAGTGAATGAAGAGGGTTGCAAAAGAGATTCAAATTGTAACATGGATTTAAATACAAAATAGACAACTCAACTACAACTCCTCGGTAGAGATCAAGCTACACTAGCTACCCTTGTTCTTCTACTAGTAGCACTAATAGCTCTTTTAAATACGTGGAAAAAATGCACAGTGAGGACGAAGATGGTTTTACTGGGGTTATTATATAAAAGAGCCATACCAAGTTTTTATGCTCCTTTTCCTATATTTTAATAGAAAATAATTCCCTATGATTTTTACAAGTTTCAATGATTTGTTTCATTTTAATATTAAGCTTTTACGTGATTAAATTATTTATAAGAATTGATTTTTTTTTCATTTTATTGAAATGTTATTATAGTTTTTAACCGACTTCAAAAAAGGTGGTTCTCAATTCGACCGTATAGATGTTTCTTTATGTTTGTTCAGCGATTGTTTTGGTTGTTTGTTATTTAATTTGGTCTATTTTGATAATTCTTTTTTGTTGGAAAGTGCCTAGATATTCCAGGAGTGGTCCTGTGATAAGGCCACCAGGATCTCATGATGAACTTTCGAAAATAATAAGGGGCGACTAAAATAGTAAGGGATGTGTTTGTTAATGTTTCCATTAAGTATAATAAAGCACTACAATTTCATGAACGTCTGTAGTCGATGTAATGAAGCAGAAAGACAGTCGAGGGAACTCCTCAACGATTTATAGCAATTATCTTGTGTTTGAGCTTGATTACTTCATAGTGGGGTGAACTTTACATCTAGATGGTTGGAATTGAGCTCCACATGGTGGGTAGGTAGTTTTTGAGTTATATCTGGTCGTCGATGTTGAAATCGGTTATTTTTTTTTGTAAAAAGCAATTATTATGACCGACTTATTTATTTTTATTTTATTAGAGTTCTTTGAATTTTGAAGGATATTTGAAGTTTATAGTTTTTAAGAATTAGGCTGAGTTTTGTTACAAATGCAAAATAATTTTATAAATAGTCATATTTTATTTAAAATCATTTTTATTTTATAATGAGCTTCCGCCCGCGGCTTCGCGGTATTCGCCTAAAATTCACCTCCCTAGCCCTATCCCCTTAGGGGATGAATTTTGATAAATCATTTCTTAGCGGATGCCTACATCATAGTGGCATCATAGTAGTATCATGATAGCATGCCAATAGTATATCATTGTACCATGCTAAATTTCACCCCGATCGGTCCAGTAGTTTGGGCTGTGCGTTGATAGATCAGTCAGTCAGTCATCACCTTTGCGTATTATAATTATGTATAGATTTACAATATACTTACTGTCAATAATGACACAAGATGGATAATTAAAAGAAAAATAATTTATACTTTCTAGAAAAACGACACATCTTGTACTAGGTGACACTTAAAATTAAATTATAATAAAACTACCCACTTTTTACTCACAAATAAGACTGATTTAGTATGACAGATAAATGAGGAATAAAATAAATGTAGTAGTATCGCCTTCTAGTCCATACATTTTTTTTAATTAAATTTACAAAGTTAAAAACCTCGTTTCCCAAAAGTTAGTAATTTTTAGTTGTGACGTCCTTCTTGTGAATGAGCGATATTTTCTTCTCACGTAGATTAAACAACAATCGGAAAACACAATGTATGTAAATAGTTAATATTTTTTGTTAATTTAATTTAATAAGTAATAAGTTTTTTGAGGAAGACACCCTGTATGTTGTTTTATGTTGTATCTGTAAATTAAGGAAATAAAAAATATGTATGTTTAGTAAAATATTGTATTGTAAAATGGCGTTTGGTAGTCGCTGAAACCCCGATAGCTAGGTTCCAGTGCCACCCTCTCCCTTGAGTCACAAGAAAAACAACTTGTTGTGTTCTGGCTAGGAACTTGAGAAGATTTGTCCTTTCTTTCCTCTTTCTTTTTTCTGAACCAGAAAAACATTGATCTTCAGAATACTGATGTCCAAGGGCGACGGTGAATGTCGAAGAATATCAACATTCAAAAAGTAATTCTAATTGATAATTTCATTATAATAATATCCCACGGCTTATTTTTATTATAATTAAGACCTTGCTTTCACAACAAACAACTTAGTACGGTCAGCATTTCGCTGTGCGTTATAATGATAAGTAAATTTAGTAGGTACGTACACGTCTTACATTTAAATATAAACATTATAATTTGTAAGTAGAGACACTGTTTCAACATTATAACGTTTGCCCTTTTTAAACCTACGTTCAATTAATATTTTCTTAACTATTTTAATAACCTTGTATTACAGTTACAGCGTAGGTCGTTTTTGACTGTAATTGTTACTATCTTATGAAGGCCTTTATTGTTCTCAGTCAACTTTTAGATTACCAACGACCCACGGGTCATGGGTTTAAAAAAAATAGAACCCTTATTGAAACCATTTAAATGCTTCGTGGATGTTCTATAACCTTATTCATTGCTTTTGAGGCCATTTAACATGATACAATTCTGGACTCTTTCAACATAATATCTGCCCCTTTTTTAAAATTGTCTAATATTTAGTAAAAGAAAACCATTGTTTATTTTACTAACTATTATTGATTTAGAGAAAAATTAATAAGAATGAAAAATAAAAATACCGACGTTTTACCAAGGTACTTAATTTATAATCTGTGCAGGATATTTAGTTTACATCCTATACAAAGTATTTACAAACGGAACGAAACCACAAGGGAATAAGCGGTCATCAACTGACAAATCACCGAGCCATCACGCTACACAGATCCTATTATGTGCTAATAAAACGCAGTCAGGGCAGTGCGAGACAGACGGGGCATCGGACTAATGACAACGAAAGCTTACAACTCTATTGTTGTTTGTTTAACTGTACGGCCCCTTGAGGCAATACAGATGTAACTACGTAAGACTTCTCTTGTTATTGGAACGATATAAAGAACATGTTATTTTACCGCGTGCGCCGTGAAGATAGGGACGATTAAGTATAATAAATGAACATCTTTCAAAATATTGTTCTATTCTATTATTTGTGGGTGTAATGGTGTAGACAGTAGGTGCTCAACAAGTAGGTAACTATTTTTAGGATTACTTAAAAATTGCTACTATTAATTCTGCGTTTAACGTTTAAATTAAATGTTACAAACACGTTCTTGGCAGATATACAAAAAATACATATATATCTGGGGGCACGGTAGTGCCCCCACAAGTCGAGCGAAAAAGCGGCACGGCCGTACCATCCTTTTCTCGAGCCAATTCAGGCCATTTTCGAGTTTCAATACTCTATAGCTTCCTTGTGGATAGAACTAGAAGCTTGAATTTTTAGTAACCAAGCAGGAATTGCATAAACTCGGTATATTTCAAATTTCAATTAATTTGAACAAGTAGTTTAAGAATTATAACGAGTTAACGTTTCTTATTTTTGTAACTCACGTATTCACGTCCTCCGGTTTGTTATTTTTTACTTTTTAAATCATTGTGTCGGGGGTTTTTTAAATTTTTAATTTAATTTTTATTAGCATTGTGATGAGTGGTACCAAGCCAAAGTGACTTCCAATCGCAAAAGTAACTCTACATGGTTTACATTTGAGTACCTGAAAACACCTTCTGCATTTCTTTAGACCGAGAATAATTCGATTATTTGCTATTATAGCTACTATTATAACATCCTCTTATTACCTAGTGTTTAGATTTTACACTACAAAATTTTTTCTTACTCCCGATACCAACACAATGTATCCTTTCTCCGTATCGACTCCTCTTTAATGCTCTATTTTACCAGCCAGTGTTGCATATCCGACATACCCAAGTATTCATCCAATAATTAAATTAACATTACACTCATAACCCAAAATAATTTCTTTGTGGACACTTCTAATAATAGTTATAAGATTCCTTAACACACCGCATAATCTTAGCATTAACAGTGAATAACACCAGGCTTGAAAGGTCGATGTGTAGCTATGATAATGATACAGTTATTAGATCTCATCTCTTGTCTATAATAATCTTAAGAGCGTTCGACTAAGATACAACGACTAGTGAAATACTATGTTGTGTCTGGATACGCAGACATAAAGGCTTATTCACATGTTACGATTACATGTATTAAAAGAGTATTTTCGCCATTTTTTCTCCTCCATTATAAAAATTATATAGTAATATAAAGTGCCTTATGGTGCGTACAGATTATGCAACATGTTATATAACTTCTGTTTTATAACACGTCCACACTATCTAACATTGTTGTATAACAATGTTTTATAACAAGGCACAAGTAGGTAACTCGTGCGAAAAAGTTATATGATATTGTTGCACAAACTAATAACATGTTGTATAACTTGTTTTTGTAACACATAGCGTCCACATTTGTAAAACATGTTATTTAACTATGTTTTATAACATGTTTTGTTATATAGTCTGTACGCACCATTATAGCCAATAAATCAGTGATACCTACATGAAAACATGATTTTGAATTTCAATTTGATTCGATGCATAGGCCCCGTTCGGGAATCCAGCGTTCAAATAATCCATAAACACGTGTTTGGTTGTTATACGAATAAATATGTTATTGCATATAATATAATATATTACTTATACATGTAATAATAATGTGGGCCCGCTACTTTTTTGTTCGGAAACCTCAGGCCATATCTTTTATGTTACTAATTTCCATGGATGACAATGACCACTGTCAATCAGTTGACTAAAGACATAAAAGTACTTTCCGCTTTTCGTAATAGTCATTTAATGTTTCATAAACATTATGTGTATAGTTATAAAAAATCAACGTAAGTATCAATGTATCAATATTCAAAACACATCTTAATACCTATTTAAGAAATAACACTACTTCTTGTAATGACAACAAGTAGATACAATGAATATTACAATATCAATATCACTTCGCTAAACTGTTGTCCATGAAAAAATAGTACAAAAATACTCAGTTTAAAAGTGCCTAACACCAAGTCAACTTATCTAAGTAGGCACTACATTGGAGTGGAGAGAGTCAGCTATCTCTTAATAAGGTCGAGTACTGGTTATGAAGCCTCACATATAAGGCTAGCACACTGCAAATTATTACCCTTCAAATGTCTTCTCTCAACATAGATATCTTGAGTTAAGCTTTAAGGTCATAGTCATATTTTCTTTATACGACTTCCAACAAGTTTTTCAAGATCAATATTATTCACACATTGTAGAGTTATTGCATTATGTATTACATTTCATACTTACTAGGTTTTGACCTCTAAAGACGTTTTATCCGATTATAATAATAGATTCGATTATATATTATTATAATTCAATCGATGATATATCGATTCGATTATAACATTATTACAATAATATACTTAGGTACTAGTTCATTGATTTACCAATAAATTTGTTCGTTAAAGTTTTATTTGGTAGCGATATTTATCTGTAAAAGAACTAGCCAATGTCACTACAAAGTTGAAGGGCTGTAGATCTATACCAAATTACACAGGTTGATTACACCGTTTTGACGTGCCTTCAACCTATTAGTATCCCACTACTGAGCACGAATCCCTTTTCATCATTGAGGAGGCCCAGAGTAGGTATACTCAACTAAGCTGCTTCAGTTTGGATTGGTGGCCAATCAAGGAATTCGATTTTTTTTGCCACTTAGCTAACGACTGCTGCCAAGTGAAAATGATAGAGTCCAACAGCTTTACGTCATAAAGGTATACACTAGAGAAGGTGAGCCATACAGCTGTCTTTAAGTGGAAACAGACAACAGTTGGAAAGAAAGAAGGGATTGTCAATTTATACAATCAAATAATTCGACTTGTTATTGAGTTGATAACACAATCACCTCCATTTGTCTATTCGAGTATCAGTTAAAAGCCTGACTTCTTCACTCTACTCGGTAGGTATATCTTGCTTTACGTGCCCTGCGAAGCACAAAGCATCCAATATACATAGATATTACAAGTATACACATGAAGGAAAGCGTGACAAGGTCGATGAATTGATAACAGTCTAGTCTATTCAGCTCGCATGAACAGAGACATATCGTTCCAATCTAGGATTCATGTTTGGTGGTATTGGATACGTATAAAATTTCTAGAATAGGGTTTACACAAGCTCATTTAGTTAAAGGTTGCGGCTCTATTAATCAATGTATTGCGCTACATAAATAAAATTCAAGGGACGGTTGAATATTTTCTGCAAAGATTAGATAAAAAACAGTTTATAATATGAAATACGCCGAATTAGCTAAGTTCATATGATAACAATAGTAATATGCATTTTTAAATATGAACTAAAGTAGCACACATTTCCTA
Source organism: Hesperia comma (assembly GCA_905404135.1). Lineage (NCBI taxonomy): Eukaryota > Metazoa > Arthropoda > Insecta > Lepidoptera > Hesperiidae > Hesperia > Hesperia comma. The sequence goes on from FR990020.1 coordinate 6,149,377, forward strand.
GGATTACCTGTATCGCAGATACAGAGCCTATAGCCACACATAAATATAAAATCACAAAACTTTTTCATTGTGAGACAAGACCCGTGCCGAGTAGTGGGACAACTAATGATCTTGGTCGTGAAACTTTATCAGTCTTTAACTAATAACGATTTCAATTTAATTAACGATTTCTGAAATAACGATTTCAGAAACAAACAGTAGACAACCCTAGCTAATTGATATTCAATACCATTTTAAATAAGGCCAATAAAACGTTGTGCATTCAAGACTTCGGCTCCGAGTAGGTACCAAATGTAACATATTACGAACATGTTTCTAATTCTATAAACAACCGACGTAGAGACAATCCGTGAACTCATGGTAGAAATAGAAACAAACATCACAGTTGAATGACTCCTTTTCCACGAAACGGAGTCATCTGAATGGCATAACTTAACCATATGTTTTGTGCTGAATTGTAAGGACAGAACCTACAAACTATATGTTAGTCAGTTAATTTAAACTGTTAGTAATTTAGGGTTCTTTAGATTCTGATTTGAAAGCTCAACATATTATAAAATTTAATAACCCAAAAATTATGCACATAAAATTGTTTTACTCATTTCCATTTGTTGCAGAGAAAAACATGCCTACACTGAACCTTTTTAATAATTGTAGTCCTGGTGAATTTAGAATCTCAGGAGCATTAAATCTAAAACGTTTTAAATTACCCACGCTCGTCCTCGACTTGATTAGTTCTGGATTTCAAATATTTACCGCTAATTCAACAGGGAAGTATTAACTGTGTAGACTTTTACTACCTACCTAAGTAACTAAAGCTAAGCTAAGCTTATCAAAATAATTTATAATATCGCTCCTTATTATAATTATTGCTAAACAACCCGATAACTCTTTTAGTATTATCATATTGCAGATGGCCACAAGGATGGCAAACCAATTAACGATACCTACTTAGTATATTGACAGGTTTATCGGTTGTTGTAAAAAATACTACCGACAACAATTTAGGTCAGCCGAAGAAATCTTTCGAACGAACTGAGAATTGATAGCTCGAAACTGACTTGACAGGAGCCAATTAGAGTGTGATGGATGGAGGCTTAACTGAAGTTGCCCCGTAGTCTTAGTTGCTAGAGTACAGTGATTTTCTTCCCTCAGTTTAAACCTGTTTATAGGAAATATCCTGGACCTCAAAATAAGCGTTAAAATCTATGCAGGTTACGCCATGACACCAGCTAATTAATCCCGTCAACGCAACATTGATTTAAAATTTTCTAACAAGTAAATTACTCCAGGTGACTAGTCTTTTTTATGGAATTAAGATCGTGCACGCAGCTGCAGCCTATATTATTTCTGGTTTGTAATAGCAATAACCCAATCAGTAGTTTCAATTCGATCAATTGTGTTGCTACCCTTGAGGACGAAGATGTTCGCCTCGATTCACATGTAACCAGATCCACATCTCTCTAACCCCAACATAGTTGCAGTTAAAACAATCATGTCACGGTAGGTCTACCCCAGGCAAACTCTAGCCTCTACCGTCTATAAGTCCACCAGTCAGTCAGTGTCAGTTTAGGCAAACCCATATAAATTCCATGAAACCTGGCATCTTTTCGTCACACTAGTGTTACCACGGAACAGAAAAAAAATTTCCTATTTTTTTCTATTCCGTGAGTGTTACCAACGGTTGTGACCACGTGTCAGGCACCATTGGATGTCTCTTTATCCCCAGGTAAGCAAATAGGAAAACAGGCGTTTTCTTCTGCAAAGTTAGCTTCCAAAACTGACCGAAATTTTTTTTTTAATGTTTTCGTTGCCATCTGAACTTCATTTAATACCTATACTCGTTACAGCCACGGTTGGTAAATCTGTGGAAGTGTAGAAAACATGTATAAAATAAGAGTCCAGCGTTTCAATAATTTTGAGAAGTTTATTTGCTTGTAAACGTTAAACATCCAAGAAGACTTATCTTAGAGCTATCCACAATCTCGCCTAACCAAATAAATAGTAGATATACAAATATATAATCAAAAACATTAGTCTAGTATCACTAGTACTTTAAACTTAGCCGTTTAAAATATCGAATAAATAGATATTAAAAAAGACGTTAACAAATATTTTTGGTATGTGTATAAAAGGATACGGAAATTATATTGTATTTAACTGTACAAACAACAAATACACTGTAAATTTTAACAAAAATCCTATAAGAACTATAAATACACGATTCTGAATAATACAGTAAAAGTCCTATATTGTTATACAGAAGTTTTTTTACAGTTGAGCATGCAATATGTCGACGTTTTCGTTGATTTTAGATTTTACCAAATAATATCTACATACATATGTAGGTGTATAGCTACTCCTGGAAACTTAAATTGTAGACAACATCATCTCAACCCATCATGGCCCACTATTGAGCACGGGTCTCTTCTCAGAATGAGAAGGTTAAGGCCATAGTGCACCACGCTGGCCAAGTGCGGATTGGCGGACTTCACACACCTTTGAGTTTTTGCGAACCTTCACCTTGTTTTCCTTCACCGTTTGTAGCAAGTGACATTTAAGTGCTTAAAACGCACATAACTGCGAAAAATCAAAGGTGGGCCCTGGAATTCGAACCCGGACCCTCCCGTATAGGAGGCCGAATTCTTAACCACTAGGCTATCACCACTACTCGATCGCATTTCGATCGTAGGCATTTCAGGCCAAGAAACAATAATGACAATGTATAAACATGTAAGTTGTCAAAACGAGGTACTAGCGATGTAGCTCTATTTAAGTTTCCAGGATTATATTATTATACATATAACTATGCAATCACAAAAGTTTATAACAAAACACAAAAAGCATATCAGAATGTTAGGTAGATAATATACCAAGTAGTAGGATCTTATGTTCTGATAAATGAATTAAAACATTGTCATACCTTCGTTATAGGATTCCTTATGTCACGCTTATTATAAGTAGACAGTTTTCTCCGACTGGGAACAAAACCCGGAACCCCTAACTTCGCAAGCAGTAGGGTTACTACCATAGAGGTAAGAAGTTAGGTGGTTGTAGGTTCTTGTGATAAGATTCTTAAATATTACGATGGTTTTAACGGAGTTTATGTCATCCACGTAGGTAGGTAGATATTTATAATAACTGAGAACTAGAGCATATTACTCATAGTTTTCTCAAAGCGACCGGGTAAAAATATAATTTTTTCTTACAAATGACGCAATTATACAAAAACAATAAGCTAATTTATATTTCAAATATAAAAACAAATCATAGCACTATAAACATTCTAACCTACCTTATCCTTTTGAGCTATTTTAAAACTTACAAAATAAACATTAATTACTCCGTAATAATAATAATAGAAGTGATTAAAATAGTTTTATACAATATCGTTATTATAGGATTTGGTGTCAAATATTATTGTACGTACTTATGAAAATACGTAAGCAAAATCATGCAATTACTTATTTTAAATATTATTGTGGATTCAAACAATTTTGATCTTGTCGTTATTAAAACAAGGAATATGAGCGCAAAAACGCTTTTCAAATCAATTTCGATATAAAAGAAAGTTAATTAGAAAAAAATGTTTTATACGTATAATTAATTTAATACGTAGTTGTTTGAGGAATTTCATTATTACGATTAAAGATTAATTTACTTTGAATTGAAATGATCCGCTAGCAAACTCGTATAATGGTACATATTTTCATACTAATAGCTCCTCTCTCCCTCCCAAAGGAGAGCATTAATGAAACAAAGAAAATATTAACCAACAGGTCAACAGGTGTTTGACAAAACTAAAGGTAAGTAGACTGTTCATTAATTAATCACAGTGTTTTTTTGTAGTTTCCTTGCCCATAAATAAGATACTGTGAGAGGAGACTTGGGCCCAGCAGTGAGACAGTACGTTTTGTGGAGGAGAAGAATAGAAAAGAGTGCCAAGTATCACAACGTAGGTATACAATCTTCGATTGACACAAATGAAATAAATGTCTTTATAAAATAGATAGTATTTTTTTCTAAATTACCTTTAAAACGACCATAACGAGAGCACTAGTTTACTTTTTAGAATTTTTATTCTCTTGAATGTAGTTTTCATAAAAATAAGGCGTAAAATAATTTTATCGATAACAAAAAAATCAAAACGCATAATTCAGATACAATAATTAATGAAAATGAAAACTGTTTGAATCCACTTCTAAGACATTACACATCTATAATTATACAATTTCGTTTCCTGAAACCTCTCCTGAAGTTACAATATGAGCAAAACAATGCCTGTATTAAAATAGACGTTAAACCCTGTACAAAACAATTTACAAATAAATTGCTAAAACATTGTATAGGCGACTCAAACTTGAAAAACCGAACTTATTTTATAATGGCACAGGACTGTATTTACATGTCATGATAGTTCATATTATTTCACTTAAACAGCTTTCTTTCACATCAACAACCCTTTTGGAAGAAACAGTTCAATGATCGATTGGACATTTTCTGCGTCTATTGAACCATTGAAATATGAACCATTATTTGAGTCAAATGGTACCTAAATAACACCAAATTGTTTACCTGCCATCTTTTTCGTGTAAATTATCAAGTATATTTAAAGGGTAGACGGTCCATTCGCCCTTTACACGTCATATTAGGTAGGTACATGACTTTATACAGCATGATACATTTAAAGTGTAAACATCAGAAACGGATGCGTTTTTGCAAAATATTACACGTGGTACTTAGACCTCTTATTTTAAAATAATAGAGGCTGAAACAAAAATGCTTACACAGTTATTATATAAAAAATTCGGTTTTACAATTTTTGGAAAATTTCATAAAAACTAAAAATCATCATGGTCTTGAGCATTTCATAATGTACACGTTCAAAATCTACAATTTCAATAACTATGGCATTTTACAAGTGATTTTTTTTATTATAAATAATATTTTCTGTTACTGGCAGGAAAATTGTAAAATGAAAAATGTACATATTAATATACCTCCAATATCATAATAATTAATAAAACCATCCTTTAAAGTTAGGGAGCTGAACATTCATTAAAAATGTTCTGAAAGCAAAATAAATGTATTTCTAGATTTAAAGTTCAATCTTAAACAAAAACTTTACAATATTTCTATGTATTAACATTATTCACTTTTTAGTTCAAAGAATAAATGGAAAAGTATAAAGCTTATTATAAGTATATAGATAATAGCTTGAGTCGTATAAAAATGTGTGAGATTAATTACTTATTCATTGTATTTTTATATTAGCTGAATGTTAGGCAAGTGTATTAATTCCTGCAGGATATAAAAATACGTGTCGTCCTTATAGGTACAGATATTTACCTACTGTACCAAAATGTACAAGTTTGAATTTAATTACACTATAAAATATAGAACTGGACGAAAAAACTAAGTCTATCGAGAATCAAAAGGTAAACTGGTCTAACGCAGAAAAACTACTTTCCAGACTATAATACAATAAGCTCCACATTTCCTACCGATTATAAACTTTGGTGTTACTTTTGCCTAACTATAGGGTCCTCGGTACATAAATATTGCTAACTTCAAAATGTATATCCAAAATACTGGGTACATACCTACTACATTTTCCCAAAATATCGCTACAAAATCTCTAATATTTTTCAGACTATGTTTTCAAACGTGTTGTACCGTAGTACATTATTATCGAGGTGAACGTCTTTATACTTCATACGGTGTTACTCAAAAAGCCTTCGAAAAAATATTATTAGGTCGATATTTTTGATCCCTCTGTAACTAGTACGAAATTAATGTTTGTAGGTTATTTTGTAGTGAACTGCAAGTCTGTGTTGATACTTAAATGCTATCGGAATAATGTCTTCTAATTTCTAGATGTTGTATTTAGAACAAAGATGTAAGTGCCAATATATATATTGCTTTGATCGCAGCAAATAAGCGCACAGCTCCTCTGATTTATGACTGATAATGAGGTAGCTGAACATTTTATATCTCTCAAAACTCGACGTATAATTTTACATGATTTATTGTTCATGCTATTATTTAAATTCAATTATATTTTTTCACTACCTCAGGCTTTTGAACTCGTTTTTGTCGAAATCAATGGGGAACCTTTTGAAATTAGTTCATACTTTTTCCAAAATTGATTTCAAAAACACTTACATCCTTTTTCTATTTAATAACATTTTTGTTATAAATGAGTATTAACGTTATGGGTAGTGAAAAGTGATTTCTATAATTTTTTTAAGATATTTCAATGAAAAGATCTCAATTTTTAGAACTGTTCCTGGATAAATGAATGAAATTTCTGTATAATTGTATTAAAATGTAACCTATTGGAAGACTTCATTTGAATCAGAATTCGCGAATTGATGTGGCCACAGCAGCAACATGTTATGTTATGGTGGAATGTGAAGACGAACTACTTATTGGTTACATATAAATAACGCTAATCTATCCTAATTATATCTAAACAGGATGATGTATGAACACAAGGATGTCTTTATACTTGTAAAATATCCATCGACAATTATGTAAGAGGTGTTAGTTTTAGATAAAGATTATCTGCTTCAGTGCGGTGTTAATTAGGTAGGTTGACTGACATATTTTCCAAATCTTTTCATCGATTTTATTAATAAACCTCTATGAACACACTATACCCACATAACAGTCGATGAAGAAATAACATCTAATTTAAAGCGCTAACACAATAAAATCTAACCCGTTGCTGACAAATACTGAGATTCAAATATTATAAACAACATCAGTGACGCTACCATACTCATAGTTAAAGCGTTCAATAAAGCTACAAATAAATAACACTTTAAAATATCTAAATACAATAACTTAACATTACAGCAGTCAACTTCAAAACCAACAGGCGATTAAGTGCACCCCAGAAATAAGAAAGTAACATTTTTATGACTATGATGATCAAAGGTCGCACTCAGAGACGACAATTAGAATTTAAAAATCGATTTAAGAATATCCACCTTTTTCCATCCTACAGCGGAAGATCTGTAATTACCACATCGATTGAATATAGAACTGACGTCCCTTAACACGAGAGTATCTTAGTTATATTTTATTTAATAAATACACAAATGTAATAATTATATGAATGAACGATGACTATCGAATCTATGGCACTAAACATATACGACAGTTTTCTACGAATAGTATCAATAGTTTCCAAGTACCATAGTTCACATTTGAATCACAAAACTTGCGCCTTAGTACCTGGCTTTTGTTCGCTACATGTAGGCAGGTTTCATTTTGTATGCTCGCTTCCAGATCTCACATAAACATACGGTAGAATGGAATCTGTAGAAGATGGCCAAAGGCATCGATACGTGGGTTATAATCGTCCAAGCCCATAGTCCATAGAAGTGAAGTTGAATTGGGTGAGATTCAGCCCGAGATTTTTCCAACGTATTGATAGCCCACATCGCCAGATTCGTAACCAAAAGGAATGTTACGATCTCTCTTCCAGGTTTCTTGCGGAGCTGTTCTGGTGTTTTAGCAGATCTTCGACTGGCGTCTAAAATAAACATCGTTTGACAAGTCGTTTGGACCAAAGACGAAAGCGCCGTGATTAAAATAAGAATCGTATTCTTCTCAATAGTGAAATGTCCTCCAATTATTGTGAATGTGCCATAAATAAACATTCCAGTTTGGGCTCCCACGAGCAAAATATTGTCGAGTTCCAGATTTCGGTTGCCATCGTATTTGAGATTCCGTACACATATCATTCCCGCTAGACTCGCAAATGTTGTCATCGCGTATAGTGCTAATTCACACAGGTTCACTTCAACCACAGCCAATGTCGCATACTCCTTCCGGGAGATGAGAACAAAGAACAATATAAGGGATATTATCGTCAGCACTAATACCAGGATTCCGAAAAAAAGACCTTTATGTGCTCGGGCGCAATCGACGCTGTACAAATGAGGCGACTTTTTATAAGCTAGGCCTTCTAGGATACGGGCTTTTGCAATAGCTTCTGCAACATCTTTCGAAGGATACTTCGATATATTCTTCCACATGACGTACAGAATCGCGGCGCAAATAAGCGAGTATTCGATGGTGCATGGGAAAAGAAATGGTGAAGCGTCCTGTACTAACGATCCCATGATGTTCGTTCGACGGCACTCGAAGATATGGTGGGGGCCTTTTAGACCCCTCGGAACTCGAAGATGTGCGGCTGCAGGATGAGACGGGGGCACCTCTGTTGCCATCGAAGCAAACGCCTTTTGAAATGCTGAAATTATAAAAAAGATTAATTGAATTTTTTGTCCAAATTAAATTGTATTGAAGGCGACTTCAAGATTTTGTTATAATTCTGTATCTAGCAAAAAATTGTGTAAGAGTGTAACAAATTATTAAATTAAATCGAAAGGGTTTTGTAGATACCATTAACCGCTATAATCAATCATCAAGTTGCATCGTTATATCTGTAGTGAACTCCAATTTCAACGCCCTAGAATTTGGGTCAAAATGCTTTCCGAGGTCAGCGATGATAGGAACGCTATCAACATAACTTCATTCCCACTTCAGCGGGATCGGAGGGTTATAATAAATTGAATATTATACCTAAGCAGACAAAACTCCCGACCAAGGGGTTTCGGTTTAAATTTTGGCATCTGATCTTCATTAAAACTACTGTTATAACACTTTATTGGGGCATTTCTGTTCCTTTTAAGCTTCTCTTAAACAAAAATCATAACAAAACATTAATAGCATGAAAAGTGTTCATTTAACTAAAGTATGTACTCCAGTGCACGAAGTAACAAATTACGTAGTTAGCATAATACATACATAAAGAATGAAGCGCAATTACCACAAAATGAAAATGTACGGCAAGTTTTACGACTCAGGTAAATTTGAGGAAGGTTGAAGAATTCTTCTTGTAATATTAAGACAAAAAGTCTTTTCTTCTATTTATGTTTTTTTCTCATTTTAATCATGTTGTGAAATGTTAAATTAATAAATTTTCGATTTTCGTAGTCTTTATGTACCTATTTTAAATCGATTCTACGTTAGCTTTGAAAACATCTTAAACTTTAAGGTTCAATGGATATTTCCTTACCGTTAAGTTAAAAGGCAATTTATTTTCCAATACTTACAAATGTTATCTTCAAAGACCAGCGGTACCCGCAATTCATTGGGTACGAAATCAATTTTACATTGTAATTTGTTGATATTTTTAGGGAATTATTACACGTTTACTTAGTATTTTAATTTATTAATAAAACTTACTTAGGTACCTAAAGTATCCCAAATATCTCACTAAATCCTAGATATTTTATTACCTACATCACATAGACGACAGGAAATTACTAAAATCAATCGAAACAGCATCTACCTACTATACGAAACGGACGAAAAAGCAATCTGACATAATTTTTAATGTATAATAATACTTAATCCTTATTTAGTATAATAGTTTAATACATACTTCATTGCCGTCATTGTTTCTCAAAGTATAAAATATGAAATAGGGTACAAAGCAGTGGAATTTATGATCGTCGAATTTACGCCTGTCTCTAGCAGACACATCAGTAATTAATTGCGCCACCAAATACTATAGATATAGGTAGACAATGGAAACGGGTGACGTTTTCATCGACTTAGTAAATTAAATTTCAGTAGGCATAGAACGCATTTCTTGCGCTACTTATAATTGCTATTTATAAGTAGGTAGGGGAAGATGGGGTACCTTCATACAGTTTTTATGTTTAGTCCTATAGAATTCTCTCTGGTATCGATATCTATATCGATTCATTAAAAATCAATAGTCAAACTATCTGTCTTTATATCCAAATATAAGTATAAATACACTTGTACGACTTTTTATAAAACAAAAACTAAAAATAAAAAAATGGATATGGGGCAGATTCATACATGTGAAAAAATGCACAAGTTGTGCATGAAATATTTATTTATTCATCAAAATCAAAGAATCAATATCAAAATATAGGGGTGAAACATTTTCATAAACATTTTAAAAAGAAAATAATGTGATGTATGGATCAGAATACGGGGCTACAAAGAAGCCAGATGAGAGACTATTGCGTGTGGCGGAGATGAGAATGTAAACTTCACCAAGGGCTTTTAAAAATTGATTGGTCGTCCACCTCTCCACTCGTAGTTCCCTTCAACCCAAATTTTTAACCATTATCCCTCTGCAGAACAAAATTAAAACATTACTTAAATAAATAAAAATTAAATAAAATGGGGCACATTCATACTGTATGAATGTGATCCTTCACAATAAAATGAAATCAAAATATTGTTAGAAAAAACCAAACATATAAAATAATTCGTGACTCATTTCACAAATTAGGCCCTATCATCTTTTATATAAAATAGAACAAGATAGTCTACACAGCAGCTTTTATTGAAAAAAGTCGTTAAAAGTTAGGTTATAAAATTACATACATCATGTTTCTTATCATACCGTCGCGCGTTTGACGGTGACTGTTGTCAAACTCCGTCAGCAACCACACACAAAGAGAAGCTACTCACACATGCCTAAGTCATTCTTTTGATGTGCACCTACCATCAGATATATCCAGTGTATGTAGGTTCCCCTTGTAGAAACTGCCCCACTTCCCCCTACTTGAAGACGTTGAAGACGGCGGCTACACCTAGTTCTATCCGGCTACAACTAGGTGTAGCGTTCGGGTATTAGCCGTAACATAATTATATAAAACATATAGGTTCTTTTAAAAGGCCAAGAAATAAGAAATAATATCTATAGTGTCCATGACTCCATGTATATTTATATCTAAATAAATATGTAGGTAATAAATTAAAATATCATAAATATAACAACATGGGCAAAATTTGTGTTGACTAGGTACCATTTCATCATCGAAACACTTGCTCACCTAAATTTTTTACGCCTAGGCCTAATATAGGCACCTATCTAGACATAATACACACATCAAAAGTGTCTAGGGATCAACATATATTTTTGCAATAACTTTTCTCCTGATTGATATTAATTAAAATTTTCTTTAAGGATTCATCAAATAAAGTGTTTTCGTTTGTCACAGTAACGATAAACCAAGTCACCTTTGCATTAATAAAGAAATTTGCCATTTTCCTAATAAAGGGATTTTTGACATTTGAACCACTAACATTAAAGTTCGAAAAAAAGACTGAAATAACAGTTTTCTTTAAAATTTTATTGGGTAACTTAAACAATTAATAATCCGTGTTTCTACCGCGAACACTAACAACACAAGAACATCGGTTTGGCATACTCAAAATGAGTTCATCCAAATCACGCTGTGGAATGGCCGCCCATGTTCGTTGCAACAACAAAAAAAGGTCTTCTTGCCACTGGATACCCTCCATATTCGGCAGAGCTCTTCTCTGTAGCATATCCCATGCATGCTCAATCGGGTTCAAGTCTGGCGACTGAGCAGGCCAGGGCAGGACATTGATGTTAGCTGCGGCGAGAGTCTGTCTTACAACTCTTGCGGTGTGCGGTCGTGCATTATCATGCATTAACTGAAATAAGGGACCGATTTGCACTTGTAGAGGAACGATGACGTCTGATACAATCGTCTCAGCATAAATTTGAGCGTTGAGGTTGCCTCTGATCCAAATCAACTCAGTTCTTCCGCCGATCCAAATACCCGCCCATACCATGATGGTTCCACCACTATAAGGATGGACTTCCTGGCAGGATTTTAATCGCTGTTGGCCTCCAGGGGTTCTCCAGTGTCGTATACGTCTTGTATCCGGTCTCATACCAAAACGAGACTCATCAGAAAAGCACACGAAACGCCATTGTTCTTCTGCCCAATTTCTGTGTTCAAGAGCCCATTGATATCGAATCCTACGATTGTGCATTGCTATAGGTGGTACCCGTAGCGGTCTTCGGGAATGAAGGTTCACTTCATGCAAGCGGTTTCTGACGTGTGCGTGTGGATTGAGTGAGCACCCTAAATAAAATTAATAACATTAGGCTAGTTATTTAGTAAAAGTATAGAAACAATTGTAAAAGCAATCTCACAATTTGTAAAAAGATAAAACGCGAGATATATCAGTTAATATATGCTCACTCAGTTCTCACCTAAGACCACCCTGATCTATGAATCCGTGAAGGATACATTTAAAATTTGTGTACTAGCTTTTTGTAAAACCTTTGTTAAGTTGTCGTTTTTAGACACCAATCGCCTACTGCCGTATAAAAAAAAAGTTACAAATGCTTTCTTATGCTCACTCAATCCACACACTTTGAAAATACCCGATTTCCTATAAAACAACTTGAATTAAATTTTGTCATATGTCTCGATTTATTTAAAGGTATTTATATGAATTTGTAAAACACAAAACGAACCATAAAGGTAGCACGTTTTTATATAATTTATTATTTTAAGTGCTCACTCAATCCACACAATTCTGAAAAGTAATAAGCACTTATATCTTTGAATTTATAGGTAGTTATAAAGATATAAATTGATCAAGTTTTAGTAAGAATTATTACAAAAAGTGTGCCATTTCAAATTCTTGTTTTTTAGTTTAGTTTAAAAGATATTAATTTGTTAATGTTTCAATGAAAATCTACCACACTGTAGGGTTGTCACGAAGAAATTTTTTTCAAATTAAGTTTTCATTTTCATAAATATCTATACGAGGTGAATAGTATATTTAATTAGATTGGATCTTTTCTTATCTTGGCAATATGGGTATCAAATGAATCGTGTGAATCGAATAATCGTTAAAAGACCTTTTCAAAACAAAACTTCTCGTAGACTGGGGTCAGGGGGCGGTCGTTGTAGTAAGGATTAAACGTGGTGAAAAAAGTTCTTCGTGACAACCCTACAGTGTGGTAGATTCTCATTGAAACATTAACAAATTAATATCTTTTAAACTAAACTAAAAAACAAGAATTCGAAATGGCACACTTTTTGTAATAATTTTTACTAAAACTTGAACAATTTATATCTTTATAACTACCTATCAATTCAAAGATATAAGTGCTTATTACTTTTCAGAATTGTGTGGATTGAGTGAGCACTTAAAATAATAAATTATTTAAAAACGTGCAAGCTTTATGGTTCGTTTTGTGTTTTACAAATTCATATAAATACCTTTAAATAAATCGAGATATATGACAAAATTTAATTCAAGTTGGTTTATAGGAAATCGGGTCTTTTCAAAGTGTGTGGATTGAGTGAGCATAAGAAAGCATTTGTAACTTTTTTTATACGGCAGTAGGCGATTGGTATCTAAAAACGACAACTTTACAAAGGTTTTACAAAAAGCTAGTACACAAATTTTAAATGTATCCTTCACGGATTCATAGATCAGAGTGGTCTTAGGTGAGAACTGAGTGAGCATACATTAACTGATGTATCTCGCGTTTTATCTTTTTACAAATTGTGAGATTGCTTTTACAATTGTTTCTATACTTTTACTAAATAACTAGCATAATATTATTAATTTTATTTAGGGTGCTCACTCAATCCACACGCACACGTTTCTGACTGTTTGGTCGCTAATTAAGTTCCCTGAAGAGTGATGAAGCCTCACGGCTAACATCATGGCGGTTATTGTTGGAGCTCTTCGAGTTAAGATTTGAATGTATCGGTCTTGTCTCCGTGTGGTGTAGCGATACCGTCCTCCATGGCGCTCAGCCACGGTACCAGTGCTTCGGTAACGTGTCCAAAGTCGACTGATAACAGTCTGACTTGTATTCAGAGCTAAAGCCACAGTACGTTGCCGGGAACCAGCTTCTATCATTCCCACGGCTCTGAGCATTTCTTCCCTGCTTAAATGACGTCGCCGCTCCATAATAACGTTGGTTTTAATCAGTAGTAGGGAAACAGTAGCACTAATAATGTCTTCAATGCGTTGTATGTTTTTATAGGGAAAATATTGACAGCTGATTTTCATCTTTTACTCGAATTTGATTGACAGTTCCTGATTCAAATTATGAAATGCACCAAAAAGGATCCATATAAATTTATAAAATCATAAATTTATTACAAAGCCACATCTCAATCTCAAGAAATCCGCATAAAAATGCTTGATCCCTAGACACTTTTGATGTGTGTAGATACATTCTTAATTCACACAAGAGAGAATTTAAACCACTCAAAGCCAGCGTATAATTAAGTGATAAGTATTCCAATTGCAACGCGTGGAAGTCATTTGTTTTAACGATTAAGTAAGAACATTAGAACGCAGTTGATATGCTAATTCGATATTATTCAACAGAATGAATTCTGTAGTTCTTTAGCTGTGACAGAGTAGGTACCTACAGACTTAAACTGTGTGGTGTAAGAAATACTATAGTGGATAGTTCGATCATTGTAAAAATATTAAATTTACTACAGATTTTAAGAGATTTTGCTAGAAACTTACTTATAGTTATATTTTTGGTAACTGTTTTACTTATCATATTACTATTCCTAGGCATTTCTTGATTACAATCCCACCTAATGGCAAACAGAAAACACTTTTACTCAGTTAAATACTTATGTCATTATAATTAATCAAATGGAAACATCAATTTAATACAACCTACTAATTAAATTGTTAATTTAACATAAATTATTACCTACATTCTTTCATTGATTTCTTTACTAAATTAATTTAAAGTTGTTACAGTAGGTAAGTACCTACTCCTTGCCAAGCAATCCAGTTGCATAAAACTATAAAAAGAATATTGACGTACACAAAACGCTATGGAAAATGTACTGTTAGTGAGGCCGCGTCATTGTTTTTATTATTCTGTCGTGTGAACGGCAAATAACAAACAAAACGGTCGGAATGAAGCGGTATCGATTGCCGGGAGGTCTGCCCACTGCCCATTACCTGCCGGCCGAACGTGTTGCTAACTTAGGTTAACGTATTCCCTAGTAAACAAGGAACAGAAATATAAATAATTATATTCGCTTTTTAGGTACGTTTATCTATTTTCTGGTCGCAGCCAAAGGTAAGATTAGCTGTTGTTCTCACGTGAAATATAACAATAATAGATACCTACTTTGTTTTCCCCGTTTTATTATTTCATTCCACCGCTTGGGTATAAGTAGTTCAAAAGAATATTTATTTATCTTGTGTTTGTACATAAATCAAGTTACAATGTGGCATCTTTGTTGCCCCGAATGACAGGGACAACTTGCAATTAGGTGACTTGTCCATTCTTATAAAATAGAGATAAATTTAGTAAATTGGGAAAAGTGAGTTAACTAAACTCGGCGGAACTTCTTTATTATTTTCCTGATTTATTTTTCTTATCATCTATTATACCCAGCCTAAATATTATTTAGTATTACTCCGGGTACGTTATCCATACTTCAATAGTAATATAATACCTACTTCAATACTAGTCTACTACTCAATATGAAAATCATGTTTAATAGCTATTTATTTCTCTTTTTATATTCGCACTTCTATTTCCTGTCTTATAGGTATAATAACCGTAGGTACCCGCCGAAATTGTTAATTTATTTCATTCATATTCCATACGAGTGCCTATAGAAATATCTTTCTAATTATAATGTGGGAAGAAATATGTTTATGTATCGAACAAAGAGAAATTCATCAATCATTGGACGTATTCAGGAAACTTGTCAATATTCAGGATGCAGGGAAAATTCACTTAGAGGTCTTGTACGAGTGGGAAGTAGGTACAACATCATAACTTTTTTGTTGACATTAACTCTTATAGGTATTCTGAAAACATTTGAAGAAGCGTTGACTTAAAGGTGAAAGTCGAACTTATTCACTTTTTATGTACATTTGCCATTGTTATGGCCCATTTTAGGGAACTTTGTAGAAGCTTAGGTATAGATACTTATACATCAATGGTATATGTTTAGCAAGCAGCTTTTCAATCATCTTTTCATTTTAATTTTAGAATAACCACATCATTCCAGATGTATAATTCCGTAATTTGGCTTATGTGCGTGCAGGCAAATAGTAAATTGATAAATAAAATACTAAAGGCACACCGTTATGCTTAGTAGCTAGTAAAAAGTCAACTTACCTAGTCTATGCGACAGTCCAATGGTCTTGTTCTCCGGGTCGTAGAAGGTAAGGATTTCGTGTTTAGTTTCTTGGACGAGAACGTTCAACCAAACGCTCAAATTTGTACCAACCATGTGCATCAACCCGAATCGCGCCACTATCTTGTGTTTGTACACTTTCATCTGTAATGAAATGAGGATATTCTTAATACCACGCTTTATTAAAAACGTCAGAAAACATGTATTCGTTATTTAGTCGTTGTAGGTACTATCAGTCCTCGGAGAGTGACAAACGTCGCACCATTAGATATGAGATGCGATCTTCAAACTGTATATATATCCAATTTTACATTTATTTATATGGCATATCAACTACGCAACGTATGTGAAAACAATTTAAAAATAATTAAATTTTCTTTTAAGTACGTTTAGTTTTAAAAGAATGCACAACGTTAACTGTCAAAATTAGTTAAACACTACCTTAATTTCTATGTACTGTATTTGTGAAAAGTCGATATTGTTTTTTTTTACTATGATCACTCATCTAACACAACACATACCTAACTACATATGAGACAATAACCACAAATTCATTCCTTTACAGGTGCACCTGAACTATCAAATAAATAAATGTTACCGTATTTTAACATATTGCTACGAAGAAAATCAACATAAGATAAATTGAGAAATACTTTTAATATGTGTTTTTGTCTGTATCCAATTTATGTGCGGTAAAGATAACCGTTATAAAAGACTAAAAAACAAAACAAGTGATATGCGAGCAATAAAAGATACAAGGAAAATCCTTTTACATTTTTTGTTGTTCCTTTTTTCTAGATCACCGGGAATAACAGGTGTGAAATATGATCCCTCAATATATATTTCATGATACTAGAGCGGCAATATTCCTGGCGTTCTTTTTGTTTTACAGATATTTTATGAAAATCGTATTTGAATGGATCCAGTTGTCACTAGCTCGGTCAGTGTGACGTTGAACAATAGATTACCTACAGAAACTTCAATACTGTTAACATTTAAATCGATAGTATTAATGTAACTATCAAGAGTATGAATATAATGCACAAAAGTATTTAGTAGTTATCGTATCCCGATGTTTGCTTATCTAGATTTAATATTGTAAGTTCTACTAAATAAACCGAGGATAATATACTCGTAGACAATAAGATCCGAAGCACTGCGAAAGGGGAAATCGATTTAACATAGGGACAGATAATCGAGTTGCCCAGAAAACCCTTATAAATCCACTCTGGAAGTGACATATGCCGATGCTTCGATCTTCCAACGGTAACAAACTACTTGTTTGTATATTGTAATTTTACGAAAAGGGTTACGAAAAGTAATTTAACGGTTAAAAACACTTATTTCGCTAATCAGGTATTGTAAAAATAATCAATGCACATTGTACGATGACTTTATTTTGCTTATTATAATCATAAATATATTATAAAGTTCATTTAAACCTTTAGCAAATTGGCAGTAGGTACAATTTTAGATTGTAATGAAATAAATGAGTTTTAAACAAAAAAGAACACAAATAGTTTTAGCTTAGGTAAGTGAACTAACCTATTTCATATCAAATCCAATAGCAAACACAAAAGCACCGAACCTCATTGTTGAGAAAGATGAAATACATCTGTATGAAGATGAAGGCCATTCGGGTCGCCGGCGTGAGCGCTAGCAGCACGTTGTGACAGTTGGTGTTCCGCTCCAGCTCCCAGTACTGACCGAACTCCAGGCCAGAGTAGATCATGGAGCCGATGCCGAAAGCTATGGAAATAACGTATAGAATAAATTACGTAAATGAAGAATTACAAGGTGAAGCCGTTGGTGAAAATTGGTTAAATTTCAAATTTGGAATAGGTACCTAATTCTCCTAATGTAATCCTACTTCCTACTAATATTATAAATGCGAAAGTTTGTAAGGATGTATGTGTGTGTGTGTGTGTGTGTGTGTGTGTGTGTTTGTTGCTCTTTCACGCAAAAACTACTGAACGGATTTTCATGAAACTTTGCAGTAATATAGCTTAGACATCGGAATAACATAATTTGTTAAAATTTATAGAGATTTTTGAAGGGACTGGTTTCCCGAAGCGAAGCGAGGGCGGATTTACTAGTAATTATATAAAGCTGCATGGATGCTTATTACCCTGTTGCCTAAGTTTATTATAAAGTGATTTTTCAGTCGATTCAGATTTTCACGAGATTCTTATCAATGATGATTATATTACTAATGTAATCAAAGCAAAAAGTTCGATAGTGATTCAAGAAATCGCTTTTTGTCGTTACTTCGTTTGTGAGAGTTTCGCCTCAAACACATTTTATATCTCTAAATAAATGCAATGGGAAAACTTGTTTCACGGTAAAATTAACAGCTGTGATGAAGGTCTTGCCCCAGGAAATTTTACGAAGAATTTGCCTTCTAAAATACTAATTTCACAGAGCCCAAGTATTTCAATTTAGCAAACCTTCAAATGAAAATGTCATCAAGCGCAAAAATGTTTTTTGAAATCCCGTCCGTTGCAAACCTTTTTGGGTCAATTTAATTTAAATTGTTGTGGTCACAAAATACTTAAATTGTTTGAATAATAAGCTACGTCTAAAGTATGATAATGTACGAAATCCCAGATCTATTTTCAAGTATCAAACCGGAATAACTCAGCTTAAGGAATAAAATTAATCTATATTGGCTTCGAGCTTTGTTCACGCGAATCCTCTATTTCGGCGGCTAAGAAGATTACAACTGGAAGTAAAGTTTGTCCAATGTAAGTTTAGATTACCAAGTTATTCGATGGGAAATTTGTGCGGAAATTCGGGTCGACTCTTTCTGGATGTAAGTTTCGGAACATGTCAACGGAGAAAATTGCTTTATGGAGTAGGTAATACAGCGTCTATTTTGAGCAACTACAAGATAAAACCAATGTCATTGATCACATTAAATGAATTCGTGAACCAGCAGATACCTAGAAAATATTTTTTTTTATTTCAGATTTAATTTAGGCCTCTATTATTTAATTATAGATAGACAATTACCTACATTTATAATCTATTCATTAAGCATTGTAAGACAAACACACACTGCATCTTCTGCAACTGATTTTCCTATAAAACAAACTGACAGCCATTACATTCCCTGTCTTGACGTTGGAACTGATTTTCCTAATCACATAAATTGCTAAGTCAAACTCTTCAATGGAATTAACGGTTACAATTGTAACCATGGTTAAAGATATCTTACCAACAGCACCCATTCGTAGATAAAAGCTGCCGTAATGATGAGTGCGAGAAGTAAGCGCGAAGCCGAGCGACAGTCGTTTAGCCGGAAGCTGCGGCGGCACGTGCGCAGTCGCGGTGCTTCGCTCCGTTCGCGACGAACACGAATCCGATTCCGATGGCGAAGAACTCGATTCTGATTCTTAATTTGAAAGAAACAATTAAATAGATCCACAAGGTTCCGCTATAAGTAATAGTAGCACCGTTCCGAAAGAAATCGGCAGAGAAGTAGGAAGGTAGGAAGTAGAAGCACAAATTAAGGTTCGACATCGGAATGTTTGCAATTATTCATCTTATGTAAATTTACATAAAATTACAGATCAAAATCATTTTGAAGCACCAAATACAAGTGATTTTCCAAGTTTAAATTTAATTACAAGACATAGTTGAGCCAAACTAATTACAAAGTCTGCGGAGGCAAGACAAAGGATATCGCGACGAGTTTTCTCAACCGCGTTACTTCCCTGACAAAGTTCCAAGCGCGCATATTATAAGGATCGCATTGTTTCTTAAAACATTTCCATTTTGAATTAAATAGATACTATTCTATCCTTTGATGAGACAATAAGAACATTATGATCAATTATTTGTTAGATAAAATTACGGTTTGAAGATAAGTAAGGGGGGAATACAAAGTCATCTTTTGCATTAAAGTAGAATTCTAACATATCAAGAACTTTGTCATTTTGTCTGTTATCTTCACAATATGAAGTATGATAATTATGTGAATATGTCCATAACCCGGCGGCTTGCGTCGATCCTAAATGATCGACAAAGTCGGTACCTAGTTGGGTGACCGCTAGTGAGAAAAATTTCTTGAGCGCATCTGTGATTCAATCGTTAAGCCATGTAGGAAAACTTCGGCAATGTAAAACTTCCGATGGTTTGGCCACTTACTCAAACTCAACTTTTTATTTTTTGAACTTACAAGGGAGTATTGCGGACTTAATAAAATACAGGTTTTTTTTTTCGGTCACAAATTTGTTAGCGTGAAAATCTGCTGAATATAACATATTCACGCTTCTTTATATTGCAGTGAAGGTAGGTTTAATGAGAAACTCACTGGTCACGACCGTTTTGTCTGCCGCCGAGCGAGACCTGTCTCTCAATAGGGCTGCGTACATGTATAAAAGGAACACCATGCTGCCGATGTAAAGATACAGGTAGAAACCCTGGAACAAAAAAATAAACATAACCCTTGGAAATATCATCTACAACTTTTGGCTTCCACTCTTTAGCGCTCCATGCCGGTCAAAGAGTAAGTAAAATTGTTTAAGGGATATATTTAAAAAGAAAAAGTAAAAAAAACTATAGCCAAAAAACGAGAAGACGAGCGGGTAAATGATAAGCAATCACCGTCGCTCATTGACATCAAGAGCACCGAAGCCAGCCGGGCTTCTATCCATGCACTGCCATAAAGCAAGTGCCAGCTTCTGTCATCTCTCATGCTATCCTGTCAGCCGGCATGGAATTAGTGTTAATAATTCTAGGACACCCCCATAGGACAAAAAATTAATTGATTTAATATTCCTACCTATGTCAGGTTTAAATATAATTATTATTACACTCAAAATATTTTTAAGCTATTGCATAGCTTTTATCGCGGGCCTTGGGCGCGGGGACCGAATGCAAAAATTTCGTAACGAAAATTTATTACACCCTACACACAGACATAGTTACTATGTCTATGCACCCACACATCGATAAATACCAGAACTTTTAACTGAGTTAACTAACTTTTACTTTATAACGGCTAAACCGATTTGGCTAATTTTAGTCTTGAAATATTCGTGGAAGTTCAGGGAAGGTTGCAGCGATGAGAAAATATGAAAAATTGCGAGCAAAATACTAAAAATGAAAATTTTAATTTCCCATACAAATCTTACCTGTCAAACATTTGATTTTCGCCCCGTCGGTTCGGTGTTTTAAGAATAATTACATGTAGATCTGGATTAAATAAGGCGTTGGAATCGACAACATGTATTCATAATAGTCGAATTATCGCGTATTTAGATTTAAAACATACAAAATAATAACATGACATAAAATAATGACACTATATTAATGACTTGAGGGTGATAGAGACAGTGCCATACAGGCAAGGCAAACTGTAAGGCACTGTCTCTGTCACCCACACGTCATTCACGCGCCAAAAGATCGTTGTAGGACTTAAATGTCAAATGTCAATTTTCTTTTTAAAAAGAATTATTTTGTCAACTGAAATAGTTCTTATGCTTTTGTTCAGAATATTTAAATCTTCTTTGCACAAATTAATGCATTATCCGTTTCTAATAAAGATTAAAATGTCTTGCACCTATAATGTGACGTTATGATGTACGTACAATTAGGCTTACGTCATTATTATGCGTCTCTTTCAGTGATATTGCAATGATGTATAATTATCTAGATGGATAATCGAATCCGCGAAAACGTGTCAATAAGGCGCAGCCAACTGTTGGCGGCGACATTTATATCATTACGCACAGATTACGCACACATAGACAATAAATGAACGCGAAAAACATCGCCCTACACATGCTTGATATTGTTGCCTTGTTTTTTTTGTTTTCATTGTAGGGCGACGCTCAATCTACCTATTTATTGCATCATTGGATATTGCCTATGAAACACTGCAAAACAGTGAATATCTGTACTCGTATAATTTGTGTACCTACAAAGTATTTTAAATATGAATAAACAAAGTGCATTTATTAATGAAGAAAGTCACGAAAAAATTGTGAAAGAAAATGAGTTATTACTCTATATACATTTCGTTTTATTATTATTATCACAAATGCAGTATTATTTTTTGTTTTGTTAATTTATATATAATGATATGCAATAGCTTTACCGCGGCAGTCTCCGAGTGCCTCACGTCTTTTTTTATATACCTATTCTACTGTAAACAAAAATAGATTGAAATAAAAATATTCCATTAAAACATATAGAAGTAAGTATGGTTTTATTTTATAAAGGTCTTACAAATTTACTTACATTACATAATATGTATATTAAACAGAGTACGAACCTCATAGAAAGACGGCGGGATGTAGGTAGATATAACTTCGGCCATGGGAAACGCGACTCCCATCACGACGAGCAGTTTCCCATACAACGCTGACAGGGTGGTTGCAAGCGCGTCGCCACTGACAACAAGAAACCAACCGAATTACTCTCACAGTCTGGCGTCAACCCATTAATGTCCCACTTCTGCGGACGAGTCTCTCCGCATTATTGAGGAGGCCTAGAGCATACTCCACCGCTCTACTCAAATGCGAAAGTGTCTCACAGGAGGTGGTAATTAATGGAACTGCTAAACTCGAGTCTTTTCCCATAATTTAAGGAGTAGGTATAGCCCAAGGTCATGCTTGCCAAGTGCAGATTGGACTTGATGCCTTTGAGAATATCACGATGTTTTCCATCTCTTCTAGCTTGAATAGTCAAATTTATCCTATCCTACTTCCTACTAATATTATAAATGCGAAAGTTTGTAAGGATGTATGTGAGTGAGTGTGTGTGTGTTTGTTGCTCTTTCACGCAAAAACTACTGAACGGATTTTCATGAAACTTTGCAGTATTATAGCTTAGACATCGGAATAACATAATTTGTTAAAATTAATAGACATTTTTGAAGGGACTGGTTTCCCGAAGCGAAGCGAGGGCGGATTTACTAGTATAAATATACATTTCTGCCAATGATATTGATGAAGTTCCGAGGTCCTGTCGTTTAACAAAGTAAAGTAATTATTACAGGATCGTTACCTGAGGTTAGAGATAGATAATTTATAGTACTCGTAATGGGCAGTTAGGCTGTTGTCTTCCAATATTAAGTGGAACCTATTACTTAGTATCGTTAATGTTCCTTGTCAAGTCTGCCACGACGATAAAATGTTCCTGACGTCCTTAGACCAACTTAGCCTTAACGCGGATGAACCAATTTCGTGCTGGCTCAGTATTTTTAAGGGATTTCAAGAAAAACTCCTCCTTTTCTTGTTCTCAGTTCGACTGGAATTCTTTAAGTGTGTTAACCTCATAACATCATCATTAATTTTTGTATTCTAAGTGCTGTCGTGTAAACCTATGTATATCAATTTGAGCGTCTTCCGACGAAGTTTTTAAGTTATTGTTAATAATGCGTATGTATTTAGTTTATGGTGTTTACCTCATATTTTTTACAAAGTGTTCCGATTTATATAACTCTTTTTAATCGAAAGTTGGTGCATGTCGTGTGATTTCATAATAATTTTGAGTGGCATCTGACTTTTGAGATATCTCTACATAATAAACCAATTTAAAAATCGGTTATCATTTTGTAAAAAGTTAGTTATTTTAATGCAGTTTATGAACAAGCAAATTAGGCGAAGATTACAATTATTATTATTAAGTACTTGACATAATGAGAAATAAAATTATTTTCTTTAAAATTTTAAACTTATCATATTCTAACAACGATGATTTTGTTATTTAATACTTTCCATCCAGTGATTAGTTGAAATCAAACTATGTACTTACATTTAAAAAATAAATATTCAGAATCTAGTTAGTTTCTTACTTGCAAATTCATAACTAGAATTTTTTAAACAACAAAACGAAGTTATTTTCTATCCTTTGATACGATAACTCCCATCAGCTTTTTGTAGACTCATCGAATTCGTTACTTTCATTCCCCGCAGTATTCACTTTGTAGCCACAAATATGTTCAGTGTTTTGATCAACTGTAGCCCGACAAAATCACAGGGATTTCTTTGTTTTTTCATTACCTGCATGGTAAGGGAGATACAGTTTTTTAATTAGTTGATTTTAATTAAAGCTCCGATTCCTGGCCTGTGACGCACCTAGCGCGTCATGAAGAAACCTTCAGGGAGGCCAATGGCCTTGTCGTCTTATCTCACACGAATTTAAGCGAGATCTGACAGGTAGTTTTTGAGTTATCCCAACTATGAACAATTATGATTTTTTTGTTAAAAAAATAAGTATTCGGTCACAGATGTATTGCTACCCTATAGACTCACTAATGCGAAAAGTAAACTCTATAAAGACAGTTTTGCAAGAAAAACCAGGGTTTAAAAAAAGATTAGAACGTAATATCTATGCTAAACAAATAAACTTCACGAAATATTTAACCCATTAAAGTGTATTTAAAAAAAAGTACTACCCATTTTCCGCGAAAATAATCTCAAACAATAGCAAAATGTAGATGGCAGCGTCTGGCAAAATCCACTGTACTGAAATAAATTTCCTCGCAGCCTGTACGCTTTATAATTTTTAATATTCAAAATGTAGGACAACGCGATTGCAGCTTTTATGCAAAAAATCTCATATTCGGATGAGTACACTCGCTGCGGGTATAAATGTGATATTAATTTCTTTTTGCTTTAACGTTATTTAAAACGCGACATTAATTTAATTTTTAAGCAACTCCTTCAAAACATATTTTGAAGTAAAGAATCTAAAGGCATATATAACCAGTATAATGTACCTACCTAAAATCATTTCCTAGTTTATCAGTACAGGCACAACAACTTCAGCCAAAAACATAATGTAACATAACTATATATAAAATACACATAGAAATTATTCACGCAAATATACATATAGAACGACGAGGATCCGAGAGTACAAACAACTGGCCCTTTGTACTATAGGTAAACTTATAGTACGTTCTACCTGCACTTCATACTAAATGAGGGTCTAATTTACGTGTTCAAATAGCTATGATTTATTGCGAAACTTTCTAACTACTGGGCCCTTAGCACTTATGACGCATAGGTATCGAGGCGTTTCACTATGACCTCACATACAGGGTGCTCAATCTAACGGAAACTATAACATAAATTATGTTTGAGATAAATGTTTCACTTGTATCTATATATATAAAAGCGAAAGGTCACTGACTCACTCACTCACTCACTCACTCATCACAAAATCTCAGAAACCGCTGAACGTATTGAGATGAAATTTGGCAGGGTAGTAGTTTATAGTTAGAAGGGATCCGCTAAGAACGGATTTTTTGATATTCCACCCCTAAGGGGGTCTAATAGGGGTTCAAAGTTTGTATGAAAGTCCGTCAATTGTAAACCAGGTGTTATGAAAATTGGTATTTAGAATTATGATAAAAAATAATGAAAAACCTGTATCAAAGTTTTTTAAAAAATCATCCCCTAAATGGGTAAAATAGGGGTTGAAAAGTTATAAAAAAAGTTTGTCTCTTTGTACACGCTTATCTCCGGCTAAACGGATTTTAATGGAACTTTTACTGAGAGATTCGGAAGGTTTTGAAGCAACATATAGGCTACTTTTTATCCAGAAATTCCCGAGGATTTACGCGGGAAAAACTCTTATGCGCCAAATCGCGGACATATTTTTATGGGACTTTCACTGGGAGATAGAGGAGATTCTGGACTTTCAATGGAGATAGAGGAGATTGTGGACCAACATACTTATAGGCTACTTTTTATCCCGCAATTCCCGCGGGATCAGGATACACGCGGGAAAAACACCTTCGCGCCAAGTCGCGGGCTTAGATTTTTTTATTTATGGGACTATCACTGGGAGATAAAGGAGGTTATGGAGCAACATATATTTTTATCCCAGAATTCCCGCGGGATCACGTTCACGCGGGAAAAGCTCCTATTCGCGAATGAACTCGCGAGTTCAAATGGGGCTTTTACTGGGAGGTAGTGGAAGTTGTGGAATGTTATATATAAGCCACTATTTATCGTAGAATTCTCGCGGGATCGGGATTCACGCAGGAAAAACTTTGTGACATACTGAGTTCCACGCGGGCGGAGCCGCGGGCACAGCTAGTTAAACATAAAACGACGATATGACGACCCGAATGGCGCAATGGTTAACATGCCGGATCGCTGTTCCGAGGGCCTTGGGTTCGATTCCCAGCGAGGCGGCGATTTGAATGATGAATTTGAATTTCCGTTCTCGGTCTGGGTGTGTGTCCTTGTCTTGTGTGTTGTCCAAGGCACCCACGACACAGGGAATCCTAGTGTGGGGCTTTGAGTGTGTAGCGTTATTTATTATTTATTTAATATTTATAAAAAGTTCTTAGCCCAGCAAGTTGCGTCGATATAAGTACGAGAGAGGCCGAAGGTGACCGCTAGTTGCAAAAAAATGTTGAACGTTTCCGTGCTTCGGAGGGCACGTTCAGATGTATATCTTACGATATATGAGCTATTCCGGAGGTTTTCCGGCCAATTGGCCAATAACCCTTCCACCAATGCACCAATCCGCCCTAAAGCAGCGTGATGGAGTATTCTCTAGGCCTCCTCAGTTAAGAGGAGAGACCTGTGCTCAGGTCTTTAACAGGTTGAAGCCAAAAATGAAGTAGAAACTTAGAAGTAGAAGACTACTTAAAACGTATTCAATTTGTACTGTTCATTCACGTTTAAAACTGGGTATCTCAGTAATAAATGGAAGCCCCAATTAGCCGGGAAAAGTTGTTTAACGGACTTTTAAGCTTCGAGTACTTACTGCAGGGATTTTCATAGCACTACAAAATGTAAGTCAAGTACAATTATACTGACACAGAAAAAAGAAAAAGGATTCCAAAACATCCATGAATATGAAAAAATATGGAGGTTCTTATTAAATCAAATATGGAAATGAAAATCAAATATGGAAATGAAAATACACACACTTATGTTTTTTATATTTTTGACGTTGAGCTAAAAATACTTACTTTTATTTATTTTTACAGCCGTGAATAAACAAACTACTTTTTTTTATTTTATTGCGAACCCGTCCGCCATCGTCGACCATGTTGTTCAAACAGAATTTAGATAGGTACATCCACTAACTTTTTAAATAATTTATGTATCTACTAACTGTTTCCCGCGGCGCGGCGTGGCAATGTAGGCGACAACTTCTTTTGACTATTACTATGTATGTGTTGTTATTTTTGAATAATTTTCAAACAAATTTTCATCCCTAAATTAGCCATCTTAAGGGTTGATTTACCAAAAACATTGAAACAAGTATGTTAGCTAATATTTTAGTTCCAAGCACTAGTTTCTTAGGGAAAAAACTTATCGATTTAATAAGTTAGAGTGAAACCCTCTCGGCATCGCATACAACAAAAGAAGTAAGTAGTTAATTGGCACACAAAAATAAATTTTACAGCTTTTATTGCGGGCGAACAAAACAAGTATCGGGATACGCAAAATTGTAACGAACTGAAGAGGACTTTTGAAACTTGACCGCAAAACAACAACGTGTTCAGCTGTCCTATCCAGCTGTTTTTGCATAACGAGGCTCTATATTGATTAATTGTTTCATTTTGGCAAACAAAACGACTCATGTAATTATTTAATATCGGCTATACAGAATTTTCAGATAGATTTTAACCTGCGCAGTCGGATTGGCAGAAGTGTCAATAACAGAAATTTCGTATTGGAAATCAGTTGGAAATCTTATTACACTAAGCTTTGTTGATTAATCGTTCTATTGATACAAGTAAATTCAAAAGACAACAATAAAAACCTATTCGTTTTAACAATCAAACATTAACTTATGCGTTTAATTTATACATATAAAAAAACATACTGATAGATTTTTGTACATTGTAGATATTGGAGACAAATTACGTATTTATTGAAGTGAAACTTCTTTATCGGCGTTGGAAAAAAATTTTCGTCACATTTTTCGGTTACGCTTTGACATGGCTTTGACGCGTTACGCTTTTGACGCGTTACGCGCCATGTTAAGATTATGTTGATTACTTTGGAGGTAGATATTTTGGTAATGTATCCAATTATTACTTTGTTATTGACTTCTGGGACTATTTATAAATTTTAAATGTTACCTTTTTTAATGTTTCCCGTATTCCTTCTTTATTTTTATTGATAAATTTCTGTAACTTTAAATACGATGTCATGTTTGTTTACTTTGATGACATTATTTGTCAATGTAACTCTGACGTCTCTTTAGTTTTGCTTTTTATCGAAATTATTTATAACCAGCCAGGTTTGTTTTGACTTGTTTGTGGCACATTGACATGACAAAATATGCACAGACTAGCTAAAGATTAATGTTTCGTTATACGGTATGCAACGACTAGTCTTTTTGGTAAAATATTTAATAAAGGTTTTTAACTGCAATATAACAGTAAATAAATTATAACTAAGTATTCAAAGATAGTTTAGGATGACTATTATAGTGATTTTTCCGGTGGAGTAGGGATAGCATGTCGCTTAAGTGGAGCTACTCCCACCACCAGACTTTACCGTTCAGAAATACATGTGCAGTCTCCTCACCTCACAGATGAAAACAGAGTGGGAGAAATGCATAATTAGCGATTGATGCACTGAGTTGCGAACAATGACGATGATGAACAATACAATACAATTAAATTTATTTATAATTATAACAATATATTTATATTATGATATTATTATATATATTGCCGTAAAGAAGTTTCACTTCATACGTGTGTACACTGGTACATGCACACATTTTTTTAATCCTATAAGTAGATACCTGTCGCCTCATGTACCTACGGTACGGCGAAACTCAGTACTTACTACTTCATCTTACTTCTTAGAACCTGTTCTTATGATAATGATAATATGACTATGAAAGAAATTCTGTGCTTGTAAACATTTAAAAAAATTTATAAAATAACCTACCTGAATTAACTTTCGTGAAAATAGATATAGGTAGATATGTTGAGAGTTGAGACTACTTGAAGAAAAAATCGGAAACATTAAATTGAATCAAACACTAATCTATTAAACAATACCTATACATTCGCAGAGAAGTAAAATGTGTAATGAATAGCATTAAACGTGAAGCAATGAATTGATGACCCATCAACGTCCGATAACTTTTCTGTCAATGAATTATTCAAAAAACTTCCACGCCCGGGTATCTCGTTCGTCTGGTTCCTAGAAACCCTTAACGCTCCCTTCGGGGAAAAGGGCCCCTCCCGTACATGCTCTGTTGCCATGACAACCGCGTGTTATTGGCTCCCCACAGCTATTCCAAATGTACCTCCGAAATATACGAAGTAGACACAGTTGCTGTGAGACCTTGTTTCCGACAATGATATACTCCCCATTTCGTACTCGTTTTAGTTATTACCTCACGAGTTGAATGGACGCACTTGAAAGAAGATATTTTGCTGCCTGTGAGTGATTGCCTTGGCACTTATAAAGAAGCATATGCCCTGAACCCCTTTAAACATCGGATTGGGAACAATTACTATGGAAGTAAAGCTCTACGTTCATAAATATGTATGATGAAGATGTTTATACACGGCTACAGTTTTCTGCCTATCCCACAGGTGTAGATTTGGTGCTTTAAAAATAAGTAACAACTTTTAAAATTAATTAAATTTTGAAACGTTATTAAACTTTCCTATTGTACCTATTCTCTGAAGAATAGAAAGGAAAGGGGTCGTGGAATTTATTGTTTCCTGTCCTAAAAAACATTAATTATTAATATTGTTAATGTGAAAATTTGTGTTTATCATAAAAATAATAATATCTGTTAGTGTTTAAATTGTGTATGTTACATCATAATGTAATCGATACATCATAAATTATACTAATCATACCAGCATAATTCTCGGATCTACCCATACCTATATAAATATCTTGATAAAACTGATTAGAGTGGTTAATAATAACGCAATATTTATAATATTTATCTCTGAAATGGCAAAAATTGGAACTAACGCCGCCATGTTAAAAAGTCATTCATAAGTACGTTGTGGTCATTCATCTGTCAGTTACTAGTGTGCAATGATTGGTTCAATGCTTCCGACAGCGCCCCCCTTCGTTTCAATCTTAAGTTGGGTTTACTATACTTCATTTTACGGTCGGTTCATACCAGTACCTACCTGATAAAAACATTCCGAACATTTCGAGACAGCGTAATCTCCCCTGTTTGAACAGAATATTAAAGGCTTAATGCTATGTGCCGAGTTCAGGTAAGTGTTTATAGCACCTAGCACCAAACAAACGTAATTGCTAAAGTTTTGCGTTACCCACATAAAGGACTCGAGGACAAAGCAGGAAAACAAGGAACTTCATGAATATTGTTGAAGAACTAACGGGTTCCGGAACTCTAACCAACAATTCAGTGAACTATGAAAGTTCTAAAGTGCAGAAATCCCAGCAAGCGTGTTTGGTCGGCCTGTAAGGATCAATTAATCTCCGGGTTTTTTGCGATTTTTCCCAGTTTGACAATTTTTTTTTCAATAAAAATTAAGTGAAGCCGGGTGACCCACTTTAACCCGAATCTCTGTGAATTTTATTTCGTTTGGATTTTAGATCGAACCCACATAAAACGACGATTGATTTTAATTAAAATCCTATTGTAGCTTTAAGAACTCTGCCATAAAAATGAATCTTCTTATAGCGATATTTCTTTTCAACGTATGAACATGAATGAAGTATTTATATTTTTTATAAGTAACGGGATAATAATGGAATATGCGAATCACATAAAAGCCACAATCAACTATTTAATCTCATACACAACGCAACTTTGCAGTTACATTGTTCGAGGCTTTATTTTCTCTCAATTTCTCCACAGCTTCATCCATATTAATGCCACTCTAGCGCTGCGTTCCCTAAGGCACTTTTGCTATTGTAATTTAATTAATCATTTAATTATATGGGATTTTATGGAATTTTTAAATTACTTATTTTATTCGAATTTAGGTTCAATTTGTTGCAGCACGAAAGACTAACATGCATCAGATACGAAAAAAGATAGCAGTTTCCTAATGAAATGAAATTATTTCGTTTGGATCCGTATTTAACAGTACTTGTCGATTCAAATCAAACATTAATTACCACGTTAATCTGATTAAGTACAGAAATAACAAAAAAATTTGAGTAGTCTTTGTAAAAGTCATACCTTACCGTTATGAAGAACATGAATTACTTATTTTGTGCTAACTACGTCAAATAAAACGACGATGGATTATTTATTAGCTTTGAATATTTCAATGCTTTTATTGCAAGTAAACATAGCAATGCAATACAATAGCCTGAGTAGGTAATAAAAATGTATACGTAGAATCGCACCAATTACTTTACTAATAACGTTTGAATTCCTTTATTTTGCAAAGTTATAATTGTATTAAAATTCTATTACAAGAAAACATGTAGAAAAAACTACTTATCTAAGTTATTAGCTTATATTGTTCACAAACGTGTGATAAGTCTGGAAATATGCCAACCAGATGAACTTTACGGCTTTTGACTTTTACTTTAAGATGAAAACCGAGCTCAATGATGAGATATTTATGTATAGCGATATGTAAGTTGACGACATCTATGTCGTCATTATCAGAGTAAGTTGACGACATCTAAGTCATAATTATCAGAGTTGAATAAATTGAAGCCTTTCCTAAACTCATTGTTAGTTTTTACATCCCTAATACTTGTAGCCCTAGCCATTTGTTGCTGCCCGCATTGCGCGTATTTTCCAAATGGGCTCCCAAGATAGCTTTATAAACGCAGTTGTTAATTTCCAACCACTAGAGAACATTGTGTCACAACTCGAGTGCTTTTCATTAAAGTACATTCAAAGGGAAAATGCAATTTCCCCCGCGAGTGGAACCGACCTAGGGACAAATCTGACTGATGTCAAGTGCTTTGAAACAATAAAGGAAGGCGAAATATGGTTCAAATTAGTTTATATATAATTTTCTGTATAGCTTTTGAGGATGTTGGGATGTGGGAAATGAAAATTATACGCGTTTATCTTTCTTTTCTTATTACTTTTTGTTTTGCATAAAAAGCAAAAAGTAAATAATAAACCCATTTACATGGGTCATCGACATGGGTTGTCGATCGATGAAACAGGACCCTTATAGTGGCAAGAAGTAAATGAAAAAGTAAAAGGGACTAAGCAAACCAGGCTGGTTTGCTGGTTTAACTAGCATCATTTGCAAGGGCCAGTCTGAGACGTCATAGAGATTACGACATACGCTTACATACATATGTACATACGAGGAAGCGAAGTGAACCCTTCTGACCGTAAACTTTTGTGAGGGTTATATTTGACCCTTTTTCCTTATGATTACCAAATTCTTGGAATGAGCTTTTAGGGAATTGTTTAGAATGATCCCTCAACCAACCGCGTCTTGTTTTTATATTCAATTCATTTTTTATTACTAAAAAGGGCATTTGGTTGCATCGTCTGCTTTTCGCCACTCATATTATCATGACAATAAAATATTTGAATGACCAGACCAATTTATGTAAATACTTGAATTTATTATGATCTTAGCTTTAATCAATTAATAGAAGTATTAAGGACAGTTTTATCCCGGGAATATGTTTCTTTGAGATAATTTTAACGGTTTTATCATTTTCCGACTCTAACGTGCTCGATTCCGCGGGAAAACCCTGATAAATAGTTTTAATAATAACGTTACTAAAAATATTATTAGGAGACTGCATTATTGCAGGTGGTAGGGCCTAGAGCTCACCCGGGGAAGTACCACCGCCCGCCACGGTACTTAGTACCATTCCTACCGTGTAATAATTGTTTTAAGAACAATTGTGTTCCGGATAGGAAGGTGTGGAGCCGGTTACACTTTTTTAGAGGTGACCATCTCAGTCCTCAGGGGTAGCAACGCATCTGTGACCGAATTAGAACAAGACTCATTGAGTCTAGTTCTGGGTCGGTCACAGTTGTCATGGGCGGCAGCGGAAGGTGGTGCTGCATGCTCGTTTGCTATCTTAATTCCATAAAAAAAGACTCATAAATCTCCCAACTTCGAAATGCAATCAGACGGTTCAGCAATCGAGTTAATATCTGATACGCCTAAGAAACTTTTACACTACATACTTTATTTACAGCCAGTGTCGGCTGGCGAGAGGCCAAATTACTTGGTGTCAGCGCACACAGTACTCATGGGTATTAGAAATGCTAAAAACGATTTATGGCGCCTAATCCATTGAAACCGTTCATGCGTTATTTTATGTGGTAATACATTTAGCGTAATTGCAATATTCAATATTCGGAATATTGAAATATTGTCAAATTTTTTGATGTACACGCCTAACTAAAGTTAGCTTAGTTGTAAAAGTGCGCATTAACTACTTACCTACCTACGTTACGCATAATGCACCAGGTGATCTGAAATATTTGAAATTTTTATATTCCTTTTGGTTGGCATCACTTTATATATGTTTGTCCTCTTTTAGCGATATATTAAATTTATTACGAAGTCACATAGTCTATAACCAGCTGCCACGCAAGATGTTTCTAAAAATATCTCATTTGTTAAAAAATAACAATCAGTTTAAAAGTTCCGTGGGAACAATTTCACATACATAAGGAATATATTCGTGTAAAAGAACTTACGCGCTGATGACGTGCATGTTCTGTATTGCGGCTGAAGGTCGTGACGGCCGTCTGGCGGACGGCAAGGGATGCACCGGCCCCATCCCTGACCCGAACAGAACCGGCTGCAGAGACAACGATGGACCGAGAGTCATCGATGGAGGACTGGATAACCTGCGAAAGGAAAAGAAAATTTACACACACTTATATTTTTTCTTATACTTAACGATATACTTAAGAGATACTACTTAAGAGGTATTCATATAATTAAGTGATTACAATTGAAGCGCTCATAGCCCGGCGGCTTACGTCGATCCTAAGCGATCGACAAAGTTAAGCAACTGCGGGCGCGGTCGGTAGTCGGATGGGTGACGTCGGTCCCGGTTGTTATCGATTGATAGCAGTCGTTAAGCCATGACGGAGGCCTTCGGGCGGCTTGGAAACTTTCGACACTGGGTTGGCCACTAACCCCTCCACCAATCCGCATTGGAGCAGCGTGGTGGAGTATGCTCTAGGCCTCCTCAGTAATGAGGAGAGACCCGTGCTCAGTAGTGGGCCATTAGTGGATTGTAGCTTAAGTGATTACAATTACAGCTGGAGACACGGAAGTGCCCTCACAATCTTTTCCGGAATAGTGGTATTCGAGAAGAGGTTGTTAAGACGTTCTTGGCAGAGGCATTTACTCGCCTCCGCCTTAACCCAATGATGTTTTAAATATCTAGATGGAACAATGAATCCGCGAAAACGTGTCAAAAAATTGTGGCTAACTGTTAGCCACAATTTTTATATCATTACGCACACAGACAATAAATGAACGTGAAAAACATCGCCTGCACGCACACATGCTTGATAATGTTACCTTGTTTTTTTTTTTGTTTTCATTGTAGGGCGACGCTCAATCTAGATATTTAAAACATCATTGCCTTAACCGTAATCCGTAACTAATAATAACCTTAGGTCAGTTGTAATCTGTTATTACGATTATATTTTGCCCATCTCTGCTAATACTCTATTTTTACTTCAAATTACGGTAACGGTAACTCAGTAAGACTTCATTAACTTTGAGATTAATTACGATCCGCGAACAATCGTTTATCTGACATGAATCAGCTCAATGAGCATTTAGAACCAATTTTACTACAAATAAATATTAAAACAAGCTCACCGACTCCAAATAAAATTAAGCCGGTCATGAACGTAACTTTAATGGCCAATTATTTCTAAACCATTGACCCGGTAACGAAGTGAATAGATCAGTTACTAATTTCAATAGAACTTTTCAATTCGTTTGATAAGCTAAAACGGTTGAATGGTTCTATAGGGGTTCACGCTATTTGTGTTTGCCTAAATTGCCTCCAGGTGACGCTGTACCTGTCCCTAACCCTAATGTATATGTTAACGGAAATGTGTTAAATCCGTCATTGTATACAATTCCTAGGAAATGTATACAATTCCTAAAATCGCCAGGAAATGTGTGAAATAAATTATATTGGACACATTTCCTAGGAAATTTATACATTTCCTAAATAGCAATCGGAAATGTAGTACATTAAGATTATAGATCAAGATTTTAATGGGTACGCGGGATAGATAATATGAAGATATTATATTTTACGTTATGATTTTTACCAGATTGTCTCACCGAGTGCCTTAATCAAAAATATTATTGTGTAAAACAATGAATACTCATTTCCATTACTACTC
This sequence comes from Hesperia comma, assembly GCA_905404135.1. Taxonomy (NCBI): domain Eukaryota; kingdom Metazoa; phylum Arthropoda; class Insecta; order Lepidoptera; family Hesperiidae; genus Hesperia; species Hesperia comma. The sequence continues at coordinate 6,184,689 of FR990020.1, forward strand.
AGTCAAATTCTTCAAGGTGTAGCTGTAGGTAGGTCGAATTGGTTACAGAACCGAATTAGCCTACCCCTACTCCACGTAGTCTTGTATACCCTACCCCTAGAGTTTTTTTTAGAACCCGGAGGCGCGGAGGGAGGGCAGCCCCCGCCCGCTGTAACAAAACGCAGACACCCGGGCGAGCCGGAGCGGCTGAGGCTGGTCGCCGAAGGCGACCAGCAAGCCGAAGCTGCGCAGGCGAGCGTGGGTGTCTGTGCTTTGTTACGCAAGGGCGAAGGGGCTGCACCTTCCGCAGCGCCGGAGACATCACGGTTCGAAATTATGCCCTATATTTTGCGTTTTTACGATTTGGCCAAACGTGGATAACCAAACGTAGACGATTTAACGGTCTGGACAAACTGAGTTGCCCATTTCATGAAATGCGACCATTTGAAGTTAACAAATCTACGATGTGGCCACGACATACACATTTCCTAATACGATATCGGAATTGTATACAATTCCTAGGAAATGTGTACATTTCCTAGGAAATGTATGAATTAAATAATTTTTAAAACAATATTTTACACATTTCCTAAAGAGCTAGATTTCATACATTTCCGGTAACATATACCCAAAATAGGAGTTAAATTCACCTGACTATATTCCGTTCTTGTTCGATCTGGAATTTGTTATAATTGCATAACACTGAAATGTCAGCTATCCGTCTATATGATTAAGGTATATTTCTATTCTATTCTATTTAAGATTGACGGCGGGGCGGGATCTAAAATGCCCTTAGTAAACTGAGCTTATAAGCTAAATTGAACTGTGAGTCTGTGAGCTAAGTTTGGTGAGCGAAGGGGCTGCACCTTCCGCAGCGCCGGAGACATCACGGTTCGAAATTATGCCCTATATTTTGCGTTTTTACGATTTGGCCAAACGTGGATAACCAAACGTAGACGATTTAACGGTCTGGACAAACTGAGTTGCCCATTTCATGAAATGCGACCATTTGAAGTTAACAAATCTACGATGTGGCCACGACATACACATTTCCTAATACGATATCGGAATTGTATACAATTCCTAGGAAATGTGTACATTTCCTAGGAAATGTATGAATTAAATAATTTTTAAAACAATATTTTACACATTTCCTAAAGAGCTAGATTTCATACATTTCCGGTAACATATACCCAAAATAGGAGTTAAATTCACCTGACTATATTCCGTTCTTGTTCGATCTGGAATTTGTTATAATTGCATAACACTGAAATGTCAGCTATCCGTCTATATGATTAAGGTATATTTCTATTCTATTCTATTTAAGATTGACGGCGGGGCGGGATCTAAAATGCCCTTAGTAAACTGAGCTTATAAGCTAAATTGAACTGTGAGTCTGTGAGCTAAGTTTGGTTTTGGCGGGCATGTGCAATTCCTTATGCTCGGCGACTCAAATAAAGTCCACTTAACCAATTTTTATGTGACGCTTAACAATAAATAAAGCTACATGGTCATAGCCCCACACTAGGATTCACTGTATCGTGGGTGCCATAGACACACTAGACTAGGACACACACCAGACCGAGAACGGAAATTTTAACTGCTCCCTCATTCAAACCGTCACAAAAGTTTTGCTAACCTAGAAGACTAAAATGGTTTACTATGAAAAAAGTATATCTACGACTACTACTACCTTTTCTCGTTTGTGGTTTATAGCCGACAATAAACAACGTACCTATCATAAATTTGGTAAAGCGTCAAAATAAAGCCAATATTCTGAATGGTCTGCTCTAACTGAGGCAGATCAGGCAGACTCGACAGTGACTTACGACATTACACTCGTAAATCTCAGGCACAAAACCACGTTTCGTTCACGCGACTGGTAAAGAAAGGAAAGCATTCCATTATGACGCTTATATAGATTTTTATTGTATTCTCCCACATCTGGCAGTGCTCTCAAATATTATGGTCAACATAAATTATACTGAAATATTACGGAAACGTGGAGTGAAAGTGCTTTACCTTGCAATATAGATACTTATTGTTTTTAATAAAATATCTAATTTACTACCATTCATGCCGTTCAATAATTGTTTTATCAGCAATTAGATTCGGGTTTGATAAGTGTGGATACGGTTATGATTTTTAATGCTGAACATCTTTATCGTCTAGGGTAGCACTAGCAACACGTGTGATTAGAACTTAAGACGTTCGCCCAGAATAAATTAAAAAGTTAAGAGGTAATATTGATTGATGTGTATTAAATTTCGTCGTTACCTCATAAGTTTTTACTGAGTGTTCCGGTTTATATGATTCTTTTTTTTATGCAAAAGTTGGTGCTTGTCGTGTGGTTGTCATTTAAATGAAAGCGATATTTGACAAGGTATTTGAGTAACTCTTTTGATGGGGATATTTGATACCTAATGAAGTAATACAACCATTAAATTAAATGGTAAAATATATCATGAAGTGGCCAATTCTTAGATCTGGCTACGACTTATCCATAAAAATTAATATTCAACAAAAACGTTGTCTAGGTATTCATTCGCCTGTGCATTTGTTACCACTTATCTCAGTAATGCCTGCACAAATTTTGATGAGATTTTAGTTAATATCGTCAATAAATTCCTAAACAAAAGATATTATGGGCTTTCAAAATTAGATGATTTGTGAATGATGTATATTGCCGAAATAAACCTACTCAATATACCTAATTAGGTACACTAATAATTATTAGTGAGATATACGAATACTTACTAAAAAGAATTAAGGCTAATGATCGCAAATTGATTAATTAATTAATTATCGTCCATATTTAAATTATGGCGTCAGTTATACCTAAGACTTTTTTTCCTACCATAAAGTAATTACGTCAATTTTATTTAATGGAAAATTGGCATAATTTTTAATATTAAAAGCACGTTCATTCTAAATTATAAAAAGGAACGCTCGCAGCCATCTTCATAATTCCATTAATTTACCGGTAAACCAGGCCGTGCTTTAACCAGAACAATATAAAATTACTTAGTCCTCCATTTTATACATTTGCTCCTACTTTTTACCCGCTGACCTATTTTAAAGTTTTGCTATTAATTAGGTACGAGAATTTGTATCTGTAACCAGTGGAAAGGAAAGAAAGAAATAGGTTTATTTATCTGTGTAATTAAAGGATTTAAGTTATATAAGATCATCATCGTTCACAGTTAGCTATTGATACTATTGAAGGTGTAGTTTACGTAGTAACTATTTTCTAATCTGTAGTGTAGCTGAAATTTTGCAATGCAATAAACGGTTCGTAGGTTTTTGGATTATAATAATAAACGGGAATAAATACTATATAAAAAAGTAAACAGCGTTAACCAACCGATAACAATAGGAATTGGTCGTTAAAATGTTTTTCAAGATATCTCTAGTTCAAAGGGGAAGCTAGTATGACCCGTAATGACGTTCTTTTGTCGACGCGACAGAAAGCGATGGTTGTCTTAATATGGGTACTCGACTTTGGTACCCATCTATTTTCTAAGCTTAGTATAATGGAGTCTGGTAAAATGGACATAGTGGAGGAAAAGTGAGAGAGCATTCACTTGATATTCCGTAGTTTCTCTATTAAGCTAATCCAGCGAAGTTTTAATGTCTGAGCATCGGGCACGCTTATTAACAAACTAATCAACTAATATTCTAACACCATCTGCAAACTGGACTAACTATCACAGTCTCTAAATTGTCTTGTCCAATGTCGATCACACACAGTTGTCATTGACGGCAGCGAAAGGCTGTTGCTGCATGCTCGTTTGCTACCTTAATTCCATAAAAAAAATACAGGATAAAGGTAAGGTAGAACACAATCCCATTTGATTTCCTAAGAGAGGAGGGCTTAAGGATATCCCTTTCCGATACTAAGAAAGGGCTGATAACTTACTGTTATAGACATAAAAGCACGCGACATGCCAACAAGTAATTATTTTAACACGTTAATCTAATGGCCAACCCGGTTCGCTTCGTTTAGGGTAAAAATTCTGAGATGTTTACCACATTCAATTATGTGCTAATAACCCTTAAATAATTTGTATTAACTTGAATTATGTAATGAGACATTTGTTTTGTTTATTGGTATGTCAATAAATAAACCGACCAGTGTAGGTAACACAATACTGTATCGATTTAGGAATCCAAATAATTTCCCTTAAGATTTAACAGTAGATTTATGAGTAGGTAGGTATTAAATTTACCGTCTGGTTGGCTTGCAAGCCGATACATGCTCACTAAGTAATCCTTATTCCATATAACGTTTCAAAGGACCCCTTTTTATGTTAACAAATATTCATAATGGATATAATCTGTACCTATTGTTTTATTTTTGAAGAATTAAAATTTGTTTTTATATAGATACTCATTTTATTACCCGACTGCGTCAGAAGGAGGGTTATTTTACACTATCTGTGGCTAGGATACCTATATTATTTAAATATTATGATTTATTATTTCCGATGAGGTAATTTTATCTTAACCAGGCAGACTAAGCAGACTTGGCGAGTCACGTGATCCAAAAACGTATACTAATAAAGAAAGTAGGCTGAAAGACAGTTCATTGGTTTATCATCACGATTATCATCATCATCCATCATTATCTCGCCTTTATCGTCGCACAACATTTTATCATAATATTCCATTCAGCCTATTGTGAACTCATTTTTGTTTACACACTCCATCTTAACAACATCATATTTACTCAAGCCATCTTTTGTTATGGCTTTATTACAGTACAGCCACTCTCTTCCACACTTGCCTTGCTACATTTTCCATAATATTATGCCATATCATGTGTGATGACATAAGATTGCTTTTGACTCTCCAACGTTGAATAAACTTCCCTTTTAGAGTAAATGAAATATATTTCTCGTTGCCTTTACCAAGTACCTTTTATATGTATGTATATCGCTCGTTGGTGTTTCATGAATAGATCTGTTTTTAAAATTACCTACTTCCAAGAAATTTTCCAGTTTCCTGTTACATGTATCACTGTATCTCAGCTATCGTGCACAAGGTAAGGTTTACAAGGCTTCTTATAAGGGAACTCCTCAATGATTAACAACACAGTGATTCTATGCATTGTATTTATGATCCACTTAGTTTTATAAAAGCGTGTTTGTTGTTTTTCACACTACATATGTGTTATTTGTAGGTGATATTATTAACGGGCATTTACCTTAAAGGCGATTCCATGTGCACTCGATGCGATGAGCACGAAGGTGCTGGCTGGTGTATAGGATGTGCGGGAATGGGTGGGGGACTGCTGTGACGGCTGAGCGTCTCCGGAGACACCAGCGCCGCCCCCGCGGACGCTGGGCTCGGCAGCGGGGGAGCACTGCCCCCAGATATCTCGGAGTCCGCATAGGTCCCGCGGGAGACGTGAGACCCACCAGACATGTTGTTTGCTGGTATGGAGAAACAACTGCAACAAAAAGAAATATTAAAGTGAAAGAAGTGTTAGTGGTATTATCTTTTTGTGTCAAATATTATATCCTGTATTATCCTGTATTGATTTTTTAACTGGCTTAAAACAAAGAAGGTTCTTAATTCGCATGTTTTTTTTTATTTTTGCTACCTCATAACTTTTTGCTGAGAGTCCTGATTTATACGATTCTTTTTAATTCAAAACCTGGTGTTTTTTGCGTGATCTTATTTAAATTGAAGCGACTTCTGGCGAGTGATTTTTGAATTGTCAGTAGGTACTTTAATTCGTTTATTTTTTTGTAAAAGTTATTGTATGTCAGTGTCTCTAGTACTCTGTAGCATGAATGTTTTGTCTACGTCTGAATACTCACGACTCTCTGATGCTGTGATGTTTCTACATTACTGAGTTAAACGCAGTTATTTTCATCTCATTTCATTTTCTTACTCCCTTATGATTGTCGTTTTACCGGCTCATTTATATGTAAGTAGTACATTTGAATTATGATAAAAAAATCTTACGACGCGGATGTGCAAAATAATGACTTAGGCACTGTAGAAGAAAAAAAATGCTATCAGTAACGAGTCACTGCGGTTTATTCCGGTCCTATCCTCAAAAACTGATACCTTTAATTAAATTTCGTTCTTTAGGCGGTATACTTTTTATAACAAAATTAATTAATTGACAGGTTAGATAACGAATAGACAATTAATAAACAGACAGCGATCAGTTACAGTTGTAAATAGAATTAAGCACAAAAGATAAATAAAGGAAACGAGAAGGGGAAAACTACATTTTTTTTAATTTTGTCCCAAAACTGTTTGTTTTTATGAGCTGGTTAACGTAGATGCTACTTCTCTCCCCCACACTGAAACAATTTTCGTTGGGTAATTTTCCAGGGTCATGACCTCATGACTTCGTGCTTATTTACGGGTATGTTTTTCATGAAACCTAATAACATTCGTGACACAGTTTTTGGAGCTCACAGTCGTAGTAGTGTATAGTACCTACCTATATGTGTTTTTAGTCTTTGAGTAAATTATTATAATACAATATTTATTATTTATGTAGGAATGATCAAAACACGTAGATAATTTAAAAAACACGTACTATAATATTTATATTATATAATTTCGATATTATAATAAGTCTTTATTGCGAGTACTTAATGCTTATTATTTTAAATATTTCAATAAAAAGAATCGGAATTTGCCGTATCTTACTTATTATTTACCTACTGATACTTACTAAACACAGTCATACCTCCGCACTAGGAGTCCATGTGTAAAGATTGACATGGACAACACAAATAACATAATTATCATGACCATGACCATGACCATACCATGCACGTTTATATGTAGGTATGGATAACAAAAAATCCGTCTCCCCGTAAATTCTATTATTTTAACTTTTATACATACTCGTACCTACCTATTTATATTTATCCGCTTATATTGTTGAACCTATTGCGTCTCGCTGCGTTTAATATTATTCTTTCGCACTACACTCAAATTTGCATCATAAAGCCTTGCTAACTTTTAGCAGACGCCCAAAATATTATGGGCGAGGAAATAGGACATAGAAATTGATAGCGGTCCGCCCTCTCACTTAGCGGTATCACGCTGTCTACGAAATTTGAATATCCAACTTTTACAAGGGTCTTTGTAAAGTTTTATGAAGCCCCGACAATGATGTAATATAGTAAGTATCTGACTTAACAGTATCAATATCAAATAAAGCGTTCAATGAAAGTTAACTCTGTTCAGCAAAACATTCTTGTATAAAGTATAAGTATAGGTCTGATATGATTAGCATGTAAGATTCATTCAAAGAGGAGCATATATTTCAATCAATCATTCAAATTGAACAGTCTTGTGTGTTTGTCTCTCTTTTATACAGCTGTAGGAACATCTGCAGGTACTCGTAGGAACATGACCCTCAAGTTTAAGAATTCATTATGTACAAAGCTATGATATCAAATCAGGTTAAAAAAATGGTTTTAAAGGCCAATTTTATAATTTACCTCAGAAACATCGGCAATGATGTTGGATAAACATTGTGTATCATACACAACACAGATAGATGTAATAAATATAATACGTAATAAATATGTCTAGTTATTAAGAGACTCGTGCCTAGTTAAAATAGTATGATGGGTAAAAGAAAATCACGTAGGTACAAAGTAAATTAAGAGAGGTAAGTATAATTTAAAAAAAAGGTTCGTGTTTAATATTGAGTTACATGAAAATATTCATTTTGCTGGACTGGACAAAGACACATTCACGCTAGTATTTTCAAACTGCCATAGTAATTGGTGAAACATTGAATAAATAAGGATTAAGTACAGAGTAAATACGTTGGTCATGGCTGGTTGAATATATGATGACTGTACAAAATTGATGGCTGTTACAAATAACGCAAGCATTTCATAATTGCATATGATGGTAGCAGTAGTGGCGTGAAAATATGAATCCGCTAAGTGCGAATCGGTGTGACCTGAAGAGTTCCGTACATCCCTACAATTTGTTTTATACCCATTTTTTACATTTTATATTTTAAATTATAGCACGGTAGAAACAGTTTAATTCGTAACTACCGACGTCAGTATAAGTTTGATAAAAATTACACGTCACGTCACATGAGCAGAGAAAGTGTCTTATATGTCCCGATATAAATAAATACATACATTGAATTATTCGTTCTTCTTATTTTTTGTAATAATATGTAGGTATGTCGTAAAAGTGCAAACAAAAAACGCATTTTGGTGTCTATCTATGTTTTTAAAGACAGAACAAAGAGAGCAAATAAAGAGCAAGAGATAGCATTGCGACAAGCAAACAACTGAGGCATATTATTAGGGTTACATTTCAGTCAATCTTTGGATATGCAACCGTAAAAAAAGAAAACAACTACTGAAATACTCTACAAGTTGCTTACTGTTAAATTAGGTGTAGAATATTCATGACGTATATTATGTTCTTAGAAACTAAGTAAACTTACCAATTTAGTTGTAAACCTTTTTCGTCTTTAATCATAAATGTATAAAACAGGATTGCATAATTTATTATTAGGTATTACTCTTTAATAATTATTAACAGTTAATAATAATTTGTTTGAATTAGGTTAAGTTCGCAAGGTATTCCTACGAAGTGAGGCTACTGATGAAAAGGAATTCCTCGAACATAGTTGCAGTGAAGCAGTGAATAGTTCGCAAGTTATAAGTACATAGCAGATCGTGCCAAAGTTTGAAGAGTAATTCCGTGTTTCGGCAAGGTTGTTAAGATGTTGAATTTTTTACCATTTTAGACAACTCAAGTGCAAATCTTTAATTAATACCTAAATATTGTTATTTACTTGTAGCTCCATAGGTACTATGATTCCCCGTGCCGTGGGTTTCATGGACAATACACAAAGCCAAGGATAGAAACGCAGAGCAAAAATAGAAATTTAAAACATGGATGTAGAAACTCAAGATTTGGCGGTAACATACTACATAAGGCGCACGCGGAGTATTCCAAATTAGTTTGTGTGATTGTGTGATGATTGATCAAGTCAGTCTCTTGTAGGCAGCAGCGAGTTGTGTTGTGTACCTACGTTACTTACGCATAACTGATTTCAGTAATTACGTCCGAAAATGTATAAAATTTGTTTAAAATTTGTTCAACAATTTATCTATTATGTAATAGGGCTTAATTTTTGTCAACGAAGTTACTAAGTAAGCAAACATGCACAACTTAATCACTACTGTACAAATAGATTTCCCATAAAACCTATTCAACCTCAACCCAATTTCTCTAATTACTAAATACGATTACCTACTGTTCACGCAACCCTTGACAGTATAAACTAAGCAATACATCACAATTCTTACATCATAGCTTCATGGAATCATTGCGACAATTTTCGTTTTATATAAGTAATAAATTGAGATCAAAAGTCGTAGCTAAAGCAAATTAATTTATATGGCATATGGCAATATTTCTTAGGCCAATCCATTAGTCGATATCAAAGCTGGCCATTTCTTGTGAATGCGCTTTAATTTAATATCTAAGTCTCGAGGAGCATTGGAGCAGTCAGTCATTTGTCGTGACAAAATCTAATAACTGAGTCGGCGACAGCCAGCTATCGAACGCCGAGCGCGCCATTTCCGTATCCAATATGGCTGCGTTTGATTTCCGGTCCCGTTTCCCGCGTAAACGGTTTATTTCGGATTACATGCCGCGTTTATTTCAATCAGACTGAATGCAAGCGTCCGTAGATCAAGGTTTATAAATGTACACCTCAAATAAAGCAATGTCTTGTCAGGTAAGCCGTATTGAACTTTTTTCAACCGTTTTCCTCGTACGCGCCCTGCGTATTTACATTACCTTCTCTGTATTTTGTGTTCGCGTAATGGGAAATTTAATTTTATTATTTTTGGATCATGCAGCAGAATTAGGTTTTATAAATGTATTTACTCCGTGAATCCTTCTTTATCTTCTTTTTTAAGTTTCGTTGCTGAAAATATTTTTACGGAATGGTTCCGTTCATGTTTAATTTTAATAATGGTTTGTCTTTCCTCAACAAGTTGCCCTTGATTAGGTAGTATTTATGCATAACAACATTTAACTGTATGTAACTCATTAATATCTGCACATGGAGAAAAGTTATCAATTAATTTTAAGTACCTAGGTACCAATATTTTATTGCGCTAATAATATGCTAATAATACCTACAATATATTATGTTGTTTTTGAAATTATACGACATAACTATCGACGTAAAAAATAAAATATATTTCGAATATGTAAGAGTCAGAGTAGACTTCATACTATAAAACACTATACTTACAGTAAATAAGAATCTTCATATTTTCGCATATCTTACGTAAGGACTTCATTTGACGCTTCGTGTAATCGACCACGGGGAAATGTTAATATTTGCATTCAACTCGGTAGAAGCTCGCAGTTGTTTTTATAGCGAAGCCTAATCCTTTGCAAACAACAGGATTCATTGTCTACATTGAAAACAATAAAATTGTACAAGTTTCGTATTAGTAAGCAAATACATTCATTTTATATACTTATTCTAGTTTTATATCTGTTACCGGAAATGTATGAATTCCTAAGCTCTTTAGGAAATGTGTAAAATATTGTTTTAAAAATTATTTAATTCATACATTTCCTAGGAAATATACACATTGCTGCCCTCCCTCCGCGCCTCCGGGTTCTAAAAAAAACTCTAGGGGTAGGGCATACAAGACTACGTGGAGTAGGGGTAGGCTAATTCGGTTCTGTAACCAATTCGACCTACCTACACCTTGAAGAATTTGACTGAGTAGTAATGGAAATGAGTATTCTTTGTTTTACACAATAATATTTTTGATTATGGCACTCGGTGAGACAATCTGGTAAAAATCATAACGTAAAATATAATATCTTCATATTATCTATCCCGCGTACCCATTAAAATCTTAATCTATAATCTTAATGTACTACATTTCCGATTGCTATTTAGGAAATGTATAAATTTCCTAGGAAATGTGTCCAATATAATTTATTTCACACATTTCCTGGCGATTTTAGGAATTGTATACATTTCCTAGGAATTGTATACAATGACGGATTCAACACATTTCCGTTAACATATCCATATTTATCTTTTCTACATTCTAAAATTTTTCAAAAGAGGCCTTATCAAAATATAGATACACGGTTTTCACTAATGTATCAAACTGGTTAGAATTTTTTGTATTGTTTCGATCAATTTACAAATAATAAAAGAAATATGTGTAAATAAAAACATGCTTCCATGCCTGTATACAAAGAATCTCGTCTCATGTTTTTTCGAGTGTGTCATGTTTTTTAAATATTATGGCAAAGGTTTCCAAAGTGAAGCGTTAACCAGATAGTTCTTTATAATTAACCAAGTAAAGTAACCCATTCATTTTAATTTCAATTGAAAACAACTGAGAGTATAAATCGATTAAAGCTACATAAAGAGCTTACTCCCTAAAACCTTGGGTTCTTCGAACGCCGCAGCTACAAATTCTATTTAGATACGTACATCACCTACCTTGTATTTGTAGCTATGCGCCGTGTACTCTAATTGGCTCATTCAAAAAGAGCGTAAAGATGACTATCGCGTCGTGGAAAACGCGTCTGAAATACTAAGCACTTCAATTGGTTTTTCAATAACAGTATTTGGGTGCTACGATCTGTAAATTGTGACGTAGTAGCGTAGACGAACTCGTAGCGTTCGCTTTCGTTGGCGCCCGGGCGGCCGTCCGCCCCGAGTGATCAATGGGCGTCTGTAGTAACTAACTTCTTTTACGCTGAACACTGTTTTTGTACTTTGATCGTTTTGCACCAAGACTAGGCTATTTCATTCTCGGCTGGGCTCCAAATGAAAAGTGAAAGCAAATAATGAAGGATGGAGCGTTCGTGCTCGGGCATCTACATTTATTTGTATTTGTGTCTGTGTTTACGATTTTGCATAAGTAGTGATTATATTTGCAGAGTTAACTTCTATAAATTACAAGGTAATTTAAATATCAGTTCATATTTTTATGGATTTATCTAATATAACAAATGACCATGCACTCCGCTGCCGCTCATGGACACTGTGACCGATCCAAAAAAGCTTAAATAGGGGTTATTATTATGAATATTATTGTTATTATGATCTTTACTTGGTTAGTTAATTTGCAGATGACTCATTTAAATTTCTAATGATTCATTCAAAACTCTCAATGAACCAAAATAAATTATAAAACAGAGTTACATCAAATGAATAACGTTAAGTGAAATTCTAAAAACTGTAGCTGTGAAATTAAGTGAATAAAGGGAATATGGTTGCTGTGAAAGAATTTCAAATCCAGCAGTTCCTAGAAGATTTATGGCTTGCGCTAAAATCTTTATTTATAACATACTATTTTTAATTTCGTATTGAGAGCAGATTGACTTAATGAGATAATATCGAGTTTAAAATCGAATCATGATCCAAATTAACTTTAAACGGTTCTATTAAAACCGTTGCAAGTGCACTACAGACTCGCTGAAATAAGACTCAGCTTGTTTTCTATTCGAGCTGGAAATTCGTTAGTATTTGAAATAAAGTGGAATTGGTTTGGAATTAAGTTAGAATCCAAAGTGTCGTAGAATCGAAACGAAATCAAATTCCACTCATTTTGGGAGTAAACTAACTTAGCAAACCAACAAAACGACACGTTCATTGTACCTGGCAATATTTTGATAAAACATATACCTATGCATATGTGTTAAATACGAATTTACATGAACATTAAAACTTAATAATCATGAAAGTATCTAAGTACCATACTTAGTACTTAGTTGCTTCATAAAATGAAAATCTAGGTAACCTGTGAACGTAAGGACTGTGAATCCTGAAGCAAAGCTAATGCGGCTTCCACGTAACTGGCATAGTAAAAAGATCAATAGCGAGGCTTGTTTCAATAGTTGAATAATTCTTACACTTGTAGATGAAAATATAAATACTAATAACAACAAAATTAAAGAATAAATCCAGCAAAAAGATACCTTAAACGACATTTTATCTGTGTTATCCAGAGAACCAAACAAAGCTCACATACGAAATAAGTAAAATGCTCCACGTATAGCTCAATTCGTTTTATTGCACAAGTATAATAGAAAGGTGGAAACTTCATACGCTCCGAAACAAAACAAAGAAAAAATCTTTCCCTCACCACTGCGAAAATATCTTCACATTCCAGTTTTCGCAGATTTTCCTTCCGCATTTCCAAAGTACCATGTTTGTCTTGAGCAGCTTTATAAAAAGTGTTTGTTGAAAGAAAAACACCATCTGAATACAGAGATTCTTGCGTTTTTTAAAGCAAAGAGGAAAATCATGACTGTTACTTTCAAGAGTTTTGGGTAGTTCACTTACGAGAGATAAACGATGATTTTTATAACATCGAAGAATCAAAAGATATTTTATAACGGCTACATGCGCCGGTGACCACTTATCATTTGTTTAGAAAGGCTCTGCACGATTGGCGGCTAACACGTAAACAAGTTAGATATCTCCATGTCTCAAATCATTTGTAATGAAATTAAATCAAACTAATCGGCTAGCTTCAAGTAAAACAAAAACTTGTAAAACAAAACAAAACCTTCCTATTAATATTTTAGCCACAAATATTTAAATAACCCATATCCATACTATCACAATATTATCAAATATTCACACACGCATGTTTAATGCCTGATGACTCTATCGCATTTTCAACATTAATTATTTATCCATACACTAACCATATCTACGCATAGAGATAAATTATTCAGTCGAGGACGGATTCACTTAGGCGTCGTTAATGAAAATGTATTCTATGTAAACGGCTAAAAGCGGCTTCATTTATATCACATTAGCTCGCGTGAATGATCCACATTTTGTTGCATTTTAAAATTAATCGCAGACCACCCTTGTCAACGGACATGGAGCGCGGTAAACGGTCGACGACCTCGGGTATTTAGGACGAGTCTGTGCTTATACGTAACGCTGTAGAAACAAATACGCAGGAAGTAGGGCGAGGGTACGATGAGCCGTCAATGGTTTCGCTCCTATCCTTCGCTTCCTTCAATTCACACCTTGTCGATTCGCCGCTAATGTCTATAATCGAGCGTGTTTGATTACATGTCAAACTACACTTTTGTAACATTAACTTAACGCATGTTTAACACAGTTTTAGGCAATGATATAGGTAATAAACGTAGATATATTATGTGACTTGCATGCCGACATTTCGATTTCTTTCTGTCTCACATATACCGTAATTATTTTTGCATCCACGGTTGCAATGTCACCAAGCGGATCAAAAATCGCGACTTGCGTTGTATGAACGTAACATATCAATAGTTCTACAATAATATCTTTGGTTTAAGAATTCTAGGGAAACACTGAATACCTTTCTTTAGTCTCGGTTTTGTTGACATCCGGAAGTGACTCCGTTATTTTCATGTTCACTCACGTTAACACAAGAAGCCACAAATTCACAATGTCATATTTATCGTAATTTGAAGATATGTGTAAATTTTTAGCAATGTATAAGCGCAGTCCTCACGGACGCACTAGGGATACTGAATCGGGGGCCGGGAATTGTTCCTCTAATTCGATGATACCCATCTGGATTGCAGCAATTCATGGCACTATTATTGCAAGCTCGAGGGCGGGACAGGATATAGCCTCTTGACGGATTTATCCACTAGACAAATCGAAAAAATGAGAATCTGTTTTTTCATTACACTTAACAATTCCCAGAGTGATAAATTAAAGAAAAAAATGCTGTCTGCATTGATTATATATATAATTATGTATATAAGATACGGTTAACTCACTACATGTCAGTGTAGTGCTCGATGTCATAAATACTTTAATCTATTATTTATTGACCATTGGACTCGTGCGCAGGGACAACTAATCACTATCGGACGCAGGGGGTCGCATGGACCAAGTAGGAAATAGTCCATTTAGTCGCGCCGTGAATATTTAACTGTGACCATGATCTGTCAGGAATGGATTCATTTTAATCTGCGTAATTAGATAATTCAGAGCTTGCTTCTGGAACAGCAAAATGTATCTATATGATGAAATTAATATTGCAGATTAGAAATAGCCAGATAGATTAGAAATTGTACAATATAAAAATTATTTACAATATAATCTGGTGCAGAGACAGGCATAATGAAATGACATCTGGAGGAACAGAAAAATCCTCGCCAAGAACATTAATTACATTTTCTCGAAAGGCGCTCCCAGAGACATTTTTGTATTCCATAATAATAATGAAATTTTTCCTGATTTTACCGTGCCAAAAAACAAGATAGGTAGGTACAACCTCACGCGCTACAAAATTCTCTCAAGGTAAGTACCGAGTTATAAAAGTACCAACCTATCTTTTTTTTTATGGAATTAAGATAGCAAACGAGCATGCAGTACCTACCACCCTTCCCCTGCCGCCCATAACAACTGTGACCGACCTAGAACTAGACTCAAAGGGACTAGGATGGTTAGTCCAGTTAGTAGATGGTGTTAGAATATTAGTTGGTTAGTTTGTTAATAAGTGCGAGGACAGGGTATGTTAGTGATAATTAGTCCTGTTAGTTAATGTTAGTAATAGTCCAGTTAGTTATTGTTAGTATGAGTCTTGTTCCAATTCGGTCACAGATGCGTTGCTACCCCTGAGGTCTGAGATGGTCGCCTCTAAAAAAGTGAAACCGGCGTGAAATTGAAAAAAAATCACAAATATTGTAACCTGATTATTATAACAACTGCAGTTTAAAGTGCACCTAAAAAACAAACCTTACTCGCCAATTTACAATATATGTATATGTAGGTAAATCTTTGACACTTGGGGCCAGGATTAATCAGGTGTCCCGTCTGCTTGTTTACCTGCTTTGGCCAATGATGTTATATTTTGGCTTAGGCCGTGAAAAAATCTCTCATTTACTTGAAAGACTACGTCTCTAACCATTCCTTTAGAAAACGACGAGCTGGTCGTTTTTAAACAAACTGTCATTACGATCGTAACATTACCTTGATATCTATTAACAACTTACGTAATGTAACCGTACTTCTCATCATCATCAAAGCTTAACCACTGAATAGCAATTTCAGTTCCCACCGGCCCCCTGCACTGGCAGAAATGCACAGCGGGTTCGGGAAGACGAGTGTCAATTTAAATGAACGTTGAGACTGACTGACTCACGTGGCCGGCGCCGGCGGTGATTTGTATCAGTTTAGTCAATTACGGCCATTTTCCAATTGATTGTTACGGGATTATTCCCACCCCTTTACGTTGGTTGTTTTCCACGCCGCTTCTGGGATATGGAATAATAGTGACATTCGACACTATTTTTAAAAATTCCGGGTTGGGCATTCTGTTGTAAGATAAGAGCTTACATTTTTAACCGACTTCAAAAAATTCTCAATTCGACCGGGTATGTACGTAGGTACATGCTTGTTTTTTTATGTTTGTTCAGCGATTTTTTCGTCGTTTATGAGCCGATTTTGATAATTCTTTTTTTATTGGTAAATAGATTTAATAGATATTCCAAAACTGGCCCTATACATGATAAAGAAACCAAAAACCCCAGGAACACATCCAGAGAAACTAAGAGCAACTTTCGAAAATTGCAGGGGCGACTAGTGTGTTAGTTAATATTTTCATTAAGTATACCTATTAAAACACCACAATTTAATGAAGCTATGGAGTTAAAAGGGGGATGACGCCAAAAGACAGTCGAGGAAACTTCTCAACGATTTACGGCAATTACGAATCTACCTTGTGCTTGGGCTGGATTAATTTGCAGTGATAAGAACTTTACACCTAGATGGGTTGAGTTGAGCACCACCTGGTGAGTGGTTTTTGAGTTATCTCTGCTTTTCAATGTTGAAGTCGTTTTTTTTTGCAAAAAGCAATTATGTTGTAATTATAAGGAAATTATTTATTAACAATCCGAATCTTGCTTGTAATAGGTATAGTTTCCATAATAAAATTAGGGTTAATAAGTATACGTAAGTGGAAAAAGATCAACAGTTTGAGAAATAAAATTAATATTTCTTGAATATAATTTATTGTTGTAATCTGGTTGTAATGAAAAAATGTTCAAACGTAAAAAGGTGAAATGTTCTGTTACTATTTTTTAAATTATTTTGAAGTCTTTTCAGAAATCAAAAGACTGATTGACGTAACCTGCCGTCTGGCTGAATCTAACTCTACTCGGTCCACCAGATACTCATTTATTTAAAACATATTTCACCGCTTTTAACTCGTGAAATATTAATCAAAACTTTTAGGGCCTGCAAAATTGTAATATACCTAGGTAGGTGCTCGTAATTAAAATTAAGCTCGTAGCGGCGACTCTCATCACATGGCACGCAGCGTAAATTTAATCGCTAATGGTAAGCAGTGCAGACATAAGCACGACATTTCGTCGTTTTCATATATTTAACAGTATCACTTTAGGTCGCTGACCAAGTGACGACGCGCTGTCTCGTTTGAAGTACGGTCTTGCTAAGTAATTCACAAATCTCTGCAATTAACACAAATGTAACTTTAATCTTATATCCCCAAAGTCCAGATTTCTGCACTCAAACGATGGATAATTTTCCAACCTCCATGTATATAAATTGCAGCATTTAGCGGGACTAAAATAGACGGATATATTCGTTAGGAGCGTGTCTATTTGCATAATATCCTATTCAACTAGGTATTTCCTTATTTCTCGAGCCAAAGAGGGATAACCCAAACGATCCAAACTTTTCGCCTGATACGAACGTTACATCGACCTGAATTTAACTCGAATTTTTAAATTCTATTCAACATTCAGGGCAGGTTCTATAAATTTGCGTAAAAAACTCTTTTGTTCTCAATTTATACAGAAGGATAAGGGTGTTTCAAACCCTTACCCTCATTGTTCTTTACATCGAACTACATTGAGAATATGTAGAGTTATTGTATCACAAAAATAAAACAATCAAAATACTGTACGATTTTCGAAGGCAATTAAAAGAAACAGTATCGTAGCCAACTAGCACAACCTATTTATGAATTACGGCCAAGTTCATCGTTACTATATCAAAACTTCCACGACGACAGCTGCATAAGAATAACAACAAGTACATCACTACATTATCTGTGCTGCATACACTTCACTTGGTGTAGGATTTGTGTCGTGAAAATACAAAAACATATAGCTACGGTGTTAAAATAATGTATTGTGTACAAATAAAATATGAGTAAGCGTTTCTATCGACTATCGTTTCACTGATTCAGTACCTACATAATGAAAAATAAATCTTTCTTTGATCGAACCTATAGTCACACACAAGGATTATGCATTCCTTTCCGTTTCCTTGTTTTCTTTTAAGTTACTGTTTATATTTATTAGTGTGCCTTATTGAGTTGTTTCTTTCGGACTTATATGAATATGTTTGTCCGTACTTGAAATAATTTACATATAATTTACTAATAGAATTATTTTGAAACAAATTGTTCTCAGGAGTTAGGGTTGTAGCATTTTGTCCACCGCGACATAGGAAATCCCAATGCATGGGTACGAAAGTGTAAGCATTTAAAAAAAAGAACCAATCCTGTGCAGTAATCTATAGTTTCATTCAATACAAAGCAAAGGGACCTCCAGTCCTCCAGTGTCAACCCCCATAAGCTGGCGCGTCGAGTGGCCCCGCAGACACGTGTAGGACACTTAAGTTTATACAATAGCACGAAACGCCCAACGAGACACGGACTGACGGATAATTAACTTTTTTGTAAATTGTCACAGACGTTCGAGCTGTATTTGAAACACAATAAGAACTTGATTTCTTCCCTGTACTGCAGTGTGCGGAGGAAATTATACTTATATAATGAACTAGTAAACCCGCCCTTGCTTCGCTTCGGAAAATTAGTCCCTCAGAAGTCTTATTCAGAATTTTTGTTGTTATTTGTTAGGCGTGACTTTATACACTGTCATTACTTCTTTTTAATTAACCAATTAATTAACAAACAACCAACAAATAAATTAACAAAATATACCATTTTATAAGTAAAGATTACCAAAAATTAAAAGTAAAATCAGAACAGCGGACAATTGCCAGTTAAACTTTTTATCTAAAAAAGCGCTATTTTTCAGAATTAATTTCGTATAACAAAGTCACAAACAAGGCGGAGTATTTTGCACGTTGAAGAGCACTCAACTTTATTGGGGATAGTCATAAAAAGCGCCAATTACAAAGTAGGTACTGTTAAAGTCACTTCCATGATTAGCATACTTGAGAACCTTCCGCGTTCATCTCTTTCTAGCACTGGTTCTCTTTCGTCAGTGGAGTAGATGATTGTAGTAAAAATAATCGTTTTAACAAATCGACTAACTCACTTCAATCTTTATTTATGTTATAGGATGTAGGATTGTAAGGTGTATAAAGTGTCTACTTAGATAAATAGTAGCATTTCTATCGCTAACAAACACTTTCTATAGTTATTCATTGGCCAAATTATAACTCCATACGATCGAAATTATATATACCTAATATCTATCCAACATCTCATACCCCAGGGCTATCTAAAAATAGACACACGTTCGTCGTATTCAGATCGTAGTCGATTATATCCCACTCACAAATCTCTTTACCCCATTTTCCCACGTGACCGCTCCACATGCTCCACTCGCATCTGTGTTCAATTAATCAGATTAAGTAACACAGATTTTGTTTTGTCAGGTTTTTCCTAAATTGGGATCAATGTCAACATTGGACACTTAATTGCATTCTACGCTTAATTGTGATAAGTTGCTTTTGTTTTACAACCACGACACTCTTGTAGTTAAATGTAGCGTCTACGATGCAACAGATTTTGTAGATAACTTCGCTGTAATTTAAAAGCCCGCCCTTGTTTTGTTTTGGGAAATCTGTATCTTTAAGTACATCCATCTGAACGATTTGTTTATCTAATTTTATACAGTAAGATTAATTATTAAAGATTAACTTTGTTGATTTATTTATCAAAAAAATCTCCTCAACTAAAGCTCCATTCTAACTTTTAATTGTTATCCCGAGATTCCTGAATGAACCATTTCTCGGAATGAATACTATGTTGAGTTTGCATCCATGGAATAAATTTAAATATGCTACGTATGCAAACATTTTCAATGATTTCCACGTGAAAGTAATAGAGACAAAGACATTAATTTAAAAACGTGTTTTGATGTCTATCCCGACAGCAAGGCCTACATTATGTTTCAAATTATCTAATGTAAAGATTTTATCCAGTAATAGTTTTAATATTCATTCATCAGATCAGATTTCATCCAATTAATCTTATATATAAAAATAAGTCGGGTTTTCCTTCCTGATTCAATAACTCCAGAACGCACAAACCGATTTCCACGGTTTTGCATTCGTTGGAAAGGTCTCGAGCTCCGTGAGGTTTGTAGCAAACAAAATTCGGGAAATTTTCAACAGAAAAGGAGGAAAACAGGGAAAATCATTGTAAACCAAACAATTTAAGTAGGTGTTGTACATAATATGTAATTTGGTAGGATTGTCATATGGTTGCCTTGGATACCACGTTGTTACCATCTACTGTCTAATAAAATATTTTTCCTATGCTGTGTAAATCTCTGTTTTTCTATCAGGTTATGGGCCCAGATACCCCAGGAGGTATTCCACACTTCCCAGTTATTAACCAAGATTAATAGAAAGAATTGTACGTATTAAATTTTGTTTTTAAAACAAGATGCAGAACAAAAGGAATGTTCGATCGCCATCGGCGATGCCGGCATCATTGTTGATTGCTGAGGTTGATTGTTGTCTACTTTAGTACATAGTATCTCAATGGATGTCTACAGCTTCGAGTTCTGGAATAACTGTCAATTTTGAGAAGCTTAGTGGTATATCCAATTACGGCAAATGGAAGTTTTTGATGCGGATGTATTTGATACATGAGGACTTATGGGACTGCATCGTTGAGGCTGAGTCGGGTGTCCCTAGGGACAATGACGAACGCAAGCAACGACGGGCTCTTGCCAAAATATGTTTGATGGTGCAGCCATCGTCGTTTTCGCATGTACGAAATGCTACCACTGGCTTTGAGGCTTGGAATAATTTAAAAATGGCCTATGAAGACAAAGGACTGTGTAGACGTCTTGGACTTTTACGTACAATGTTCGGATTGAAGTTAGAACAATCGTCATTCGAACTAGAGTACGATACCCATTTAATGATATGGAAGCGTATCTCTTAAGGATCACGGAGTTAGATCAACAACCACGAGATATTAATGCTCCATTAGATGATGATTTCCTGTCAGTGTTGTTACTGAGCAGTCTATCATCAGATTATGACCCGCTTATCCTGACATTGGAAAATTCTAATATTAAATTATGCAGCAAGACAGTAAAGAGCAAACTATTACAAGAAGAATTGCGTAGAGGCTTTGATAAGAGCGAAGAAGGCGCAATGTTTGCAAAATGAAATGCAAAAACAGCGAATAAACCTTTTATGTAAGGCAAATGCTTCATATGTAAGAAACAGGATCATTATGCAAAGAACTGTCCGACAAAAACCAACAAAAATGGAAAAGGAGGAGAAACATGTGAAAATACGTGGAGAGGAACATTATTATCGGCATTAGCTATAGATGTAAATTCGAATGCCTGGATTCCGGCGCAACTTGCCACATGACGAACAACAAAGCTTTATTGCAAAATTATGTTGTGGATACTCCGCGGTTGGTGACAGTGGCTAATAGAGAAAAGATGCATAGCGAAGTACATGGTGAAGAAGAGCTGTTGTTAAAAGGGCACACTAAGACTACAAAATTAACAGAAGTTATTTACGTGCCGGGTTTGTCAACGAATTTATTATCTGTTGGAAAGATGACTTCAAAAGGGCTTGAGGTACATTATAATGAAACTAAATGTAATGTTTGTTGGGGAAAAGTTCCAAAGTAAATTCAAATGTAAAAGGGTCAGTTACTTCGATATAAAGAACCAATATGTGAGACGGGTTGTAGAAGATACTGATTAATTATATAAGAGTATCTGTCCGATTTGGTTTACAAATTGTTTAGTTTAAGGGCAGGTGTTAGAAATATATAAACCGAACAATTTGTAAGTGTATTGTACATACGTAATTTGGTTGCATTGGCGTATTGGTTACCTAGGATATTATGTTGTTATGTTACGTTTTACTGTCTAATAAATTATTTTTCCTATGCTGTTTTGATCTCTGTTTTTTCTATCACCTTTTCAAATATAAAACAAAAAAAAATTTCTTTAATCCCCAAACGAAATGTTACAAAAAACGAAGATCTGGTGGCGAAACGGAGTTCGCCGGGTTTGCTAGTATTATATATTATGCACTGTAACAAATGTGTCTAATTCCGTTAATCATAAAGGATCGAGTAAAAACGTTCCATTTCTGAATAAAACATAAAATACTGCTTCGCTGGTACGAGCGCCTATTGTTAATGCTTCAGTTTTAAACAGTCACTTTTACTTATTCGAGTTGCTATACGTAAAGGACTGGCTTTAAGTCTTTCAGCTGTAAATAGAAAGGTATTTTTGTCGGCAAACAATGCGGCAGAGCGGTTGTCTTCCGGCGCCTCAAATCCGCAGGGGGCGGGCGTTCATCCATTCAGATGACTAAAAAAAATATTAATGTTTATGAACATCTCGGTTTTTCAGTCATCCTCAGTGACATGGATTGCTCTATTTTAAAATTTTGTATTCGAACTTGGTCGGATAGGACTTCACTTCGCTTTGTTAAACTGCAACAGTAGGTGAGGTAATGTTTATTAAAATTATGAGTAGGCAGGTGTAATGAATGGAATTACCTAAATTGAAAATGTGATAATGTGGGTATATTTAGTCACTTGGGCACGAAGTTTATTTAACCGATTTCAAAAAAGGAGGAGCTTCTCAAGTTTTTTTCTTATGTGTGTGACCTCATAACTTCGTAGGTACTGGGTGAACCGATTTCAATCATTCTTTCGATTCTTTCGAAGGCTTATGTATGCCGTCTGATCCCATTTAAATTAAACGATATCTGACGGTCTGTTTTTGAGTTATTTTCAATAATGTGAATTTAATTTATTCTAACTTTTGACTGGGTGTTCAGATTTTGATGATTTTTCTTTTATTCGAAAGATAGTGCTTGTCGTGAGGTCCCTTTTAAATTGGAGCGTCATATGGCGAGTGGTTTTTAAATTATCTCGACTTTGAAATCGGTTATTTTTTTGCAAAAAGTTAGTTATTATTCTGCCAGTATTTCGGAATAGTGCATTAACCTCGAATAGAAGAAATGTCGAAAGAATGAAGATATTTTTAAAACGAAATTAATATACGACAGTTATTGTTTAAAATTAATAATTTAGCGAATCTGGAGACGTCCTGTTCATTAATATATTTTTTTCTACACTAGAGTACCCTTATGCATCAAGCTGTGCTTATGCGTGTTCCTTGAAGATTTAAATTGGCAAATAACATTTTAATATATATAAGGCCCAAAAAAATTACTCTACCTTACATTAGGGATGCGAAATACAATCAGATCAAGCCTTTTTTGTTACATCATCTTTATCACAATTCTGTTTAAACAATATTTAATTGCTTCTTATTAATAGTACTTAATCATTGTAAAAATACTGAAAGGCTTCTTATCAAATTATTTGAATAAATTGATTTGCAACAAATTAAAGCGCTTTTAACGAGAAATGTGTTTCGAACTCCGTAAAGCAGTAGGGACAGACATAGAAATGTAAATTACTATAAACTTTTAGAACTAATGTTTCTGACGCCAACCGAGAAAAGGTATTAAAAGCCGTGAGCAAACTTAATTCAAACTTAAAATACGCCAAAGTTCGCTACTGGAAATTGAAACAGACGCTGTGGTCAGGAATGTTAAGTTTCAAGAGGAAACACAAAGTTTTCTATAATTCAATTCACGAAGGATTAGCTTCATTCTAATCATAGAAGGTACCTATTCCTGGTAGTACAGCTACCTAAGACTTCATGTATATTTGGTAAAGCTAGGATTAAGAGAATTCATGAGAATTCTTTAAATACTCTACGGGTTTAATGCAGATGAAAACTTACTAGATAGTACTAAAAAAGTACCGATAGAAACTTGTAATTGAGATAAATTATTCATATTCGGATTGTATTCATTTATTATTGTCAAACAATAAATAATTAGAAAAACTAAAACGCGCTTTGTATTTAACAAAGCAATAGGTACATTTTTTTGCTGCACTGTAACTGTAACATTGAGGAGTTCTCTTGTCAGAGCGTAGGTAATATCCGGTCATGTTTGTGATAAAATTACATTTCTATTGTCAGTCAATATGCAAAATCTCAAGAGCACAAAGTGAGAGGAAGTAATTCTAGTTCAGTTGTAATAATTAATTCTTAGATTAATTCTTAGATTCGACCCGAACGTACATAGGTACAATCTAGACTTACTACGTATTAACGTATGAATAAGTATAAGGCAATTTACCATACAAACTTATGACAAAGACGAAACGGATTTGACCCAATAACTCAACATTATTGTAAGATAGCACAAATGGTGATCAATTCCAACGAGTCCTTTCATTAATATTTTCGGTCGCTCTTTTGTGTCTTAATTCCGTCCTGTCCACTCATTTCCTTCGCCATTTATCATAAGCCTGTCGACACAACGTAGGTAACTTCACATTATCACGGATCAGACGTGACCGTAACAAAAAAAGTCGTGCACGACAATTTTGTCGAATCACCATCTAAGTATAAAAAGATCTCTCCCCGCTTCAACCCGGTGCAGGCATTAGAATATTTGATTTATGAGCCCTGATAGCTTGTTGGGTAAAATATTGCGAGGGTGCTGCCGAGAGAGGATCACGAGGGTTACGTGGAAAAGATACAATCACATCTGAAGTGTCATATCCTACATGTCATCGTGTCCGACGCGTGCTATGCAAAGTTTATGAATAAATAAAACGTTACAACCACAAACATCCGGAAATAATTTATATGAAATTTGTGTTATACTTTACTTACTAGTGACTTCTTCACACTAATTTTGTTCTTGACATTATTAAATATTTTAGTTAAGTACTATACCTAAACAATTTATTAAAAAAAATAACATTCCTTAGATACAGCTTCTCCATGTAAAATATGTGGAATCCCACACTAAAAAACGCTAATTTGCTTTTGACGTACAGGACATACATGGAATATTAAAATAAAGTAATTAGAGAAAAAAAGTTTATTTAATTGTGAAGACATTTGCACCACAAAAAACGTTTCAGAATTCCGAACAAATGATGGACTTAATGCCAAAAGCATTACTTATACGTTAGGCTGGCTTATACAAGTCTCCAAAGAATAACAATTTTCCATCATCAACAAATTCGACACTCTTTGATGCCGAGGGAGAAAATTAAACAACACTGACCAAGATAGCAGGGCTGCCGTCAATCAACCGTAAATAATGTACCTACAAAGTTACATCGGGCGCAGTTGGAAGTTGAATTTGAATATTTAATTTACCATCTACATAGTTAATAGCTCGATATAGGTAGTAGGCGTTTTAGCCAATCCCACAAGTTTGCATTGATCGTACATGGTTGGGTGACACTACAGCAGCCGACAGATTAGAAAACCTCGCCTGAGGCTTCCGATCCTTAAAACCCCTGACAAGCAAGATTGTCACGTCACTCAAGGAATATGGCTTACCCGTCCGAGATACGATAGGTAAATCTATACATATGTAATATATGCAGCGAATGGTTCCTCACTCATCACGAAATATCGAAAGTAAGTAAAATAGTTTTACACGATGAGTGCGAAACAGGGCTTAAAACACCCTGTCCGTGTCTCGACGTTATAGCGGTAAGAAAAAACTTAAACTTCTCTGTCGTGCGGGAGGCATAACTTCCATCTGGTTCAGTGTAGGAAAAAGATAACTATATATCTGAGATGTGCTATTAATTCCTAGTTCTATGGTATATCCACCTTAATACCGGGTTTCTTAGACCTCGTGCCGCACTGAACTAATAAAATTCTAACGCTGTGCGGAACGAGGTTGCAAACGCCTCGTACCTCCACGCACCTCGTACCGCACCCTACGCTAGCTTCACGCGGTTAGTGTTGTGCAACGCATTCGAAGCTTTTACAGAGAACGACTTGGATGTGGATACAGGTAATCTTCAAACATCCTAACTACTTGTTATATCGTTAATAGAAACGTGAATGTGACTTGTTGAGTAACTTTCTTCAAATAGGTTGTTAATCATGATAAATTATGGTACCTATGTTTGTTTATTGAGTTAACTAGCGGACCCGGCAAACGGTGTTTTGCTCATCAAAATTTAATGCTTTTTTAATGCTTTTGCCCAATTCTACTCGACTCTTCAGTTCTTCTAACCAACTTTTCCCAACTCTTATCTATTCTAATAAACAACTTTACTCAAGTCTACCCACCATTTCCTTACTCTTAAATTAATCTACTAAGCTCGACCCTACTTTTCAGAACCCATTGCAAACAAAGTACATCATCTCGAAAAGGGATCAAAGAAGAGGAGATGTGTAGGATGTTACGAAAAACTCCGCACCTTCTTAACAAGTCGTGAGGCAGACAAAAAAGTAAAGAAAATTGTCACAGAATGCACTGGTTGCAAAAAATATTATTGTTTGAACTGAAATAGTATTGTTTGTTCAATGAGAAACACCCATAAATTTGAAAAATAAAATACCAATATATAAAATCAATATTTATTTTCCCGTCACTAAATAATATGAAAAACTGCCATTTTTCAGTGCGGTACGGGGTACATCAGATCCCACGTTTTATTTTACCTATAGAATCTAAACTAACTTATGTAACCACGGACGGCGGCAGATTTAGGTTAATCAATTCATTGTTAATAATAATCGCGACAAAAACCGTACACTTTGTTTTATTTGGCGCCAAAAAAAGGATTTTTGTCTCCACGGGCGGCGGCAGATTTAGGTTAATCAATTCATTGTTAATAATAATCGCGACAAAAACCGTACACTTTGTTTTATTTGGCGCCAAAAAAAGGATTTTTGTCTCCTACGGGCGGTGGGGTTTAAGATAAGTATTAGTATTTATTTTTTTATCTGCAAAGAAAGGATTTTGCCATATTCTACCCCTAAATCGGTAAAAAATGATTCGTTTGAAATTTCATGGACTTTACAGCAGATAGTATGAAAATTGGTCTTTAGTCTAAACTCGAACTTCAACGTTTTTGTAAATCCACTCGAAGCAAACTTGGAAATGGTTGTTTGTTTGAAAATTAGTCAAAGTCTACGCGAGCGAAGCCGCAAATAACAGGTAGTTAATTCATATAATGATGAATTAATTCTAAATATACGTATTTTTCCACATTTCTGCCTTTTTATCTATCTTCTTTTCGTTTAATATTATTTAATAAACACCTAGCCTTTAAAGCTGAATATTTAAAGAGACAATTATATCTCCACGAATAAAACTGCTTGAAAAGGCAACTAATGTGTAAGATTATGCCATTAGACTGAGACAGTCTGCCACTGAAAACCACACGAGGACTGCAATGGCGGAGGCGGTCTAAATATCCGACATAATACTCCCATTCCGACATAACTGCATCTTACGAGTAACGCCTGCCAGCTCGAGAAACGACGTGCTCTCGGCATTTATCGTAGAAACCGTGTTATTACCACAAAACTTCCATAAAATCCTTGAATTAATATTAATGAAATATTTTTACAAACACAAATTCACGGTCCTACAATTTGATTTTAACTTTAAACTAAGTAAAATTGTCTTGTAAGTGTTTGAGTAATTTCGGTCCTCCGCGCAGTGAACGAGTCAACTGCTGTTCGTTGTAAAATCCCGATTATAAGAACAGTACAATCGAGGGGATTAAAAAAGGGTTTACATTGGGACAGTAATAGTATCTAATTGCCGGCATTTCAATAGTTTTGTGAGGAGGGAATACAGAATCGTAATCGATTAAAATGAATGATTTGATTACATCTATGTTTATAATCTCGAAAAGCTCTACAGGTAGTAAGGTTAACAGAATTAATTTATAAATCAGTGGAACGGTTAATTTAACTCTAATGTTTTAATCATGGGTTAAATCCGTTCACCGCATCGCATTTCGATATTTTCTAGGTATTTTTAACCGTCAGTTGTTAGTCATACTAGGCACGTAAACTATGTCAGAAGCAGTTTGGGAGCTGTAATTACTAAACATTGTACAAATTCACACTTGTTTGTATGGTTAAGTCTCACTTGCTAATTTATACGTTGCGTTACTTACTTTGTTTAAAGTTAATTAAACAACATTTGTAATTATGATATTCTGAACGTAAGTTGGCAAGTCTGCGAGCGGATACAAGGGAGACGTTTAAGCGAAATAGCCGTTTTCATACCGCGCCGCTCACGGGATGAATCCTATAACAAACTCTGCGTCTCAGAGAACAATGTAACGTACGTCTTTAATGTGTAATTGTGCCGCTCGCAACAAAAGCGTAGACGGAAACAGTGCACAAAGAACGGGAATGTACCTACCCAAATATGTAATTGTACCCTTTATGAACGTGGAGTCAATTTTGTTTTTACTGAGCGACGGGTATTTGATGTCACTTTTGAATAAGAATAAAGGAAAAGTAGAAACGAGAATAAAGCTAATTTGACAGATGATTCTGAAACGAATCGAATAATGAAATGTGTAAATAAATAAATATATGCATTTTCAAATCTCACGCGTTAAATAATAATGTTCACTCTCTTTAATGAACTAATTAGTCTCTTCTGTCACAGATATTTCTGTGATATAGGTAGGTACTCACTCATATAGGAGTGATTTGAACGACAGGGTTTGGGCTAATTTAAAAAATTTATGTGTATGTTAGAATTCAATTATTTATCAATTGTTTGATTTCTCCATAATGTCCTCAAATGTGTGTGAATCTGCTAATCCGCACTTGGATATCTTGGTGGAATAGGGTCTAGGGCATGTACCCCTCCCACTGTGAAAAGAGAAATTATAGGTTGCGATGATGACGCACACTATTCATACCTACCATGTGTTTGATAAGCAGGCTCCAAATATGTGTGTTAGTTATATACCTCGTATATACATGCGGGAGGTCGAGGGTTCGCTAAGCGCATACTCGACATGTAGCGAGTGGAAGTAGACGCAGTGGAGGCTCATTTGCCGCTAATGGTGCAGTTCCAGGTATAAAGGTATAAGTAATATTTATTCATATATTCTCAGATATTCCTAGCCTTTGTACCTAGATTTAGTATATTGTAGACTAGTCGTAACTTGACCTTTTTATAAGTGATTTTTTTTACGTAAAGCATGCAGGCAGTGTTTGTCTTCTCAAATAGGTAGATAATTATGTTACGTTTATTTGTAGATATATATTAATAGGTAAAGTTACTCTAACTTAAATTAAAATATTTTTAAGAAACAAAATGTTAAAATAAGTCTATCTATCTATATAAAACTCTTGCGTTACTGAGTGATTGACTGACAGAAAACGCACAGCCGAAAGTACTGAACGGAAGAAGCTGAAATTTGGCATGTATGTTCCTTGAGGAGTGTATGGGAGCAGGGCACTAAGAGAGGATTTTTGGAAATTCCATCAAGAAGGGTGTAAAATAGGGGGATGAAGTTTAAACGAATTCCACGCGGGCGAAGTCTGCGGGCGGAAGCTAGTTAATAGTTACTTTGAAAAAATAATAATAAAACGGTTTTATGACTACTTTTAAAGGGAAATCAATTAACTTTGTCATTGTGCTTTACCAGCACCATTGAGGTTTAGCTCCTTACAGAAGGACTGTCTAGAGCCAATCTTGAGCGCAGTATCATGTGATGCTTGTATTTTATAAATTGCATTGTCAATTAATCAAAGCCGTAGGTTTAAGTATATCTGTAACATTTTTACAAACATTTAAATTTGTATAAAGGTTCGAAAAGTCTTATCTAGTCATTGCACTTTCCTAACTCTTTCTATTAACAAAGTTATGTTTGCGTTTATAAACATTGACATAATTCTTAAAATAAATCCTCAGGTGCAGTGTTTATGAATTTTAAGCAGTGCTTCTTGATGTAAAGCAGCTTATTATGCGGCAGGAGTACTTAGGAAGGGTACAGCGAAGCTCGTTTTATGGTAATGGAGCTTTACCATTTTAGTACGACCTAGAAGCATTAATAAAGGGAAATAGATCATAAAATACGTCTCGTCGAACTTTTCATCAATAATTTTAATGCACAGGAAAAGGCTCTAAAATATTAATTGATATAGGTACCTTCTACTTCTAATTTGGATACATTCATTATTCGTTAATGAAAAACAGTTTTTATATACATGCAATCTCTTACTCTATTATTAGTATTCAGAGTGACGTTTACCGCTCATAACATACTCGTATTATGTCTAATTTTAACTTTTTAAATATTTAAATTGTTAAATACTCAATGACTTAACATAAAAGTATAAGATTTTCGAGTAGGTACTTGCAAGAGGTTGTCATTATTTAATTTGCCCAAAATACCAATTTATTACTATTTACTGCAGGAATTATCTATGCTTTATGTGGCTTAGTTGAATACGATTTTTTATCCTACACAAGATTTTGGTTATTAATTTGTAGATCTGGAGACCAGCAACTTTCTTAAGGACATTGGGCCTGGAATATGAACATGCATGAGACATCGCTTTTTAGATCGAGGATATTGTTACCACATTGTGCATAAGTATCCCGTTTTTGCGGAAAATGATGGAAATAATGAAATACATAATAGTCGTCTTACGCACCGCGCACATATGTATAATATAATAGGTAGGCTTGAAATTTTAATGTTTTAATGTTTATGATGTAACTAGATTTTTAAATATGAAATGTATTTATTAAAAAATGCAAGATTATTTGAGGGTATTGAACAAGCTGTTCGCTCCAGGCCCAAATCTGATGTTCTCCTTTACCTAATATACCTACAGTAAAATTGTCTATCACTGAGGCACAGTGTTCTTATACAAAATATTTTAAAGTTAAAATAATAATCAAAATGTTTTAAAGCCATTTTCTAATAATAAATAGGTCGACATTTTTTTTACTCATCATAGAGTTTTAAATCAATGATTCCCATTGAATATTTATCGAATAATATTTGTAGCTACGTGCCCAGCCCTACATATATAATTCAGAGGCAAACGCTTTTATGGAAATTGTGTGGCCCAAACTATTACCATTATTTGAGCGTTCATGCTACCCGGTGTTCATTATAAAATCAGGCTTTAGAGCTAATAAATATTTAAGTAATCAATTAGATAGCGTTAATGGACAGCAACAAATAGGGTATTAAATTTTGCCAAATATTAAATTATACCATGTTCAAATTCAAAACAAAGCTTGGTCTTAAGCTCTTCTGTTTTCTTCTTTTGGTGTAAAGTCTATGAGTAAAAGTGACCACTTATAATCAGATGACTCGCATGCTTTTTATCGCCGTCTAGAAGCTCATGAAAAACAGTAACGCCCATCGTGTTTTGCTAAATCTTCTCTTTTCCTTTTTTTTTCTTTTTCTTCTCTTCTTAATTTTTTTTCTTCTTTGGTTGAGTACTATGAAAATAAAGAGTCAATTTTGACAATGATGTTCAATTAAAGTTTAACGTCAGACATTTCCACACCACATTTGCCGTTAAGGATTCAATTACCAAAGTCGGTGACAACAATTAATGGCCACGTATCAATAAGCCTGGCCGACGACACGCGACGAGGAAATTTTTAAGGATTCTCGCGAAGTTCAAGTATCGGTTGATAATAAAGAAACTGCAGCCAGCCATTCCATTCATCATACCTACTACCTCATTATTACATTAAGTCATTCATGCGTGCTCCGTGAGTGAAAGGAATTAATTAAAAGGCGAGTGACACACAATAAAAATGCATATAAATCAACATAAAGCACTTTAAATTCTTTAGGGTATAGGTACTCGTATGTTAATGTGTTTTTTTTGCATTCTGAGTAGTCTGACATGTTTTAACATTAGATATGATTCAAGATTGCTACTAACTACATGTGTTCTTGTTCCTCAATTATTGTAACTATATTGTCAAATTATTGTATATAAGTACTCCACAATCATTATTTACACTACTACACCTCAATTACCTTCAGAACTGCACTTAGATTATGCATTTGGTGGTCCGACTGCTGGCACTAATTTTGGGTAGGTATTTGAGGCCAGCTGAAAACTTGTCTCCTATTACACTCCAACACAATACTGCAGTCCTGGCTGGTCAGTAGCGGGGCTAAACCTTCAGCTTGCGTCAAATACGTACCCAAAACCGGTGCGTCTCCTACTATAGATTAAAGATACCTACATAAAAATGAACCATTAATACTTCTGAACTATAAAGATGAGTTTAACAGTTACACGGACATCAAGATCGTATATAAAGTGACCACATTAATTCCATGGAAATGAATGCAACAGTTCGACGTTCACGCCGCTGCCCGACGGACGGACAGACTGACGTGAAGTTAGTGTCGCGTGAACGGACAATGTTACGCAACAATAATATTGTTGAATAGTGTTGAATGAACTGCACATTTAATTTTACGTTTTTACGTTATTCCACTGAAATTAAATTAGTAATAGCAGGTATTAGGTATTACACTTTTCACACAATTGCTTCTTGTCTGTTCGTAACGTCTATACGGATTTTGACGTAGATCTATATCATTGAATATACTTTATAATATTTATAAAAATTGCCTCCTTTACAGCTTAAATACACCATCAATTATTGAAGATCTACGACGATACATCGGCTAACAGCAGACTCAAGACACCACATTATGAGTTATTCCGGTCTAATCCTAAAAATGTAATACCAAAATAGGATACAGAAAACAGTTAATTAACAAAAGACACTCAAAGAAAACATTCACGTTTTTATTGTTGCCGTATCTAATAGTTGTAATTCTTGTAAAATAACTCCAAATATAAGTTTGAATATTTTGTTACTTCATTTGATAGGTACCTACATAAACACTGATAATGGGACAATTTCCTTTATCGAATGTACCATTTTTTGTGCGACAAATTAAACTTACGTAAACGTATCAACACAGTCACAATTTTCAACATAGCTAAGGTTAGGCTCCAAGCCAAGCAGTACTCGTAGGTGTCTACTCAAATGCATTTCGAATTGACGATCATGAAATGCGACAGGCTGCGGTGTAATTTAGGGTTCGCAGTCGCCTGCGCCAGACGTGGAATTAGCATCGGTTGTCGGCCCGAGTGTCGTGTAGTCGCATACCCGTGTTATTCGGTTAGGAGGTTCGTTAATAAAGCCTGCTACGTAATCATTGTGTATCATAATTCATAATGTATGTTTACGTTTACGTATATCTCAGCAGAGTTTATTCCAAGTTCCTGTACGTTTTATTATATACTTATCTCACTTGACAGCAAAGTTCTATACCTACCTAACGGAATAGCTGGCCTGATTGTACATATTGTATGTGAAATTTAAAAATCGTACATAATTTTGATTTAGTCTATCCGTACGTATTTAAGGCGACATTTGTATCTAGACAGTATTTTGATTCATTTATACAAACAGGTAGCTTTGTTTGCAAACAGCCGATAAACGAGTAAGTAGGTACACAGGTAAGTTCGACGATAATTAACACGTAAAGTAACGTAGTACGTTACGTGCCATGGATGCCTGCGGTGTTACGTGTCAATTACCGTTGCCAGTCAAGAAGGAAGCGGGGGCCCTGCTAATTACCGACTCTCCGATATTCCAGCCAAAAAACGTTCAAAATTTCACGGTCGGTAGTTAACCAGATAGTCATGAAACCTTTTCACTACTATTTTTCCGACATGAGCTTACTCGTAGGTATATCTCTAGAATACTCTGCATGGAACAACGTCACAACTGAGAGTTAGTATTCTATTAAACATACATAAATCACACACAAATACTTTTCAGCAATAGTTACCAACTGTAATTTGCAAAAAATTGTCTCAACTCAAACTTATCTCGCCTCAGACTGACAAAGATTGATTCCACAGTCTGCACATAAGTATGCAGAATACACCTCTCACGTTAGTGTACATAGAATGAGTTTAGACTACTTTATGGAAACGATGGAGGAAGCTGATGGAGGCTAGCCACGACTTTATCCACGAAAATGAACAGTTTAGTTTGCATTTCATATGAATATTTCGTAGAAGAAATATAATTTAGTCTAGACTTCCTGCAAAAAACTTGGTGCGCTAGGTGGTATCAAAAGTACCTAACATTTAGTGGAACAAAGATAAATAAGAGTTACACTTTAACCCAAGAGACATTCTAAGTCTAAGGCATGTACAACCTCCCTTACAAGTCCCGTACAAGTTTGATATAGATTTAGATAGATTACAAGAGATATCATAAAACCACAAAGCAGCAGATATGAAAAATAATAAAACCGTAGTCCCCTACTTCTCACCATCCAAGCCTATTCAGCGTCACTCGACGGGCGCAGCAGCCTGCGGTGTAATTTAGGGATCCCGTGTCATACAGTGGGCGTAATCATGTAACAGCTACGTATCTGGCCTCAAGTGTCATGTACGTATGTATCAACGCTTCCCTATATAAAGGCTTGAATGTTTTGCACCTCTGTGAGCGTTTCAGGAAGCGATCACTGCGCTTAAAACGCCCCTTTTCTAAAGAAAACGGAATGTTTTAAGCGTTTTCATCGCTGAGTGGAACGCGCCCTGTGTTCCTTAGTTTTACATTTTAGATTATTAGAATAATTGATACTAGTAAGCAGTAGTAGCGTCCACCATAATTTAAAGAATGAAATACATATGAATTTATCCTTAATGAAATTACCTATGGTTGAAATAAAATACATATGTTCAACCACATGGTGCTAAATTCAATATGAGATCTACCTACAGACCTACATAGCTCAATTAGACAAAGAATCAATAGCTTGGAAAATATAACCGTATGAAACAGTAAACAAAATATTTGTGTCTAATCCAAGCACGTTTCGATTACTTTAGGTACTCATCGGTCTCGCCAGGCAAGGGAGCTTTTGGAATCGGTAGTATTGCCAGATAGGCAAACAGGGATTACTCACTTTGTAATTTAAGAATACTTATAGTACAATGTAGCTACACATGTAATTACTTATACTTTATGGGGAATAAACAAATAAAATGTCTGTAAATTTTCATGGAATTGGATGAATTCTTATTCTAGTTAATATTGTTAGTGCCGCACCAGCAGTTTAGTGTGAAGAATCTTAAATTACCTAAAAACCTTTTTCTACACAAGAAAAATAAAGTGGACGTCATGGAACTGTAGATAAAATCAGAGATCTTTTCATAAATGCTGCAATCCTTTTTAGACCAGTATTGCTTGAAATAAGTAGGTTATACCTATACAATTATTCAGAAAAAAGGGCTGAGGATATGGAAAACAATGCTAGTAAACAAATTCTTTCATAACAAAATGTCATTTAAATACAGTAGCAGAAAATTACACAAACATAATACTTATATTTATGTAGGTATCCAATTACAAGTGTAACACGTTGGTGTTAGACGACGTAGCGTAACTCGTAGCAGGAGCTGCGTGAAATTAGCGAAGCAACGGTTAAGTGCCCTCGGCGTGATACGTGATGCACCAGTGTACACCCTTAATTCAATTAGGGAATTTAACTAAATGTTACATTCTAATGAACGAACTTTGTAAAATACTACTCTTGAGCCAACCTAAGGTTCATAGCAACACCTTCTACTAACTGTAGGTACCTACTTACCAGGCTAGACTTAATTTTTGTTTTTTTTCTGCATTATTGCTGTATGCTCGTTTACTAAGTACTTAAAATTTGTAAAAGAAAAAACATTTTAATCATCATAATATTACGAACGGATTATTTATTAATTAGGTAGTTATTCGATGGACACCATAAATACCGCAGCATTATAGGACCAAAGGCGCAAACGTAAACTCAGTGCTTTAGTAATTTATCTCGTGGATCACAAACTCACTAATTGGCTGATCTATTTTACAGGTTTTCAACGCGCAACGAGCGGCCACTACATGCTCGGAACTGCTGAAAAGCGCTACATCCCCGCAAAGTTACAGTGCTTTAAACTTTGAATTGAGGAACTATTTATAATGTAGGTACTTTATAGTGTTTGTCTCAATGATTAAACGTACCGTAAAATGGCAGCTCTCAATCAATGAATAAACATTATGCTTCGCTCATTTCACTGTTCACTAACACTTTGTCACTGTTTGAGTAGTTTCAATTATTTACGAAACAATTAATCGGAATAACTCAATGTTATTCATTTGAATAGTAAATATGTACAGTGGCTGTGTTGCTGGTACCGATATTATTCGCTCACTCCGTGCTTTTTATAAAGTCTCGCACTTATTCCCTTCTCAGTTTTAACCGATTCAGTGAATTTATTACATTGGTTTTGAATTTAGCTTGTAATTGCAAGAAATTAGGTCAGTGTTTTTAAAAAAAGGATAATTATGTTTAGATTCGACTGATGTTAGAGTCACAGGGCCGCATCATATTCTTTATGTTAGATATGTTTAGAAATGCAACAATAAAAATCTGTAGTCTTTTATGCATTACTTTGGGATTTTCAGTGATTCTCCCCAGTGTTTAGAGCTGTGTCAACTTTTTCCAAAATATTTGTGTTCTCAATATTTCTCACAGATGAGTAATATTAAGTCTACAGTAGGTATATCTACCACTCTAACCAACTTCTATTCGTAACTAATTCACAGTGTTCAATTCATAATTCGTAATAATTCTTAACATTATAAAGAGCTCTAAGAGGTTATTTACATGATATTTATTTTGACGACCTCGTAACCGAGTTAAAAATCACTCCCATCTACACAGCAATGGGTTCTGGGTTCAGTTTCCAGGCGGAGTATCTACATATTTACCTATTTATGTGAGAGATAAACGCGTGCTCTCGAACCGTGGGTGTGTTTATCTTGATTTGCAATGCGGATTATGTTTAGTTAAGCTTAATGTACCCATTATAACGTTACGGGCATCGCAAATCCTTCCAATCAATCAGTCGCTAATCTCGATAATTTCACAGGGGTTCGGACGACATGGTCGCAAATTAATCATGTAGTTCAACAAGTTACGACAGAAACTGTGTACAGCGACTTGGCAACAGGCAAATTGGCAGAAAAGCTTGGCAAGTTATAATTATTACCTCCCATAAGATTAAGAAATTATTTCCAAGAAAGAGGCAAGAACCTTATCAATCCACCTCCTTTTTAATCGTAACAGCAGCATTGATTTGAACGTATTTAGTACAAAAATAACTAGCGCAGAATTACTTTTATACCTACTTGAACTTGAACTTATCTAATGTATTGTGTTGTAACTTCTTAAAAACATTAACACTAACCAAAGATATTAAACAAAGAATACACGAAGGTAAATAAGTGATAAGTGCCTTTGAAATTCCTTCTTAGTTGATATCCTTAATGTACTCGTAATGATGTTAATGTTGTTAATATATTATTATGTAGTATGCGTGTATAATATAAAGATGGATTGTACTGTAGACAACTTTCTATACGTATACAACTCCGAAAACCTTTTACTCGCTCTATTTTCCAAGGAGCACTTCACAAACTAAATTTGATTACATTAAGTATAATTAAGGCGCAGCAAATCCGTCCCGCATTTCTGCAGACACCCTGGCTGTAAACTAAAAAGATGTTGCTGAGATTTTCTCGGACACTCCATAATATATAATTTTAATTATTAAAATTCAAATCAGGAAAAACTGGCTCTTATCGCTCCGTTTCCACGAGAAACAATTACCTACTTATTAGTAACATAGCGCGCGGTTTTAAATAAGAAGCAAATCTACAAAGAATTTCACAGCATAATTCATTTCATATTCAAAGAAATCCATTAGCGATAAAAACTGTTGACATAAAATTAAT
Organism: Hesperia comma; assembly: GCA_905404135.1. Lineage (NCBI taxonomy): Eukaryota > Metazoa > Arthropoda > Insecta > Lepidoptera > Hesperiidae > Hesperia > Hesperia comma. The sequence continues at coordinate 6,222,655 of FR990020.1, forward strand.
TTTGTTTGTGGTACCTACATATACGTAAAATATGAAACAATTGATATTTCAACGGATAAGTCACAATCCAATGTCGTTCAAATGTTATTAAATTTTTAACTTCGACTCTACACTAGGTAATAAAATAATAATTTTAGAGAGTTTAATTACTTACATGATAAAATGGAATTTTACAAAATTTCTACGTGTGTGTGAAGTTCATTTGTTTCAAATTACAGTAAAGAAATATTCATAAGCTTTATACAACAAGTATTTATGACATATATGAGTTATGATTGATGTAGCCATTAAAGTTACGCAGATAAATTATGGTAAGAGAATCTATTAGTGAGCTTCAAACGAACATGAATAAATCACTAATAATATTCCACATCTGCGTCTAAGTAGGTACCTACCGTAAGAAATTCTAAAGTGATTTTGAAGACAGATGAAATCTTAAAGTATCTACCTACATTAGGTGTTGCTTTCACACACAAAAATTAAATTATTAACGCTTAGTTGATTTTCTAAAATATTACCTACTATAATTTAAATCATCACATAGTCATAGTATAGTATATATGTATATAGACATTAGCATCTGTTTGTAATTCGTCTATTGTTTTAATCTCAAAATGTATGCGTGTATTTTTTTTATTTTCTTCCCCTTGTATGTATAAATTATAGGGCGGCGATAAAATTAATTAGGTACAATTGGGTATATACCTACTTATGTACTATTAATAAATTTTTGATACCTACCTACAATATGATGGTTCAGTAGATATTTATCAAAATGATTACAGGGACATAGAAATTGTAACAAAATATAATAAGCAATTATTATTATAAATACCGCGCATATTATCGGGCAGGTTTCACAGCTTTTAGTTACATAATTTTAACGTAAATTTTAACATAATGAAGTTAAATAGCCGTTTCCGACAATGGAGATAATTTATGGCGGCCAGACTGCCGATGTTGCATTTATTTTAAATCGGGGCTCGTCGTACATCAACAGTACGGTTTAAATATTGCAGAATCACGCTCAATAAATGGCGTTTTCTGGCAAAAGGCTGCGGCATAACGTTTTTCATTTACAAAGCGAGTCTTTGTAAGATTAGACTTTGTAAGATCTCCAAAAGGACCGTTTTAGGAGAATTTGCGCATCCCTCAGATTAAATCTTTTACTATAATAACGGTTAACATATACTAACATATTGAAGTTTACTGAAGCTTTAAAATGATGAAAATGTAAATTTAACTAAGGGGGACCCGTTTGCTTCGGTTTAGAATCGAAGCTGCAACCAAAGAAAAGGTTACAAATGATCTCTACCAAATAGGTGTCGTATGGACGATATGGCGCAACGGCCATACTGGACCTCCGACGTGAATCAAGTATTTGAATGATGGGTTTAAATTACCTTTCTCGGTCTGCAATGTTACCAGTCTCTGGAACGCAGGTTTCTCCACGAAAAGTCAGAAATCCGAACCCGAACCACCTGATTAGGAGGCCTAATTCATAACCACGAGGCTACCGCCGCTTACTATTACTGAGAATAAATCGTCTACTCCATAACAACAAAGAAAACACATCCATATTCCTAAACACAAACAAGACTTTCATTCTGTCCTCCAATTTTAAAATACTAGCTCATAGAAAACATCGTATACCTACTCCATTGATTACGAGAGGCGTAAAATTAATCATTAAGTGTGAGCTCGTAAATCAGTTTAACGCCTAGCAACTTGAATACTAAAAGATCGCCGCTGGCTACGTTTCTCTACATCCGCCGCGGCCAGCCGCTACATTCCTGCATAAACTTTGTTTATGGATGCACTAAGGTTTATAAACGTGATTTAGGTATTCTATACATTTTCGAGTAAACTTGTGTGTCTAGATTTTATGACACTTTTGAGAAATTCATCGGTTCTTTCAAGTATGAATGTAAATAGGTACCTACCTACTTAGGCGGTCACTGTAATGTTTTAGGGGTAAAGTTTATTTCTTATGTAAAAATTGAAATAGTATTTATGGTATGGAAAGAGTAACGATGATTTATCTATTACTGCAAATCATTTTAATATTCATTCATCATCAATCATATTAATATTCATTATTAATTATTGCTGAAAATATTCTTAACAACCTCACGCCAAAAGTATAAGGCAGATAGGTTCCAAAATATATCCTTCTTTTACAAACAATTCTAAAATAAAATAGTAAGTTGGTTCCTAATTTGCCTATCACTAAAATGATTCACAGAACGAAGATATTTAATAGCTTCCTTTTACGAATGACTCAACATTAACGTACCCGTCACAAACATTCTCAGAACCCTCCTGACTTTTTCACACACTTTTTTCTTGTTAAGCTGTCAAAACTTCGATGAGTATCAAAATAAACATTTGAAGAAGACTACGGAACTGAAAAGCTCGATTTTAAGGGCACTGCCGTTTAATTACCCACAGATTTAATTATATGGTGCTGAAACAGTAAAGCGTTAAATAAATAAATAAATATTTTAGTTAATTGTTTAGTTACTTTTATATACCTACTGTAGGTTTATTTTTTAAATAAAAAATGCATGTAGGTACGTATATACAGTAAAATATCGAGTACGAACCAGCAAACATTTTTTAAAATTAGAACGAAAGCGAAACACAAAAACAGGCGTGATTATAATTGAGTCGTCGAGAATATGGAATTGCTACTCTCCGCTTAAAACAAATTTATTATGTGTGCTCACAGTTCACTTTAACTCGTAGACATTTAAGCATTTTAAATTCTCGCCGTCAATCTACAATTAAGTTAACCTTAACTACAAGGGAAGACAGACATTTGTCAGAGTAACCATTAAAAGGAATTACATCGAACGCGAATGGACTCTATGACTGATCTCGTTCGCCGCGTAACAGTTACACGAATGATCTCAAACTAGATCACCTAAACTGATAGAGTACTCTGTGTCTGTGGCCGACAGCTGACCGAGTCACCAGGGGCAACCAATCAACCACACGCTGCGGTTGCGATCTGACCTCAGCGCGATATGAGACGGAGAAAGCGGGGACCCGTCTGACGGGTCGCTGGCACACATCGCACCCGCAGACGCTCTACATGGATATCCCGTTTTTTGTCGTGTAAAAACAAACACAACGTACGGTAACACTTCCAGCACACTTTAAGATGTTACTTTAAATAAATATAAAAATAATTCCCCATTCTACTTTTACACCATTATAGGATAAGAGGGGGGGTTTTTCCGGAAATTTAAAGAGACGTAATGGTCCTCCTGATGAAAATATTTTTTTCTAAAGTTTTCAAACAAGTAAATGACAAAAAATACAACCTCATCCTTTTCAAAGTCGATTGAAATTAAAATAAGACAGAATAAGCGATCAGTATAATAATTTCGGTCCTGTTATATCAACAGTTCGTGTATGTATCCATTAATGTTTCATAAGAAAGCTCTATTAGAAATATTACGACTTTAAAATCAAGTAGGGATAACGCAAAAACGTCCCATCAGATGTCGCTCAAATTTATATGGGATTAGATGACAAGCAACAACCTTCGAATAACAAAAGAATTATCAAAATTACTTAGTTCATCCAGTACAAAGTTATAAGGTAGGTAGCACCTATGAAAAAATAGTCTAATTGAAACCTAAATTTTTGGAATCAATTAAAATTTAACAAGATAACATAACGCTAAATTATTGAAAATTGGGTAAATTTAATGAGTTATATACGTGCCAGTTCCTATTACATTTAATAAAGTCATAATTAGATGCAAATGATGCAATGCAATAAAAATTTTAATGCATGCATACGGGAACAATAACTATTTGGACCATTGGCAAAGGACCACTGGAAGATGGATATATTTTTGAAATAATATCTATATTATCTTTCGCGATTTTCCATTTAATACCCATATCTTCTTATTGCTAAGGAAAGAAAAAACAAACCTATCTGTTCTGTTTTTACATTTGCGGGCACAATTAAAAAAAAATTATATAGCCGTTGTGGTAGTAAACCACAATTCTGTAGAATTCAACGACACCTCACATACCTGTAGATTGAAGGGCATACCAAAGAAATGTGCATACATACAAACATTCATGCGCTCGAGAAATATTACCCTCCTTCTAACGCAGCCGATTAAAAAGATCGCTCAAAAACTTGGTTCAGCAAACAAAATTCTACTCAGAATTTTGTTAAATGCACGTGTTTACTAAACAACCTTTTCTAAATAGGTTTTCACTGTAAAATAAATAGAAATCTGCCGTTTCAGCAGATAACACTTTAGGAACAAATCCGATTAGCACTCCAAAGTTAATTAAAATCACAATGGACTAAAATTCAACGAGCAAACTGTTGTTTATTCGGCGTCATAATTTATGTCGTTCTCGTAATTACGTTTACCTACCAGTTTACATGGTTCTATAGTATCTGGACAGGTTTATAGTTGACGTCTTATTCAGGTATGTGAATTAATTATGGTGTTAGCCTGCGCAGTCTTAAAGTAAGACCTTTTTACTGTAACATAAATCTGATGCATGATAAGACTTTATTCTTCCTTTTTAACGAACTTAATAAAAAGGACGAAGTTCTCAATACGACTGTAGGTATTTTTATGAGTGTAACTTTGTACTGGGTGAACCGAGTTTGGTCTGACGAACAAACAAACTGTTCACGTTCTTTATATTACTATAGTTTTTTATATTACTACCTACCTATAGATAATAACTTAGGTCAATCACCTTTGGAGTAAGCTTACGTGAGAATGTATTACTTACATTGTTGCTTTGTATTAAAATCATAAGAATGTAGATGCATTTTAAATTTTAAAACTTTGCAGCAAGGCGTCCCTGACAACATGCACATTTTCTTATAAAAAGTTAGATTGCCACTCTGCCTCTGCCCACAGCGAGCCACTCAACAATTTCCTCCTCTCACGTTCACAAAGTTAATGTTTTCTTTACGACGTTTAAATGAAATTATTTTTATATTTATTTAACAAAAGCTCTTTAATTTAACATGAACACGTATATTTAACACGTTGCCGTTGGTTGCTTTGCCGTTGTTGGTTAACAAAGTACACCTAAGGTTATTTACTAACCTACCTGCACATATTGAATTCCTTTATACTTGGGCTACCTTTTTGATTTGCTCGAGTCAAATATATACTAGTACCATAGTACCTAATTATTTTTTATTTTCACCGTCGTTTGGACAGTCACATAAGCTTTTTAACTAGTGATTTTATTTTAGAAATAATAGGTAAATTATAAGAAAAACATGCCGAATAGAAGCAACTTTCTTTCCAATAATTTTGAAACAGATAATCATCGATCTCATAATATTTACCTACTAGATCGATGCAGATAACTAAGACAGTTTGACCAAATTTGTTTTATTTTCCATTATATCTACTTACCTTACTTATCGATGGATGTTTATAAAATTATTTATTAATGCTTACCGTGTTGATCGATCTGTATAACTTTATAACGGGTGTCTCAGTAAGAGTGCACTTTTTAATTTTAAAATACAAACACGTATTTTATGAGAGAGTTGTGATATTATTATTGTATTGTAAAGAAAACATGTTCCGATTAAGTATGGAATAAACATTCGGTAACTGGCCCCCACGGCTCTGATGACAGGCCGTTACTCTTTTCATGAAATTTTCTATGGCTTTTACACAGAGATCTGGCTGTATCTCACCGACGACGCGTTGGATCTCTGATTTGAGCTCAGGTATCGTTTCTGGTTTATTCGAATCGACCCTTGACTATGACTATAACATCGACATTTGACTAAATTCCAAAGAAAAAAATCCCACGGCGTTAAATCGCACGATCTTGGTGGCCAGTCGACATCAGAATTTCGTGAGATAATGTGTTCTGGAAAGTTTTCGCGTTGTCCTTTCGAAAAGCGCTACATTTTTAATAATCGTAATGAACATGGGTGACAACTGCCAAATTTCAGAGTTGCCACTTGCACGAAAAAAAAAGTTATTCTTAATATAAAAAGTGCACTCTTACTGAGACACCCTTTACAACACGCAAAATAATATGATTATGTAACTGACACCTAAAAGATGGGGTCTCTACAATCTCTACATTTCACCTCTACAACCTTATTTAGATAATTTTTAGGCCTAAATGAGATGAAGCATCTATTACGAGAATGTTTCTTACGAACATTAATATCATTCGAATCCAGATTTACCTACCATTTAGAAATACTTACTAAATAAAATCAATATTGATTTCATTACAAAATAGGTTGAGAAAAATGATCGATGTCCGAGATTCTAGTTTCGATGCCATTTTAGCTTATGTTTCCATACTTTAATGAGCATTATCCTTTTCCTATCTCCTATGCTCGAATAATTGCCCTAAAAATAGTAGACTAATCGAGGTATACCGGTGTTATAAAGGTATATGAACGCTGGCATAAATTAACATTAGAAACAGCGCGCCTACCGTCTGCCAGCTGATACTGCGAAGGCACCTAAGATTGACACTAAAAACACTAAGTGCACCCTTTTGTTTCCAACTGCTTTCAGGTCAGACAAACTACAAAGAAGATAATATTAAAGTAGCTTGAAAAATGTATTGCTGCAAGACTTTTTGAAACTCTACATAGTCTTGTTGAGTTAAAAAGGCTTTGGATAAAACTTGTCATAATTATTTTTAACAATGACCTGTTAGGCTCGTAAGTTTCTAGAGATTTGAAACAATCATTTCATCTGGTGTATCTGAAACTACCCATGGCGCAAAAGTTTTCAGGAAAAGAGTGAAGAGAGTTTAAATAAGTTAGCAAACATAGGTACCATCCCGGTCCTCATCATTACATTCATTTCTTACCATCAGCTGCTATTGAAGTCAAGCATTAACTTATCTTATGCAAAGAACAAAAACTTCGCAGGTTGGTAGGTACCTACGCAATCTATGTACCTAACTCTCAAATCCAGTTGATATCCCCCAAGTAGGTATAAAAAGCTTTTCATAATTTATTCAGTGATTCATGATTAGAAAAACACCGGAGAGAAACTTACCATTGTGATAAATCCTTGTCGTCGAGACCGGAGGGAGTAGCTAGAGTGTCCGCGTCGCCCTCCGCACGGCCCCCCGGATGCTCAGGAATTATCCGCTCAATCGTAGTCACTTCCTCTATGTCAGAGTCGATACCCTGAGCGAAATCCATGTAAAACGACTCGCGCGAGTCACTCGAACCGCGTCGCAGTTTGAGCGACAAATCTGGCGAGCTGTCATCCATTTTTGTAACACTTTTCTTTCACATCTATTCAAAGTAAGACAGTCAATACAGAATCCATTTTCTCAGTCCATTGTCGATCGTTCTGAGCCGTGACGACGGTCTTTGTTAAAACATGAGCTTACGGTTAACCCATTTTTACGGCTTTCATCTAAAAAGTAACGCATTTCGTGGAAATCAGCATTTATTTGTTTCTGGGCTTGTTTAATGTGCCTTAAGTGAGACAATAAAATGTTTGACGTCAAATTTTATGCAATAAACATTGAATTTGTCTCATACAGTATTTGCGTGTTTTGTGTAAAAATAAAAGGAAATTGGTTTATTCTTGGACAATAAGGAGCAAGAATTCATAAAAGTCGATAGTAGGTACTACAAATCTACCCAGTCCCAGAGTCATTTCACAATTAGAATCATATTATGAACATTTCTTTGACTAAACTCCGTTTATTGTTGCAGTCGACATCAAATTCCTGTTTAATAAACTCTGACGTCACTGTTAGAAATGTCACGTGACTGACTGTTCTCGTGACTTGTTGTTCAATTTATCAAAGAAAAAATATGGACATAACATATTTTAAATAATGATATTTTAAACAAAATGCAATATTTTTCCAAGAAAAAATCCAATCGCGAATTATAACTATACCTACTGTATAACTCTATCGGATTGAATGCAGTAGGTAGGTACCTACCTACTTGTATCTTTAATAACAGAGCTTTAATTATTCATGGCTAAAATTATTCCTTACCAACAGGATTCACGAATAAAGATTCGAGGTAATGTTTGAATTATGAATAATAATAAATTACGCGGTAATATGTAGGTACCTACATATACCTACCTAACCACCCATTTCACAATCCAAAATAAAAAAATATAGTTGTAGGTATCTGCCCACGACACGAAAATATAGTCAACATTATGCCTACTCAAAGACGAATGTTCAAGTTTTTCCATTAAGCTTTGTTTGTGAAGCAGAGAATATACGATTCCACAAACCGTCAAAGTTCAAAGCAGCCAAAACATCGTAATCAAACGGAACAGTTAATGCGTGACAGCACTAATTTATTTTCCAACAAAAAGAGCGCTCCGGCGTGAAAAAAGGAACAATGACCTCAAAGTCCAACCATTTCTAGTGTAGTGTAGTCCTTCCCCAAAATCGACTACGCTTCCTGTCGCGCTTAGCCTGCGGCCAACGAATACACTGAACACGCACGTGCCCACACAAATACATCCATAACTATTACATATATGTATGTATGTATCCTACCATATGGAATAGCGATGTATGCTAGAATTGATTATTCCAAATGTATTCTACCACTACCAAAATATTGATGCCGAAATATCAGTCGTGGCGGTACTCTTTTAAAGACCCATAAGTAATTAATATTTATAGCGGGCGGTTCGATATTTAAGCTAACAATGTTCGACCTTCCTATTCTATTAAAGTATAATTTTATGCAAAATAATGCACGTTATTTTAGGTACGTGTTTAATTTTAAACACGTCAATATTTTCAAAAATACTTAAGTTGGAACTTAATTCATTCTCCGCCTCGACTCTTTTCATAGAGCTTTGAATTGTCTATTTTTTATTATTTTGATTACTTAGTACATACTTACCTAAATAACCTATTAGAACAGCTCATACAGAACTAAGGAAGATATTTGAAACCAAACCATTATAGTTTAATTATGTGTTAACCGATTAATCAAAATATTAACTGACAATAACAATCATAGTAAACAAAGCAAATTTCGAAGAACAACAAACCAAACGACGCTGCCTATCAAAACAAATACAATTTATGTATTAATGTTCACTTTCATAGGGGCAAAAGTGACCATTATGCTACCTTTTATTGTAAACTTAAGTTAACAACAGACGGTGCGGTGTATTAACTGGAACCGCACTAGATAAGCGGGAACCGTGGTCATTAATATTAATAGCACATCCATATGCGATATTAATCTCCGGCAATCCCTCGGGAAGCGCAATAAAGCCCAGCAACAAACATACTGATTCGAACGTGACGATCGGTAACTCGGTATTCTGAACACGCATCGCACGGCCGCGCGACGTCGGCGTATCGACACGGAATGACTATCGGACATCGGACCGACGATGTAGCGTGCAGCGTCGTTGTAGCAACCGTGTACCGTGAGTACGGTGGGTAGTCGTAGTCACTCACACAGGGAAGTAGCTCGTATAGCACGTGCGTCGTACGGAGCGCGCGCGAGTGCGGCGCCCTCCCGCGGCAAAGGACGGCGCGCGATTGCCGTGCCGCTGTCCGGAGCGCGAGGCGGGGGATGCACCCTCTGCCGGGATCAATCTAACGCGTTCCCGCTACTTCCTGCTATTAGACCGGCTACACTACGTTTTTGGGATGCTTCACATTGACGATTCATTGATTGTCTGTTAAACTTAACAGCTGTGTATTAAAAATCTTATACCTTTGGAATATATGAAAGGTGTTTAAAATAAAACAATAATTAATAACTATTCCATTAATTTATAACATAGTTTCACATAATATTGTAAACAAATAAATTTTACTTAGAATATAAACATGATATCACAATACTTGAAAGTCTTTATTATAATGTGTTATCTATGATAATAATATTGTTGATGGCGTTATACTTCTTTGTATTTATATGCATACATTAATACATTTCATTCTGTGTACCTGTCGTATAATTTACTTTTAGTCGTATCAGAACATGCTTACAAATAATATTTAGAGTCTTCAGTGAGCATTCAAGTAGCATTAATTGTACTGTAAAAATTTCGTGTTACATAAAACAAAGTGTCAGTGAAATATTAAAGTTCAAATGCAGATTAAAATATCACTGTAGATATTTTTATAATAACGAATTATTATCAAGTAAAAACAACAGTAAATATTATTGATAAAATTATCGGATTTTATAATTCGATTCGATTCGATTTACATAATTATAACATTTCTTATTTTTAATGGAGTGTCAGTTTTAATATTAGCAGATTTTGTCAGTACCCCGCTCAAAACGTGCATATTATACTTTTCACTATGCCATCATACAATTACTGTGGTAGTATTAAATACAAAAACTATACATACGAGTAATTTTACATCATAATTATTAACGGATTGGACATAAAGCATTGAGATTAATACAGTTAATCTATACAAATACATAATTAATACTTTGATTTATTATTTTCATTATAGTTATGAATTTCATTATTCAATTGTTGAACATCCAACTGTAGCAAAATATTATGTTTATGTTGAGATTATACAAATTGTAAGAGTAGGTAACTTAAGGTATTTGGTATTTACCATTCCAATGTAGGTATATTCAATTTACAGTCCAAGGCAATAAAATGATGGGCACTTTTATTTATCGAAGATGTAATAATGTATAAATATTGTTTTTTATACAAGATAATTAGACATAGTCTACCTAATGTTGAAAAATTGTTATCATGATATTTATAACAATTCTTTATCATTTACATTTACTCATACAAGTATATCTTCGATGTATATTGTAGGATCATCTATTAAACAAGTTCAACTATTATATTATAGCAAAACAGTGTGTAGTGAAATGTTTACATTAGTACGCAGCTTTTTAAGTATATCAATAATATTGAAAACAAATATTGTGACATTTTGACAGTAGACTTGTAGATTATTGATAAATCAGTCGGAAGATGGTCGGAAGTAAGTTTACCAACATCAACTGAATACGAGTAGTCTAGTGAAGAACATGCTGTTTTTTGGACTAATTTACCAGACACCAAATTCACACTTGTAGCTGAAATATAACACACGGCACCGCGCACCGCTGCGGTAAGCGGTGAAGCGGATTTCAAGTTGTATTGGGGTCTAAGAAATCCGTTGATGCCTAACACACGTATAGTCCGTTTTTTTACACGGGACTTAACTACAAAATAAATATGGCCGACAATTGTCAAAGTCATAGTAGTCAATAAGACACTGACATTACCGCGAATTTGTTGTGTCGAGTCGTATCGAGTCGTATCGATATCGATTGTGCTCAACGATATTATTCGAATGAAACAAATGTCTATTATTTAGAATATAATTAAATAATGCTTAAATAAATGTCACACTAAATTTAATCTGTATCAGACACACTACACAAACTAACACTGTTATCAGAGTCTTCTTCGCTCGACTCTGATACGTGTATAACAAAACTTGAAGTTGGTTGTTCTGATGCAGCATCTAAAATACTAATATTTTTTTTTAATATCAATTGCTTTTCGCCAATTTTCAGTGAAGAATGCAATCTCACTTAAATTTTATAATAATCACTTACTCCACTATCATTTTATTACTCGAGTAAATATCGATAAAAGTGACATAACGAATCGTAAAACTAATGCATCAAATCGATTTGTCTTTTCCATCTGTCATCTGCAAATGTCAAACATGTCAAGTTCTTGTTGAAATTATTCATCTATAAAAATGAGTTGTAATGGAATTGAACGATTTATGATAATAAGCATTATAATTATTGTAAATTCAAAGCTTTTGGTGTAAAACAAAGTGCGATATACCGAGTGAATCGATTGAATTGTTTGTAAGTTGTTTAACGCGTGTAACATTGTGGAAAAGTGATGTTTCGGAAACCCAGTGATTTGTTTTGTAGTTAAGTCTCGTGTAGAAAAACGGACTATACACCGAATCACCGCGCGGTCGAGCAGTGCTCTCACCGCCACCGCCCCTCCGCGCTGACGTCCGTGCGGAAGGGCGGCGCCTCACACACGACACGAGCCACCGCATAGCCGCGCGGATCATTGTTGGTGCAGGACGTGTTGCTATTTAATGAAGTCGGTTAAAAATGGAATTCGATGTCGATATAGAATAAATGAATGCCCCATTAAGAGTTCTGCTTCGTATTAATGGATGAAACCAATATCTTCTTTTTTCTTTCTACGTCATAAAAGTTTCAAACGCCGTCATCAAAACCGCGTTAAATCCATCCGCGCGTACAGGCGCATAAACCGCCTTACCGCGCGGGCCACCGCTTCGAAATCCGCTTTACCGCCACCGCCTACCGCGGAGGAGGAGGTGCCGTGTGATAGACGCCTAACACTACTTGTTGAACTTCCTGTGTCTATCGGTATCGGTATAGGCCTAAGATAATCGTACAAACTCCTAAAAGACACCTTGTCGTCATATTTTCCTTCCTATATTCCTATTGTATGGGATGCGTTGACAGATTTAATACTATTATAAAATAACTATGACTCAATCAAAAAGTTAAAAATTTTAAGTCATCACTCCACATCAACTATCGAATAAATAATAAAACATGCATCAACTTGAAAACAAAGTAAATGCGAAATTAATTGTAGTTATTGATCATCCAATCCCATCAACATTATCACACACATTACTATTACCAATGAGTACGTTTACCAAACAATATCATTCCTAAATTGTTTTTAGCACGATACAACACTAAAATCTTGTCTTAAACCGAGGCCGCACTGCGGCTAAAATCTAATCTAATTTTATTAATCAAGGAAAGCAATACAAGTGGCCGCATTAGCGGTTACTGCGTTTCGCGCGGTTACGCGGTTACCGCTGCGGAACAAAACTGTAGTGCGGCCTAGGCCTTATAAATGGAATAACTTAAATATACATAGATTTTTAAGACACAAATACAATAATTTTTAATCCAAACTTAAAAAACCACTTCATTGTTAAGTTGAGGCTGGTGTTAATGTTCTAATTACATAAAATAACTGAGCTGACATCATGGTACTACCTTGGTATAATATTTGTGATATTTTAACGTAAAAATATTATATTTTACAATTGGGCAATTAAAAACATATTCTTCAAATTCCATTTTAGTAAAAAATATTAATGTAATAACATGCCATAATTTTAAATATAAAATTAACATACAATAAGGATTATTATTTTAATGAAATTCGATATTCTTATTATTTTGCGCAACTAATACATCGATAGCGCAACTTTAAAATTCAAGTTAGATATTGATCGGCCTATAATATAATGGTATCATAGTATCATAATATACCATTAAAAGTAATATTATGATGTGTTTTTACCAAAACTTTCTTCTTTGTCCCCATTCTAATAGATAACATTCGTTTGGTACATAAAAAAAAAAGCTAAGCTACAACCCACTAATGGCCCACTACTGCGCACGGGTCTCTCCTCATTACTGAGGAGGCCTAGAGCATACTCCACCACGCTGCTCCAATGCGGGTTGGTGGAGGGGTTAGTGGCCAACCCAGCGTCGAAAGTTTTCAAGCCGCCCGAAGGCCTCCGACATGGCTTAACGACTGCTATCAATCGATAACAACCGGGACCGACGGCTTTACGTGCCCTCCGAAGCACGGAAGCGCTCAAGAAATTTTTGCCACTAGCGGTCACCCATCCGACTACCGACCGCGCCCGCTGTTGCTTAACTTTGTCGATCGCATAGGATCGACGCAAGCCGCCGGGCTATGAGCGCTTCGTTCGTCTGGTACATACCTAATAATAAACCTTTATTTCTGTAACCAAAACATGTATTAATCTGCCTTTAACGAATCCTAAATAATGATATACAACGAAAAACCAGTTGCAAGAAAATATTTAATACTAATAAACCCGCCTTCTTCACTTCGAGAAACCCTTAGTAGCCACATTCGGAAATTGTTAAGTGTGATCATTTAAACTGACATTATTCTTTTTATTTTTAACCCAATTCAAATAAAACAAACAGTATTTGTTAAGTTTTCTGTTTTTGTTAAGTTCTTCTGAGATAAGCGCAAATAACGTCTCACACAAACAGATAAAAATTCTAAAATTTAATCGTTTTGGTATACTTTGTGTTAAGAAAGACGCTTGTAATTTGTAAAAGTTTTCCTCATATATCATACATGCATAGACAGCAATCACTTACAGATTTATTCTATGTTAGCATGTATGTTAGACTAAAAACATAGTTGTGTCGGCGCCTGTATAAAACTTTCTTAACTTCGTTCTTTTTTTCTAGGCCCACGTCATTGAATACTTAATTGAGTAAAAAATACACAACTAGAAGTGTTTTTAATTGAAAAATCCATTCGGCTAAACTCGAGAACGACTTGTTACATGGCAAGCAAATAAAGAAGTTTCTCAAATTAAGAGAAAGATGAGAAAAAAAGAATGAAGCAGCAATCTGTTACATACGCAAGTGAAATGCGATGAGAACTAATTTTCTACATACCAATAGCAATAAAGTCGATCAAAGAAACAGAAATATTAAAATAGTATTGCCATACATATGAAAACTTACCAATAAATATAATTAACGACCTTAATATTATCATTACAACTATAGTATGTGTTATTTAGAATTCTAGATATAAAAATGTAGGACAACAGTATTGTAATGAATTATAAACTAATTTATTATTATTAACATAATTCATAAAATATGTTAAGAACAAGGCGTTGTTAGAATAGCACTGTCAGCATTACATTTTATTCCTATTCAATTCTATTTCTTTTTTGTAGTCTAAAAACAAAATTAAGGCAATTCACTAAATATGATGACCATTATCATTTTTTTCACTGTGGAATATAATAATTGTAATACTCTATTAATTTTATTGTTCAGTTTTGTAACGATATGTCATAGGTCAGGGGTCAGACACTTTTGGCGTAAAAAAATTGCTTGCTTTTCAGGTAACCGAAACTAGGTCTCGATGAACATTAATTCGAGATAGCCAAAATATTACGTTATATATAATTTTATTATATACTCCAAATAATGATATTTCAGTATGTAATTATATTATTGCTCATGAACCAAAAACGTTGCAAATCCCTGTCCATCTAACAATGCAATTGAACTCTCCACTTGGTTCGCAATCGTCGTAATGTAATTCAATAAGTGTAGAGATTAACCGACGCAGGATTTCCACGCAAGGCCGCCACAGGCCATAGCGCCGATTAAATACGCGGCCAGAATAGCTACAAGTACCAGAATGACATACAATTTCATGTTTTTCCAGAACAGAGAACGCTGTAGGGTCCTCGCTGATGTGCGATACGTCACCGACTGCAAGAGAACACATACAAAATTAATATAAAATAGTGTACTAGTTTTTATACAAGACATTGAACTGTGATATCAGACAATAACACTGGATTTTGCAGATAAATATGGAAGTGATACTAGACATGAAATGAATGATGAAGATCGAGTTTCAAAACAATGTCTTGATACGTATGGCGCAATAGTGCTGGGTTCGAGCCAAATGAGCAAAAAGTTTATAAGGTATAGTTATATATAAATTAGTGGTGTTATTATGTAAATAAAAAGTATTAAATGAAATTGAAATTTTATATAAATGAAAACTTGTGTATTGTCCATACCGCCCACGTTAAAGAAAATCTTAATATAGGACTATAGCACTGCACACATTACAACAACGCGGCAACGGACTAACAAAATGATTGCATTCAATCTACATGTGTTGGTCATTACGGTTCTAAACTTGAAAGACGTTTCACTCGCTACCCACTCCTGACCAACTCCGAATCGACTCCAAGTATAGAATTAAAATTCAACCATAATACCAAGACATAAAATTCATTATTGAGTACATTGAGTTCATAAGTGAGTGATAATGTGCACAGCTGTATTCAAACTGATCTTTTAGGTTTAGTAAGAATAGATGCATTCTATAAAAATTTGTCTACAAATATAGGGAAGATTGTAAATCCAATATTTAAATTCCTTCATTACTTATATTGATACCACACTTACACTTGTTGCCAAATTGTCAGCTTTGTCCACTAAGAGCTCCAATTTTTCACCACGCATTTTCATACTATCTGGAAATTAAAAACATTACAATTAATACCCAAGGAGATTACCGGTAATACACAAAGAGAAACCTAAGACAGACTATCAAGGTCAGCTACTTTATTCAATCGGAAAGATTTGATCCAATACTTGCTTACTGCTTGCTTAATTACCCATGACCCTAAACAAATATTAAGATATCAATCACATAGATAATATATAATCTGCCTTGGCAGAAAATGAAACCAAGGACCTCTTGCTTCTCAGTCAAGGTCAGAACCAACAAGGCTAATACGTCATGTCATGGCAATAATATCTAACATAGTATGTTATTTTTGCACAATCATAAATATAATTAATAGTGACAGTTATATTATTTACACATTTCCGTTTTTTCAGATAAAAACAAGGCATAGTCAATACATTCCTTGTTTCTCCTAACATGATTATTAAAAAAAATATGCTTCTGTGGATTTTAAAATCAATTTAGATACAATTATACACATTTTGTTTATAAATTCTGTATACATATTTATTATATTTTGAATGATATTCATAACTCCGTAAAGATTACACAAATCCAATGCTTTATTGAAATCTTAATCAGAAAATGCTTTATATTATTTTTATTTGAATATCTCAGCCAGTATCACACACTATGTCCGTCTAATCTAAAGCCCAAATTGTTGTTTTGTTTATATTTTTAATTAGTATGTACCACAAAATACTGTAAATATGATTTAATAAATAAACAAAGTTTTTAAGCCCAAAACACTCAACATCTATACAAGTAATAATCTTCACAGATATTACAACCAGCAACACTCCTGGTTATTGTCAGTTGAGTCCACAACATATTGAGTAATTTATTCAAGGTCTGTGAAATACGAACAGTTGTTAAACATAGACACATAGTATCTCTTGTAAAAATAAAAAAGTCAATGTAATATTATTGCTGAAAAAAAGTAAATTTATGTTCATGATATTATGCATCCTTGAAATGAAGTAGAAGCATAATATTTCATATTTTTAAAACTGAATATTGTTGGATATTATTATATTCATAGCTGATAAAAAAGAAAAGATATGTTGGTATGTGGTCTCTTTTGCTTATAGACATCACCAATATGCAAACACCAATAAAAGAGGGAGGCAAATAAGAAGTAGGAATACCACACATTATTATTTATGGCCCTTCAACGCATGTGCGCAAATGTTTCACAGTTAATTCAGTTGATTGTAGAAAGAGGGTAGGGGCTAACATAGTTGGGCTTATCATTTTAGTAACAAAATATTACAATTTAGCAATGTAACAACACACTCAAACTATAGTTGTGCATGAATATTTATTATAGTTCTATACTGCCCAAGTTGAAACAACTGCTTTGATTCATTTGATTCCCTATTAATTTGATTATATTGTATTGTAGTAAAGCAATGTATAAATAAATGAACCCAATTAACACAAACAAATTCTATTTTTTTCTAAACTAATTCATTTGTTGTGGTTGGCTTTAACTTTGAAGTAACAAGATCATGAAATATCAAAATAATTAGGGTAATGGCTGTTGGTTTATTGACATTATAGCCAGATTCTATTGAAATGAACTACACAAATGATCATGGCCTTAACAAACATTCACCTCCATTCAATGGTCAGACATTATTTTGTAACTTTTCCACTACATCAGCAGTCAATATAGGGTTAAAAACAAATATTGTCTATGGGGGAAAAGCTTTCATAATACATACTTAAAAGATATAGGACTTCACAGTGTTTAATAATAACATATTGCAATAACATAAACAAGGACATGTACATAAGTCATATTTGCTCACTGCCTATTTAATAAATAGCCCTGAGTTTGAGATAAGCTTATATTTACCATATTATCGGAACCAGAAACAGATGTTGTAAAATGTTGTTATAAATAATAATGCACTCATTAAAACTATTCTATAATAAGCTGCTGAAAAATGAACCTCATTACTGAAAAAGTAAATTAATTAGCAAATGTTTTTGATGATAATAATTAGTGCCATAATATAATATGGTGAAAATGAAAATAAATGTCATAACCTTTTATTTTATGACTTTAGACATTCAATACAGCCAAAATTGTTGTGTACTGGCAAATTAGGTACTTGCCTTGGCAACTTAACTCAATTAGGATTAACTATCTATAGTCGGCACAATCATAAGATTCCGATATGACGTCTGTCATGTATGAACACAAACTAACCTTGTATGGACGTCTTCAATTTACTTATTACGGAAATATTTTTTTTTAATTTGAACCGCTGGTAATGATACTATGAAGTGAAGATATTTCGTAGTGAATGATAGGTCACTTTGGTTAAATTATGCAATGCACTATTTACTGTGCATATACAGTACACAGTTTATATTTATTATCAATGCAGCTTTATAAGTAGGTACATAATGTACTTGTGAATCCACCTCCTCTTCGCTTTGGAAAATTGTTTTTATGTTTACAGATAATAAACACTTCTTCCCATTTTTGAAACATATTTTATTGGTACATCGCTTCTATTGCTCGTAGCATGATGTTATAAAATTGCCCACAGTTTGTTAAATATTTTAATTAGGCATTAGTCCGTAATATTAAACGAAAGTAACTAGCGGGTTAAACGAATTGGAGTAATATTGTTTACTTAATACGAGTATTTAGATAGGTACTTACTTACTTATACGTACTTACATAAGTAAATACTAGAAATTCTGGCGAAATATGTAAACCATCCCTGCTTGTTTTTTATTTGTGTTATTTATAAATTGTTTAAATAATTTTATTTTAATCAGTTTACTTCATAAATTGTGTAAAATTGAACAAATATTTAAGACGTCACTACAATGTTTTATAAGGAGGCTGGATTTATAGTTATGTGACCTCTTGAAACAATTTATGAATCGACCATAATCGATACATTACTATAATCGAAAGTATGTGCTACCAGTTCACACACAAAATACAAATAGTTATAGATTCCTTAATATATCTAAAGCATTGCGATTTTTCGTAGCTATTATAAATTCCCGATATATACGTTTTTAAGCCTTTTCCACTCAAATTGGATAATTATTAACCGTTTAATAGTTTCTTCGTTTTCACTAGATTAATGAAATTTCCATTTTAATAACTAATATAGTTTCCTCACCTTAACTTACTAGTCAAATTGCCTTATTATCCCTTTCGGTGTTAATCTCAACGCTACATCTGTTTTTACCTGATTTTAAGAAAACAATCAGAGGTCGGTTTATAAATTATCGTTCCGAACTTAATTAACGAAACGATTAGAAAGTCTTATTACTTATAATCGGTTAAATTTATAAATCGGTTTATTTAATGCATCGATTTTTGTTGTACTTCACTATTGTCACTGTGATGACAGCCTTCATATCGGAATCTTATGATTGTGCCGACTATAAACTACACTAATGAATGATTCATTTTATTAAATTGTTATACACAATTATCATAACCACTCTCACCTATATTCTTCACCATAATGTTCTTCAATTCATCCAGTTCTCCATGAACTCTGGATATTGTCTCCAAGTCTTTAGACTCACTGTAGTGCTTCATTTCTGCTGCCAGCAATCGGGCAAACTCGCTGTTCATGGCATAGGGGATAGCAGTCTGGGCAGTATCTGCGAATGCACTTGTGAACCTCCTCTTGATCTCATTGAGAAAGAGGAATGCCCTCGAACGTTGAAATTTCTAGAACAATTACAAGATCATATCATATTAATTTTGTACTCTACTCATGTTGATTTATTGGATGGTTATTCTTTTCATTATGTATAATTACGTATATACTTACATCATCCGTAATGCAGAAATACACCAATTTATTCTCAGCAATGTAATGGAAAAGATAATTCCCGTGAGAATATGTGAGCTTGTCATCATGAGGTGGAATCTTGGATAGAATTTGTTCAGTGACTTCAGTGAAATTACCAGTACATGTCGCGTATTTAGCTAACACAACGGTGCCGCGGGCCACTACACTAAACAAAATGGGCATCTTGACTAATATGAGTAATACGACAAAGACACCACTGAAACAACGAACACCAAATGCTTGCTTTACGAACTCCCGAGTGTTTAGTCCGTTCGTCGCAGAATACAATTTTATATTTGTAATGAATTGAAACGTAATTGGTAACACAATGTTATTTCAAAAAGCACAAAATTAGTTTCTCGCAATATACGCAGAGTCAACACTCAACACAGTACCAGTACCTAAAACCTAAAAGGGTATATAATGACGTTTCGTTTGATTGATTGATCGCTTATTTGACAATGACAGTTTGACGAATTAAAACATTGCCAGCACTAAAAATTTAAGGTGTTGCTTGTGCTGGTGTCCATATATCACCACAAAATACAGATGTTAAGCTTTCATACAAAGTGCCCAAAAACAACGCACACATAGACACAGTTCACATACACCAAAAATTGGAACATATCGGACCACTCGGACCGCGGTTGGTATTTCCAGCAATTTGACATTTTATAATACACAAATAAGATACTTTTCCTAAGAAATGGATTTATTATAATTATTATCTTAGTGGTTGTTTTTATTCGACGTTAAATTGCGCATTATAATTTTTTTGACATCCAGTTGCTACAGAAAGATACAATAAGTCCTTACTTGCTTGTAATTCAATGATTCATCATTACTAAACACAAGTCAATGTAGGACGAATTAAGTTCTTTGTATGTGTAAAGTGTACCTTCGATTTTTAATAAATATTAAATGAAAGGATTAATGTTTTGTTTCAAGTACCTGATAGAGATACAAAAACATTATAGAATCCAAATAAATAGATATAAAGTTAGTTACATGAGTTAATATAATATAATAATTTTATTTTTATAAAGAGTACCGATCTCATTCATTTTATATAATTATAACGCCTTGCTCAAAAGCCAGTATACAGACACATGAAATGTTACAAAAAAGTCATGATTTCATTTCGCGCCATTATTTGACACATTATTTTTGTCCTTTTTTTTAATCGTTGTGAGATCTGTGCGCTTAAGATGAAATTATTGCTTACAGTATGTCTATGTCACGGTCTATGTAGTGATGAATATTATGTTTGGTCTGCTTTTTTTTCATAAGTCTGTGGCTGCCACACTGCCAAACCTCGAACTAGAGCGATGGGCGATTGTTACAAAAAAAACTATCGACTGAATCGAAAATTGTGCGACTGTGCATTCGATTGTCGATTTAGTAATTCCCCGCCATGCTTATTCGAATAACAATCGACCTAACTACTAATTGTATTACTAATTGTACGCACGCTAAGTTCGTGCGATCGGTGAAATCACAAATTACAATTTGGCGCGCATTTAACAACTTGTCGCGATAAAATTTAGTAAAACTGCTTATGCGGTAGAAAAATAAGAAACTTTACTGACGTAGAAACTACTAGCTTGTTTACTTCGCATACCTAATTTCATAGTAAGTATAATGTCTTATGGCATTTTACTTTGTTGTAAAGCAAGCGATACATAACAAATCTTTGTATTACAGGAAAGTGGTAATTAGAGCTATTTATAAATTAAGGTGTCGGGAATTTAAACAATTAGGCATATTTAGAGAAGCCTCACAGTACATTATATAGTTTTTGCTTGAAATAATATAAATACGTAGAAAAAAACAGCGACTGTTATAATTACATAATAAGAAGGATGCATAATTTGGCTATGTGTATATATATACCAGCTTTGTAAGGTGGAAGAATAAAAAAAATTACGTGCACAAGTGTATCAGTGATACCAATATGAATACTTGGCTACTAAATAGTCAGTAATCGCCCATCGTTACCTCGAACGTCCGACGACGCGACGGGAAAAATGTTAGCAGCATTATAGCACAAAATATGGATAGTACAGAAGTTAAGCTCATGTATGTACCTCGATTTTGGTTATGCATGTGTGCGTTAGCCTAAGGCCGCCTCCACACGTTGGCGCCAACGCCATTTTCTAGCTCCACACGTTGGCCGAGTAGCGTCTGCCAACTCCCAACGCTCGCCCCAACGCGAACGACGATTTTCTAGCTCGACACGTTGGGCGAGTAGCGTTGGCGCGAACGTTGGCGCCAACGTTTGGAGCCGAGGTAAGGGTTAACGACTCCGCAAAGGTCGTGGGTTGGATTTGTTATTTAAGCATGGACGTATTTAAGTTATTGGTATGGATTAAACGGGAAAATTAAAATAAAGGTATATGTTTAGAATCATTAAAATGTAATGTAATTTAGTAAGCGTTAGTCATATTACCTAATTATACAATTAATTTACAATAATAATGCTATCATTGTAAATTAAGATTACGGGAGTCCTTAGATGAAAAATTCAATAAAGCAGGTAAGTAATTCAAGGTTATCAGATCTTCTATCTATACTTATAATAAATCTGTAGAGAGGTCAATTCTGTACATTAAATATATTTCCAAAATAACTATCAGGGGGTGATTAGGGATCGATACTGATGCCAAAAATGCAATCAGTAAAATTTTTGTCTGTCTGTCTGTCTGATGTATAACCGTTATAGAAACAAAAACTACTCGACGGATTTTAACGAAACTTGGTACAATTATTTTTCATACTCCCGCGCTGGTTATAGTATACTTTTCATCACGCTACAATCAATAGGAGCAGAGCAGTGAAGGGAAATGTTGGGGAAACGGGAGAAGTTACTCCATTTTTTAAGCTTCCGTCGCGTGTGCAACCTTAATGGTTAAAGCTACACAGAAATCATGTATGACGGAAATGTTCTCCTTAAAATTATATAAAAAATATTCCACGACAGCATATGTCTATCTTTTATGGTTGACTCACAATAACACGTGTAACTCCCGATAGCTTAGCAGTTCGAAGCTTTCTGATTAAGTATACCTATATTTTATCTACTCTTACGTTTATGACACTTAAGTGGGTGAAATAAAGGGGTGAAGTTTAAACGAAATTCACGCGGGCGAAGCCGCTAGCAAAAGCTAGTCTGTAATAATATGTTTTTCATCCCACCTATTCGAAAAAGACGACTTGGTTCGGTCTTAAAGGGATCCAAAGTTGGTGTTTTCTATTTAGCGGGCGGGAATGAATTTTCATATAACTTTTCCTGCCCGTTATTTAAATAATAGTCGGGTTAGTCGGGTAAGTCGGGTTAGTCGGGTTAGTCGGTTTAGTCGGTTTAGTCGGTTTAGTCGGTTTAGTCAGTTTAGTTAGTTTAGTGACTGTGACAGTATTATTCCTGAATTTGAGGCGCCTTTTATTTTCTCATAGGGGGGGATGAAAAGTAGAGTGTATCACTCGGGAGCAAATATTTTTGGCTCGGGCGACATACTTTGAATCCCTCGCTACGTTCAGGATTCTACTAAAGAATCCCTCGCTACGCTCGGGATTCTACTCTAGAATCCCTCACTTCGCTCTGGATTCAAAAAAGCGCCCTCGCCGAAAAAATATTACTTTGCACCCTTGTAATACAATCTACTATTTTATACGAAATGATAATCACAAGTACGTGCAATAATGTGATTGCACGTACTTTTGGACAGGAGGTACTTGGAGACATAGGTTAATAATAGAAATAAAATTGTTTCGTTTTGCGTATAGTGAATGTAAACTCAATATTTGCAACTAAACCCAGCGCGTTCTGCGTTCTGCGGCAGTTCCGGTAATACTTATGTAATAATATCATAATGATATTTATTTATGGGATCTCATATTATGATCCGTTTATTTCATATTGTAATTTGTATTATATAATATTTTTGTATCTATATTAGGTACTGGAAACAAAATAAAAATCCTATTAAATAAATTAACACTAAGAAAATAATTTTACATGTCCAATAATATTATAATCCTTCATTTAATGTATTTATTAAAAATCGAAGGTATATCTAACGTACAAAGAACTTCCTACGTCCTACATTGACTTGTGTTACAAGCAAGTAAGGACTTATTGTACCTTTCTGTAGCAACTAGATGTCTAAAAAATTTTAATTTGCAATTTAACGTCGAATAAAAAAAAAGACGTGTGGCACTCGGAGACTGCCGCGGTAAAGCTATTGCATAGCATTATAATATATATAAATTAACAAAACAAAAAATAATACTGCATTTGTGATAATAATAATAAAATGAATGTATTTAAAGTAATAACTCATTTTCATTCACAATTTTTTCGTGACTTTCTTCATTAATAAATGCACTTTGTTTATTCATATTTAAAACACTTTGTACACAAATTATATACTGTTTTACAGTGGGCCAAGAAAGTGGTGTACACGAGTTTTCATTTAGTTGCCTACATAGACATACATAATATAGACCGGCCTTGCACGTTCGAATGTGTGTCAAATTGTAACAATCCAATTTTGAATTGAATCGGTTTGTGCGTGAAGTTGGCGCAATGGAATTTTGTTACTATATTTGAAAACGAACAGATTACATAGTGATATCTCGCTTCCGCGTTTGGAAGTTTTAGTCGTGCTGTCTCTGTCACTCTTACATATGTCACGCGCCATTTTAATAAAGTTATTATTTTAGAAATAGTGAAAATAATTTACAATTCAATGTTTACATAATGAAATGTGATTCCTTTGGACTTTATTTGTGTTTCTTGAATTGTTAGAATATTTTTGAAGGCACAGGAAGCCCTATTTTCTACATTTGCGGACGTAATTACTGAAATCAATTTTGCGTAAGGAAGATGTGTACCTCGCTGCTGTCTACAACAGACTGACTTGATCAATCACTCAATCACACAACCTAATGTTGACCACTCGTCGTGCGCCTTATGTATGTTACGGGCCCATCTTGACTTTCTACATCCATGGTTGCCTAGTTATCAAAAGTTACATCAAAGTTCATAGGCAATATCACTGAAAGAGACGCATATTTATTTATTTTATTTATTTATTTATTGTTTTACTATAATTAAAACGGTTTATACCAATTACATTAATTATAGACTCCACAGTTATACTTCTCGCTCGCAGAACTTCATGCATACTGACAATATTTCCGGCCATTCATCTGCAAACAAATCACACTCAGGGTATGCATCCAGAAGAGCGTTAAGTTTGGCAAGAACGCGGGGAATAGGCGAGTTCGCTCTCGCGACCGTGTGCGCCGTGGGTGCAGCGAAGAGTTTATGTTTGCGCGATCGGGAGTAATTATTAGGCGCAAAGAATCGACACAACTCGTCACTGAGGTCTGGAGCATCTATCCTACCACGGAAGATCTTACAGGCTGTGATCAGCTGATGGTGATCTCGACGAACCTCTAATGAATTGTAACCCAGGCAGCCCAGAAGAAAGTTGGTTGGATACAAGTAGGGATAGTATCCGAAAACACGTTTGTAAAGGTATCGCAGGAAGGTCTTTTGAACCTTCTCAAGTAGGAGCTTGTAGGTGTTCTGATAGGGATTCCAGACACAGGCGCTAGTTTCAAGCTTAGAGCGTACAAGTGCACTAAAGATAAGGCGGATAACAGCTGTAGAATGGAAATCCCTTGAGCTCCTGAGAACAAATCCAAGGCGCTTTTGGGACTCTTTCGCTAGAGCTATCATGTGGTCATGAAAAGTAAGTTTTACGTCGAACATGACTCCTAGCTCTTTGATGATGTGTGTCTTGGTCAAAGCATGGTTATTTATTTTGTATTTAAACTCTAGCGGCGCCTTCTTCCTACTAAATGTCATTATATAACATTTGTCCATGTTAAAGTCCATTCTGTTTTATAATAATGACGTAAGCCTACTTAATTGTTAAGAATATGTACATCATAACGTCACATTATAGGTGCAAGACATTTTAATCTTTATTATAAACGGATAATGCATTAATTTGTGCAAAGAAGATTTAAATATTCTGAACAAAAGCATAAGAACTATTTCAGTTGACAAAATAATTCTTTTTAAAAAGGAAATTGACATTTGACATTTAAGTCCTATAACGATCTTTTGGCGCGTGAATGACGTGTGGGTGACAGAGACAGTGCCTTACAGTTTGCCTTGCCTGTATGGCACTGTCTCTATCACCCTCAAGTCATTAATATAGTGACATTATTTTATGTCATGTTATTTTGTATGTTTTAAATCTAAATACGCGATAATTCGACTATTATGAATACATGTTGTCGATTCCAACGCCTTATTTAATCCAGATCTACATGTAATTATTCTTAAAACACCGAACCGACGGGGCGAAAATCAAATGTTTGACAGGTAAGATTTGTATGGGAAATTAAAATTTTCATTTCCTCGCAATCATACTAATATTATAAACAATTATAAATGTGAAAGTTTGTGTATTTGTTTGTTTGTTACTCCTTCACGCAAAAACTACTGAACCGATTTTCATGAAATTTGGCACACACATAGAGGGCAACTTAGATTAACATATAGGATATTTTTTATCCCAGAAATCCCGCGGGATCGGAATTTACGCGGGAAAACCTTCTTCACGCAAAAACTACTGAACCGATTTTCATGAAATTTGGCACACACATAGAGGGCAACTTAGATTAACATATAGGATATTTTTTATCCCAGAAATCCCGCGGGATCGGAATTTACGCGGGAAAACCTTCTTCGCGTATGGGGTACTGAACCGATTTTCATGAAATTTGGCACACACATAGAGGGCAACTTAGATTAACATATAGGATATTTTTTATCCCAGAAATCCCGCGGGATCGGAATTTACGCGGGAAAACCTTCTTCGCGTATGGGGTATAAATAGCTTCTAAATATAAAACTAACAAGTCTGTCTTCCCGGAAATCCCGCGGGATCTGGAGTTACGTGGAATAAACTCCTGCGCGTAGTTGCGGGCTTAAATTTTTATGCGACCTTTACTAGGAGATTGAGGAAGTTTTGAAGCAACATATAGGGTACTGTTTATCCCTGAATTCCCGCGGGATTAGGATTCACGCGGTAAAAACTCATACCCGGGAATGAGGTCGTGGGTTCAGATGTTTATGGGACTTTCAGTGGGAGGTAGAGGAGGTTATGGAGCATTATATAAGCTACTTTTTGTTCCTGACTTCCCGCGGGATCGAGATTTACGCGGGAAAAGCTTCCATGAGCGAATGAAGTCGCGGGCTCATTAATATCTATATATCGGGATATCTATACATAATATATCGGGAATCGAACCGGCTTTTTTTCTCATGATCAACTTTATGTTTCTTTTTCGAGGGTCAGCATCGCTTTAGCTGGTCTTTATGTTTTGGCACCCGAATGAAAAACTACCAATGTAGTTTAAAAATATAATAGTTTGGAATGAAAAAACCCCGACGTTTATATCTTAAAGTCTTTTTATCGATTTTCTTAAGATCTACATAACGGATTTTTGTACGGTATGATGTACGGTATGACTAAAACGTAGTAAAAAATCAACTGTTCTTAAGATGTGTGGAGTGTGTCTTAATATGTGTGGGGTCGGGATTAACGCAGGAATAACTTTGTGACACACTGAATTCCACGCGGGCGGAGCCGCGGGCAACAGCTAGTTTTTTATATTTTCTCATCGCTGCAACCTTCCCTGAACTTCCACGAATATTTCAAGACTAAAATTAGCCAAATCGGTTTAGCCGTTATAAAGTAAAAGTTAGTTAACTCAGTTAAAAGTTCTATAATTTATCGATGTTGGGTACACAGACATAGTAACTATGTCTGTGTGTGGGTGATGGGGGTGTAATAATTTGTCGTTACGAAATTTTTGCATTCGGTCCCCGCGCCCAAGGCCCGCGATAAAAGCTATGCAATAGCTTAAAAGAGTGTGTGTACTTATGTACACGCGTTAGAAGTTATACTTCTTTAGCGTATGGAAAAAAAATAACTAAAATGCAATAGTGATTAACGATAAATATTAAACAAACCGTGAACTCATGAAAATGTTTCATAATAACGCCATCTATGAAACATTAGGATAACTTCTACGAGGTACTGTTTGTAACGTGTTGAAATAGTACTTCTATTTAATTTTGTTGTCAGATGACGCTACTTTACATTGAAAATGCCAATGATAAGCTAATCAGTATGAGTGGTTAGCCGGCAACTTCATACAGCTGCGCGCGCATCGCAAAACGAATTTCATGCTGTTAAAATTAGGAGTCGGAGAGCGCAAATTCACCCTCATCAAATTTCCATAACGCGCCAAAAGAAGTATAACTTCAAAAATCACTTCGATAATAGTTATAATAATTCCATTACTTATCCATTTTTAAGGAAAATTATCTTATTTGTGTATTATAAATGTCATATTGCTGGAAATAACAACCGCGATCCAAGTGGTCCGGTGCGTTCCGATTTTTAGTGTATGTGCACAGTGTCTATGTGTGAGTTCGTTTTGGGCACTTTGTATGAAGCTTAACATCTGTATTATCTAATTTGTGATTATAGTATGATTATAGTACATGCAATCCCATCCCCATAAATAGGGTTGCCAGGTCGCCAAATTAGTCATGAGCGACTTGCGTAGTAGGTAACTATTATTCAAATGTGAAAAGCCTAAGAAACGCAGGACAAGCCGGACACGCAGTCAAAAAGCCTAACACTGTCCAGCTTTATCTGGACGTCTAGCAACACTACCCGTGTATGTAATGGCAATTTTATCCACAAAGCACTGATTGTTAAAAAATAAACATTTGAATAAAATTAAAATAATTTTCATATTTTTAAGGAATATGAAAACAATAAAATGATTAAGCTGAGTACCATTTTTAATGAACATTGGAATAAATAAAAAGTTCCGAATATGTGTAACATCATAACAAGTAAGATAATTATAATAAATTAGAGTGCAACATTATTGTACAAGAACAAAGCATATAAGCCTTATAATATTCGCTATGTGCAAAGCGGGTGGCAGGTGTACAAAAACGATCGCAGCGCACAACGTGACAAAAAATGGAAACTATTGCGGCTGTGTGTAATACTTTCGAACGCGGTTTTTATGATTATATCCATTGTACACATACCTACACTATTCAATAAATTGCACTCAAATAAAGTCAACAAATATCATTTACTGTTTATTTTGGTTTTTAATTGCAAAAATACTAACAATGTTTACTTGTCATATTTGACAGTAGCCGAAAAAGTTGCGCGTTGCCACCGTCGTGCACGTTCCCAATAGGTACTTACAAACTTTTATGAATTAAATTCTGAATAATTTATTTGTCTTATCAGTAAACAAGTACTGTTTACAAGCAATGGAATGGAAATTATCAAATGACCTAGGCAGTACATTTTACATTCAAGTAAAAAGTGCAAATAACAAAATATTACTCAATTTTTAATAAGTAAAAAAAGTCATCTGAACATATTTTAGAATAATATAAAAGAGTTTAATAAAAAATAGTTTAGAGTGTAGTCAAGTTTGAACTTCTATTAAGTGAAATAAGTCATACATTGCTGTGCATACATTCCTATAAAATACACATCAATCAAAGTAGTCATCAATATCTATATCTGGATTTAAAATATCATCACCAAAGGGTGTTAGGTCTATTTGATCTAGAATTAAATTTTCACACATTTCTTCCAAGTCCGTTTCCCCTATTAATATGACACCCTGTAGTTTGCCATTTTGTAAAACAAACTTAATATACTCAAGGGATGGTGTTGTCCTTAGCAATATTTCATAGTCATTTCCTAGACCCTGACCATTGTACTTTCCTAAAAGAACTACTCTGTATCCAAATAGGGTTGTGCAATGCGTAAAAAGCTCAAAGCAAAAATCTTGCAATATTGGCTCCTTAATAGTTTTGCCATACATGGCTTTTGCAGCCATAGCAGCCATGTGCCTGGCTTGTGTCCATAAGCGTAATTGGAACCAATGAGGAGCATGATCCCACATCGCAGTGGCTACATCTCCTGCAGCATATAAATCAGCGACACTTGTCTCCTGAAACTCATTTACTGCTAGTCCTCCATCTGGAGCTCTTTTTGGTTCTACATCAAAAGTAAAGTTTACAGCAGGCTCAACCCCTGTTGCTGATATTACAAAATCACATTCTACTATTCTTCCATTGGTTAGTTTTACTACCAATGGATAGTCTGCATCATCAACTTCAGTGACTGAGTCCACTTCTACTTTATAAATTATTTCTAGCTCTTGTTCACCACTTTCATTTTTTATATTTTCCAGTTTACGATACCAATCTGGACCTAAGGCAGCAGATTTTAAATTCTTATTAATGGATACCAATGTATCTTCTTCAGTGAATACATGTCTTCTTAAAATGGTATTTTTCTTATCACCCTCTTCCTTATTATCTTTGTTTCTGAATGTTTCTTGGAAAAATTCTGCTGCTCCAGGATCTATAAATGTTGAAGATATATAATCATCTCTTATAACCCATACTTTTTGAATACACCTAGTAGCATGAACAATTTCTGATGCAATACCACCATTTCCTACTATAAGCATCTTCCGGCCATTTTTCAACTTTTCTTGAAATTCTTGCACTGACTCAGTGTCCCTGATACCTAGTATTCTTTTACATTTTTGTGAATCTGCAATAAGTCGAGGGATACCTCCAGTACAAATGCATGCAACATTATATTGTATTACTTCACCTCCATCGGTTGTAGCTAGTTTGTTTTTAGTATCTAAATGCTTCAATGAATCATAAACTATTTTGAGGTTCGGATGTATTTTCAGTAATGAACTTGCTTCCGTATCATTCACATCAAACTTCACTATTGTTTTTGCATAAAAACTAACATTGCTTACATTTTTAACTAACGAAGATGCAGTGATAATAGTAAGAGTCTCTTCAGGGTGAAGTATTGATAACGTTTCCACACAAGTTACCCCAGCGATACCACCACCCACTATCAAGTAACAGGTTTGTATAGTAGCCATCGGTTCTTATTAATTTCACTGAGCAAAATATTAAATAGAAAACTTCACATTAATATTTTTAAACTCTTGATTAACCGCCGTAAAAAATATAATTATAGGGATTACGTATTTAATAACACTATTTCACAATAATTAAGTGACTGTCATAAAAATAATCACAACATTTATAATTCTTTCAATTAAACATCCGCTTTTCCTGAATCAACAAAATATATCCAATCGTAACTCATTGTCGTAACCTAATGAATCGAACCAGGAATCGGATGAAGGAATGAGAATCCCTGTGCTGTGAATCCCACTCCCACAGGATAGGATAGGAGAATAATATCTCTATGTAGGAGAATCCTAGAGAATCCTAAACTAAAAGACAATACCGAATACGTCAGAATGACAGCCGATAGAAAGACAGCGTCAAATCAAAATCTTATTAGCCCCAACCATGCCCCAACAGACTCACGCGAGAAGTCTCGCCGTGAAATCTTGCCGAGAAATTGCGCGAGAACCGAGAAGGCATCTACACTCATGCGACCTTCTCATTCGCATTCTCGATCGTCATCCGGAATGGACGTCAGTGCAGCGGCTTTGGTTTTGTGTGCATTAATATACTATAAAAAATCTTGTGAATACTAAAATAAGAAATAAATTAATATAAGTACTAAAATAATAATAATAATTGGTAACCACAGACAGTAGATTATTTTAACTAGAAATGTAAATTTTAAATACAAAAACACACAACGGTCCCACTGAGACCGAACGAGAATGTGAATACGGTTCTCTTTTCTCGCCCGAGAAACCCTTTGAAGCGGGCAAAAATACCGACACCGATCTGAGAACAGGCGAGCCAGAGAACGAGACTGCGAGAAACCGATCACATTCACGCTTCTCGGGTGTTCTCGGGGGTTTTCGGCGTGAGTCTGTAGCCGCTCTATACCATAGAGACCGCGTTCCGTAACTCGACCAAAACGCACAAAACGTTGAAACTATGAAAAATGTCAATAAATACGTAATCCCGGACGTATTTCTTAACATTAAAAAAATATAATTATATATTTTTTACATCAAGAGTTTAAAAACTCTAAGGGCTGCAATAGACGTCCGATTTTGACGTGACAACGTCTTATAAATTGGTGTTGGAAGTTGTCTATGCACAGCATCCCTCTACTCTCTCTAGGGTTGCTAAGCAACCAATCTCTTAAGAAGAAATAACAGACTTGTCACTAAAAATAAAAAACGTGTCGATATATTTTAAATATAATTTATTAAAATAAAACTAGTTTCCATTCAATGCTTGTTTCCGCTTCAACCGAACTTCCAACAATTGGTAGCAGAGCGTGGTTGTTGGTTGTTGCGGAACAAGAATAAATAAAAATGTCGTCAAATACGGCATACCGTATGGAGGCTCTCAACAAAGAAAATTACGACACTTGGAGATTGCAAGCACAGGCCGTACTTATTAAAGCCGAACTATGGGAATATGTGAGCGGAGCGAAAATATTAACGGACTCGGACACAATAGCCGAAAAAAGCGATTTTGAAAAGAAAGACCAATTGGCAAGAGCTGAATTATTGCTCCTCATGTCCCCACCAGAGTTGAAACAAATAAAAGGCTGTACGACCGCAAAACAAATCTGGGACAAGCTAAAGGCCATATATCAAAGCACTGGTCCTGCCAGAAAAGCGACGCTACTCAAACAATTGGTCGTGAAAAAGATCACTTCTAAAGAAGACGTACGCGAGCATCTGAATAATTTCCTCGATATAGTAGACAAGTTGGCCGATATGGATGTCAAGATTCACCCAGAATTGCTTAGTATCATGATGTTATACAGTTTGCCATCAAGTTTTGAAAATTTTAGAATCGCCATCGAATCCCGTGACAGTCTCCCCAGTCCTGAAGAGCTGAAAGTTAAAATTCTAGAAGAAAATGAGGCAAGAAATAATACAAAACATGATGAAGGTGCCTTCTACACAAAAAAGAAAGGCAAATACTGTCAAAATTGTAAAAAGAAAGGGCATACAACTGACATGTGTTGGAGTAAAAGAAAATTCAATAAACAAAAGACTGTAAAAGATGAAAATAATTACAACATTACTCCTACCTGCCTCTCCATTGCTTCTCCAAATACATGGTGTCTGGACAGTGGCTGCACTTCCCACATGTGTGCACAGGAAGAGCATTTCGATGCCATTGATTCGGAATCTGGATCGCTGAGTATATGGCACTCTCTGATGCCGTGAAAGAAGCTCTCCACCTGCGAATGCTGCACAACAACATAGCTGCCTTGAAACAAGATCAAGTCATTATCTACTGTGACAACCAAGCAGCGATAAAGCTTACTAAGAATGCTATTGTAAGCAGCAAAACAAAGCATATTGATCTAAGGATACATTTCCTTAAGGAGCATGTAGAATCCGGAGTGATCAATATAAAATACAAAGAAGGCCAGAACATGGAAGCCGACATATTTACGAAGGGGCTTCCTGGACCACGGTTCACGCAACTCAAAGCCGACCTAGGGCTGCTGTGAGGGGGAGTGTTGGAAGTTGTCTATGCACAGCATCCCTCTACTCTCTCTAGGGTTGCTAAGCAACCAATCTCTTAAGAAGAAATAACAGACTTGTCACTAAAAATAAAAAACGTGTCGATATATTTTAAATATAATTTATTAAAATAAAACTAGTTTCCATTCAATGCTTGTTTCCGCTTCAACCGAACTTCCAACAATTGGTTTGCCGGGTGACACTTCAAGAAACTGCGTTACGCTCCGCTCACGTTATGCGCTCACAATGAGAGCGAGTGAGAGGCACGCGTGCATGGTTAGCCCGCCTAAGAGCGAGAGAGACAGACATAAAAAGCACAATCGGCCTTTGCGTTCGGCAGCTTGATTACTTTGGAGGTAGATATTTTGGTAATGTATCCAATTATTACTTTGTTATTGACTTCTGGGACTATTTATAAATTTTAAATGTTACCTTTTTATAAATGTTTCCTGTATTCCTTCTTTATTTTTATTGATAAATTTCTGTAACTTTAAATACGATTTCATGACGTTTGTTTACTTTGATGATATTATTAGCGTAGAAAAAATATCTGCAAATTTCACAATTGTTAAAAATTGGCTGCAGCAACATAATTTGGAAATTAATACTTTAAAATCAAAATTACTACAATTCAGACCATATCATAAAAAACTACTAGACCTAGATCGAGTTAAACAATCCTTATGTATTAATGAAATAAGTGAATTTAAACTGTTAGGTATCACCATTGATACACACCTTACATGGCAACAACACATTAGCAAAGTAAAATCTAAATTAAGTCAGTTCATTTACGCTTTCAGCATCTTAAAATCAAATACAAACTTGGAGATTGCGCTATCAGCATATTACGCATACGCCTACTCCCGCTTACGCTACGGGATCATGATGTGGGGCCACAGCAAGGATGCAGATACGCTATTTGTTCTACAAAAGAAACTGATTCGCATTCTAGCTAACATTCACCAGCCCAATAGTTGTAAAGCATATTTTAAAAAGTACGCGATACTCACACTGCCATCTATCTATATCTTAGAAATAGCATGTCATGCCAGGTCAAACTTACACCAGTACACATTTAAAAGCAGCCTTCGTCGAAATAAGCAAATTATACTCCCTACGCCGCGTCTATGTATATTTAAAAGGAGCCCACAATATCGGGCAATACAAATTTACAATAAACTCCCAGAGTCCATAAAAAAGCTAGAAACAGAAACCCAATTTAAAAAAATTGGTTGCCTGTAACGTCGGTATACGGGCGAAAGTTTTACGTGACAACGACTTTAAGTGGTAAAATAATTTTAATGTGAATATTCATTCGTATAGTAGGAAGAAGGATGAAATAATAGTAACAATTTAAAACATTTATTTATACTGTCTAACCGTCATGTGAAGGCGGAAGCAATTTAAGTTTAATGTTTTATTTTTGTTAAATAGTTCCTCACTTGTAAACAAGATGGCATTGTACCAATTTGTGAAACGCGCTAACGAGTGTAACGTGGAGTTTATATAAGAGAAAAATTTGTAAAGGGCAATGTGTCGACTTCTTTGGTTTTATAATAAACTGCTATTTTGGGTTTGCAAGCAGTTGTGGTTATTTGTGAAGTTGACCCTGCGTTCCCGTATCTTCATGGGGTAAACGTATACAAAGAATTATATTTAAAACATTGTAACACCATCCGCCATCTAGCGCTGCTAACCGTTAGACCATTAACCATTAGTCACAACACTCACAACTAAGTGAGGTAACAAACTAGTTACTCTACTTAACCAGAGATGGCGCTGTACCATTTTCTGTACACTGTCACCAAGGAACGTGAGCGGAGCTTACTAACGCAGTTTCTTGAAGTGCCTCCCGGCAAACCAATTTATAAGACGTTGTCACGTCAAAACAAATTAAAGTCACTCCTGATAGATAAGACCTATTATTCCGTTAATGAATTTCTAAAGGATAAATTGTAAATTTTTACTTGTACATGTATATTATTATTGTATTGTGATTATGACAATGACAATTTAATTACTAATATTTAATATTATAATGTGAATACTGTGAATTTATTGATGTGTAAAATTAACAATTATTTAGTGAATTATCAAAATTATTATTATAGACCAATTATTTTCCCATAACACAAATTAATTAATAATGACGTGAATTAACTAACAATGACATGTATAAATTTTTTGCACCTAACTTTTGCCGTGCCCTACCGGGTTATGTGCGCACTGTTTTTTATTCTAGGTTAAGATCTTTATGTATACCACATTTTTGGCAATAAATGAATAATGAATAATGAATTTGTCAATCATTCCATCAGTATTTTCTTAAGACGTTGTCACGTTCAACTATCGTCAGTAAACCATTGAGATAGGAATTAGTCCTTATAGATCAATGCAGTAAACCGACTTTACAGACAACCAGTTTTTCTCTCCGATAATCGGTTCCGATAGTCTGCCCCCTAATTATGAACTCTTAATTCCAGACAGTTTTCGTTCACATCCATACATACAGGTAATAAGCCATACAGGTAATAAGGCGCTGTCTCTGTCACCCACACATTGTGAACGTGAACTGTCTGGAATTAAGAGTTCATAATAAGGCCCCTGATCAGACAAATTCAGACATTAGAATTGAACGTGTATTGTATTGAACGACACTCGAATCGGACGTGTATTGTAAACAAAACAAAACGTATGGCACGGGTGCCTTCCGATTGTAGTTTCGGAACGCGGCCTTTGTCTATGGTTTAGAATCATAGTTGACATTGACATTTGACATTTGTCTTGTTGACTTGACTTGACAAGTTTGACAACTGACTGAGTCTGAGTCGAGTTCGAGCTTCGAGTAATTCGAGCCTAGTGCCCAAAGAATTATCACAAAAGTCGATACTAAAATATTATTTTGTTTTTTAAATTTTAATAACATGAGAATTTAACAAGGGTAGGTGATACTATTTAGATAAACAACGATATGTATTTACAAAATACATATTTAATACATTTGAGTGATGAAGTAAACATGTGAATCATTTATAGTAAGTCACCGACCGAGGAAATCCATTTGCGGTGATCTAAATAAAATATTGTTATTAAAATCATGTTGAAATGGATTTTATATAGTATACCTCCTGTCTTTTTGTCTTGTATGTGGTATTTTCCCTTGTCGAGAGGCCTCATACTTTTATTAATTCTTAGTTTATTCTTGGTACTTGGTGTTTTTGGCTTTACGCTTTGGAGTCATGTCGCCCTATCGTCACCTCATCAGACATCCTTATTTTTGTTGGACAATATTGAAAAGGAAGCACGATTATTGGAAAACTCACTCTGGAAAAATAATATAAAAGAGTTTAATAAAAAATAGTTTAGAGTGTAGTCAAGTTTGAACTTCTATTAAGTGAAATAAGTCATACATTGCTGTGCATACATTCCTATAAAATACACATCAATCAAAGTAGTCATCAATATCTATATCTGGATTTAAAATATCATCACCAAAGGGTGTTAGGTCTATTTGATCTAGAATTAAATTTTCACACATTTCTTCCAAGTCCGTTTCCCCTATTAATATGACACCCTGTAGTTTGCCATTTTGTAAAACAAACTTAATATACTCAAGGGATGGTGTTGTCCTTAGCAATATTTCATAGTCATTTCCTAGACCCTGACCATTGTACTTTCCTAAAAGAACTACTCTGTATCCAAATAGGGTTGTACAATGCGTAAAAAGCTCAAAGCAAAAATCTTGCAATATTGGCTCCTTAATAGTTTTGCCATACATGGCTTTTGCAGCCATAGCAGCCATGTGCCTGGCTTGTGTCCATAAGCGTAATTGGAACCAATGAGGAGCATGATCCCACATCGCAGTGGCTACATCTCCTGCAGCATATAAATCAGCGACACTTGTCTCCTGAAACTCATTTACTGCTAGTCCTCCATCTGGAGCTCTTTTTGGTTCTACATCAAAAGTAAAGTTTACAGCAGGCTCAACCCCTGTTGCTGATATTACAAAATCACATTCTACTATTCTTCCATTGGTTAGTTTTACTACCAATGGATAGTCTGCATCATCAACTTCAGTGACTGAGTCCACTTCTACTTTATAAATTATTTCTAGCTCTTGTTCACCACTTTCATTTTTTATATTTTCCAGTTTACGATACCAATCTGGACCTAAGGCAGCAGATTTTAAATTCTTATTAATGGATACCAATGTATCTTCTTCAGTGAATACATGTCTTCTTAAAATGGTATTTTTCTTATCACCCTCTTCCTTATTATCTTTGTTTCTGAATGTTTCTTGGAAAAATTCTGCTGCTCCAGGATCTATAAATGTTGAAGATATATAATCATCTCTTATAACCCATACTTTTTGAATACACCTAGTAGCATGAACAATTTCTGATGCAATACCACCATTTCCTACTATAAGCATCTTCCGGCCATTTTTCAACTTTTCTTGAAATTCTTGCACTGACTCAGTGTCCCTGATACCTAGTATTCTTTTACATTTTTGTGAATCTGCAATAAGTCGAGGGATACCTCCAGTACAAATGCATGCAACATTATATTGTATTACTTCACCTCCATCGGTTGTAGCTAGTTTGTTTTTAGTATCTAAATGCTTCAATGAATCATAAACTATTTTGAGGTTCGGATGTATTTTCAGTAATGAACTTGCTTCCGTATCATTCACATCAAACTTCACTATTGTTTTTGCATAAAAACTAACATTGCTTACATTTTTAACTAACGAAGATGCAGTGATAATAGTAAGAGTCTCTTCAGGGTGAAGTATTGATAACGTTTCCACACAAGTTACCCCAGCGATACCACCACCCACTATCAAGTAACAGGTTTGTATAGTAGCCATCGGTTCTTATTAATTTCACTGAGCAAAATATTAAATAGAAAACTTCACATTAATATTTTTAAACTCTTGATTAACCGCCGTAAAAAATATAATTATAGGGATTACGTATTTAATAACACTATTTCACAATAATTAAGTGACTGTCATAAAAATAATCACAACATTTATAATTCTTTCAATTAAACATCCGCTTTTCCTGAATCAACAAAATATATCCAATCGTAACTCATTGTCGTAACCTAATGAATCGAACCAGGAATCGGATGAAGGAATGAGAATCCCTGTGCTGTGAATCCCACTCCCACAGGATAGGATAGGAGAATAATATCTCTATGTAGGAGAATCCTAGAGAATCCTAAACTAAAAGACAATACCGAATACGTCAGAATGACAGCCGATAGAAAGACAGCGTCAAATCAAAATCTTATTAGCCCCAACCATGCCCCAACAGACTCACGCGAGAAGTCTCGCCGTGAAATCTTGCCGAGAAATTGCGCGAGAACCGAGAAGGCATCTACACTCATGCGACCTTCTCATTCGCATTCTCGATCGTCATCCGGAATGGACGTCAGTGCAGCGGCTTTGGTTTTGTGTGCATTAATATACTATAAAAAATCTTGTGAATACTAAAATAAGAAATAAATTAATATAAGTACTAAAATAATAATAATAATTGGTAACCACAGACAGTAGATTATTTTAACTAGAAATGTAAATTTTAAATACAAAAACACACAACGGTCCCACTGAGACCGAACGAGAATGTGAATACGGTTCTCTTTTCTCGCCCGAGAAACCCTTTGAAGCGGGCAAAAATACCGACACCGATCTGAGAACAGGCGAGCCAGAGAACGAGACTGCGAGAAACCGATCACATTCACGCTTCTCGGGTGTTCTCGGGGGTTTTCGGCGTGAGTCTGTAGCCGCTCTATACCATAGAGACCGCGTTCCGTAACTCGACCAAAACGCACAAAACGTTGAAACTATGAAAAATGTCAATAAATACGTAATCCCGGACGTATTTCTTAACATTAAAAAAATATAATTATATATTTTTTACATCAAGAGTTTAAAAACTCTAAGGGCTGCAATAGACGTCCGATTTTGACGTGACAACGTCTTATAAATTGGTGTTGGAAGTTGTCTATGCACAGCATCCCTCTACTCTCTCTAGGGTTGCTAAGCAACCAATCTCTTAAGAAGAAATAACAGACTTGTCACTAAAAATAAAAAACGTGTCGATATATTTTAAATATAATTTATTAAAATAAAACTAGTTTCCATTCAATGCTTGTTTCCGCTTCAACCGAACTTCCAACAATTGGTAGCAGAGCGTGGTTGTTGGTTGTTGCGGAACAAGAATAAATAAAAATGTCGTCAAATACGGCATACCGTATGGAGGCTCTCAACAAAGAAAATTACGACACTTGGAGATTGCAAGCACAGGCCGTACTTATTAAAGCCGAACTATGGGAATATGTGAGCGGAGCGAAAATATTAACGGACTCGGACACAATAGCCGAAAAAAGCGATTTTGAAAAGAAAGACCAATTGGCAAGAGCTGAATTATTGCTCCTCATGTCCCCACCAGAGTTGAAACAAATAAAAGGCTGTACGACCGCAAAACAAATCTGGGACAAGCTAAAGGCCATATATCAAAGCACTGGTCCTGCCAGAAAAGCGACGCTACTCAAACAATTGGTCGTGAAAAAGATCACTTCTAAAGAAGACGTACGCGAGCATCTGAATAATTTCCTCGATATAGTAGACAAGTTGGCCGATATGGATGTCAAGATTCACCCAGAATTGCTTAGTATCATGATGTTATACAGTTTGCCATCAAGTTTTGAAAATTTTAGAATCGCCATCGAATCCCGTGACAGTCTCCCCAGTCCTGAAGAGCTGAAAGTTAAAATTCTAGAAGAAAATGAGGCAAGAAATAATACAAAACATGATGAAGGTGCCTTCTACACAAAAAAGAAAGGCAAATACTGTCAAAATTGTAAAAAGAAAGGGCATACAACTGACATGTGTTGGAGTAAAAGAAAATTCAATAAACAAAAGACTGTAAAAGATGAAAATAATTACAACATTACTCCTACCTGCCTCTCCATTGCTTCTCCAAATACATGGTGTCTGGACAGTGGCTGCACTTCCCACATGTGTGCACAGGAAGAGCATTTCGATGCCATTGATTCGGAATCTGGATCGCTGAGTATATGGCACTCTCTGATGCCGTGAAAGAAGCTCTCCACCTGCGAATGCTGCACAACAACATAGCTGCCTTGAAACAAGATCAAGTCATTATCTACTGTGACAACCAAGCAGCGATAAAGCTTACTAAGAATGCTATTGTAAGCAGCAAAACAAAGCATATTGATCTAAGGATACATTTCCTTAAGGAGCATGTAGAATCCGGAGTGATCAATATAAAATACAAAGAAGGCCAGAACATGGAAGCCGACATATTTACGAAGGGGCTTCCTGGACCACGGTTCACGCAACTCAAAGCCGACCTAGGGCTGCTGTGAGGGGGAGTGTTGGAAGTTGTCTATGCACAGCATCCCTCTACTCTCTCTAGGGTTGCTAAGCAACCAATCTCTTAAGAAGAAATAACAGACTTGTCACTAAAAATAAAAAACGTGTCGATATATTTTAAATATAATTTATTAAAATAAAACTAGTTTCCATTCAATGCTTGTTTCCGCTTCAACCGAACTTCCAACAATTGGTTTGCCGGGTGACACTTCAAGAAACTGCGTTACGCTCCGCTCACGTTATGCGCTCACAATGAGAGCGAGTGAGAGGCACGCGTGCATGGTTAGCCCGCCTAAGAGCGAGAGAGACAGACATAAAAAGCACAATCGGCCTTTGCGTTCGGCAGCTTGATTACTTTGGAGGTAGATATTTTGGTAATGTATCCAATTATTACTTTGTTATTGACTTCTGGGACTATTTATAAATTTTAAATGTTACCTTTTTATAAATGTTTCCTGTATTCCTTCTTTATTTTTATTGATAAATTTCTGTAACTTTAAATACGATTTCATGACGTTTGTTTACTTTGATGATATTATTAGCGTAGAAAAAATATCTGCAAATTTCACAATTGTTAAAAATTGGCTGCAGCAACATAATTTGGAAATTAATACTTTAAAATCAAAATTACTACAATTCAGACCATATCATAAAAAACTACTAGACCTAGATCGAGTTAAACAATCCTTATGTATTAATGAAATAAGTGAATTTAAACTGTTAGGTATCACCATTGATACACACCTTACATGGCAACAACACATTAGCAAAGTAAAATCTAAATTAAGTCAGTTCATTTACGCTTTCAGCATCTTAAAATCAAATACAAACTTGGAGATTGCGCTATCAGCATATTACGCATACGCCTACTCCCGCTTACGCTACGGGATCATGATGTGGGGCCACAGCAAGGATGCAGATACGCTATTTGTTCTACAAAAGAAACTGATTCGCATTCTAGCTAACATTCACCAGCCCAATAGTTGTAAAGCATATTTTAAAAAGTACGCGATACTCACACTGCCATCTATCTATATCTTAGAAATAGCATGTCATGCCAGGTCAAACTTACACCAGTACACATTTAAAAGCAGCCTTCGTCGAAATAAGCAAATTATACTCCCTACGCCGCGTCTATGTATATTTAAAAGGAGCCCACAATATCGGGCAATACAAATTTACAATAAACTCCCAGAGTCCATAAAAAAGCTAGAAACAGAAACCCAATTTAAAAAAATTGGTTGCCTGTAACGTCGGTATACGGGCGAAAGTTTTACGTGACAACGACTTTAAGTGGTAAAATAATTTTAATGTGAATATTCATTCGTATAGTAGGAAGAAGGATGAAATAATAGTAACAATTTAAAACATTTATTTATACTGTCTAACCGTCATGTGAAGGCGGAAGCAATTTAAGTTTAATGTTTTATTTTTGTTAAATAGTTCCTCACTTGTAAACAAGATGGCATTGTACCAATTTGTGAAACGCGCTAACGAGTGTAACGTGGAGTTTATATAAGAGAAAAATTTGTAAAGGGCAATGTGTCGACTTCTTTGGTTTTATAATAAACTGCTATTTTGGGTTTGCAAGCAGTTGTGGTTATTTGTGAAGTTGACCCTGCGTTCCCGTATCTTCATGGGGTAAACGTATACAAAGAATTATATTTAAAACATTGTAACACCATCCGCCATCTAGCGCTGCTAACCGTTAGACCATTAACCATTAGTCACAACACTCACAACTAAGTGAGGTAACAAACTAGTTACTCTACTTAACCAGAGATGGCGCTGTACCATTTTCTGTACACTGTCACCAAGGAACGTGAGCGGAGCTTACTAACGCAGTTTCTTGAAGTGCCTCCCGGCAAACCAATTTATAAGACGTTGTCACGTCAAAACAAATTAAAGTCACTCCTGATAGATAAGACCTATTA
Organism: Hesperia comma; assembly: GCA_905404135.1. Taxonomy (NCBI): domain Eukaryota; kingdom Metazoa; phylum Arthropoda; class Insecta; order Lepidoptera; family Hesperiidae; genus Hesperia; species Hesperia comma. Next base: position 6,265,570 of record FR990020.1, read on the forward strand.
TTCCGTTAATGAATTTCTAAAGGATAAATTGTAAATTTTTACTTGTACATGTATATTATTATTGTATTGTGATTATGACAATGACAATTTAATTACTAATATTTAATATTATAATGTGAATACTGTGAATTTATTGATGTGTAAAATTAACAATTATTTAGTGAATTATCAAAATTATTATTATAGACCAATTATTTTCCCATAACACAAATTAATTAATAATGACGTGAATTAACTAACAATGACATGTATAAATTTTTTGCACCTAACTTTTGCCGTGCCCTACCGGGTTATGTGCGCACTGTTTTTTATTCTAGGTTAAGATCTTTATGTATACCACATTTTTGGCAATAAATGAATAATGAATAATGAATTTGTCAATCATTCCATCAGTATTTTCTTAAGACGTTGTCACGTTCAACTATCGTCAGTAAACCATTGAGATAGGAATTAGTCCTTATAGATCAATGCAGTAAACCGACTTTACAGACAACCAGTTTTTCTCTCCGATAATCGGTTCCGATAGTCTGCCCCCTAATTATGAACTCTTAATTCCAGACAGTTTTCGTTCACAATGTGTGGGTGACAGAGACAGCGCCTTATTACCTGTATGGCGCTGTCTCTGTCACCCACACATTGTGAACGTGAACTGTCTGGAATTAAGAGTTCATAATAAGGCCCCTGATCAGACAAATTCAGACATTAGAATTGAACGTGTATTGTATTGAACGACACTCGAATCGGACGTGTATTGTAAACAAAACAAAACGTATGGCACGGGTGCCTTCCGATTGTAGTTTCGGAACGCGGCCTTTGTCTATGGTTTAGAATCATAGTTGACATTGACATTTGACATTTGTCTTGTTGACTTGACTTGACAAGTTTGACAACTGACTGAGTCTGAGTCGAGTTCGAGCTTCGAGTAATTCGAGCCTAGTGCCCAAAGAATTATCACAAAAGTCGATACTAAAATATTATTTTGTTTTTTAAATTTTAATAACATGAGAATTTAACAAGGGTAGGTGATACTATTTAGATAAACAACGATATGTATTTACAAAATACATATTTAATACATTTGAGTGATGAAGTAAACATGTGAATCATTTATAGTAAGTCACCGACCGAGGAAATCCATTTGCGGTGATCTAAATAAAATATTGTTATTAAAATCATGTTGAAATGGATTTTATATAGTATACCTCCTGTCTTTTTGTCTTGTATGTGGTATTTTCCCTTGTCGAGAGGCCTCATACTTTTATTAATTCTTAGTTTATTCTTGGTACTTGGTGTTTTTGGCTTTACGCTTTGGAGTCATGTCGCCCTATCGTCACCTCATCAGACATCCTTATTTTTGTTGGACAATATTGAAAAGGAAGCACGATTATTGGAAAACTCCATTAAGGTACAATTGAGTTCGCATTAAATTGTAGAATTTTACAGCATGTATAGATCTATGTAACTATTTCATAAGCAAACTTTTTTTTTGTAGGAAGATCAAAGCAACTGGGCTTATTCGACCAAAAGACCTCATTTACCTGTAATTTTCGGTCGTACAGTGGATAGTCAGTTGCAACAGCTAATTGATTATGTGTTGCGGGATTTTGTTACTCGTTGGCTGAAGGAGCTGGCGTACAAACCGGAACCTGTCGTAGATAAGTTTAAGGAACATATTTGGGGAGCGATACAAAATTTATATGAACGTCTCAGTCATGTAGATGCTGAAAAATTATTAGCCAATGATATTATTACACGAATAACCAGCCATTTTGAACGAATTAGAGTCGCTCAAGCTTGTGCGTAAGTAATAAACTTTTCCTGACTAAACACAATGTACATTTATTGTACAAATACTGTATAAATATGAAACAGGAAAATGTAAATAACTACATTGTATATATCTCCACTTGAAATGTATAATGTATTTAGAATTCCTATGTAATTCCTTCTTATCATATTAAAGGCGTGTTAGTGTTGTATTTATAGAAAGTAATTTGAGTATGTACAAGCTATCTTGTAAATTTGCATTTGTTAATATTATTTAGCGGACAAAACTTAAAATACCCATTAATTTACTAAAATAACTTTAAAATTAAGTAATATGCAGTATTTTAAAATATTTAATGAAATTATCCTTACCACAAATGCTTTTTAGGATAGAACTGCATAGTCGACCAATATATGCTATTCCACCCCATCTGACGTCGGTAGAAGCTGAACTCCATTACCTTCGTCAAGTCAGTGAACTTATCATAATGTTCTTGATGCCGCGATGCTATTCCTTGACACCAGCCACACATTTAATACGGGAGATATTGGCATGTAAAAGTATGTTTTCATAGATTTTTCATTACCTATTTAGTTTACAATACATTTTCAATACTGTTATGTGTATAAAAGAAAAGTATGAAATTATGATTTCTTTTAATAATTTATGAAATAGATGCTAACACACTATAAGCTATATGCCTGCACCAGTATTCCTAAATCCCAGGTGGCAAAGACAACATAAGTAACATGTCAGTAACACCCAATGACTGGAGACAAAACATTTATCAGTGACATAATTATGTTCTGGTTCACTTCACAAGCTTAAATTGGAAGTATATTTTAAATTGTGCAATTAATCGATGTAGTGTTAACTGGTAGTCATCATTTTGATTAACACATTAAAGTTTTTGTTCAATAGAATATTTTATCTACTTCACAGTTTTACAACCAGCAATCAATCTAATTACCGAACCAGATTACATAAACCAAAAGATTTTACAATACTTGGAGGCTCAGAAGGAAGTTGATGCCATGCATGTGCGGACCCATGAGTATGCTAAGACATTTGAGGACTACATTCGTCTAATCAACAACTGTAATAATGTTGACACACTTAAGCGATTACGGTAACTTTCTCTAACTAGACTTACTGTTACATGAATTTCGTGATACAATGACCCAGTTGCAATTAATTATTTGTTTGGTTGACTTGCTAGGTAGTTTTAATGAATTTGCTTGATTTTTTTTCTTTAAGCAAACCACAAACACTTGTCTACGCTTGTGTACTTCAAGAACTGTTTGTTTTGTTTTGTTTGTATTCTAATTAGATAGATATTTAGATTTCTTAGGCTAATAATATAATTATACATTTTTGCAGTTATGATATTGTGACCCAAATAATGCAAGCAACAACACTTCAAAATATGAAGAGGGCAAAAGGAATTGATGTTGACTTAGAGAAGAGTGGTGGCCAACATAATATAAGTAGACAGCAAGTGGCTGATGCTAAGAAGTTGAATGGATACATTAACCAGTTGACTATTGCCAAAGCAGAGTGTGAGACTGCATTAAAGAAGCTGGGGTGGGATGGGGCTTTCCCCGCTGTAGAATCTGATAGCAAGGTATGGTATTAAATAAAGATTAGAGTTAATTGTGAATATTTCATGGAGGCCTATGTCCAGCATTGGACTTTGATAGGCTTATAGATAGAGAGATAGAAGAAACCTTGCATTCATAAGAATTAGAAAGATAAAGAGTTTTCAAAAATTTGTAAAATCAGCCACAACAAAATACATAATTACTGCTGTTCTACATTATAAGTAAGAGGAACAGAATTTAAAATTTGTGGGTCAAGTGCTCTCAAAACAGACTTACACTTTTTATTCACACTGAATAATGCAAATTTAATAATATGGTCAAGTTATTCATACAATGCAAATTTATTTTCCAAATTTGTAGAATCTGCCGTTGCACAAAGTTATGGAAAGTGTGACTGGACGAAGGTATCTCTCAATGTTCCTAGAGACAATGTGTTCACAAGGGCTGGTTGGGTTTTGGATGGCTGTGGAAGAACTCAGAAATAGTCCAAGGAGTAGTTGGCATCAGCTTGGTGCAGAGATTTTTTATACTTATATAAGGTCACCTAGTGCAGAAATCAAAGTTGATAAGGTGAGTACTTTAATTGATTTATAGTTTTCTTATAAATCTGTGATATGTAGGGTGGTGCATAAATCACACTTAATTTTTTGGAAAGCTGCTTTATTATTGAGAAATACAGGTGAAACCAACTCCTTACCACATCTTACTTATATTTTTATGCTATGTTGCTCTGCAATATTTTGTTTCTGGATAAAGCCATAAAATGTTTATTTAATATTGTTTGGAGATGGCCCATTTAATTGATTTCCTTATATAAAAAATATAGGAGTCATAACTTGAAAATTCCTTCTACAGGATACACGAAAAAGAATGGAAGCGTTTCTTTTAGGCGACAAAGGACCCGAAGTGTTCTATGAGGTACAAGAAACAGTTGTAGATACAATTCAAGAAAAGTACTATCACTCTTTTTTGTTGAGTGACCATTATAAGGCTTTGGTTGCGGAACTTGCTACTGAAGATGCTAATAAAGGTGATTATTTGATCAATCTTTTAGTTATGATATAATATTTAAATACTACATTGCGTTCGCGTTCGTTATAGAATTCGTTTTAATTGCATCTCATACAAATGCCAGCTTTTCGCCCCGGTAATTTAGTTACATTGCACATTGACGCGAAAATTTTAAATGACTTAAGTTATTTCGCTTACAAGCTAAATTGAATTGTGAACTCAGTTAAATTAGTTTCTAGCAAGGAGTGGCAATTCCTTCTTATCGGCTACTCTGGTTCAAACCATACAAAGTGATAAAAGAGCCTTGATGGTCAGTGCAATAGTCACGAAACTCTTTAGACATCTGTATCGCAAAATAATGAAAAGCTGCTTAAACTCCTTTTACTTGGCTCAAATAAAACGTGTTTTCCAGAACTGACGTCAGAACGATCGCCGATCGAGGACCGGCAGTTATCGAACGAGTCGGTGTCGTCGGCGGAGAGCGCGGGCACGCTGCACCTCGCCGAACATTCCACGTACGCGCGGCGGAAACTCGATCAGTTGCAGGAGAAACATAATAATAAAACACAGGTAGGTACTAGGTACCAACCTGTCCATACCAACGGACAAATCTTAAATTAAATGCGAAATATATGTCACGATTAAAGCATAATTTTATTTATGGGTCAAATTATATTACTGTTGTCATAATGCTTGATAATTATAATGCTCGAAAAAAACCCTTTCCAGTTAAAACTGATGCTACGTATATTCCTATCTCTATGAATGCTACTTACTCAATGAAGGATACTGGGTTCAATTTTATTCTGACAAATATTTAAATGACACATGCATGTTTTTCAAAGCTTTTTGTGATGATTCAATTGTAAACGCATGCTGGAAGTTAACTATCTATAATGAAGACATGCTGTCTTAGTTTAGAAATCATAATCTTACATAGCTCAACATATTACTTTTTTATATTTTCATTAGTAAAATAAAAAAAGCAGTCGCGGTATTCTCGAGGTGAATAAGTATATCGGCGAATATTCATTTATACATATTGTTTGTACTCCAGGCGCTAGCAGCACTCCGAGCATCCCTAAAACCCGAATCGCCAGCGTTATCCATGCTGGCCAATGAAGTAGAGAGGCTAGCGGGCGAGCAGATGAAGCTGGAGGCGCATCTAGCCCGAACCGACACCTGGGCCGAGCATCTCGGCCAGTGGCGGGCTACCGTGCATAGTGCTGAGGTGATATATGAATTTATTCGATTCGACAACGTATACAATCTAGGTACATATGCGACACGTCGACGGCCGCCGCCAACCGGTGCAGTTGTCTCTGCCGTTGACATCGTGCCGTTCGTGTATATGAGCCCTTATTCACTCACAATGTATATGTATTTTGTTTGTTTCAGATAGTAGACGAATCCAAGCCTGTGCAGTTCGTGATCGTGGTGCACATGGCGGAGCAGGAGGTCAGCGACGTCGAGCGCCCCGAGCAGATCTGCACCGGCTGGGTGCTGCTGCGGACGCTGCATGAGTTTCAGGTAATTTGTGGTTAATATAAAATTATATGCTTGATGTAATTTATACATTTTGTGAATTTTATATTTGTGTAATGTCAATTATTTTTTTATTTCATGCTTATTATTTCCAACAGATAGATCGAAATGCTTAGATTTTATAAAGAAATATTTTTAAATAACATAATTGCAAATTGATAAGGCTTATTTCAAAACTCAGTTTATACGCCAGAATATTGTGCTACCATTTTCTAGATAAAATATTTTTTTGCCTGCTGAAAACATATCTTTGTGTGGTACATTTAAGGTTAATTTTGCTTTAACATAATATTGTATACCTAAATAAAACCGTCTTTCTTTCCATTCCAGGAATTGCATCGAAAACTAAGGCCTATGTGTTCGGATTTGAAGAATTTAGAGCTACCCTCAAATTCATTTAAGTTTTTATTTGGGAAGAATGATAAGAATTCTTTAGATAAGGCGAAAACTTTAATACAAAAATATCTAGAGGTTAGTGAAATTAGATTTAATCCTTTTTTTAACTTGTAATAGTCTACGTCATTTTAGCCCTGTAACACTAGCCGTAAAGAAACAAACGAAGTTTAAATCTTTGTTAATATTTTGTTCCAACTCAAACGAAAACCGTGGGGTCTGTGAATTTTAAGTGGTATTTCACGTCGCAAAATTGTAATAAAGTTATTATTTTTCAGTACGTGTTAGAAGACGATAGACTAAACCAGTGCGAGGCTTTGTATACATTCCTAAACCCCAGTTCCGAGTACCTGAAGCAGGGAGACTTACCAAAGAAAAATAAATTCTCCTTCTCTACGTTATTTAAGAGGTAAGCATGCTTTTGTTCAAAGGAAATTCGAGGTACATAAACTATGAGTTGTTAATGTTGTTAAAGTAGGGCCATTTTAATAGGCCACATTTGACAACTGTTTGTCTTTGCTTTATACTGAGGGTAACCTGCTGAAAAACATCGATTAATTTAATTAATCGATAAGGACTTCAAACATCTGTAAATTGAATGTGATTGTTATAAAAACTATTTTAATGAGCGCACATTTCAAACAATGACTAAAAACGACAAAAATAATGCGTCTAATAATGGCACGAAATGACATCATGACTTTTTTGTAACATTTCACGTTTCTAGATAGGTACTGGCTTTTGAGCCAGACATTATATATATGTAAATGAATGATTACATATTTTTTGGCCTAAAATGTAACAAAATTAATTCTGTTCCTATTAAAATATATTTTATTTTGTAATCGTGAAATACTTTTTGACGATTAGTTCGACTTCTCGAATTCAACTTATCTACTGATCTGTTTCTTTTGGTATCATCCGAAATGTTTAAAAAGAAAAAGAGTTCACTGACGTAACTTTGTAACGACGTCAGTTCTTTACTTAAAAGTGTAAAAATTTTAACAATATCTGAAGTAGGGAATATTAAATACATAATATGGAGTGCCTCCCTTACAAGGTTACTTTGTAAAATTTTGACGAACTGTCAAATGTGGCCTATTAAAATGGCCCTACTATATACAGCTATTGTTTTTTTTTCATTTTTTTGTTGGAAATATTCAACAAAAGATATCTCAATGCTATGTTGTCACTGTTGCCTCAGAGTAAGACCAATGCGTTGATGGTAGAAGTGAGGATATGCATTATTAATCGAATATGACCGAAACACGAATGAAACATTCCACTAAAACGGGGTTTCTTCTGTTTACAGTACAAGTAGTGATGCAACAAATCGGTCGTCGCAAGAGAAAGAGTTATTTACACATCTGTCGGCTGATGAAGACGAGATTTCCCTCTACCTAGACGGTAATGGGGCAGACTCCACTAGCAAAAATGCCAATTCAATGCGAGGTAAGCTCTAGAAATACATAATAATTTTATTAAAATTAGTCAAGAATTCCTTAAAGTTTGATTTGGATCTTAATTATTATATTTTTATCTATCTTCATACATTATGTGTAAAATATGCTTTAATAGATAGTAATATAAGAAAACAGTAAATATTGGAGGATTTTCTTCTTTGCTCTTAAGTTTCTATTTTCTGTTGATTTTTTTCATTTTTAACAGACTTAAATAAAAATATTATTATAAAAACAAAAAACCCGACTGCTTACAAAAGAACTCAAAAGAAAAAAACAAGTGTCACAATATCAACATAAAATACTTCATGGTGCCGCATGCGGTGACAAACGTAGTAGGTACTTGTGATAAATCTTTTTTTACCCGTAGGTAACAGTATTGTTTGTCCCCGCCTGCAGCACCATGAAGTATTTTATGTTGATATTGTGACACTTGTTTTTTTCTTTTGAGTTCTTTTGTAAGCAGTCGGGTTTTTTGTTTTTATAATAATATTTTTATTTCAGACTTTTTGGTAGGTTCGCCGAAAAATTCTACTTTTTGGGATGGTTTTTGACAATTTGTGTTAAAACGCGTGCCTAAACGTTATATGACATATATATTTTTGAAAAGGTCTTTTCACGATCTTTCATTTGATACCCATATTGCTAAGATAAAAAAAAAACTCAAGATTATCCCCTCTTTTTCTTCCACTTTCGGGCGCCATTTTGAAAATTCATATAGCCTGTGACACTTCCACAGTTCTGACGAATTCAACGATACTTCATATGTCGAAATCCGTTCAACCGTTTGGGCTGTGGGGCCACACAAATAAATGGACATACATACATACATACACTCGAAAAACATAACCCTCCTTCTGACGCAGTCGGGTAAAAAGGACGAAGTTTTCAGTTTGACTGTACATTTTATTTGCCAGGAAGTCTCATAAATTTTCACTGGGTTAATTGATTTCTCTTTTCATATTGAAGAGGTTCTTGTCGTTTGGCTTCATAAAAATTTGAGCGTAGTAGTATTTTATGAGTTATCTCTATTCTCTACTTGACGATATTTAAATTGGGTTTCCATTAAATTTATTTAAAAGCTACTGTCCATTTAAATTTAAACAACACCTGACTAGTTTTCGAGTTATTGCAACTGTAGCTATTTGTCGAGGCGCGGGCGCGCTGGCGGAGGAGCGCGACAGCATCGCGGAGCCGCTGTACGCGCTGCTGAGCGAGGTGTTCGACATGCGCGGCGTGTTCCGCTGGCTGCGCAAGACGCTCGTCAGCTTCGTGCAGATCACCTACGGACGGACTATCAATAGGTATCTATACTAATCTTAATATATATAAATCTCGTGTCACAATCTTGGTCCGCGATGGACTCCTAAACCACTTAACCGATTATAATAAAATTCGCACACCATGTGCAGTTCGATCCAACTTGAGAGATAGGATACTTTAAATCTCAAATTATAGTCGCAATTTTAATTTATTTCTAATTATTTGTCTCTTATTATTTGACAGTAAGTTTTGCAAGTAATGACAATTGACATGGCAGTCTTATTCACAGATGAGCAGACACCTAGCGCCACACAAGAGAACTAAATTAAGAGTGTTATTATTTGACAGTCACAATTATATGTAACAGATATTAATTATATGTACCTTTCGACTGGGTTGAGTAAGTAATCAATAGATGGCGCTGCTATGGTAAATCTAACTTGCACCCGTGCGAAGCCGGGGCGGGTAGCTAGTAATATGATATAATAAATAAATAAAGGCGCAGAACTCGCAGAACCGGTCAGAATTACTCTAATTAGGGGAGGCCTATGTCCAGCAGTGGACGCAGAAAGGCTGATGAATGGATGGATGGAATAAATAAAGCTACACTCTCATAGCCTCACACTAGATGGATTTCAGAACTAATATTTCTAACATTTATCTGTTACTATCTATTGTTTTTTTCGCTACGGACTAAATTGATATAAGCTGTGTTGCTCCTTTTTTACAAATCATTAATTAATAATTACAAAAATGTGTCTTTAAAATTTTAACTATGTGGCGACAACCGTAATGTTTTGTTATTGTTGTTAAATGTATGTTATTACGTATTCTTCAATTATAAATAAATAATTGTCGTATTTGCATAATGATTATGTGGTAAGAGTAAAAAGTTACGATTCATGAAACCGGTATCGTAGTACAACACTATACCAAAAAAGCTGGTATCATTATTTCGAAATTTGACATTTGCATGTGTCAATTTAGTCCGTAGCGAAAAAAAAACAGTCTGTAAAATGTTTACTTTAGTTTTGGTCCTAATTTAATTCGGTCGAAAAGTAATATTTTATTTGATTAAATGTAAATATTTTTAAAATTTCTTTTACTTGTAAAGATAATGTCAAATAATATCTAACAACTCTTAAGATCATGTTATCCATTTGTATGTTATTTCAGGCAAATAAAGGAGACGATAACGTGGCTGTTCTCGGAACAGATGTTGCACTACTACATCAGCCTCATGCTGAAGTCGTGGTGGCCGGGCGGCGTGCTCAGCGAGACCGTCTCCAACAGGAACGAGCGGGATAAAGGTACTATATTATACAATAACACTCGGTGGTACTGGGCCTAAGTTCAATAACACTCTTTGGTACTGTGCCTAAGTTGCCGAGAATATGGAATGGACTCTCCACTAAGAACTTTATTACCTTTGTTCACAGTTCCATTTAGCTTGTAAGCAAATTTTACTTACGGCATTTTAAATTCTCGTCAATCTGCTATGTACGTTTATCACAGGGGCGGAAAGTTAGCATTTGTGTGGGATGTAATTAAAATGAAATCCATATGAAATCCAAATGAAATCCATAACGCGGTGTATTATTATTATTTAGGTGTCTGGGCATAGGGAACAAGTATCCCTACGAGGCCACTGCGACCATCTCTGATCTATTGTAGCCATCCCAGTTTTAGTTAGATCTGGTCCCCCAGGCCTACAGTTTTGATAAACCGTAGTACGTTTCCGGGGTCCATCTCTTTAATCAGGTCAGGTTTGATTATGTGACCTCCAAGTATACGACTTCTGTAGTGGGTCATGGGTTAAAATATATTATAATTATTCATGGAATATTCCATTTCTTTTAAATTTAATATTTGAAAATAGCTAGTGTACCGGCCGGTATTGTCGTCTCATCGCTGACTGTCGCTCGGTACACACTTGACCGTTTTATTTTAATGCTACGGCTACATCTGTGTATGCGTTCACGTGTGTTAATGTCGAACTACGCGTAGCTTAACGCGCTAAGGACGCTTGGCTACATCTGCGTATTCAATCATTCCATTTTCGAATTTTGCGCTATCCCGTTCCCACCTAAAAATATAGTAGGCATACATCCTTGCTCTACCATATCGTGTCGAATAGAACTCGTTCTATCTTTAATGCACTAAATTCGACGCTAAAACTCTTTGATGTGTCGAAAAAACCGACACCCGATTTAGCGCTTAACGATTAATGCCATTTGTAATGCCGTATACAAATTAGCGCGCTAACGCCTACATCTGCGTAATGTCAAATTTAGTGCACTAATTAACGCGTTAAGGCGCAGGTGAAGCCGAAGAGTATGTGAATGAAGCATAGACTTATAAAAAAAGAAATAAGCAGACCTAACATATGGGAGAAAAAAGCGTGCCAGTTACAACTACATAGACATGCTGCACACATTGACATTCTCCATACAAAACATTCATGGTCTATTATTATAGTCTATGGTTCTCATACAAAGAGTGAGCTTCTTGTAGCTTATCAACAACAAAAATAAAACGAGATAGACTTTGTACGTATCATGGGAGAGAAAGAGATGAAACTATTGCTTACATACGTCTTTGTAGTGAAAGTTATGTTAGGTCTGGTTGTTTAAGGTTATAAGGCTGTGGAATGAAGCTTTATTGGCTTAGAATAATTATAGTATAGAAGGACAGTAGTCATACAAGCGCTCGGTCTAAAATGAATCACTAACCGATTTTTTTTATAAGGCGTCGGCGCCAAAACTTGTGGAGTCGGCCATACTATGAAATGAAATATTGAAAGCTAACCTATGAAAAGTGATTTTATTACATTTCTTTTGCTTTTCGGAAGTGTTGTGACAAAATTTAACAGCACATTTCGTCATAATAATTTTTTTCGCGAGACACATTTGGCGCCCATTGACATTGAATACTACAGTGACGGAGCGAAACGGCGGGAACGGTGTTTAAAGCTTGGCTCCAAATGAAGGTACATACTACAAAATGGCCGCGCTGACACGGTTTCTATACTATAAATTATTCTAAGTTTATTGGTGTTGTCCCAGAGCACACGCGCACGCTGGCGCAGCAGCAGCTGTCGGAGAGCGTGGCGGGCGCGCTCGCGTCGCTGACGGGCGCGCACGCGGCGGCGCGCGGCGCGCACAAGCTCTTCCACACGCTGCAGAACACCACGCTCAACAAACATCTCTTTTATGTGAGTACTGCTCTTTATTACTAAGCAGATTTCTGCTTTTATTGTAGCGCACACGCGAGAAGGTCCATCAAACTCCACATTAAAACCAAAATTTTTGTTATTCAACTAAAATATGTACATCGTCTTAGGTCATTCTATAAGTCTACTAGCTACCCGCCCCGGCTTCGCACGGGTGCAAGTTAGATTTACCATAGCAGCGCCATCTATTGATTACTTACTCAACCCAGTCGAAAGGTATCGAGAGATTGCGACTGTCAAATAATAACACTCTTAATTTAGTTCTCTTGTGTGGCGCTAGGTGTCTATTCATCTGTGAATAAGACTGCCATGTTAATTGTCATTACATGCAAAACTTACTGTCAAATAATAAGAGACAAATAATTAGAAATAAATTAAAATTGCGACTATAATTTGAGATTTAAAGTATCCTATCTCTCAAGTTGGATCGAACTGCACATGATGTGCGAATTTTATTATAATCGGTTAAGTGGTTTAGGAGTCCATCGCGGACCAACATTGTGACACGAGATTTATATATATTAAGATTGACATTCTTCTTTTTCTACCTAATAAAATTGAGTTCTATATTTAAACACTTGCTCACAAAGTTTTAAGTGATTCCATTGAACAAAATTTAACTAGGATTGAACTAGGAGTGAAGAGTGATAGAATAGAAAGGAAATGACAAGCAACAGTCTTAATGAAAAATAAATCGCATCAAGACCAAGAACTTAAAAAAAACTACTAATCACTAGTGAGCGAGAATTGCCGAAGAAATATTTATTCTCCCATTTTTGCAACAAGTTTCATCGCTGCTCCACTTCTATTTGGTCAAAGCATGATGTTATGCAGTCTAAAGACTAAAGTTTTCCTAGATAAATGGACTTTTCAACGCCAAAAATCAGTAGTTTCTGACATTAGCTCGTTCAAACAAACAAACTGTTCAGCTTTATGATATAACTAAAGATATATCCGCTTCGCTTCCGAATCGTACCCAGGTTTCACCAGCTTTCAGCCCTGGTAAACATTGCGATATGCAGGTAGATAATGGTCAAAATCGAATGAAAATAATTACTGAGTAAAATATTTTTAATAAAAAAGTAAAAACACTCTTTCTTTCTAACTTAAAACTTGTATAAATCAAGGACACTCAACATTTTAAAATGTAATGAGTACTAACAATTTTGGTAGTTTATGTATGTTGTCTGGAAGAAATCGCTACTACAGCGATAAGACCGCCCAATTTTGTTAATAATAATCTACACTATATTGTAATTTTTTTTTCTGTGTGCACAATAAAGTATGTATAGTATATTGTATTGCATTATATTGTAAGAGTATGGCGAATTATAATCCAAAAACGTCCAAATATCGGTATAAAATACAAAAACCGATCAGATCAGAGCCTTACTCGCACACGTAGTGTTACGAAGGGTTCCGTAGGGTTTCATTCCGGATACTTAACTCATATTATTGTAAAATTACATAAATGGCTATCTTCTAAAACAAAAACCTATTAACTTAATATCACATCACAGAAAAGAGTTCATAACCTGATTTAAACAATATATTCTATTCATTTATCTGGTTATGTACCACGCTAGGTAAATTATAGTAATTAGAAATAGTGGCAGTGGATTGACGCTGTATAATACTGACAGTACTACGATGATCGCCGCGCCGATGTGCAGCAAATGCCGTTTGGAATACTTCACGGATATCACGATAGGCTCCGGTGTCTTCGCTTTAATGCAAGTCGTTTTCTGAAATTTAAACAGCATGTATGTTTTAAACAAATGGCAAACTGATTAGGATGATATCAAAAATATTTGGTGGTCGTCTCATAAATCATAAATCTTTAATAATTTTCTACCCTGTGAAATATGTAAACCTGTCCCAGTAAGACTTGGATGGAGGTTCTAGTAAGAGGTTACCGACCAATATTAATGACTCGCTTTTGATTTCTCCAAATGGTTTTTATTCTTTATAATTTATAATCCAAATAATATCCATATAAGGTTCATAACTTTCGTTTTTGTCGTCGTCGAAAACGAACGTCGAGACGAACGTCGAGACGAAAACGTCGGTGATGATTTTGGTGCTTCAAGAGTCGCCAAACCTAACAGGCGGAGAGACTAGCCAGTTTGGCCGAACATTTAGGTGAATGACCAGAGCTTCCATTATTTATTATTTTGTCTTAGTATGTAATACGGCGAAATTTTACCTATGTAAAACAAAGCTTTTCGGATTTATTATTTCATTATTCATTACTATAAACTTTCTTAACACATGTGTTAAATTGTAATAAAATCGTATGTGAAATGTAACTTGTAACCATTAGGCGTGGTGTGTCTGTTCATTTGTCGATATTGATTTAAAAATAATACTTACGGTATACTGTAAATTGTGTTCGTTTTGTACGATGAGAATTTTCTCCCCCAGTATATTTTCTGTAAAAAAGACTTGTTAGTTGTCATCGTGAGTAATGGGTGGTCGAGTGTGATTAAAATCAGATATTCAGTTGTTTGACATCATAATAAATTTTGTAACGTTGGCTAACTGCGGATTGGCAGAGTTCATACACCTTTGAGAACGTTATAAAGACAATTCAGGTATTCTCGCGATACTTTCCTTCACCGAAACAAGTTAAAATTATTTTAAATTTAATAATCAGAGCTCAATCCAGGTTTCGAACCAGACAGACAACCCTGCTCGGGGTTCCAACGTTCAAACCACTTACCTATCACTACTTCCTAAACTTTTATTTTATTAGTAAAATTAAACGTAAATTACATTGCAAGGAAATTAGTCTATGCAAATCACTACTCCATGACAATAAGGCACTTCACACACAACGCTTATTTATGAGCTACGCGACTGCAACGCAATCCAAAATTCGTATGTATCTGACAGTTTTCACTGACAGGGGACTCCTAGCTCATAAATAGCGTTGTGTGATAAGTGCGTTAGATTCCCATAAGTTTGACTTACCACTGCTATCCACCCCAATCGTATTGAGTTCATCTAACTCTCCATTCCTGATAATTATAGTGTTGTAATCCTCACTGTATCGGTACATTTCATCCGCCAACACGCTTTCGAACTCTTTCGTGCTCATTTCGAATCTTCGTTTTATTTGATTCAAAAAAAGAAATGCTCTTGATCGTTGACAGGTCTAATGAACGTAAAAATGTAAAATTACGTTAAAATAATGTTACATTGCGGCTACTGACATTTACAAGATATTTTTGAATTTGCTACACTCATACAGTCGAGGTCACAAGATTTCAACGTTTAATCGACGATATTGCAGTTCAAAAGGATTAATGTTACGCATTTGATGCTTTTCGTTCAGACATTGGCGAGCGCGTGTCTACTGTTTTAAATGAATCAGTTGTTGCTGATTTTTCTTTACGACACGATATTATAAATTCAATGTAAAAGAATTGTAATGTTTAAGATAAGAATATTAATTAAGCTCTCCCTAACCAATCGATCTGTTTTAGAGATTCAGGTTTAAGCATTAGGTACCTACATTACAATAACCCTTACTGACTGTAACGTAACCCATGCGGATTGATCGTTACAAATGATGAATTTTTTAATAGATATTGGGCCATTGTTAGAATTAAAAACGCCTTAATTTTTTTCCGCAAATATGTAGGTACAATATGTTGGTACTATATTAGAATACATTATAGATATATCTCGTAGCTTATGTTAACAAAACAATCCTGTTTCATAAGACTTGATTGTAATGAACGAAAGCAAGCGTTACATTTACGTGTTAATATACCTACGAGTAGATATCATCTACATCAGAGGTGCCCATACTTTTTGCTGTGAAGATCGACTTGAGAAAATGTTAAGGGTTTAAGATTTAAGATCGACTGCTTTATTTTTATGTAATTTTTTTATCATTTATTTTTATGTTGTACTAATTATTAATGATTAGATTTATAATATGTTTACAATCAAACAGTTTTACATAATTTCTTACTCTTTACACACATTTGTACATAAAAAATATTATTAAAAAAGAAAGCACTCTCTTACGCTATCGTAACTTTGGGCACTACGCACGCGGTCATAGCGTCGCCTGTCGACATCGTCCGTCAGTCTGTCACAGAAATAAATGAATTGAAACAAAAACGATCGGAATGCTCAGTGGGTAATTTAAAAATTTGCGAAAATAAAATCTTGTACTTGCTTAATCCTCTAAGATCGACCGTGAAACCTCTTGCGATCGACCGGTCGATCGCGATCGACCGTTTGGGCACCCCTGATCTACATTAATGTGATGTACATGTACGATGTACGAATGTATGGTCAATGTCCGGATAGAAATAACATTGCGTGAAAAAATTGCGGAAAGATTAATAGATTTATATGATTAAACATCTGAATATTATACTGTATATTTAATTTACATCCTGGATGCATCAATATTTCAAGAGATCGAAAAATAATAGTAACAATTCAGATTCGTAAGATGCGTTCTAAGAATACATCCGCGATAAAATTAACCCAAAAATAAATGATGAAAGTTCGGACTTGATTGATAAAAATAGTGTTTTGGTCATATATTGTACGAGTGTTATTGGGAGGAAATAAATGTAGCACGCTATATTTTCTGGGCTACCCCTACGCAATTTATTATTAGTCAGTGATTTTTATTTGACTACATAAACTTACCTTATTGGTCAGACAAAAATACATAATATTGTCTTGAATAATATAATGAAATAGATAATGTCCGTGTAAATATGTCATTTTATCATTTGGCTTTGATACTTTCGATAGAACTTCTTGTAATATCTCCATAAAATTTCCGTCACAAGATGCATATTTATGAATAATAATTTTGTGTTTAGCGATCGCACTGAATAATATTGGCATTGTACACAATCCACGTGTTTTTAACAATCACTTAATCTTTATTAAGAAAGCTACATATTTTCACTTATAAAATTTGCAAATAAATTGTTTTACGAGTGTAAAATTTATATCGAATACAAAATCGACTTCCCGCCGCGGAAATAATTTGGCTATTGGCGCGGGAGCAGCGCGAATTCTTCCGCAAACTTTAACATCGCGATATCACGCAGATATCACGTCTCCGCGGGTTAAAATTAGATGTACGGTAGAGTCGGGTAGCGGCGCCCGTGACGGTCACGCTAAAACTGTTTCCTGATAACTTGTCAACGTTGCGGGCGACAGGCGCTTGGATAGCAAGCAAGACTTTCTAGCTTTAAAATGTATCCTAGGTAGACACAACTTGAATAATACTTTATTATTAGAAAAAAATAGGTTATTAGGTTAATTTGTACTTGTTATAATTTAACAGTTGCTACTATTAAAAGAAGGACTAGAAGATAAATAAAAGTAGGTATACCTATTACACTCCTTATTGTGTTTAAATTGAAGTCTAGGATTTTTCAGTTTATTCGTTTTACAAACATTCAAAAATATAATTTGCTTTTGTACTTTATACCGTTATATACTGGATATAAAAGGTATAGTTTCATAGCGGCATGCAAGTTGTGTGGACTAACCCACACAACATGTCTGTTGCCTGAATCGTCCCTTTCATTTTCACCACCCACAGACTAACCTACATACGTTTGTCTACAGCTTTAATTACGTTTTTATGACGTCGGCAGTCAGAAATTGCGTTATTAATTTCTGCGTAGCGTACAATGCGTGTGTCTACGTTTCAGGTTTTAGGAGAGGAAAATACTTCCGAGATATTTGAATTGAATACAGCTCTTATCTGCAAAATCCGGTCTTTAATAAAAATAATAGTGAGTCTGTAGTGAAGCTGGCTGCTATTACTTACTTAACTAATAATGTATGATTGAATGTTTACATTTTAAATATGTATTATGTGTAATTCGCATTACTTAAGTTACACCTTGTTTTGTGAGATTAGTCTATTTATTAGCGAGGGATAACATTTATTATTTTATTACAGTCTTTACATACATTTAGTTAATAAGCTATTTTAATATTTAATTATTCAAAAATCTTTTTTATTACAGGATATCTTCGAAGTGGTACTTATTGAAGTGTTTCCTGAATTAAAGCGTTATCATGGCGGATATAATAGATATTGAATTATGCAGAACGTACGTAATGCAATGTGATTTGCCCACAGACAATATAATTGGGTCTGCTACAGATCTGAAGATTAAAGCTGTTAATATTATATTAACTTATATTTTTTGGACGTAAGTAGTTATTACTTAGGCTTTATTATGTTTCTCATCCCCGAATGATTACTTGCAGGATCATGTCTAAAAATATTAACTGATCATAAAATTGTATTCATCAGAAGTATGTTATATCATTTATCACGTTCAAGATTTCTTAAAAGCAAGCTTTATTTTTTTAATAGTAAAATGCATCGTTGCATTTTTGTCAGTTTAGAATATTGTTTTTGTCTCAAAGTAGGATCTGTAATTACAATATAGTTTACGTAAATTTTTGTACTCCGCTTACTTTGATCTCATTTATTGTGTAAGTTATAGATGAATAATATATACTTTGTAGGTAACGTTTTAAAAATAATACCGAGGCGAAATTACTTCGAGATTTTCTATGTATCTCTAACAGTTATGCGCAAAAATGTAATATATTTTCATGTAACATGACATAATTTTAAATGATTACTCCAATATCCTACATCTAATAATTTCAATTGAAATTCCTGTACACAAATTTCATATCACAATAATTGTAACGTTTTGGTATGAATAAACTTAATATTTTTTACTGTTATATAAAGGGACTATTTAGTCAATTTCGGTGCCAATTATGCTCTATCGTCACTGGATATTATAATAATGACGTCTTTTTAAAAACAATAAAACGGCCAGTGATGAATTTGTGTGCAAAATATTATATTTTATTTAATGCTACTTACTTAAATTTTTGACTTATTTTTTCCTATTTTTTTATTTTTAATGTAGCATTAATATGCTTTTTTGATACTTTATACTAAAATGAACGTTTTAAACGATGCGTACCTGATAACGTTATCTAGGACGAGATTTTATTGCATCTAGGATTTTATCCCTTTTTGCACTAAGGCTTTAAATTTGAGTAACAAACTAATTTGTATTAATTTTATTTTGATTTATAAGTGTTACGGTTTAATACCTATTGACTGAGTTTACTCGGAATTTAAATGATTTTGACAAAAAAAAGGAAGAAGCATTTTCATAAATAACGTATCCTTGTTTTCATGTTCACGTATAATGACTGAAACGAAAGAAGCGCTGTCGGACGCATTTGACATTCATTTGACCAATCATTGCACACTAGTAACTGACAGATGAATGACCACAACGTACTAGCCGACCACGATAATTAGGCGCATGTCAGTTAAGACGTCATTGGAAATAGGGATGGGAATACGTAGTACATTCTGCAGTAGTACCAAAAGTACCATGGTGAATGTTTAATGGAGGTACAATTTTTTTATGGAATTAAGATAGCAAACGAGCATGCAGCACCACCTTCCGCTGCCGCCCATAACAACTGTGACCGACCCAGAACTAGACTCAATGAGTCTCGTTCTAATTCGGTCACACATGCGTTGCTACCCCTGAGGACTGAGATGGTCGCCTCTAAAAAGTGTAACCGGCACCACACCTTCCTATCCGGAACACAATATTGTTCTTAAAACAATTATTACACGGTAGGAATGGTACAAAGTACCGTGGCGGGCGGTGGTACTTCCCCGGGTGAGCTCTAGGCCCTACCACCTGTACTTGGTCAGTTACTGTCCCTGCGCAAACATCTCGGAAAACGAAGTTCACATCAGCCTAGTCTAAATGACCTTAATGTACAATTGTACACGACTGCGCCTCACTAGGGGACGCGCGGGGCTAGAACGGGGTGGGGGGCCCGCGTGACTGCTATCTGACATGCGCCTAATTATTGTGGTCAGGTAGTACTTATGAATGACTTTTCGTTAGTTCCAATTTTTGCCATTTCAGAGATAAGTTGGGCGCACTGTACAAAAAGCTTGGTTGAAAGGAATGAATTGAAAATATCTTTTTTTTAACAATCATTTAGATCAATTTAGCACTCGATCGATTAAATCAATCGTTATGTCGAATAATATGGGAAACGTTGAATTAGTTGACGTGGGTATGTGTCATTGACAAAAGCCAATAAGAGGTTGATATAATAATTTTGCCTAAAGCTGAGGAACATTCCGGTGCACTGAGCATTTGTTAAGCGAACGCACTTTTATATTTTACTTTACACTAAATGTATTGTGTATAAGTGTTTGAGCCTAAAATTATATACGAATGAATAAATGTATTCAATGTATGATGTATGTGTTGTGTACAAGTTTAGTATTAATATATGCAGGGAACTATGATATCATTCCAAAATGATTATATAAATTTCATTAGACTTAAGACATTGTCGTATAATATTTATTTCTATAAAAACGTTTTTTATTTTTTCTTCTATACTTTTTATTTACATGATTATGTTTCATAAATATCATTTTTTTGTACTCTATTGTGAACAATCTTAAGACTTTTATAGTTACTAGATGTACTCAAAATTATGTAATTTTTTAAATCAATGGTCTTTAGAGAAGTATGTATTGTTAAAAGTATTTCAGAGCGTTGACTAGGTGTAAACTCAATCTATACTTGCATGTTCTGTCTATCTTTGATGTACGTTTATTAAAATGCTGGATATATTTTATTACACTCTTTTATTTTCAAGTATTTTAAATCTCCTTTATCTATCTATGGATCTAATCGTGTGTGTGTGGATTGAGTGAGCACCCTAAATAAAATTAATAACATTATGCTAGTTATTTAGTAAAAGTATAGAAACAATTGTAAAAGCAATCTCACAATTTGTAAAAAGATAAAACGCGAGATATATCAGTTAATGTATGCTCACTCAGTTCTCACCTAAGACCACTCTGATCTATGAATCCGTGAAGGATACATTTAAGATTTGTGTACTAGCTTTTTGTAAAACCTTTGTAAAGTTGTCGTTTTTAGATACCAATCGCCTACTACCGTATAAAAAAAAGTTACAAATGCTTTCTTATGCTCACTCAATCCACACACTTTGAAAAGACCCGATTTCCTATAAACCAACTTGAATTAAATTTTGTCATATGTCTCGATTTATTTAAAGGTATTTATATGAATTTGTAAAACACAAAACGAACCATAAAGCTTGCACGTTTTTAAATAATTTATTATTTTAAGTGCTCACTCAATCCACACAATTTTGAAAAGTAATAAGAACTTATATCTTTGAATTTATACATAGTTATAAAGATATAAATTGCTCAAGTTTCAGTAAAAATTATTACAAAAAGTGTGCCATTACGAATTCTTGTTTTTTAGTTTAGTTTAAAAGATATTAATTTGTTAATGTTTCAATGAAAATCTACCACACTGTAGGGTTGTCACCTTGAGGTACACCCAGAACACATTTTGATCTCATACATCGTTAATACTAACACACGAATCCTGTCCTTTATGTAAGATGAGATCAAGTAAAGCGACCTATTTTTGATGATGTAGTGATTAAGCTTAATTAATAATATGGTTTCATGCTCTACACAATCAAACGCTTTAGATAAATTACAAAAGACACCTGTAGCGTTTGAGAAGTTACCAAATTTCAATGTAATTTCATTTCATTGTATTACTATGTCGTTACCTCCAAAGTTATATTGTTTTATTAAAGAATAAATGATTTCGCTCAAATTGGTGTATTCTTGAACCTACTGAAATATATCTCACTGCTGAACACGTAAATATTATAGGTCACTTTAAAAAATAAACTTAATTTGAAAAAAGTTCTTCGTGACAACCCTACAGTGTCGTAGATTTTCATTGAAACATTAACAAATTAATATCTTTTAAACTAAACTAAAAAACAAGAATTCGTAATGGCACACTTTTTGTAATAATTTTTACTGAAACTTGAGCAATTTATATCTTTATAACTATGTATAAATTCAAAGATATAAGTTCTTATTACTTTTCAGAATTGTGTGGATTGAGTGAGCACTTAAAATAATAAATTATTTAAAAACGTGCAAGCTTTATGGTTCGTTTTGTGTTTTACAAATTCATATAAATGCCTTTAAATAAATCGAGACATATGACAAAATTTAATTCAAGTTGGTTTATAGGAAATCGGGTCATTTCAGAGTGTGTGGATTGAGTGAGCATAAGAAAGCATTTGTAACTTTTTTTTTATACGGCAGTAGGCAATTGGTGTCTAAAAACGACAACTTAACAAAGGTTTTACAAAAAACTAGTACACAAATCTTAAATGTATCCTTCACGGATTCATAGATCAGGGTGGTCTTAGGTGAGAACTGAGTGAGCATACATTAACTGATATATCTCGCGTTTTATCTTTTTACAAATTGTGAGATTGCTTTTACAATTGTTTCTATACTTTTACTAAATAACTAGCATAATGTTATTAATTTTATTTAGGGTGCTCACTCAATCCACACGCACGCGATCTAATCATAGAGTCGGAATTTCAGTGGCAAATGTGATTTTATAAAACAGTTTTCTAAAATGCTCTTCGTTATCTACACGATACTTACTATAACACACACTTTTTGAAATTTTTTATCCACTTTACGGAATATACTTTTATTACTTACTTATTATCTCGAAACGAAAAATTGGGTTTTACGGACGATAAATTCCACGCTACTATTTAGATAAAAATAAATGGTTCAGTTATAACATATAAGTAGGTACTTAACTCAAAAGAAATAAAACGCACAATATCCTCGAATAAATTCTATTTTTATTTAAATTTTCAGTACAGTAATAATGGGACAACAGTTTTAACACCTCTTTATGGAGGAGGCCTCCAAAGATGTAAAAGCTGTTTATTCAATATATCTTATCTCGACTAAAGTTAAAAAAAAAATTAAGTAAAGCAATCAATTATGAGTTTTGGCACAAACACTCATTTACTCCCCATAAATTGGAATTTGGAGAAAAAAATGTGTTAACGCGTGAATACATCTAGACTACTCTGTGTGCGTTAGTGTTGTGCAACTCACCGGGACTCCGGGACATTGTACCTAAACAAAGGTTTGCTAAATAACTAAAATACATATTTAACTATTGTTGGATCCGGCCCACCTTTATAAACCACTCTTATATCATCTGGTATCACAGCATTCATAATTTTAACTTTCCCGACGCTTATAAGCTACGAACATAACGAAACAATTTAAAATTTGTCTTACAACTAATTCGAAACTTCATATAAAAGACAGTTAGATGTTAGTTATTATCTTTCGTCTGATGCCCTTCCAGCTTTTGAATCTGAATTGATACTCAATATTTTAAATCATATTGGACTGCAGCTAGGGCGGACTGATTGCAATAATCATTTTGTATTCATACAAATTTAGTTATAGAAATTCGGTGACGCACATTGCGTTCACAATTAGATATATTATACAAACATGCTGTATGACGCTTCACTACAATACGTGGATATAAAATGTTGACTTCCGATTGTACTTCTAAATAATATAATCGTCTAATAACATGTTATTATCTTACTTCCTTAATATTTTTACTGTAATACTTTTTAATACATTCAATACATTAGATTGAATAGAAATCATGTAATTCATAAGACTTAACTTCACTTGATCAAATTAACTGTAAACTGGCACGAATTTCATTACATCAATGCTTAAATTGATGTGATGATTTCTAAAATTTAACTTAGGTTTATTTTAAAACGAATATGTTTAATGTAACTCTACAATCGATTTGCGTACATTAAGTTACTCTGTGGTACAATACAAAGGATAGGAAAGTGAAGAGTTATTGTTTCTGTTGAGTTTTAAAGCATCAGAAATATCGGAATGTAAATCATAAATGTATCTGAATCCATTTGACTCCCGTCCTAATTCTACCTTAGATTAAAACACCCTGTGAAATATTATGTGCGCCGCTTTGTGGCGACGGAGTAATCCACCATGTTGTAGTAAAACAAATTTATATAAAATCAGATACAAAATATACCCATATTTTAACAAATTATACTAATAATCGTTATTTCATCTCCGTGTATAAATATAAAAGAAACACACTTCATAAAATTGTCATTAGGCATTTTAGTAACTTCAAGCATTCTTTAGTAGGTATATACGTCTAATTATTCTCTAAAGGAATTAATCTGATATGAGATGTGAAATGTTCGCGGCGATCCTACGCGACCGTAGAGGCCTACACTCGAAAAACAACGTTTGTTCTACAACATATCAGATACAAACAAACTATCGTTTACAACGAAAAAACAAAAGAGGCTGACAAAAATGTCATAATTATAACTAATTATTTACATTGATATTTTATTGTCACCATATTTAACCTGGTGAATTAACACTAAGAGCGATTTTTATCTAAAAATAAACAGAAAATAATATTAAATAGTAACGTTATCCACCGACTCGCTCCGATGCTCGCCGACATAGATTAATTGTCGCAAGAGTAGATCTAGTAGGTACTAACGGCAACCATTCATTGACTGAAGAGGAAGAGGTTGGGAAAACACACAGTCAAACTACCTCACATGAAAAAATATATAATCCTATGATCCCATACCTCTATATGATCAAATATATAGATTATAACATTACTAACAATGATCGCGGTGGCCCTTCCTCGTGAGCCGCAGGGAGGGGGCAGCGCGAAACATGGAAAAGTTATAAAGATAGATAGCTATTTATCCATCCTTTGGTGTAAACCACATAGTTATATAAACACTTACCTACGTCATTTTTGAGATATATTGCATTACCACGTTGAGAAAGCACAAACTTGTAGTTTTATTACGAGTACAAATTATACTTAATCATAAAACCTAAGATTTATGGCTAAATAATATTCTTGTTGAAGCTTGTGTCAGTTGGATTAGT
This sequence comes from Hesperia comma, assembly GCA_905404135.1. Taxonomy (NCBI): domain Eukaryota; kingdom Metazoa; phylum Arthropoda; class Insecta; order Lepidoptera; family Hesperiidae; genus Hesperia; species Hesperia comma. The sequence goes on from FR990020.1 coordinate 6,290,795, forward strand.
ATTCGGCTTTCTCACACTGATAACGCAATTCATATTAGGTATTTGATGCTTCTGACTTATTTTAATATTAACTTACCTACATAGCATAGGAAATCTATTACCTACCTATGAGAAAAAAATATTAGGTATTTTTATACTTAATATTATGCCGCAACAACACATTTACGATACTTTAGTTTTTAAATAGATTTTTAAATAAAATATTATTGAAAATACTATACGCAGGTAATTACTAAAATACTGATTCGTGGGGAAATTTAAAATAAGTCTCCTTTTCATTAATAAATAATGTTTTTTTTTCGACGGAACAACATTGAATATAGGTAATTGGAGGAATTTTTGTATTTAATACTGTAGCCTAGGAAATAATTAATCTTAATTACAATAGTGACTGCATTTTTGATTATTTAGTACAACTTACTTTATCTACGGGTGTCCAGTAATAAAGCCTCATTTAGATTTGTACAATTGACCATACTTTCTGATGAGGCAAACAGGATGCACAATTCAATGTAGGTAAAAAACATTTGGAGAGATTTCTCCATTAGTACCCTAAATACACATCATATTTCCAGAATATGATGAAACATGAAGGAAGTTTTTTCAAAAATGGTCGTAATAATTTTCTTTGTTATTTTGATACCCAAGTATAAAGTGCTTTAAACTCAATTTTGTAGGATTTGCATAATGATTCGCAAAATTCACAGATAAAAATCATTCCCAAGTATGCTGTAAAACAGTAATGATAATGTATTGTGCTTAAGGAATCATAATAAATCGTATGATAATCGAAACTGCATTAATAATGTTTATTTTTAAACAATTTAATGTAATTAATTCAATCATCATATTATTTATCATTACCACAACATCCGAGAATTACACACCGTGCGTAGCTACCTCAAATTCTTTGATGAAATCTACAGCTTATCTACGCCTAAGTTATAACTTGGGTCTACATAACGATGTTTTGTTCATATCCAAGTATTTCTAGACACTGCTTTTTAAGTGTCGAAAGTCCGGTATGTGAGAGGATTGATTGTTTTATCCACTACACATTACAATACGTTGCTAAAATGTTTGTTTAACGACGTCATAGTATACTAGTCAATGTTACAATATGCTGATGACTGATGACGTAGTCGGTTTACGATATTTAATATCGTCTACAAAACAGCGGAATGTTTTACTCTGCCTACCTTAGGTTTTATCTACCTACGGAAATGCAAGTAATAAGTAAGTAAATACCCTCTATTTTATTGGTTTTCCACAGACTACATCAAGTCTCATTACTGTACTGTTTTTTATTATTATTTTTAAGGTTTCATATACAAGATGCAGAAACGGAATTCTTATATTTAATGAAGTAGATGATGTTGTTTCTGCATCTTGAAAATGAGACCCTAGAAATAAAGAAAATGAAAAAGGGAAATGAGATTCACTATCGTCTTGCTGGAAAACCGAACCCCCAGATATCTATTCCATACCTGTACTTGATTACTTGCATTGCATAGATAGTTTGCATAGAGTCATGTATTAAAATAAGTTTCCAGCAGCCGTGGAAATATCATTTTTTGCCATATTCCACGCTAGTTTCTTTGTCGCGGAATAAACGATGTTTTTTAATGCATACAATACAAATTATCTAAGGGTCATGACATAGAATCCTTTACGGCAGGAAGTGAATGAAAGCAGCAGTTCAGCACAATAAGATAGGAACAGCGATGTCATTTTACTTATAATAAATAAAATATACTTAGATATAAAGTGTAAAAAACGTAGTGCATTCATGTCAACATGTCAAAGTGCGTTACTCGTTGAGTGGAACTACTGCGTTCATTACTCTGTGAGGTCGGGGAGTGTTTATGCGAAGGGGTGTAAGGTGACGGGCTCGAAGTCGTCGGTGGTGGAGCGCGCGGGCGGCGCGCGGTGCGGCGGCGGCGGCGGCGGCGGCAACAGGCTTGTCCCTTCTTGGATGTATACATTCGCTAGACGATCCTGGAAACACGGAAGTAATTGTTGTCGTAATTTATTTCTGGTATATTGTTTTGAATGGTATAGGTTCTTCCCTCTGAATTTATAGCCTCTACCAATCCGTACTGGAATAGCGTAGTGAAGTAGGTATGCCCTTTGACTAATCAATTACATCGAAAGTTCTATACTCTGTAGGTAGTAAGCCATTAACGGCTAATGCAATGTGCTCACTAGGCCGCCGCAAGCTGCATGAAAGCCCACGTGTCTGCATGCGCGCGTCCATTTAGGTACCTCCCCCCTCCATCATGCCACCCGCGGGCACTGCACGTCTTACACGCCAGCTTACGGCGACCCTGTACTTTCCCTGACCAAACCTAACGTTTGTACAAAAAATCGTAGCATCAGCAGGAGACCAAGATTAGCTGGAAAGCTAAGGTACTTTACCTGATGCTTGTCATACTTGAAGATCCCCTGGAAGCGCGGGCGGCGGTCGGCGTCGAGCCCCGCGGCCGTGTAGTTGGGGTTGTGGAACGAGATGTGCCCGGAGCCCTCGCCGAACTCGTCCTTCGCCTCCGTGCGCTGGGTTCTGTTGGTTGTCACTGCAATGGGACGAGATCGAAGTCAATATTAGAAGTTACGTTTAATATTAATATCTGCATGATCCGTAATGAGTTTAATCCCGCATCATTAGTAATATTAGATATAGGTAGTGTGTTTTGTGTGTCTTCCGTTTATTCTGCTTAGACATTTTACCGTTGAGCGATTACCTACACTACATCATCCTTTCCCTATAGGTATTCCCTTCTGTATCTAGACGAAAAAGGTTACTTTCAGAATATGCTGGAATAGGTATTCCAGCAAATTCCTATCTGCACATTTTTTTGTATAAGTAAAATGTTTATGCAAAATAAAAAAAAATCATATTTTCATAGTTTCAAGCATTTCGAATGACTGAGATGAATGTAGAACGTGGTACCTTTACAAGATAGCCCTTGAAAAATTCTTACCGCAAGCGTAGGAGACTACGGAGACGAGGATCAGAATACAAATAATCAATCCGACGGCGATACATATGATGCTGGCGCTGGAGTTGGAGGGGGGCGACTTCTTCGGGGGCCGCTTGAACTCTTCGTCCATGTAGTCGTAGTACGACGGGTAGTGGGATGGCATTCTCAGGTCCACCAGTAGGTTGGGGGCTGAACGGAAATTGTTTAAATAATAAATCTTTTATCTCTGCAGGAACTAACTTATTTCTATGACTATGTGGGTGTGTATGCACCTAAGTCTTTAGTACAAGTATTCATAAAACAATATTTTCAGAAAAGTTAATCAGCAGCAGAAAAGTAAAAGCAGTTTGTCACACTATCCTAGAATCCTAAGAAGAATTGGGAGAGTTGATAACTAGCACGACAATTGTATCAATTTACCCAACGCGCAAAGTAGGTACTAACAATGAACATTATTTTCTAGTCCGGCTTTTCTTTCATTCTTTTATAACTATTGTATTATATACGTAGCATCATTGTGCAATTATATTATCGATCACCAGCACTTACTCGTAGAACAGACTCGAGAATCGGGTTCGTCAGGACAGGCACAAATATAGTCATGTCCTCTAAACAGGCACAGGTGGGTGCAGCCGCCATTGTCCTCCTTGCAGGGGTTCCAGCCATGTTGCTTCTCGGCCGCCACCGCCTTTATCTCCATCGCCATGTCCAGGTCCGAGGTGACGGTCACTACCTTTTGACCCGTGCGTTTCTCCGCTCGCATCACGGACTTCTTGTACCAGTCTGTCCAGTATATGAATTCCTTGAACTGAAAAACCAGTGATATTTTATTGAAATGACTTCAAAAATTTATGAGAACCAAGGTCCAAGTGGAGCTTATAAGCACCGGCTTGAAAAGCTCATCAGTACCTAATGCCTTTGATGTTGCTGATTTACATTGGCGACGGAGATCACTCTTGCTATCTGATCATTAATTCATTATTAAAGCGTGCATAGCAAACAATCAAGATCATATTAAATAACAAATAAGGTGTCAACCCGAAATTGTCCAACGCCAAATAGCTAAAACCATTCAAAATGTGAGATGTGATCCGAGCCCAACTGTACGACACTTATGGACTGCGACAACCTGCAATGATTAGTTATACATACCTGAGTCATTCCAAAAGGACTCTTGGCGTCAGGGATGAGCTGAACCCGGTGTTTACCGTTCAGATCGGAAGTATCGATCCTGTCCTTGAGGGCGTCAGTCCAGTAAAGTCTTCGGTCCTTGTAGTCGATGGTCAAACCGTTGGGGAACCCTAGGTCGTGGTCAATGATGACCGTCCGTTGGCTGCCGTCTAGCGCGCAACGCTCGATGTTAGGATTTTCTCCCCAGTCGCTCCAGTATAACAGTCTACAGAGACAGGAATTTCGTTAGAAATTTTACAGAATTTAGATAACATATTACATGACTTTAGTATTTAGTGAATCTCATAAGCGCAGAATCACGGGGTCAATTCCCGAGTCGGATATTTATTTAAATTTCAACATGTGTAATATGGTAACATGTCTAAACGCAAATGTTTATAACGTATGCTGTAAGTAATGTGTAAACATCGGAATACCCACAATACACGGAATTATAAGGCGTGTTTATTTATTTAGTAAAATACCCACCCTTTAGCTGGGAACAATGCGAGCGAACGGGGCTCTGTAAGTCCAGTAAGTAAGGTCTTCCTAGATGAACCGTCCAATCTTGATACTTCCAGTACCTAAAATTGCAAGACAATTATCAGTATAATGTTTATTATCGTATAGTATTTTGATGCTATAATTGTCGTGCTTATAAAATATTTTCCTTTCTTACCTTGTATTCATTATCTGTCCAATAAAGGTTGTTAGCGATCCAGTCAACACCCAGTCCGTTGGGAGTGTCCAATCGTTTTGTAATAACGTCCGATATCTGACTCGTATTGGACATATTGATAGCCCTAAAATAATAAATGAATGTAGAGATATTATGATTTTTAAATAGTTTGCTAGGAGCTCTACTTTTTTGGCATATCAAATTACAACTTTGATTTTCCGAGCCAATGAAAGAATGGAGTAAAATATGTGTTTTGACGTACCTATTTACAATTTGAAAACTGACTCAAAATAAAAATAAAATATTCTACAAACCTGATGCTGTTATCGTTGACATCAGTGAAGTAAATAAGTTTCTTCTCCCAATGAAAATCGACTGCGATGGAGTTGAAGATATTGTTCAACGGGAGGCTAAAGTCCCACTGTTCTGGGGTGTCCAAAGAGATCATCGAAATGGAATCTCGTGTCGCAAAAATGAGGAAGGTATCCGGGTGTTTCTTGCAAGTCTTAGGATTAGGGTCACTCTCATTCTCATACAGTAATCCAGTTGGACATATGCAAGAGAAACCTTGTGGGTTGCGGAGACAGAGATGCGAACAGCCTCCGTTCTTCAGCCCATTGGCGTTGCATACATCCTCTATCACGTGTTCACTCTAAAACAAGTAACATTTGACATCAACATTAAGAAAGATAGGCTATTTACAAACTGATTTGTCGATAAAACAACAAAAATTACCGGTGTTTACAATCATAAGGCCACATAATTTTTTTTTTTTTATTGAATTAAGGTAGCAAACGAGCATGCAGCACCACCCTTCCGCTGCCGCCCATGGCAATTGTGACCGACTTAGAACAAGACCCAATTTAGGGACTAGGGTGGTTAGTCCAATTAGTAGATGGTGTTAGAATGTTAGTTGGTTAGTTTGTTAATAAGTGTGAGGACAGGGACTGTTAGTGATAGTTAGTCCTGTTAGTTAATATTAGTATTGTCCAGTTAGTAATGATTAGTGTGAGTCTTGTTCCAATTCGGTCACAGATGCGTTGCTACCCCTGAGGTCTGAGATGGTCGCCTCTAAAAAGTGAACCGGCTCCACACCTTCCTATCCGGAACACAATTGCTCTTAAAAACAATTATTATGACGGTAGGAATGGTACTGAGTACCTTGGCGGGCGGTGGCACTACCCCGGGCGAACTCTAGGCAAAATTCCGTATTTACTCTGAAACTTGTAACAGGTAAACATACCTGAATCGCCCGAATATCCATGAGCCCGTCCAAATTCTCCCTTATAACCAGCTGCTCCTTCCCATTAGACTTGTCAGCTCGATGCAAGGCCTTGGTCTTCCAATCGGTCCAATAGATATGTTGACCAACAATCACAATGCCGTAGGGATAGGGCACATCGCTCATCAGGACGCGTCTGTCATTGCCGTTGAAGTCAGAGCTCTCAATGGTGAGGCCCTTAGCGTCGTTCCAGTAGAGACGCCCTTCGATTCTATCGATGGCGAGACCGTTCGGCCATATTATGTTGTGCTCTACGATGACGCGTCTGGAAAAGGTTTAATAAGTTTTTACTCCTTGTAACTTATTGATTTGAGAATTCCCACTTCAAAGGATGCTGACGCTGAAGTGGGAGATTTTTTCGGCAGATTATTGCGTTTATTGAGGATATTTGTTTTAATAATGTAATGAACAAAATCGTTGTTAATAAAAGTACTTCTTTTAAAATAATACACGTGCTTGCCGTCAGATAGGTACAACACGATACAAATTTGTAAAAAATGTAAATCTACAAAAACAACCCCAGGATCCTTACCTGTTTTTCCCATCCATATCAGCTCGCTCTATCTTGGCCGAAGTGCCCCAATCCGACCAGAACATGTAGCCACCTTCGTAGTACAGTGCGATGGCTCGCGGGGAATCTGCATTGTATGTTTTGTTTTATTATTCAAGATTCTTGTCTGATAAGTTTTATATAAACTAAATTGTAGGGATTAAATACATTGTTAGGTACAAACTCATTTATAGGTTGACAGGCCATAATCATAATAAGCTAAGTACTAGTAATAAATTACAAAATGTTAAAAGGATAATATATTAATGTTTTCATTACCTAATCCAGTCCATACGAGAACTTTTCTGTTCAGACCATCCAGATCCGATACTTCAACGCTGTTCCGTCCTCCATCAGTCCAATAAAGCTGTTGAATACATGGGATATAAAAACAACTGAATGGTATGATTTGCAAAAGAAATTGTACAGTGTCTAATAGCATCGGATTTCATTTTTATTTTCATCACTAACAAAATTTGTTACTTTACATTGCCACTGCTGTTTATTAATTTTCTCAACTAGTACGAATTAAAAAGAAACAAACCTTGCGACCAGTAGAATCGATAACGATGCCGTCGACTGTATGAAGTCCTTTCCGAATAACAGTCTCGATATGATCCCCGTGTTTGCTCGCACGGAATATAATGCGCTCTGCGGTGTCTGTCCAGTATACGTAGCCTGATGACAAATTATTTATGTAGATATAATTATTTCAATTGGTCCTACCTAGGTACTACTTACACCATATAAAATCTTATTTTGTTTTTTAATCTACACAATTATATTTATCATGTCGCTGGAAAATGATCTTTTAATGGATTGACCAAATCTTTAGAAATTTGATCAAATCTCAGTTTTCATCTATTTCATATAACAAAAAAATAATATCAAGCATAGTGCAAATTACATTAAAGGGGGAACAATACTTCTATGTAAGTTTTATATACATTAATTACATGTCAAAACAATAAATTACCAGTTTTTTGATCGACGTCCACGCCCAAAGCGTTCCTCAGCGGCGGCAGCGGCAGCACCACGTCCACTAGATACTCCATATCCAGGGATACAACTCGAATGTCCACGCGGTGCGCGAAGATCAGGAAATTGATCGGGCCGTTCGTGCATGTCTTGCCGTCCGCCTATTCAAATTCAAATTCAAATTCAAAAATGATTTATTTCAAATAGGCCACAAGATGGCACTTTTGACAGGTCAAAATACATAATATTATTTATACAATTAAATTCGATTATTCTATATTCAACAATAATAATTATACAATTATGAATTACATTATTTAATCTAATTAAAAACTAATTAAATAATATTAAAATAAATCATACATTATATATTTTATATGCATACATATTATGTCATTGCCAAGCTTTCTTATCGTTTAAGTAGTCACTTATACAATAATAGGATTTTTCAATAAGTTTGCGCTTTATAAGTACTTTAAATTTATTTATGGACATATCCAATATTTGCTCGGGGAGTTTGTTATAAAATTGTACCGAAAGACCAAAAAATGAATTTTTAATTTTACTTAACCTAGATGAGGGTAAAATAAGTTTATTTTTGTGCCTTGTATTTAGGTTGTGGACCTCTGATTTTTTGACAAATTTATTTATATTTTTATGAACATACATCAAATTTTCAAATATGTATTGATTGAAAACAGTCATAATATTAAATTCCTTAAATTTATTTTTTAGAGACTCTCTAGGTCCCATGTCATAGATTGCACGAACAGCTCTTTTTTGAATTATGAAAATAGAATTAATTTCAGAAGCTCTACCCCACAATAGTATACCGTACGACATAATGCTGTGAAAATAACTGAAATATACTAGTCTCGCAGTCTCTATATTCGTTAACTGTCGAATCTTTTTAATGGCGTATGCCGCAGAACTGAGTCTGTTACACAAGTTGTGTATGTGAGGACTCCATTGCAGTTTGGCGTCTAATGTTATTCCTAAAAATACCGTTTTATCCACGAAACTCAGATTCTCATTATTCAATCGAACAGTGCTGTTTATCTGTTTTACATTAGGTAAAGTAAATTTTATACATTTCGTTTTCTTATTATTAAGAAGCAGATTATTAGCTTCGAACCAATTCACTAACTTATCAAGACATTTATCCACTTCATCAAAGCTTGACTGATAACGGTTTACTTTGAAAACAAGTGACGTATCATCTGCAAACAGAACTATATTACTATTATTATTAACTAGGTAAGGGAGATCATTTATATAAATGAGAAATAGAAAAGGGCCCAGAATGGAACCCTGTGGAACTCCCATTTTTACGATTGAGCCAGGCGAATGCTTTCCATTTATTGCTACCTTTTGAACCCTTCCACTCAAATAGGAACTCATCAGGTCCAGTGCTGCGCCTCTAATACCGTAGTGACGAAGTTTCCTAATAAGTGTGTCATGAACAACACAATCAAAAGCCTTGGACAAGTCGCAGAAGATACCAAGCGCATCATGCGACTCCTCCCAGGCATTGAAGACATTTAGTAAGAATTCTATACCAGCATCGGTTGTTGAGCGACCTTGAGTGAAACCGAACTGTTTATTGTGCAACAGATTGTATTTTTGAAAATGTTTAAGTAATTGTAGAAGTATTATCTTTTCAAATATTTTACTAAATGTTGGTAGTACTGATATTGGCCTAAAGTTTGTAGGGTTACTAGCACTGCCCGATTTAAATAACGGAATTATTTTGCTGTGTTTCATTAGGTCAGGAAATTCGCCAAAATCGATACAACTATTAAATATTAATGCTAATTCCGGAGCTACAATATCAATGAGAGACTTGACTACATTGACAGAAATTCCCCATATGTCATTTGTTTTCTTATTATTAATTAAATTAAATGCTTTAATAATATCATGGCAAGAAATATGGTTGAAACTAAAAGTATTAACACATTCTTGTACGCTGATTTCCAAAAGCGATAGAGCAGATTCTGGCGAGGACTTCAAATTCATTGTAGTACTAACCGGAATATCAGTAAAAAAAATTTCAAAAGCAGCTGCAACCTCGTGATCTAAAGTTATTAATTTATTATTTATATTAAGTTCAAATTCATTAATTTTTGGTGTATTCTTTCCTGTCTCTTCATTAATTATCTGCCATGTGGTTTTTATTGTATTAGGACTATTTTTTATTTTCATTTCTATATATTTTGACTTGGCTTTTATGCAATCATTTTTAAATCCTTTGGAGAACAATCGCACATACTGTTTGAATTCGTCACTAGTATTAATTTGGCGTTCTGCGTATAATTCATATAATTTTTCCCTTTTTTTGTAGATTTCCAATGTCGCCCATTTATTAAAGAATATTGCATCACCAGTAGCCACAAATTTTTTGGTAAATATTGAACGAAACAAACTCTCAAATGTATGGAAAAATATATTATACATTTCGTTAGGACTTAGTGTAGAAGATAAAAATGGGAGTTCTGTAATAAGACTATTTCTCATTTTTTCTATACGATGTCTAGTTACAGGTACAACAGATTTTGTACATTTATTATTACTTTTTCTGACTTTATTATCTAACTGAATTAACTGTCCACAATGATCTGAATTTAAATTATTAATTATATTTTTCTTAATGGGAATTATATTCGAAAATATGTTGTCTATGCATGTAGCGCTAGTCTCCGTTATTCTAGTAGGTTCAAAAAACAGATTAGACAAGTTGTATGATCTAAACAGACTTAGCAATCTGACACTTAAAGAGCTATTTTCTAAAATATTTATGTTGAAGTCTCCACATATAATCATTTGCTTTTTCGATTTAGTAATTTTAAACAATACCTCATCCATTACTTTTTCAAAACCTTCATAGTTAGACATCGGCGGTCTGTACACACACACTACAATAAATTTTTCTAAGTCTACTGCGGCTAATTCTATTATACGCTCCACGGATAGGCTAACAATGTCTGCTCTATTTTTGAACTTTAATTTTTTATGTACCAAAATTAATGAACCACCATGGATAGTATGGGTTCTGCTGAACGAACTACCAATGTTATGACTATTAAAATTTAACATATATTCATTACATTTCATCCAATGTTCCGTTACACATAAAATATCGATATTAAGTTTATCCAAAAACAATTCAACTTCCAAATCCTTTCCCTTAAGGCATTGTATGTTTTGGTGTACCAAGTTTAAAATATTACTTTTCCTATTAATCATAATCTTAGATTCAGAATTACAAAATTGTTGATTATAACCTTTTTGTTTCAAGCTAGAGCAAGGAAGGAGCATTCAAGGGAAGATAGTGGCTTGAAGTTTTGTTGTGTTAAGAATGAATGGGTTTTATGAATATAAAACATTTTGCCAAAGGTTTAGATGAAGACATGTCCGATAGTTTTTCCTAGTACATTGCATTGAAATTTAAATATTTATTTATTCGATGTCGGTTTTTTACAAACACTTTTCGAAAGTCAAACTATGCCATCTTTAATGCGAAAATTAACAGTGTGTATCTTAACGGACTGGTTATTTGATACTAACGATTTTGATCCCGTTGCAGCTTATTCATAAATGCGATCGCGATCTAACGATATAATTTTTGTCATTAGGATTGTTGCTCGAAAATTACATTTTATAAGGACCTACCCATGACTTGAAAATTTTTACGGAAACTTAGGTCACATCATATTCTTTATTTGGGAAAATAAATACTCACGCTTAATTTGACACCAGTTGGACAAGCGCAAGTCCGGCCGCCTGGTTTCAGCAGGCACAGATGTGAGCACCCGCCGTTGTTCTTGCTGCATCTACGGATATAGAAACGGGAGCATAAAGAAAAAAATACAAAAACAAAAATAAACGTAACTTAAGTAATAATTGTAAATTACTTCCAAACAAAGAAGTTAACGACAAACATACAACACATGACAATGAAAATCAGCACATTGTGAAAGAGATAAGCTAAATTTAGAATGGCTTTGCGTGTGAATGAAAAGAAAACAGTAAGATGCTTTGAGATAAATTCCAAGAAATATCGGAAACATATACCGTAGAAGGAATTCAATGATATTCGATTGAACAGTAAGGTAAGCAGAGCGCATGCATATTAAAACGTTTTACCTTATGGTGACGTTCGCTTTGCGCACTTCGCTTCGCAATTATGTTCTTCACTGATGATCGGGTTTTAAGTCTTGGCCAAAAATTAATCCAAAATTGATTATAGTAATAAGACTTTGGATATATTTTCAGTTAAGACTATGAAACCACCGTTAATGATAAACTCTTCACTTCTTGTCCCAAGGGCCGTCGTAAATAAGTCTTCTTATTGAACTTGTATATGAATTCAGTAATTTTATACTTTAAAATTCAATTTCAATTACCTATTTTCTTGTATCCAATACAATTTCCTGTTTTCTGAATTTAAGGAAAGTTTATCAAAAATCTTAAGTTGGGAAAATATTTCTTTTTTATTTTCCCGAAATAAGGTTTTTAAATCGAAGGAAGCTTGTGCATTACGCGAATCTTTTTGTTTTATAAATTCCTTAACGAGTCGGATGAATTCGACAAAATTAAAACGTAAAATAAAAACCATTCAGAAATTTTAATATTCTCCTATGTTCTATGTTCTCCATTAACTTCCGCATCTCGCGTTTTGTTGCAAGATGTTTGTAGAAAGTCTTTTGGTGACACTTAATTAAGGAAGGTAGCAACTATATAACCAACAAAGCAATTACCAATTGCCATAGGAGACAAGCTTGAAGATGATGTAGGGCAAGCGGTGAGGGCAAGTCATGCTATTGAAGACCAATCTCCCTACCTGTTTGAACCACTTCTTCTCTCCTTGTGGAAGACCCGGACGTCCATAAGACCTTCAACGCCAGCTCCCAGGGTCCGTCTGTTCTTGCCATTATATTTGTTGGCTGCTTGTATGGAGTGAGTCTCCCAATCCGTCCAAAATACTTCATCGCCGTGAAGGTCTAGCCCGAATGGATGCGGCAAATGCTGACCTAGTAATTGATATTGTGGATTGTGAAAATGTTTTGAAAGTATTTGATTTTACGCGTGAACATTTAGTTTTAGCAATTGTTAGAAGATGCGGGCGTTTTTAAAAGGACAGTGATTAGGCTTTTTATAACTTAGTGCGTTCAACATCTTGGCCTTCATCACCACTTACTATCAGGTGGGATTTTTGTCAAGCATTAACTTATGTAGACTTTGGTTCAATTTTATTTATATGTATAAGATCATGTGATATCATCTAAATTCTAAGCCCATCATGGTCGAGTATAAATAAACGATTAAAGAATTAATTTAAAACAATTAAACGAAAGGGTTTTATTAAAGTTAAAAACAAAGAGTACGACACAAAAACGACAAAAATAAAATTTTAATTATTCTCATTACCATATAACGTACCGATGAGGACCGTCCGTCCGGTGCCGTCGAGGTTGGCGTACTCGATGGTGCGGTTGCCGCCGTCGGTCCAGTAGATGCGGTTGCCGGCGAGGTCGAGCGCCAGTCCGTTTGGCCACGTCATGTCGCCGAAGATCAGCCGCTTGCGGTGCCCGCCATCCATATCGGCGCGCTCGATGCACGGGCTTATGCCCCAGTCCGACCAGTACATTACGCCGCCTGGTCAGATTAATGTTGTGAGTTAAATACGAGAAATTATGTTGAACCATGCTGAAAAGAATAAATTGCGATGGAAAGTCGCTTTTTGCGCCATCTTGCTTTACGTTCAATTCAGCGGAATTTAATTTCTCGTTAATTTATACGTACATGCTTGTGGCATTTTCTTTTAGGTTGAGAAAAAGAAATGATCAATATCTTTAAACGTAGTGTTTTGTATCACTGCAAACAAAGTGTTTTCCCAACGACTAAAGTATTTGGCGCCATAATGTGAAAAATAAAAAGTTAAGAGTAAAGAAAGCCTAAAAGTGTTTCCACAAAATCCTTAAAAAATTAGGCATATAAATTCATCATAAATATTTTCATATTTTTACCTTTAGGATCCAACACAATATCCCGCGGCTTGTCGATGTTCTGCCAGGCCAGCAGCGAGCGCATGGAGCCGTCGGGGTTGGCCACCTCGATGCGGTTGGTGCCCGCGTCCGTCCAGTACAGCTTGTCCGTCATCCAGTCGTACGCCAGGCCGGCTGGTGAAACTACAAATATATCGAGCGTTAATATTTTGTTTATTTGATGTGACGTCATTTTTTATTCTATGTGTCTGTCGCGTTCGTGTTTTAGAATCTATTGGGAGATAAATCTTGGGATTTAGTTCACATTATGGATATCATGGCGAACATGTTCTTTATATAATCTTACTTTCATTTTATGACAATGATCAATTTTTTTATTTAAGTATTTAATTGCCCTTGAAAGAGTATTTTAATTATGTCTATTTTAACCTACGCAATATATATTTAGCGAAATAAAGAAACAATCGGATGTGATGATTTTGGTTTCTTTAATAAAGTTCAATAATCTTACTGAGGTTAGTCCTGACAACGATGGTCTGGTTGGAGCCGTTGAGGAACGCGCGGTTTATAGTGTCCTTCTCGACGTCCGTCCAGAATATAGAGTTGCTGTTATGGTCCCAGTCTAAGGCGACGGCTGATTTTATGTTCTCTACTGGAATAACCTAAAGGTAATAAAATAAATTAATTAATTCACTTTAAATTAAGTTGATTATAAAAAACTAATCAAAGCCCCAAAGTTATGTTTATGTTAAAATATATATCTATGCACTTATAAATTACATTTAATTAATGAAAATGTTAAATATTTCGAATTTATCGTCACTAACCATGTCCAGGGATTCCAAATGAGTCCTTGGATTCAGTTGCTTTAGTCTGATGTCCTTGCGCCTCGCGTACAGCAATAGTTTCTCCAATGTCTCCTTACAGGTTCGTCTATAAAAAAATCATTATTTCCATTTAAAATTATTATTGTTGATAGCAATATTGAAAAGTAAACTATGATTACAGTGGATAGATATAATGTTAATTCAGAGATCAAAACAATATATCAATTAATGATTTTTAATGCGAGATTCGAAGTCAAAGAGCAATGTAAAGCAAACACTACTACTACATCAAAAGCATTACTTGTCAGCGACGAGGCTGAGCCCGATGGGGCAGCGGCACGCGTAGCCGGCCGAGTTTGGCAGGCACAGGTGCGAGCAGCCGCCGTTGTTGGCGCCGCAGTGGTTCTTGTACGTCTGAACCTGCCGCGACGGGTGGTACCTGCCACATCATAGTTCATTAGTATGTGTTTAAAAGGTGTAAATACTGTTAATTAAAAGGAGAACAAAGAATAAATAAAACAAAGATGGTGATAAGGCCACGTCCATTGATGAACATACAAAAACTTTTTCAAGAAACAAATATCTACACTGAAATTTCGAAAATACAAAAGTATTGAAATCTCAAATTGGAAGAGAATTATGATGACAAAGCAGTTTTTGCCACGCCCTTATTTTAACATGAATCAGATGTTTTGATGAAGCTAATAAAATGGGAATGAACCAACCAAAATAATATTAGTATTCGTGAGCGTTCTTATTCTTATACTGAACGGCTCCTTGTCCAATTTGTTATTCTGGGTGTGGTCTTATTACCAAAAAGTTTATTTATTAAAAATAAAGGAGATGATTGCTACTAGTAGCAACAGTATTATAATTAAAATGTCTAACTTACGTGTGGATGTCCATCGGAAGTTGAATGTTGACGTGTACGGTCTGCATGCCCTTGCCGGTGTTCTTGTCAACGCTCGAAATACTCTTAGTGTGCCAGTCTGTCCAGTATATTGCGTCTTCAAATAAAGTCAAAGCAAATGGATGTGGTAGGCCTTTAGTAACAACCTGAATTAAAACAAGTAAATAAAGAACTGCTTATAACAACGCACTCAGTATTAAAGTTATCATTATTTTATGATGCGTTTAGCTTACCCGCTTTCGGTCTCTCCCATCAAACAAAGCCTTTTCAATGACGTGATGTTTTGCATCCGCCCAATATATCTTTGATTCCGTATAGTCTATGGTAAGACCGTTAGGCCAGAACAAATTATCAATGATAACGCTTTTCCGTCTGCTTCCATCCATATCAGCTCGCTCGATCTTGGGATTCGGTCCTGAATAAAATTACACGTTACAAATATTCAAAACAGCTTATTCTACCCCATCAATCACATTATAATTGATAATTCCTATTTTCTTACCCCAATCAGTCCAAAACACCAAGGCATCACCAGGATGAACAGCAATAGCCCGTGGCTTATCGACGTCACTTGCGGCTAAGACAACTCTATTAGTACCGTTAATGGTGGCTACTTCAACTCTCCGCGTGCCCGAATCGGTCCAAAATATCAAATCATGTATCCAATCTACTGCCACACCACTCGGCGTATCAAGACCCCACCTTATGACGTCTGCAAGTAATTAAGATTTTTCATCATTTAGCTATCTTTATTTAAAAAACTAGGTTGCTGTTATTGATCACTTGTATAATGTTAGTAAATTCTGTTTTGTGCTCACCTGATCTATTATTGGTATTTATAATAGCAGAACGTATGACCCTCATGTTATTTTCGGTCCAGAATACAAGTTTCTTCTCATAGTGATAATCTAGTGCAAAAGCGTTGTGAAGCCCTTTAACGACTGACACGTAATTACTTCCAGTGAGCGTTACCTGGGATCACATAATATTTTCAAAATTAATAACAGTTCTTATATATTAATCTAGAAATATTACCTCGGAACATACGACTTGTTTTTAATAAGTACTAGCTTTAATTCAGTTAAATTAGTCTTAATACAACCAAATTTGTCAAATTCAGCATTATTGATTTCATCTTTTATAATAGTTAAACAATCATATATACCTGTCGGATGTCAACACGATTAGCGAACATTAGTGTAGCAGATTCTCCAATAGCTTTGCAAGACCTAGCGTCGGGTCGCAGGACGTATCCAGTCATGCAGCCGCAGATGTAGCTGCCGGGAGTGTTCGAGCATGTTTGGGAACACACCGGGTCTTGCTCGTACATGCACTCGTCGATATCGTGGCAACTGAAATCAAGATTATTTTGGTTACTTTAACCGGAATTTGCAAGTTCACCGTTTATCTTATCATAAACAGTTGCTTATATAACACTTAATTTTGATCAGAAACTAAGACTCACCTTACTCCATCTTTACCCAGTAAATAACCCAAAGGACAAGTGCAAGCTGGTTTGCCATCGTGCGTCGTAATACACAGTTTTTCACATTTGTCTTCAGGTTTACATGGTCTGTGAGTAGGACACTTCTGTTCGTCATCTCCCTGAGGACAGTCCTTTATGCCGTCGCAAACATGTTTCCTACTCAAGCAATTCTTAAATGGGGTGTTCTCCAATGATTTGCACATGTACTGATCTACTTCGCAATTCACTTGGCAGTCCAATTCATCTTCGCCGTTTGTACAGTCTCGGTTTCCGTCGCAAAGCCATGTTTTCTGTGGATAGGTGAATGACTGAATAAACGTGAATATAGGTTGGGTCTATGTTTATATTGTGACGAGTCTCAATTACAGGTTGAAAAGGCGATGACCAAACTAATAGTAAGTGGTCATCGTCACGTATGGAAACAAAGTAGCCGTTGCCATTAGGACTTCGGCCCTGGAGCTAAAATATTTTTACATCGATTTGGCAAACTTATTAAGGGAAAGTTCTTTAAAATTGAGCTTACCAAGATACAACGCCTATCTGCACAAGTGTATTCATCTGATGTACAGTTCCTTAGGCCATGAGGTTCACAATTATGCTCATCTTCACCTTCCTTGCAGTCTCTGTATCCATCGCATTGCCAGCGATCGGGAATACACTTGCCATCTCTGCACCTGTAATGGAAAATGCCATGTCTCTATAATTTTTGCAATTGTTGAAATATTGTTTGTTATATACACAATATCAAAAGGCGATAAATTATGGTATCAAATAGATTTAACGCTTAATTTGTTTTATCATCAATGGCGTTCCAAAGCTTCATAGTTGATAGATACTTACTTGTATTCTCCTTCAGTGCATGTCGTAGGTAATATGGGACAGGAGTCCTCATCAGTCCAATCGCCACAATCGTTGTCGGAGTCACATTGAAAATCTTTTCGAACGCAGTTCTTGTTGTTGCATTGAAACTCGTTTTCTCCACACGTTAGGAGTTCCACAGCTGTGTAAAATAATTGTAATAAGATATGAAATTAAACTTCATTCAAAAGTACGAGTATATAATAGAACTAGCAGATGCCAGGTCAGTGTTTTCTACCACCGTTGCTAATGCAGTAAAGTGATAATGGAATGGGCATTAAAGAAATAAGTTCAACTTACCACATTCGGTTTCGTCAGAGTTATCAGAGCAGTCCGGTTCCTTGTCGCAGTGCCAGTGCAATGATACGCAGTCGCCCGATGCACAAGTAAACTGATCTTCGTGGCATCTACGACAATAATATTAATACGTGAAATTATGTCAAAAATAACTCCACTAAATATAAAATTAAATAGCCTTATTGATCACTAATTACTGATTTTCCATGTTGTTTTAGGTTTATTCCAGTCCGATCCCCCAAACGGATCCCTTGTCATTTATTATTGTTTTTATTTTCCGGTCTGATCCACTTCCGATATGATCCACATTTCCGGTCTGATCCATTGATGGTCTGATAGGGGATAAGTACAGTCAAGTGAAAAACAGTTGATTAAATAAAAATATTTAGTTTTATGTCAATAACCGCAATAATTGATGGCCTAATTGCTCAGTGATACTAATTATGCCTTTTTTTTTGTATCAATAACCGCAATAAATAGTAAATCAAATAATAAATAACATTGATAAATACATAGATCACAATAAATCATTACTAATTCAAAATATTTCACGGATGATTTTAAATATTGTAATAAACATATTTTAATGGTTTTTTTAACTTTTTGTAACTGGAGTTAATATTAAAAATATTATCTTTCATCATCATTGGGATAATTTTCGAAAGATATAAATATACCTTCGTTCAAAGGCGATACGGATAATGCAAAACATTATCGCCTAAAGTACCTACTTAGTATTAAGTATATTATTTTTAAATAATTTTTCAAAACATTGCATGCCTGCGCCTGCCTAGTTATTAATGAGTAATCTATTCATCCTACATCTTTCAACCACGGTTTCTCCAACCTTGTACTTGATACCCCAGCGTGATCTCAAATTATCCTTGTAATTACGTTTTATAAACAGCTCGCCCACGGAAGCTGGATCTGTGAGCTGGGACGATACAGGTTGGCTGCGTGTGGGCGCGTAACCATGGCAGCGAGATTAGGGTTGTCACTTCTGAAGTCCTATATCGGAATAACTTTGTTGCAAGTCGTCGAAACTTTCTGGTTGTCGTAATTTTTAATGTAATATTTGATTTTTTTCCATTTGGACGACCCCTAAGTTCCTCGTTAGTAGTGACTCTGTCTGCGAAGCGAAGGGTTCCGGGTTGGTTACCCGGTCTGGGCACATAGGTGATAAGAGCCTAGATTTCACCCGGTGAAGTATCCCCGCCCGCCATAATTCCTACTACCATCTCTACGGTCAAAATAATTGCAATAAATTAATATGTTAATTGAATTAATGCAGCTGTTTCAAAATTGTCATGTTGAAAACAATACGACGATTGGGAGATTATTAGACTGTCTGATTCCAAGATACATGTGTTTTTTGTGGAATTAAAATAGCAACTGAGCTAGCCGCACAATCATTCCGCTACCACCCGTGACAATTGTGACATGTGACAGGAACAGATGATCGTCTCAAAAACTGCAACGGATAGAAATGGTATTGGAACTACCCCGGGCGAGCTTAGGCTTTACCACCTGCCGAGAACATCTAGTCATGAACAAGTGACAACCCTAAGCGAGATGGGCGCTCGGCGCTCCCCCTGCGCCGCTCGCAGCCGCCCATCCCGCAACCCTGTATTGATCCCGCCCGGCACGAGCTCTGAACCTTCAGAACAACCCGACTGCCACTCAATGACGAATAAAAAGACCGGTCAAGTGTAACGTCGGGATCACTACTTGAAAATTGATATCATGTCAATATAAATGGCTCTATTTTTATATTTTGCCTCTTAGCACAAATTGGCTTTTTTACCCCTCATTTAAAACGCAATGACATTCTATCAGGTCACATTAGGTAAAGTGTATTTTGCGTAGGTACCTATCCATTTTGATCACGTGGAAATGACTATATAAATGGATCCTTTTAAAACATTACCGATGTTATGTATTCAGAATATATAATAAGTATATTTTTATTACTAAATACTCAAGAATACGACTGTTAAGTTTATAAGTATCTGTTTAAATTCAGTTTTATCAAAATGTTTGCACGGTGTCGATCGAACGTGCAAGTAGGTCAGAATTAGCTTGCGAACGAGTCAACAAAGCGCTACAGACTGCTGAGAAAATCCTTATAGTGAACTGCTTGAAAGAAAATAAATTCTCTACAGAATAATATGTATAGTTACATCGTTTAGATATAACATCGTTAAGTCCTCCTTTTTATCTTAGTTATTTTTAGACATTCAGAATTAAAAGGCTCGCTTTTATTTTGCAAGATTTCGTCTTAAACTTAACACGTTATAGGTTATAGGTAGACAAGGATCAATTATTATTTAACTAAGCTGAACATTAAAAATCGTACACATTAATCAATAGTAAATCACAGCAAGGCTTATCATTATAAGCTCATGATATACCTAAATGACATATGGTTTTTATTTTTGCGTTCGCTTGCCACAGGCCGTCAACATTAATTTAATACATTTTTATCGTCATATACCTTCATAAGTACTTACAACTATAAGTTTAACACAGAGATACGATTTAACAATTTGTTAGCTAAGCTACATAGAATACCTACGTAGATGACATTAGGCTTAGCTACATAAAATAAATGACTTGAATTTAAAATTCAAAATATTAGGTAGATACCTAGTTCTGTACATACATTTAAAATATTAAAATGCCATTAATTAAATTATTTTGATTTTCGGGGTCATTGACATTTTATTTATTGTATTTTTTTAAATGAACTGTTTAGTCTGTCGAGTTGTGAATTTTGTATGCAGTATTAATTGAGCAAATCACGAATACCAGGAACGCGAGTCAATCCCCCCGTTCGGCGTTCGTTTGGATGTGAATGATGCCATTCGCTTGTTAGTTTGGACTAGGTTTACATTGACTTTTACTTTCCGAGGATTTTCCTTTGGAATATTTGAGCTTCCGTCTATACTGCATTTGCCGAGAATATGGAAACACACACAGTTTAATTTAGTTTGTAACCAAATTTACAAGAGAGAAAAACAAACACAAAATATTGTATTTAAAATAATGGCTTTATTCTTTACACAACTTTCTCATTGACAAAAGCGCGGTAAGAGAGTCCCTGTCACTTTCCTCTAGCGATGTGGTCATCTCGGTATTACCATAGTGTTGCGCAGTCTTTGCGCATTATCGGCTATTACGATATTCCGTCTAACAGTAGGTAAGTATATTAAATTCTTGTGGTTAATCTGCTATTTACCATAATCACAGGGGCGGAAAGCTAGCATTTGTGTGGGATGCAATTAAAACGAATTCTATATGGAACGCGAACGCAGTGTTAATACTTTATCAATCTATCGTATATATTAATCTGAAAAATAGACGCGATATGTAAGGTTTTTGGTTAAGATACGATTAGCCTGACTAATCACATATTCTATTCAAAGCATATTTGACATACAAAAACCAAATGTGATCAACATAATTAACACATAGGTACCTACTTATACTCAACTCTATCAGTCAGTCAGATTGTTTCTCTATTCATTCAAGTAATAACAAAAATAATATCAATTCACAAGTCTAGGTATGACCTAGATTTTTCATGTCCTAACATAACATTTCGTGGAATGGTGTTCCTTAGTGTTTTCGTAATGGTGACGTAACAAGCACCTATACAATAAACTCGACGGGGGGACACAAGGAAGCGTGGGGCGACGACGCGACGATTATATGCAATTTTATAACTCATCGTATCATGACAAATTGTAGGTAAGTATGTTATCGTCAAACAATATGAGTCGGCATTTTAATGCGGTCAATACCTACTTCCATTTTGTCTCGTCTCCGGGAATCAGTGACAAGATAAATACAAACTTATTTTTTTACTCTTGATGTTTCAGAACATAGAGACCAGTAATTTTGTGTGAAACTGGGACGAGCTTGGAATCCAGTTTTAACGCTTATAGATACTTGTACAAATTGTAGTATGTATATAATTACATTCTTGCCACTGAAAACCTGTAACAACTTGCGTGCTTCGGCAATGCTATTAGGTACCATGTAATACTACACCAGTACTTCCATTCAACCAAGATTACCTACAGTCAGTTACTAAGCAATTACATATACCTAATAAAATAATGATATCAATTATAAAAAGATTATTGTTTTGCTGTTCTTGAATTTTAGCGGAATATACTTACATACAGACAGACAGACAAATGTTTTAAATGGTAAAATTGATAATGACGAAAGACACAAACTTTAATATTCAGACAGTCTTCGCAGATTTATAAGCGCTGGTGCCAATAGATAAATTAACTTAGTAATTGAAATCGTAACAAATTCAAACATGACATCTCGTCTTCTTTTTACGGATCTCCTAGAAGAGATTCCTGTTATAAGCGGCGTCCTAGTACTAAACTTACGATTTGCTATTTTTTGCAATTGTTTAAGTTTACGGAATGAATATAAAAAACATACCGGCTCTTCGGACAGTCGACTTCATCAGAGTTGTCTCGGCAGTCATTGTCGCCATCACACAGCCACTGCTTGTGCACACACAGGCCGTTGGCGCACTGGTACTGCTCCACCGTACAGTTCGGAGAATTCACTGGTAGGACAAACAAATTTATATAACACGTATTTTTATATCAATCAACATCATGTCGTTTAAAAGTAATATGCTGCTGATAAACAGGATGTATCCAATATGCAGAACTCGTTATCCCATTTTCACACCGCACGTGTTATAAGATACTTACAATACAATAATAAAATACTGTACAAAAATAAATAAAATTAAGTACATTTTATTAAAACACCAGTACGTACATATTATGTATTTTGTACAAAAGACTAAAACGTACAATATCATGAAATACGTACAAACCGCGATCTAAAGTAAAGTCTAAAATCAAAATAAGAGTAATAAAGTATACCAGAAGGTTCAATATTACAGTGTATCATTTTCCTCTTCACCATTGAAGAATGAATCGCAATTTTATGGTTTAGTGTGTGGGTAGGTACGTGATACGCATTTCAACGTTTTCCGTGAAGTCAATTTGCATTTCCGCGAAAATTGTTTGTGGCAAACGCACAAACATCGATGTAGATTTTCCAAGAATATCGTATCTATTTATACTATTTATAGCGCGGCTTCTCAGAGGTCATGGTCTTTACGGTCACTGACATGATTTCGAAGGGTCTGCAGTATTTCAATAACTCTTAAGGTTTTTAAATAAATTATTTCAAGCAAAAAAATTGGAATGAAACTGTTCTTTACATGCATCACTTTGGCCTATAATTAGATCTAAAGAGGTCAGTTTTATTTTTAAAATTTTACAAGAGTTTCTCTCCCGCCAGACGTAACTTTTTGTCTTTTTAAAATTGTACTAACAAAAGAAACAAAACACTAGTTATTATTGTTCCAGTTTAAAATCATTATGAAAATGAAATGACATGCAAAATGCTTCCCCCATTACAGGCGCAAATAGCATGGCAGATTTAAGAAGCGGTAACATTAACGATGTAATTTTTAAGGTCTTTTTTTAATTAGTAAATTTACATCAACACCATATTGAGAAAAAAATATATAAAATAGGGTACTTCAAGAAGCGGGTCCATCGCTTCCTTCCTGGTGGCCAACGCGTTGATGATGTCCCTAGTGTTTATCTTCAGGCGTCGGTGATCAGTAACCATGATGTGACCCGACTGCTCGTTTGCCTGTTTAGGCTATATAAAATTGTCTATGGTTGTCTACAGGCGACGGAGATGACTTATCATGAAGTGTCCCGTCTGCTTGTTTGCAAATAAAAAATAAAATAAAAACAATGTATGGTCTTACCGCAATTTGTCTCGTCGGAGAAGTCTCCGCAGTCATTATCGCCGTCGCAGATCCAGGACAGCGAGATGCACTCGTTGGTGCCCTGGCACAGGGTCTTGTTCTCGTGCTCGTCGCACACGGGCTCGCAGCCGGCTTCGTCCTCGCCTTCAGCACATTCTATCACGTTGTTGCATCGTTTCTCCATCGCAATGCACGCACAGGAGGCCTACGAAAAAAAAATTCAATTTCAATATATTATACCAATGTTATTTTGTTGTTCTATGTTAACATGTGCTCAAGACCTGCTCAAGACTAATTCCATTCTTTCTAGTTATAACAAACGCCGCGCTTATTTGAATTTAGAACAAGAATATATTTTTTATTTGAATCAAAAAAAGGTTATCACTCCTGTTACTACACTGCAAATATTAAAATTTCCTTTGAAAAACTGGGTAGATAAATACATTCAAATGTTATTATTTAATGTACGAAATATATTAGATATATTTTTTACGCTAATATTTCAACTAATCATAAGTATCAGAAAAAAATGTGTAAGCGTGCAAATCCGCGATGTGATAAGTCTTGAGTCTTGAGTCGTAAATTACACGTATATGTACCTATGCTTTTTTGCTCAAAATAATGTCAAACGAAACTTATTCCTAGATTCCAGTTAATTAATGAAACTAATAACGTAACGCACAGTGGCACTCGCTTACCTGGCATGCAAATTCATCCTTAGCACATTGTTCGTGGCAGCCGCCTTCGTCTACATCGTCGTCCGGAGCCGCTACGTAAGGTCGGCCGTTTGACAATCCACCATCTGTTGATAAAATGTTTATAGTCAATAACTTATTTTAAGATGAATCAACTTATTTCATGATTGAACGTATTTCAATGTAGCTCCTTTCATGCTCTTGCAATAAATTCTTTTAAAAATTCGACAAGTTTTGATAGGGTTTTAATTTATTACAAAGTTTCTCAATTCTGAAAGATACGTATGTATACATAACATCAAAAGTTAACTTTTAAATTTTCATGTTTCATCTATTGAAATAGGCCGAGTAATTAATAAACTATAGGTAGAAAAACTAAAACCAAAATTTTATGCTTAATGAACGCAAGTCGGCCCTAAGCCTAAGTAGATAAACCTATCCTAAGCGTAGCATTCAGTCACGCTTGCACTGTCACTAGAACTAAAGCAATATGCAAATTTTAAAATCCGTTGCGTAAAAGAAAGTAGCTCTAAATTCAGCGTATAAGATTTGACCTCAACACACAAAACACGAAAAAAATAAAATAAAATATTTCGTCTTAGGAACTGCCTCACAGAACGATAGTCAAAATGTACCAAAATATTACCAAAAAACTTACAATGCCAAGGATCAACACGGGTTCTTCGGTATCCTGGGTTGATGCCGGGTCCGTTGACTGAGTTCGGAGGTAAGAACGGCGGCACGCGTCCGAAGGCCGACCGAGGGTCAGGTATGTCTACTGAAGTATTCGAAGATCGCGGTAACGGTGGTACTTCATCTCCACTAACTGTTGCACAAAATTTATCGTCGTTAGTTAAATTTGACATTGCAATCGGCGATTGAATTCGATTGTCTTTTGGTTTAATGGAGTGTAGCGTCGAATTTTAATCATTGTATGATAATAAATAATAATAAACGACGACCCTGTAGCCTAGTTGGTAGCGACGTTAGCGAACGCTAACACACTCATACCCCCGCAGTAGGTTACCAGGTGCCTACCTGTGTCGCGGGTGGCATGGACTACACATATAACACATTACAATTACACCCATGACCCGAGTACAAATATTTATCTGCCACATAAATATCTGCCCCGGCCGGGAATCGAACCCGGGACCCCTCGCGTCGCAGGCAGGGTCACTACCAACTAGATTACAGGGTGATGCAATATTGTAATTTCTGTATTATCGAATTGTCAATAACTATGTATGTACAAAAAACGCTAGTACCTATTTCGTATCGGCAAAGATAAGGAATCCTTTGTATTGTTGTATGACAATCACTACGTTAACATGTTATGTTTGAGTAAGTCCAAATTAACATTGCTAATGATATCCTCGAAGTTAATTGTAACGTTATCTTGATAACGTAAGCACAAACGTATCTGTATAAAGTAAAAGTAATGATAGTAAAAATAAGGAACTTCGTTTTAACATTGAAATCTTAACTCAATCTTTCAATGATAAATATGTATTTAGGTAGCTAGGTAGTTTTCTTATTAACGTAATAAACGTCAAGACACCCTCTAATTATTGCTACTAAAACTAAAAACCGAACCTGTTAGTCTTACAGATCATTAACGTAATAAATAAGTATAAAAATGAATGAACGAGTACTCACCATATATCCAAAGGAATGCTACGAAAGTAACGTAGACGGCAACCGGCGCCGGCATCGTGCTACGATTTGTATGGGCAGTGAGCGCTGTGTGGGACGAGCTTAGGTAACCCGCGCGGCTGCCGCGCGTGAGTCCCACGCTTTGGGGGGAACCTGCATGGCGCGATCGCCACCTCACTGCTCCGTTCCTAGTATTAATGAAATAAATATCACTTTTATTGCGAATAAAAGGTTGAAGAGGCGGTGCTATATTTTGTTGTCGCTGAATGACTGGTTTCGAATTGAATCTACGCGTGGGTTTAGTTTGATTTTTTATACCTAAATAAGAGACTGAAGTAAGCAGCTAAAGTATTGAAATGCGTATGTTATTCATTTATATAAATAATATTGTTGATTGGGCCACCTCAAAGAATTTAAAACAATTTCATTCAGTTTATTTTTACTATCTGAATAGTACTTTGTAAAGTAAAATTATTCAAAGTCATTTATTCTTAAAGGTATCACTGATACACTTATGCACGTAATATTTTTGATTCTACCACCTTTTTTCAGAGGTGCTGAAATATTTCACAGGCGTTTTTCTCTATGAGCCTTGATACAATAACAAAGGACAAACAAGATCTAAAATAAATAGTCATAATTAACTCTTCACTAGTATAAGTATAAGATCAGTACGATGAATTAAAAACTTAACAACCCTTTTGATTTGGAGAACATCAATGTTAGTGGAACAATAACAAGAGGATGTGACGACGCGAATAAGATAAGGAAAGAAAAATGGGATTGCCTAGGAATCGACTAATTCATTGACGATAAATTACTTGAATATACCTGTATCGGAAGTGGCCTTCGAAACTCAGAAAGTGAGGCTTTTTATAGAAGGAGCCATATTGAAAATTACCGATCGTATTGGAGTGTCCAACGCAGGCGCGGTGCCATCCGCCGTGCTACTTGTTGAACGCGATTTCATTCACGACGCAGGATGGCCGCGCAAGCTACGCAGATACTGTTATTATGACTACATCATGCCATAACATACATCTTAGGATTGCGCTTGGCTCAAATTGAATCCATCATGGCTACCTACACTTAATTTAGATTTTAGAACAACAAAAAATTGTTCCGAATTAATTTGTGGAAAGCGAAATATGATTATTTAGATTTGGAAAACAAATTTCCTTTTACTTTAATGATTTTCATTGGTTAATTTTTAGTTATTTTTTTTAATTCGCTTAAATAAGTATTAAGGACTCAGATGTAAAATGAAATTTCTCATTATAACAGCATGTGTCGATAGAATCACGCCCCTAAAAGTTAACAATGTACCTGGGCTACTTGCTTCACGACAAAATTTGCGACCTCATGCTCACAAATCCTACTTAAGGCCCTAACAGCCAAATATTCCAGTATCTACAGCTACACCCAAGTAGAGTAGTCCTTAGTAGCTTATAAAAGTGACTGTCTATTAATCGAAAGTAACTATAATGTTCCACCAATCCGCATTGGAGCAGCGTGGTGGAGTATGCTCTAGGCCTCCTCAGTAATGAGGAGAGACCCGTGCTCAGTAGTGGGCCATTAGTGGGTTGTAGCTTAGCTATATACATATTTATACAACATCGTCACTTAGGTATTCATTATTACATTGAAATAAGTAGTAAGGCTACAATAGGGCGTAGGTAGTTCATTAATCTATTTATAGACACGTTAGTCTATAGAATAAATTCACGACTATTCATGTACATATAAATATTGCCTCCCACGTTACGAAGCTGAAAGGCAATCAGAACATTGTATTTGAATTAAAATTGAAAATTATTTTACCGAGATTATTTAAACTGACATCTCACTATATTGTATTGGATACCATCAGTTTTGTCAGAAATGGTACTCACGATTTTGTACGTCGATTACGGCAATACTTTCTTTTTCGGCGGGTTTGGGCTTCAGTCAGCATTCAATACAATCGTTAACACCCTATTAATATATACCAGCGTGATTTTTTTAAAGGTTTTGGGATAATATTTACCAATAAGTTAGGAAAATTCAACGATCAATACGGGGAGGGGGTGATGTGCGCGAGTTTGCGCCCACGCCCCCCCTCCGCCCCCCGCGCCGCGGCGCACCCCTTGAAAGCTTGAAACTGAACACCGCCTGCCGCCTACGAAGCCCCAAATGAAAATCTATTTTCTACGACGTATTATGATAATGTAGAAATGTTATCTCCTCTCATCTCCCTTAACGAATTGCATAAATTGGAAGCTGATAGCCCCTTTATGAATCTGTATTGACCAAATTCATTTAGCTCTATTTATTCGAGAGCTATCACAACTGAGCTATTATTCACCTGAACAGATATTATTCACCCCCTAACTTTTACAATGCCATATGAATAAAATCAAGAATCAATTCATAAAAAAAATACTTTACCTTTCAGCCGGGTCCCTATCAAATGCGCACTACACTAAAACAACGTACAATCTGATATAATCTGATTCACATTCACAGCACTACACGCCACTGTCAGCCACTGAATGGTAGAATGGTTCTTTTTATTTTTATTAACAGTTAGTTCCCGAATTCGAACAAGCGTTCCCGACGCTAGAGCGGCCAGGGAAGTACTAGGCGATCTGGAACCTCGGACCACCCCCCGCGCCCCGCGACCCGCTGTCTGCGCTTCGTCGATGAATGGAATCGCCCGCCCAATACCAGCCTCCTCTGTCCTAAGTCCCTGACAGTCGCCTGCGATACTTCTCATACTCATAATAACGCTGGATGGAAATAGACGATGACTATAAATATAGTTGAGCTTCTGCGTATTTAGATTTGTTTGTATTTACGATAATGACACGATATTTTATTTTAAAGAGTTTTTCGAAAGGAATCGCGACTTTTATTTAAGTAAGTGGAAATGTATAAATTCACCCGAAAACGAACACACCCTTTCTATTTTTGTTTTGACATTGTTTGATATTATATTAAGTTAATTTAAAAGCGATTTATCATTTTCAATTGTATTTTTTTTAATATGAATACAATAAATATCCTTTTTAAGTTAAACTGTATTTATATATTTATAATAATCTATATTAGCGCCATCTAACTTAGCAAACTGTAACTACGCAGTACCTTAAGTTTTATCAAGCCTCACTTGGGTTGTAGCTCGAGATACATGGACCTTTGAAGAACTAGCAATGTTCAAAGACGCGTAGAATTCGCTAGATTTAGACCCTGTACAATTTTGTACTGTTTTCACAAACATCTACAAGATGTCGTTTACTTCAGACTGAAATAATAATATTAAAGTAGATATATCGAATGTAAAAAAATATTTGTCGTAACCTTTAGGAGTTGTACAACGAATTGATTTCATCAAATTTTTCTGTTCGAACTTAATTATTTAAGGACTTTAAAGGATTGTAAATTATCAGCATAAAGAAAGTTATTAGTACCTATAAATAAAACAAAATTTAAATAATAATCTTTATTTTTACAATGTTTGTTACCTTATACTATTTGGCTTGTATTAACTAATAGTAACATCAATTTTACTATAAATTTAGGTATTACTTGTTACAAGTTAATTACCTATTTAATATGAATAGACTTTTATATAATAATTTTAAATACTGCGATTTATATAATAGTTCACTATTTATTTTGTTTAATTTAAACAAAATTCACTAAACAACCCACGACTACATAATATTTAATTGAACATTGTTTACACATAGAACGTATTAATATAAATATACGTACAGTAGAACCAAAGTGATAATGCGCATACAAATCGTCGCCAGTGGTCGCGTTTCCGGAAACAACCGAATTATTGAATCGTAAGAGCCCTAACCAATGCTCTTGCATTTAGCATCTTGTGCGATAGAAATAGGAGTCAATATCAATCGATAACAAATTCGAACGGTCGGCGCGGGCGACGGGCGCCGCCGGTGAGTTGAACGTCAGTCAGAATTGTCATATATAGAGAATATATAGAGCTGATATTACACCGAAAAAAGGAAAACCTAAAAGTAGGTTTCGGATGGGACTTGATGATTTCGACTATTGTGTAATTCGAAATATGATATACAATTTTCAGTTGACGCTCAAAGAACTCCCAACTGTAAATAATTTGAGAAAAAAGTTAATCGAAGCTATTAATTTCAAAGGCTGTGTAGAGACTTTAAGGCTCATCTTGAAAGACATGGGGTTTAGGTTTCTTAAAACTAATACCAACCGACGGTTACTTATGGAAAAGCCAGATATACGTTTAAAAAGGATCAAATATCTCCGAGAAATACAACAGCTGAGAAATGCTGGTAGAAACATAGTATTTATGGACGAGTCATACGTGCATACATCGCATACTAAAGGTAAAACTTGGCAAGACAGCAGCAAAAAAGGTATTAAACAACCCATTTCTAAAGGAGAGCGAATTATTATTGTACATGCAGGCAATGAAAAAGGCTTCGTCTCAGGGGCTTTAATGTTACATAAATGTGTCGACTCAGAAGGTGACTATCATAAAGAAATAAACGCCGAACGTTATCGAACTTGGCTACGCAATCAGTTGATTCCCAACTTGCCTCCTAATAGTGTGTTGGTAATTGATAACGCCCCATATCATAATAAGCTGTCTGTAAAACCACCAAACTCAAATACACCCAAACCACAAATGATTGCGTGGTTACAACAACACAATGTTCCTCATGACCCAAATAAACTCAAACCTGAATTGTACGAAATTATAAAAAGACACAAAGAACAATACACAGAATTTGCCATTGACCGTATAATGGAGGAGCATGGGCATAAAATTGTACGATTGCCACCATATCATCCAGATTTCAACCCCATCGAAAACATTTGGGCGCAAATAAAACAACACGTTGCCAAAAGAAATATTGCAATGAACGTTACGTCAGTTAAAGAAGCTATTTTAGAAAAAATCAACAATATAGGTTCGGAAGAATGGAAAAAAGTTCGTGATCATGCCCTTAAATGCGAAGATGAGTATAGGAAATATGAGTCAAGAATCGATAGTTATTCAGATGAAATGATTATTTACACAGGAGATAGCAGTGATATAAGTGAAATTGGAGACCTTGATGAAAATTCCGATGACTCTATGATGTCAGGAATAGAGAATCTCCCTGATTCTGATTAAATAAAACTTTTTTTCCTAATACTTATACCTAAATCTTCTTTTCATTTAAACCTTCTTTTTTCCATCGTTAAATCGTCGTCGTCGCTTTCCTATGTGGGTCATGCGTGAAATCTCGTTACTGATAAATCAATATTAATTTATCTCTATTACCACAAAAAAAAAATATATTAAATTATGCATGAAGTAAATGTACTTTCCAGTCTATATAGATATCATCTCCCAACGCTTCGGAAATACGACCGATGCCGAACAATGGCGAAGATCGCTATGCGCATTTTCACTTTGGTTCTACTATTTTTTCTTAAACAAAAAGTCTAATAAATTCTACATTTTTCATTGGCCTATTTAATGATTTTTTAAATATAATAACATCACTCTACGGTTTAACAGTTAAAGACTTACTACTGATTAATAAATGTATTTTATTTATTTTATATCTAGTACAATCTAGTCAAATTAATTAAAGTTAAAATACAACAAATTTACATTATAAGACAATGAGAACATAGGACATTGGCAGCTTTGTTTTAACTATGTTTAAATGTAGATACATAATTACTTAAAGACAGAGCTGTATACTATTTTTGGCTTACAATATTACAACCAATAAAATAGTAATCATACCATATTCTAATATCAATGATTGCAAATACTAAACATCACAAAGCAGTAAATTATAAGGCCCCTCACACACGACACGCAAATAGTGTCTGTTTTGACGGTAGTTTAGAATAATAGAAAACATTCACTCTTTCAGACAAAAGTCGGTCCTACAAACAAGACTGTAAACGCAGACATAACCTAATTATTCTTGGCACAAATACAAGTTTTAAACTCCTCTCAAAAATACTGTAAAAATCAATGCCAATTAAAATTTTAATCTATCATTAACTTTTAATGACAATAACAGTCGGACTGACAATTTAATAAAATTCTCGTGTGCGAGGTCTCTTATACCATTAAATATGGGCATATCCTTGAATTCTACACATTTATGAGAGGAGAGAATTTATTTAGCTACTTAAGTTATATTACCTCGATGTTGACGTCTACAAGCAACAACGCGTTTGGACAGTCAGTGAATACGTAGTGGCAATATGCCACCATGTATCTATGTAGGATGACTAAACGATTTCTATGGAGTTAATTTAATGGAATTATTCTTACGATTAATATAATAATTTTAAAATGAGATTCCACGATGTGTCATTTGTTTGTTAAACATTTTCTTTGACGATATTACGAGACATGGGAATTTTATTGCCAAAATATAGTTTGTGCGGACAGCTGATATTACATCTATCTAGTCGAATATGTAGAAGGTCCAGTAGACGGCGTTAAAAACGAGAAAGCAGACGGGGAAAACGACGCGCGAATACGTGTCGATGACGTTGACGTCTCGGATTTTGGGCATCGACGCCTTGATGACGGTGGCGCCGCGCCGCAGTGCGTGGATCACCTTCGGTTTACCAGTTGAACTATCTGGAAAGAGAAAATCTAGCTTTAACCCAAAATATTTATTTTTAAATTTATGGACTGATTAAAATATAACAAAAACTTAACGCCAACCTTACAGCTTCAATTCTTAAAATCATAGTTATGGCACTTATTACGTTAATAAATGCCTCCAATAATAACGGTCTAAATATCTTCGAAGAGTTATCGATCTATATGACTAAATTACTATTTATAGATTATACTGTATACATTTACTTTTTGAACTCCTAGATTGTGGTCGTGTCCTATAACGTAGATGAGAATGATCACGTTGAATCCTCAAGGAGGGCGGAGCGCCCGTCGTCAGCGGTATGGGCTTGGAGCGGAGGCCCAGCAGAGGAGACACTCTGCCGCTCGTACTTGAACACTCCCGAAGAGCAATAATCTCTTCAGGTGAGCGAGAACCTGGGTAGAAAAAATACATGTATTAATGTTTTATAATTAACCAAACTTCTTCAGCTATTTATTATTTATTAAAATTAAAATAATACAATGAAACTTAATCTATTTTTTTTTAAACGCTAACACACTCATACCCCCGCAGTAGGTTACTAGGTACCTGTGTCGCGGGTGGCATGGACTACACATATAACACATTACAATTACACCCATGACCCGAGTACGAATATTTATCTGCCACATAAATATCTGCCCCGGCCGGGAATCGAACCCGGGACCCCTCGCGTCGCAGGCAGGGTCGCTACCAACTAGGCTACAGGGTCGTCGGAAATCTATGCGTTTGAATATAATCTTTATAAATATTATGATACACAGTGAGAGATCTTTTTAAAGCCAAACCAGTTTCCGTAAAAAATTAAACGAGTTTTTCCCTCGGATAGCATTATTGAGTACTTTTAAGCAATAGCGCTACAGAATAATGCTACGCAGTAGCGTTACACAATAGTGCTACGCAGTAGCGCTTCACAATAGTGCTACGCGGTAGCGTTTCACAATAGTGCTACGCGGTAGCATTTCACAATAGTGCTACGCGGTAGCGTTTCACAATAGTGCTACGAGTTAGCGTTTCTCAATTGTGCTACGCAGTAGTGTTACTCAATTGTGCTATGCGGTAGCGTTTCACAATGGTGCTACGCGGTAGCGTATCACAATAGTGCTACACGGTAGCGTTTCTCAATTGTGCTACGCGGTAGCGTTTCTCAATTGTGCAACGCGGTAGCGTTTCACAATAGTGCTACGCGCTAGTGTTTCACAATGTGATACGCGCTAGAGTTTCACAATAGTGCTACGCGATAGCGCTTCAAAAGTGCTACGCGCTAGAGTTTCTTAATAGTGCTACGCGGTACCGTTTCATTATAGTGCTACACGGTAGCGTTTCACAATAGTGCTACGCGGTAGCGTTTCACAATAATTATAGTGTACATTAGCATTTGACAATTAGTGCTACATAATTATTGGGTTTAAATATTGCTTCGCAGCACCCTATTCAGTTCTATATAGTACACTATTCAGTTCCGTTATATGAATTGCTACGAAGTAGTGTCACATGTTGTGCTACGAAATAGAGCAATACTACCACACAGTACCACGGAGTAACTTCACACATTGGTGCTAGGTGCTTCACACAGTGGCGACAGCTATGTAGCACTACATAACTACCAAGTATCGTGCAGTACACAATTATGCTGCAAATCAACACAACAGAGTAGATAGAGAATAGTATTTTTCCTACAACAATTTTACTTTTAATTACGGAATGGACTGAACTTGCTTTTTCATGCAGTGCGTTTAGCGTGTAATTACTCGAAATCAATGTAAATATATGAAGGACAAGAAAAGAAAAAAAAAGCGAATTTTGGTAAATAACTAACCGCTAGCGCTTTTGAGGTCCTTCTCAACGCTGGTGCTAGTTGATATTTGCTCGCGGTTTTTTAACTTGGCACGTTTCCGAGCGCGCGCGCCCCAGTACGTGTAGTTGACGGCCGCGTACTCGAGCAGCGCAGCGAACACGAACACGAAGCACATCACGAGATAGATATCGATCGCCTTCACGTACGAGATCCGCGGGAGGCTGCTGCGCACGCCCGTACTGATCGTCGTCATCGTGAGTACCGTCGTTATACCTGGGCAATGTTAAATACGTCATGAATTAAATTAAAAGTAAGTACTACGATACTTTTAGTATTTTGAAATCATTTTTATAATCATCTTAATTTGACCTAAAATTTTAATCTAAGGCTCTTTATTCTTCCTCTTTATTTACCCAATGTTTTTTTTAGGTTTAACCTTAAGTTATAAAAAAATAATAAGAACTTCAGTCTTACCTAAAGCAACTCTGGCTGAAGTAGCTTCATGATTAATCCAAAAGGACACCCAAGACAGCATCACAATCAATATACTTGGCAGATAAGTTTGGAATACGAAATAGCCGATGTTCCTCCGTAGCTTAAAACTTAGCGATAACCGTTGATAGATACCTGTCGCCAACTTTTCCTGGAATGTTCAAGTCTTTAATGGATACACTTTGAGTAGTTCGAGTGTTACTCTGTTTGCCAATTTATAGTGTAAGTTTAGGAATTCTCTGAGGTAAATTTAGCAATTTTGTTCGGCTCACTCCAATTCATTCACGCAATCTCTAAGTTGTATTATTTGAAGTGTGATAGGACTTTGGGACTTTAAATTGGTGATTTACATAATACGTTTTTGAATACGCTAGTAGAAGGGAAGTTATTTTAAAAAATAAATACCTGTTTGAATTGCAAATTAATGCCTAATTTTTAATAACGTGAAATCGTCGCTCATTACGAAATATTTATATATTGTATACTTAAATGAGATTTAAAATTTCAAGGGACAATCTTTTAGCGTCACCACTTAATCACGACTCTTAAGTACCTGTCAATTAGATGCAAATTAGGTTAATGTGGAAGGGGTACTGACTGATGTTACAGGTTATTTAGGAAGTCTAAAGAAAATTTCAAGAACTCGCTCATTGAAATGCGCTATTGCAGCTTATTCAATATTATACTATTTTGATACCTTTCTATCATTAGTTTCATGTCCAAGGATAGTGAACTGAGGCAGTTCCGCCTCCTCCACCCCTCGCACCGGCGTCTCCTTCCAGTACATCACTACATCCGATACCGTGTATCCATCTGCAGAAACCAGTCAATCGTTAGAATGGTAGAAAATGTATTGCATAATTTAAATTTTATACAGATTTCACAAAATATCTTGTATAGTTAGGTAACTTTTTATAAGTAAAAGTTTAATTTCACGTGCACACGACTCTAGCTTAAAGGTGATACGTGATACCAAACAACAATTCAAGTGTGTTTATTTGCTGATATCTATGATATAATTAAACTGGATAGGCTATTAAGATTATATTTTCGTTTTACTGGATTCATGTCATTTTGACACTATTGATATACGTTTATTGTAGCAAGAGAAATGACTATTGTGGTTGGTAGAGCAAAAAATAAGTGGACAAAATTTTAGCTATAGAAGTTATCACATTGAATACTCAAATAATTTGTATCAATACATAATTGCATAATACATAACAATACATAATTACACCCGTCACCCACAAGGGTTGTAGTGTCGCGGTTGCTTTAAACCCAGCTGAATCTAAAACATTATCTCTTGCTTTACACTAGATGGACATTACCAACCGAGCTTTAGTTTATTTCACGTTATCTGTCACGTAGCTGTATTTCATTTAGTAGTTTAATCCTGTCTAGTGTACTTATATCACAGACATCATTAAACTTGTGTGATTAATTCAAATCACGATTCAGGACAGGCCACACATTAAGCTCAAATCAACCGTCAATCTATCTACGGTGTACTACAGTAGCTAAGCAAGGCCAGCCTGTTGTAACGAGTGTATGGAGTCACACAGCTTTCAATCTCGACGGTGCAGTTCTGGCTGTCGAGCGGGTAGTAGTGCAGATCCATCATGCAGGCCAGGGTGGCGGTGAACCGCATCCCGTACGTGATGCTGCCGTCGCCGCCCAGCCGCACCAGCTTGTTCCGTTCTGTCACGTCGTGGAGAAAACTGGAAATGATAACCGGTCTTTTTTTATTTTTTTTCAGTGCTATGAAAACTTTTGCCATTTGGGTCCCGCGGACATCTCGTGTCTCGAAGTCTCGGGAATTGGCAAAATTATTAATAATTATGAAGTTATTAAGAATGAGGTAGTATGATTTTTAATTAAGTTCGTTTTATAATTATAAATTTAACTACTACTTAAAAGTGAATATGTATGAAAAGAATAAAGCAATCATTAAGACCGAAATTAGCGTGTACCTAAGTAATAAGTAACAATAACTCAATCAAAATCCTTAAAAAAGGGTTCAAATATTTCTATTTATTATATATGTATCATTCTTATTTTCATAAAAGTTATCCTTCGAATTATATGTGTAGCCCATGGCTTCTTCGACTGAATGTTTGTCGCTCATCCTTGTTCATAACAATTTCAATAAATATAGGTACCTAACTTATAAATATATAGAAGCGTATCTTGTACAAAACGCGTTTAGATTCCAACATACCCGCCCCGCAGCTATTGCTTCAATAAGAAAAGAAAACCCACATAAACCAAAACTACGATAACTTGATAGATAGATACATACCTATTCTTGTCGTTTGCGAAAAACGTGTCTGGTACCCAAATCTTATCAGCGAAGTCACCGGACAAAGTGAGTACTTCGTCCGTAAACCCAAAAGCCAATCTTTCATCTTTCCAATACTGGTTTAAATAAAGCGTTATTGTGTAGTCCTGCAAAAAAGGAAGAAAAAACCGTCATTACACTAAGTATTACAAGATAAAGAAAACAGAGATACCTCAAGGAGATTTCAAGTATCACTCAAACTATCTTTTATAAGCATCGTAAAAAAAACTCCGTGATTTTGCTATATTTTTATGTGGAAATTTTACAGTCTCCAAATCAAATACTTATTATGAAACTAAGCATGCTTACTAAACTGATTAATCAATATACTTACCGACGGGTTCTGAAGGGCCTAAGTATACATACGAGTATGTTTGTTGTTTTTAAGCCTTACGTACCTAGAGCGTATTGTTTCAATAAAATTGAGAACCATTCATGCAATTAAATAGTCATTGGAATGTAATGTAGCACCGAACGGGTATGGAACCATAGTATGTATAGGTCCTTGCGGACAAAAATGCATAACCAGTATGTAAATCAAATCATTTGAATGCTAAATAGTAGGTAACTGATTGCCTTATTGACAATTAGGCACGATGGTAAAGTGAAATTAACCAAGACTAGTTCATTGAAAATGCGTTTCGGCAGTGTGGTACTTTTGGCCGTTGGCGTAGTATGTGGTGGGCCGTGGGAGGATCTTGAACCGCTGGCGAGTGGCGAGCGGTGGATCTCAGCGGGCATCGATTGGCTGACGCAGCAGCCGCCCCGCGGTCACCGACGAGCGACGACGATGTATGTCAAGTAGACACGGCCTTGCTCTCTTTTACTGCTATTAAAAGCTTAATGAATTAAGATGAACGAGCTCGAGAACGACATCCTTGTTTTGACCCAAAAACATTCTTGAGGGCTGTCGAAATGCCGACAAAGAAACTGTCTTGCTTCCAAAACTTGACAAAATATCGCAAGAATTGAGTCTCACACGCCAACATTTGAGATAACCTTCTGGATTATATTTGCTTATAGATAAACCTTTTGATGTTAACAAGCAAACATTGCAATTTCAATCTGCGCAAAATAATTTTCTTTTGTATATGAAACATAATAGCGACACAAATTTTACGTATAACTAACATTTTTGGTGCTCGTAGGTACGTCACAAAACTATTTTGTTCTCAGTTTCGGCAGTTTCTATTGTCAAGCGAAAGCCTAAATGAGCCCGTTCAGACTGTGCATAACAAAGAAACTGAATGCAGCCGCTTTTTCGATAGGGTCAAGTAGGTAATGTATGCACATTAGTTTTATTTCCGTCCCGTCAACGACAGAAATTTAATTTTAAAAGAGAATACTAAAACTCACCATATTTACTTCTGATATAGCGTCGAAACTAGCGATAGTTAAATCCATGCCGACGTGGAGCGGGTCACCTAAAAAACAATAGATTTACTAGGAAGCGTACTCGTCATATGGCGCTAGATGATCGGCTCGCTGACCAATCATATGCTGTTTGCGAACCAAATCCAATATGTATTGAGTTTATAGCCGAAACTCACAATAACTTCCCGGTCCACAAGACACCGACGTTTCTGAAATCGTGCTATGACTTGCTTGAATTTTAGATCATCTTGTGTATTACTTTTATTTTCAGTAAACGCAAACGTTGCATACCTATATTGAAATGCCGAGCCGAGGCGGCGCATTTTGCAATATTAGCTACCACTAGACTAACATCGGATGAATATGTAAGGAGGGATATGATTCATATTGCCTGTTAGCCTCACGGAGATTAATGTTAGATATAAGTCTCTGCTTAGATAAATAAAGTAAGGCTTAAAGTAGACATCAATGGAAGGTCTTGTATATAGAATATAATGTATAATGTATGTAATATGTAGATATAAAAATGGGCAAAAATAAAATAATTTAGTAGACACTTGTTTCGTCTCTGTTTATCAAGCTTTCTTAGCTATTGATGACGAGCTTTAGTTTTATGAAAATAATTTTGAAAAACAAAATGGAACCTTACCGTAACCGTAGCCTCACTTGTGAATTATAAATATTCAAATAAATAATTTTGTCTCACATTTGAAAATACATATTTGAGATGCGAAACAAGTGCAATTAACAGCGAAAACAACAAATTCCTTAAGACAATATTTTTGACATTGAATGCTCCGAGATCCGGAGTGAATTGCCACTCACGAATACCTCAGTGGCTCTTCTCTTTCACAGCGGCGGAAGCCCTACAGCTACGCGTTATATTTTCAAAGTGAGAATTTCAAATGTCTTGTATTATACAAGTAGGTACACCGAACGGTGAGTCTTAACAATTAAAAGAAAAGTAAAACAGTAGAATCGTGAATTCTAAAAAAAAACATTCTACATAAAAATACTTATGTACATAATTTTTTATGAGTGCCTTTACCTACGATTTCAAGTTTTTAATTTGCAAGTGTTGTAACGTATACCTACATTTAACTTGTTAAATGCTCTTTTTCCCAAATAAAAAAAAAAAAAAAACATTTGTTAGGTTCATTCCTTTCTTGGCTGAATATTTTGTTAGTTTGTTGAAGGTAAAATAAAAAAAAACACAGTAAAATGAAAGAACGCGACTGAGGAGAAGAACTACATAGGTACTTACGATGAAATAATTTATAGTGAGTGATCGAAATAAAATTCGTTAACAGAAATAAATGAATGGTGTTTTACCACACCTCCAATTTCGAGGAAGAGACCTAGTTACTCGTAGCATAGCATAGTTAGCTTTAAATTTCAATATAATGACTTAAACGGTTTTCTCGTGAACAAGAACTCCGTCAGCTCACGGATGGTATTATAATGCAAGGTATGAATTTAATTTACCTCCGAAATTGGGTCTCAGCCGTATATCGTATCCGTCGAGGATCCGTGACACCGTGTGTGTTACGTTCTCTAATCTGTCCACGACTATAGTTCGCTCCATTCTGTAAAACATAATTATACTCGTATTTAGAATACTACACACAATACATATAGTAACAAAACGGGCTTGATAACTTTGTATGTATAAGTCTCAGTGAATTAGGTACTGTAGTCTTAAACATTACAACTAATAAGCACAATTATTTATTTATTTATTTACTCTACTAAATAATAAAATTCTGCTTATTATGAGATGGAATATTAATTACAATGGGCAATGATAGATTTTTAACACTCCACTGCAGAAATAAGTTATCACATTTTACGATGATGAAAAACTTCGGTAGAAACCTGTGATTGTGAACCTGAGAGGTTTCCATAATTCAATAGTGTTCAAAAGAATGTAAAGTTGTCGAACTATGTAGTTCGAATAGTACCTTA
The DNA here is from genome assembly GCA_905404135.1 of Hesperia comma. Lineage (NCBI taxonomy): Eukaryota > Metazoa > Arthropoda > Insecta > Lepidoptera > Hesperiidae > Hesperia > Hesperia comma. The sequence continues at coordinate 6,331,637 of FR990020.1, forward strand.
AACTATTCGAACCTAGCAGTTTCTTAGTTAGTTATGGAGTGCAAAAATGTTGTATGCATTTTGTATTTAATTTTATCAATGTAATTACCTACGTTGTAAAATGCAAATCACATGTAAAATTCTTGTCAAACTCATCTTTGTTTTTGTGTTAATATCGAGAATAAAAAGCGTTCATTGATATGTTTTTGATTATCTACCTACTTATATTATTCTGATCTAATTTATTATCTAATTTATATGATCCATTTTATTAAAAACAAGGGCCAGATTTATATCGTAATCATTAATACCACATATAAATAAGTCCTTGTTATCATTTTATAAGAACTAAGGGAGAATAGATTTCAAGACTGAGGAGGATAAAAATAGATATTTACAGGAAAACTTATTAAGCTGAAAGGTCACTTTAGACGTCTTATTATAATGTTATTTTTTCTTGGAAAAAACTCCGATAAAACGACTTAACAACTTTGTAACGGAGGATTTTTATGCCTGTGCTATACCAATTGTGAGGAGCAATGACTGAAGGAGGTGGTGATATGAGATGTGCTGAAGCGAGGGCAGTTTTGGCATACTGGTGTTGCCAGATGTGAAGTGAAGAGGTGCTATTGAGAGGAGCGGTGCTTTTGAGCAGAGTAGTGTTTTAGTTGAGAGGAGAGGAGTGAGGAGAGGAGAGGAGTCAGATCTTTCTTTTCAGGTTTTCTATTAAAATGATACTGGCCAGCGACCTGGCCGGTACCTATTTGTAAATGGAACGACGACAGCAAAGGAAGATTTGTTGTTGTCAATACTTTCATCATTCAATAAATTGTAACTGAAGTTGTAACACGAGTCGTATTATTTTGCCCTTTTATAACTTAAAAGGCTTTGGCTTGATACATGTCTCTTTAAAAACACTTTATCCTCATTCTTATTTGAACTTCTTAGCTTAAATGGGCGCTGTTAGCGATGAACACGACGAATGAATCAAAGGCGTTTAATTGGATTCGCTTCTTTAAATTCTTGTTCAAACGTTTACTTGAGACAGTGATTACGGTCGTATCATTCGGATCCAGAATACATATCAAACTAAGTAAAATTTCTACAGACATGGCTACGTAAATGAGATTCCTGTGAGGATTTTACTCTATATTGCCATTTGCGGAAGGGATTTCACAAAGCCAGTAGGAGTTTAGCCCACGGTAGCGCAAAACCTATTCATTAAACTCCAACGACATGCATGCATGTCACGAATGCATAGTACGTTCACTTCGCTGGAATCCACCAATTTATTTAACTCAACACATATGTTAATATATGGTTCACATATTTCAACTTCCTCCATACGGCTAAAAGAAAGAATTACTTATTATGAAGTAGGTAATTACGCGTTGATACGTAAGTTTCCATAAATTAAATAAATGACTACATTAATTCATACTGTCCATGTAATTATAAAAATAGATCATTCGTTTTTTTTTTATTTCCACACTACGGAACAAAGTTGTAATATAAATAAAATTGTAAACGAATTGTAGTCCCTGAGCTTTATGAAACTTTAAAATCCGGTAGAGTTGCCGTCGGCCGACGGACTACGCTGCGTCAGATTCACAAGGAAATGCTCGATTCTCATACAATAAATAGTATTAATAAAAAAATTGCATAAACTGCCAAAGCAAATTTGTTTAATAACTAACTGTGTATTGCCTATATATTAAATGTACAGATGGACCATATTAATGTACTTACCTACCATAAGTAGGTACCATAACAATTACCAATAAATGAAGAATACCAAGTTTATGCAGTGCTATGAAAAAGGTTAAAATGGTAGTTAAATTATTACGTAGGTAATTTAACATGAGTATTTTCTATTTATTTATACTGAAATATTTAACTAGTAAAAAGAAAAAAAATTTTTTGTACTTTACCAACTTTCACAAAGTTTTGATACAATCTATCCAGGGTTTAAAGAATGTTTTGAAACTTGATTACATTTAGGTATTATTTTTTTTACCTAGTTTTTTTTATTTGGAATGTTAGTTGCGTTATTCGTTAATACTTACTGAGCTTGAGCCAGAGTAGAATAGACGAGCAAGACAAACGGCGCGAGGATCAGCGCGTGCAAGCGAGGTGGACGCGCGAGTATCGTGCGACGCGCGCTCATCGCGCCGCCGGAGCGCGCGGCTGCCCGCGCATCGCGCGCTCACCGCCGCCCCGCTGGTACTGCCACCATCCCGACCCACATCGGAACGAACGATCAAAACCCCGGCATTTTCGAAAAACAAAACTTGTTCGGAGTTTGAAAAGTCGGCAACGGCGCCAGTTATCGCGATCTCGATCTGTTTGCGCCTGGAGTGGCATGAGCGGCCGCGGCGACAGCGCTGCGCGGAGTGCCGTCGCGCGTGCGCTAAAAGCTACCAATAGACACGACTCACCACTTTTCAACTTATAAAGTAACTTATTGTTGCCCCCTTCCGATTTTACTTTATAGTGATTTCATGGCAAAGGATAGGTACAATTCATGAAAACAATAATTTATTGTGTACCTACTTACTACGATTTGAACTTCCTGTTAAATTAACGAACGTTTCAGTTATGCGCTAAATAACAAGCTCTATTTTTAAGTTGTCTTTCAACTTTTTAAATACAAAATCACAAACAAAAAATATGGCAGAAAGCTAGTTGCAATATAATTTTGAAATATTGATTTTTCTTAGTACAAAATTACAGACTTTATGTAGCTTACGACTCTTAATAATTTGGTTTCAACCCATTAATGCCTCACGTAAATAAAAAAGAAGTTTTTGGTAAATCTTTGAACTTGTTCAAATGTATGCAGCAGTTGGGTAACGAATACAGGCGTGTTGAAACGGACACGGACGTGATTCGGATAGGCAGAGCGACGTCCGTTGATTAGACGTATTTACATGCCACCGCTCGGATGATAGTAAACCGACTATTACTGGACCAGGCTACATTTAGGAATGTAAATTCTATTCCTATAGGTTACATTTTTCTTATCCGTAGTCCAATTATCAGGGATCCTATCTGTATTGCGATGGGATTCGAGATTCGATTGCCCACTGCCTCGGATAGGAAAAAAGGTATTTTAATCTAAAATGTTATGTAATAATCTTAATATATATAAATCTCGTGTCACAATGTTGGTCCGCGATGGACTCCTAAACCACTTAACCGATTATAATAAAATTCGCACACCATGTGCAGTTCGATCCAACTTGAGAGATAGGATACTTTAAATCTCAAATTATAGTCGCAATTTTAATTTATTTCTAATTATTTTTCTCTTATTATTTGACAGTAAGTTTTGCAAGTAATGACAATTGACATGGCAGTCTTATTCACAGATGCACAGACACCTAGCGCCACACAAGAGAAATAAATTAAGAGTGTTATTATTTGACAGTCACAATTATATGTAACAGATGTCGATACCTTTCGACTGGGTTGAGTAAGTAATCAATAGATGGCGCTGCTATGGTAAATCTAACTTGCACCCGTGCGAAGCCGGGGCGGGTAGCTAGTAGTTATATAAGCATCAATTACAGTGTTTGGAAAATGTAGGTACTAAGTTCATTTGATTACTTTCTAAAGAAAACCATGACATAGAAAACTATTTCCAAGATGCAAGAACCAAGCCGTAGGATATTGTTCCTGTGCGTAGATGCGGTACTACGGAAGTTATTTAGCGAAGCATCCGCTCCACAGATTAGAACGCTCGCGTCATTCCACGCCGACACTCGCTTAGCAAGACAAACGCTGCGTGTTATCACGATGTTGAAAAGAATATTAAAAATATTTGATCCTTATTAACGTCTTACTTAAAATTTTATAAACAATATAAATCTTATGTAAAAATTTCAACGAAATTGCAAATAGTACCTAGGTACCTAACATATCAAACAAAAGAATTCCAACCGGTGTATAGGCCAATAGACTGAATAAAAACTCCCTTGCTTACTTTTCTCAGAAAGAAGTATGTAAATGTAATTCTATGCATTCCCAATTCTCACTAGTAGGTTTGGTATTTGAGGGCTCTGCAGGCAGTGGTGACCAGTTGCCATCAAATAACCATCATGATACCAAAATATTGTGATGTCCTTGGATACGCAAATACGAGCATGAGCTGCCAATTAAGTCAGAACTATGACCGCTCACTGTCCCCATATTTTATTCCTTAGAATTAAGTATAACCGAATGGGCTAAACAGCAATTTCAAGTTACCTACATTTTTCGCTTTAATCTTTAATCTACCTAATCTCTTGTGATATTCAAGCAGACACATTCATTTCCGAGCACATTTCCAAACTCTCACATAAAAATATTTAAAGTGATGATTTGAAACATATCGAAGTTAATAACCATTCCATTTCTGATTTAACTTCGACTTCGAGTTGGTAAACCAGATACGTATCTATGTAATATTAATACGAGAAATTTTCATATTCCTTATAACATATCTCTGCCAGTCCGTTTGATCTCGTCTTTTTTCCAGACCAGTAGGTGTATATAATCCGGGATAAGGGCATAATATTATACCATAAATTTCAATTCGATGGCAATATATCAAAATGTATTATTTACACGTAAACAGTTGCGCCTTGCGACACGCCACGCGGTAGAGTCCGTACGCGCCGTCGCTTCAGCTAACATTATATTTCACACCTATATTTTTGTTTCACTTACTAAAGCAGGGTCTTCGTGACCCTCGTCTTTTAGATATTACCACATATAAACTACTAAACCACTACTAACTACTACACACCTAATAATATTTTTGCTTTAAACTTTAAAAGAATCATTCAGACGAATTGAGAACCTCCTCCATTTTTGGAGTCGGTTAAAAAGCAATTGAAATGAGACAGGACCAAGTACTAAAATAATATCTTTATTTTCTTCCTCTAGGTACTTTCATGTATGGCTGGTAACGCATTGATTATGCCTTTCGATGGTGGCCAAAGGAAGTGGCGACCAACTGCCATCAATGTAGCTAAAATAAATCTGTATATTCCTTTGAATAATATTATGTCAAATTCTTTTAATTTATTTGCTGGGAATGAAATTGAATGTCGTGATATAAGTGTAAACATCATAACTCAGGGGTCGCTTTGGTCACTTCGTTTCGTTTTAGAGTTACTTTAAATTTTGGACAACTTTTTCAGATACTTTTAAAGGGCTATTTAGCTCCAATTAACAGGTCTCTACTCATAACTGAGGAAGCCTATAGGATACTCTGTTCTAGTGCGGATTGGATGGCGAAGTAACTGAGGTTACCCTTAACGATCACCAATAAATATCATCATTGAAACGTAAATGTATTCATTCATCAATATTTAAATGGCCACTGAGCCCTATGCTCCTTTTTCCAATATGTTTGAAGAGCTTTTTTCCTTTTCCCGTCGTCGGTCCTTAGAACTATGTGGCCAGTCCTTCGAGAGCAGCACCATCAACTATGTATAACTGGTACAAGTGTGACGCGGACATTTGGCAAGATTTCCGTGTTGTCCATGTTCTTTTTAAGACTCACTCGTCGTAAGGCGCTGTTCAAGTCCTGAGCACTGAGTTCTTCCATAGAACTGGTCAAGATGACTATCGTTGCGCCATTGATGTAGGTAAATGTTAACATCAATTTTCATATCTTTATATTCCATTTCGAATTATCAATCACTTGGTAATGTATTTGTGTTTTTAATGGACGATATAAATGGAAAGCCTCAAGAATTTACCATTAACATTTTCCTTTGAGTAAAATTAACATAATTTGAATAAAGTCTCCGGAATTGTTAATTTACTAATGAAACACCTGCTCTGTAATGACATAAGCTTTAAAAATCCTTTAATTTCATTGAAATTGAGAGAGACGACTGAATAAATAATGCAATTCGGAAATAGCCAGCATACAGCCATATAATGACAATGCTGAGGGTAAGTACCCTGTTCTCATCACGTACTCATTCGAATTGCCTGTTCGAGATAATACGGTCATTTAGACTAAGCGCGAGTTCACTCCCTCGAAGCCGACATTTAAGAAACTGTCCCGTCAAATTCCTTAAGCAGGTATTTTAAGCTTCATTACTTTCCAGGAGGTTATTTGCATGCATAGAGCTCAGGTTAAACAAAACAAACACCTTTTCTTTGTGTTCCTGAATTTATAGCTTTCATCGATCCTTAGAAGAGAAGTTGATTAGATTGTCTCAATTAACCTGATGTTTTATTGGTAATAAAACATTTTATCACATTAATTTATTATACTGCAGGTACCTATCTATTATTATCTGAAACAAAATATTTAAAAATAGTTAATGCTTTGGCTTCTCTTCGCGAGGCTTTTCCAGTGTATCCAACTGTGTATATTCGTACCAAATTTCATCTAAATCGGTTCAGCGGATTAATCGTGGAAAGCAGGCAGACAGACAGAGTACCTAACTTTCTCATTTATAACTTTAAAAAATAATGCTCGTTCATGAAAAACAACAATAAATTAAAACATATTCATTAACCCTTTTCATGCAGAGAATCAACATAATCAGTAGTCAGTGCATTAACAAATTGTATTACAACCAACGCTCCGTGTCGTGACGTCGTCCACAGTCGTCGAACAATCAGCAACAACCTAAGAGACAGCATTTGGTGCTATTCTTCCGAAGACCATTCACCATCTGCATCTGCATTTTAAATATCAGAACATCTCGTACCTAAATAAGCGTACCTATATCAAGTTAACATTAATTTACATGGTCATGTCACATAGTAGTATTAGGTACCATAGCGCTGTGGAGAAGATTGAATATTAATAGAGGTTAAAAAAATGAATGAAATAATTATAAGAAAATGGTTTATATTAACAGGGAGAAGAAAGAGAAACGGATTATATGCATTTAAAGGATTTAATTAGCAGCTTCTTTTGTTAATTACAATCACCTTATCAAAACTTTTCGTATCTTTGATTCGGTAGCTACTTGGTCGAGTAAAATGTAAGGAACAAAAGCCTCTTAAATCATCAGAGATCATCGATATCATGACGTAAAATGACTAAGGGCGTCTAAGTGTGGGTTGTTTCAAACCGTTGGTTAACGTAACATACGTACGTCAAAAAGTAACGATTACGAAAGATGTTTAACGTACGTTAAAATTGAAGTGTTGTCAAGGCCTCCATTTTGTGAAACAACTCGTTTTTCGGTTTGACGATAGTTAGTGCCTTTTTTAACGTTAACGCGTGCGTAAAATCATGGTGAAACAACCCGCCCTAATACTATAAGTCTAAAGTTATTTCGACTTATCAAAAAGAAAAGTTTGTCCGATAGGGTATAAGGGCGGTTCACGCATGCGTGTTAAGGGTTATTCCGTAGTGTACGGCGGAGCGCGCCAACATGAACGAACGGACATCTCCGCGGCCCGCCGACTGAGGCGCCTTACACGCGCAACTGTCAAACATACCAACTACTACACTTACTGGCGATAATACATACGAAAACCGAACATGTGGCTACTGAAAGGACTCGTCGCGACTGTCGCTATATACATCGCTTGGTAAGCACTTTACATTATACGAGTATATTAGATGCTTATCGAATGTTACAACTTTTTAATTGATGTTTTTGTTTAGTTCGTTATTAGTATCCGTCGTTCGTGTTATTTAATAAAGTTTAATGTCACGTGATTTGAATCTTTACCGACAAGGAAATTTAAAAAGCTAGATAACAAAGTCAATTTGTGAATTAATTGATGAATAGTAAAATGGCTTTGCAAATTCCACGTAAAAGAGGTCATGCAGTAGGTAGCTGAGAAGATCGAATTTTCAAATGACATGCATAATGAAGCACCCTTGTCAAATGTAATCAGTGCTGTGTCAGGGCGTATTGCTTTCTTTTTGAACGTATCTTGTTTCTTTTAGCATCTCCAGTTTATAATTTAGGTAATTATTATAATGGATCATCGCAATGGACCCCAGGTCAAAATCCAAACACAAACCTACCTATACCTACTACTTATAACAAAGCAAGTTGTTCTATAAAATTAATGATTTTAAGTATTATATTGTTATTAGGTACTTACTTGACATCTCGTGAACCACATTTTACGCAATTCGCCACATAAAAAATAAAGTGACTCGATGTTATAGGTACCTAATACCTATATCTTGCAAGCCACATATTACGATTTAACAAAGTCAATTTGTAAACCTCATCAATAATTATATTATTTAATTGTACATTATACCCAAATAGGTTTTTAACATGGATTAGAAAATTATTTATCGAACTTTGTATAAAATACAGAAAAGCCTTTGTACAAACTCTGTAGGCACTGCAAACAAAAAGCGCTGGTGCAGCAAACAGAGAATCAACAAACGCTTCATGCAACATCAACTAGTTTCGTTACTCAATTCCACCTCTTTTTAGACGAAATAATATTAAATAAATATTGATATTGGTGTTTCAATAATGAGCACGTTTATCATTTATCACTATATTAATACTATATTCTACTACTTACCACTATTACTAACTACTACCTGTAAAATAACCTAATGTTTTACAGATTCCAGATTTAACATTTCATTCATATACTTGTGTTTTCTAATTTTTATATTCATAAAGTCTACTCTAAATCTCTTCAAGTAACTACAAAAATACATACAATTTAATAATAAATAATACAAGGATATAGGTATAATTTCTCAAAGTTTTCTACGGGACGGAAAAAAGCAGTTTATTACTGTGACAAAGTTGTTATTAAATGAATTTTATTTTGATTTTATCGATTACATTATCGACATCAGAGTAAAGGAAACCGACAAGAAATAAGTATAGAAATAAATAAGAAATTAATGAAAGCAGATGAAGAGCTTAGAGTTCACCCGGGGAAGTACCACAGCCCACCACGGTACTAAGTACCATTTCTACTGCCATAATAATTGCTTTAACTGCAATTGTGTTCTGGATAGAAAGGTGTGGAGCCGGTTACACTTTTTTAGAGACGACAATCTCAGTCCTCAAGGATAGCAACGCATCTGGACCGAATCAGGACGAGACTCTTACTGACAATATTACTAACTGGACTATTACTAACAACAACTAACAGGACTAACACTATTAACAGGACTACTGACACTACTAACAGTACTAATAGGATTCACTAGCAGTCCCAAGTCCTCGCACTTATTAACCAACTAAAATTTTAACACCCACTGCTCACTGGACTAACCATCCCTGTCCCTATTTGTTTCTTGTTCTAAGTTGGTCACAGTTGTCATGGGCGACAGCGAAAGGTGGTGCTAGCCTTCTCGTTTGCTAGCTTAATTATTGTACCTACTTAAATCTTGAAATTTTTACTGGTGATTGAAAATATTTTTACAAATATTTTTAACAGCAAGAAACGAATTCTAAGTCCTTACATCTGCCGTTGAATCGCCAAATTAAATGTATATTAAGTTCATTGCACTAAACAAGAAAACAGGTTACGGACGAATTATTAATCGAGTTTTATTTTTTTTGTGGAAAGACGTGGTACCTAATTTGTTAACAGCCTACATAGGAGCAGATGAGCCATCCATCTTACGCTAAACACCACAGGCATTAGCGATAAATTCCCCGCTTAGAAAATAATCATCATCGTAATCGAAATAAACTAAATGCACATTATAAGGAATAATTCTAAAACTACTCGTCATATTATGTTGCTCTTTATTTGGGACCACACGACAAGCACAAGTTTTTTTTTAAATATGAAACGAACACCCAGTAAAAAGGTATGAGGTAGCAAACATACACAAAAAATCCAGAAACTAGAGAACTAAAAAAAACTGGTTCTCAAGCCCACAGCTGGGACAATTCGGTTGACGATTAATTTCACGAGAGGGCGATATCTAGTAAGCCGGTTTTGAGACCTAACCACCAAACCATGGATGAAGCCCCAAATTAAAACAATCTCTTATATTAAGCACATGCGTAAACATAGGAAAATATTATTTTGGGGTGATTAGTAACATTTTCAACAAATCTCTATGGATTATATGTGAACTATGTCACAGTGCCCACACAACTTACATTGTTGGCCCAGCTTTCTTTCGTCTAAGAATCCGTTATTAAGGAATTTATGAAGAAAAGCCCTTTGTCAGTAACCCCGACAATAGCTTGGGTTCAAGAATGTGCTCCCGAATATTTAAAGACAAATCGTTACGACTTTACTTATAAAAAGTTGCCTTGTCTCTGAGAGTTAGGTATTTAGTATCTCCTTTGGAAGTATATTAGAACGTCATTTTCGTAATATCCTGGTATTCCATTGAGATAATTGTAATATTTTTGTTGTTTTTATTTTTTATAGTATAAGCACCTCGTACTTGGTTCAATTGGTGATGTAATCTAATAAGTAGGTATTCAAATTATAACCAATTGAAAAATATTTTAATATGTCATGTAATCTCAATTACTTAATTTTGAGGTAATGTCCTTTGTTTGTCTTAATTTTATGTATTTTAAATTCTAAATTATAAAGTAAGGAGGTAATTTCTATCTATGAATTTCAATAGTCTAATTTACCTACAATTTATTTGAAAATCATAAGTGAATTAAAAAACTATTCTAACTATGGTAAACGACAATAAATACATGAACAACAATGAGTTACTATAATAATATCACATAAGAAACACGTTTAATATTAGTATGCAAGATCACTTCCAGTATACGAGTGCCGAGATTAAACGGTGTACCTGCCGTTTCTCGTACGACCTCGTTCTTATCATAAGCGAAATTCCATTCCTAACTTAGATGACATATTATACGAACACATAGAATTTTGCTGGATAGACGCTGGAAAGTTGTCACTTATTTGGATAGTGAGTTCCCAAGTTATGTTGTTTTATATATTACTAGCTCTTGCCCGCGGCTTCGCCCGCATGGTCAAAGAGAATTAACAGTGAGTTGTTTAACATAATTATATGAAATTTTTCTGGTGGATAAATAAGTGACTACAACTAACTAAAATCTATTGAATATCAAAATACAATTGAATTTATTAGGATGTATTAGTATCTATGAAATATTGAAATTGAAATATTGAGAGTATTATAGTCGGCACAATCATAAGATTCCGATATGAAGGCTGTCATCACAGTGACAATAGTGAAGTACAACAAAAATCGATGCATTAAATAAACCGATTTATAAAATTAACCGATTATAAGTAATAAGACTTTCTAATCGTTTCGTTAATTAAGTTCGGAACGATAATTTATAAACCGATCTCTGATTGTTTTCTTAAAATCAGTTAAAAACAGATGTAGCGTTGAGATTAACACCGAAAGGGATAATAAGGCAATTTGACTAGTAAGTTAAGGTGAGGAAATTATATTAGTTACTAGAGAACCGCCCGCGCTTCGCTTCGGGACCCATAGGTAACAGCCGCGTAGGTCCCGCTCCCGTAGGAATCTCGGCCAAAGATAAGCCTATAATATGACATACTGGAACATCAACATCAGAATCCGTCCTGTCTTCGTTCACGGCTAACATAGCCGTGGGGATTCAGTTTTGGAGCCGGTGGCCCCCTGACTGAGGTGTCTGCCGCGGTCCGTAACAACGGACCGGTCGTTGGGTTGGGACCCTGTATGGGTCCTCGAAGATTGTCCAGATGGTGATGTGGAGTATGGGTGTCTAGTCCGGGGAGTCATGATGATTTTCACGCCGCCCGGGCGATCAGGCCCTACCAGGTGAGACCCGCTGGTGGGAAGCCCAGCAGGAGCCGATCTGCGACCGGACGGCGGCTTGCGGTCTTGTCCTAGGTGGTTCATGTCGGGCTGCTCCCGCGCAGTAGGTCGCGCGGGAGTGCCCAACGGTCCGGGGGGCGGGCGTGGAGCGGCGCCAGGTTCCGCAGGTGCAGAAACCGTGCCGCGTCCGCGCGCGCCAACATCTGTTGCGCTAGATGCTCCACGAAGGCGTCCAGGCTCTCAACTCTGAGGTTCCGCTGGATGGTGGCGTTTCTCACGCACCACGGCGCCCCTGCCAGCCGGCGCAGCGTCTTGTATTGAACCACGCGTAGACGCCTGCGTTGTGGTTCGCTCGGGAGTGCGTACCAGGCTGGGGCCGCGTACGTGAGTCTGGGGCGGATGTAGGTCTTCCAGATGGTGGTTTTGACCCGCAACGGGAGACTCGAGGAGAGCGCTGGACATAGCGCTGCAGCTGCTGCTTTGGCGTGATTTACGACGTAAAGTAGGGACGTAGGGTAGGCGAGAGGCAGCTTCCTCAACATCAGATATAACATTTGCCTATGACTTAAGTAAATTACATCTACTATTTGATAGCGTGATTCAGAACTTGCAAATGAATTTTACTAACGCCATCTCTTAACAACATCCGGAACTAAATATCTAGCAACTAACAAAACATCGATCTTCCCATAGGAATGAGATGTTTTTCCGCGGTAAAAAGTAGCCTACGTCACTCTCCACCCTCCTAACTATCCCCATACACATAAACCATACCATATAATAGCCATGTTGCGACGTGAAAGAGTCACAAACAAACAAACAAACAAACACACTTTCACATTTATAATATTATATTAGTTATTAAAATGGAAATTTCATTAATCTAGTGAAAACGAAGAAACTATTAAACGGTTAATAATTATCCGATTTGAGTGGAAAAGGCTTAAAAACGTATGTATCGGGAATTTATAATAGCTACGAAAAATCGCAATGCTTTAGACATATTAAGGAATCTATAACGATTTGTATTTTGGGTGTGACATGGTAGCACATACTTTCGATTATAGTAATGTATCGATTATGGTCGATTCATAAATTGTTTCAAGAGGTCACATAACTATAAATCCAGCCTCCTTATAAAACATTGTAGTGACGTCTTAAATATTTGTTCAATTTTACACAATTTATGATGTAAACTGATTAAAATTAAATTAAATTATTTATACAATTTATAAATAACACAAATAAAAAACAAGCAAGGATGGTTTACATATTTCGCCAGAATTTCTAGTATTTACCTATGTAAGTACGTATAAGTAAGTAAGTACCTATCTAAATACTCGTAGTAAGTAAACAATATTACTCCAATTCGTTTAACCCGCGAGTTTGCGTTTAATATTACGGACTAATGCCTAATTAAAATATTTAACAAACTGCGGGCAATTTTATAACATCATGCTATGAGCAATAGAAGCGATGTACCAATAAAATATGTTGCAAAAATGGGAAGAAGTGTTTATTATCTGTAAACATAAAAACAATTTTCCAAAGCGAAGAGGAGGTGGATTCACAAGTACATTATGTGCCTACTTATAAAGCTGCATTGATAATAAATATAAACTGTATACTGTATATGCACAGTAAATAGTGCATTGCATAATTTAACCAAAGTGACCTATTCACTACGAAATATTTTCACTTCATATTATCATTACCAGCGGTTCAAATTAAAAAAAAATATTTCCGTAATAAGTAAGTTGAAGACGTCCATACAAGGTTAGTTTGTGTTCATACATGACAGACGTCATATCGGAATCTTATGATTGTGCCGACTATAGTATCTATGACTTCAGCAAATTACCTGTAGCATTTGAAGTTGCAAATGAATTTTACTAACTACTAACGCCATCTATTAACAACATCCAGAACAAAATATTTAGCAACTAACAAAATATCGATCTTTCCGTGGGAATGAGATGTTTTACCCCGGTAAAAAGTAGCCTACTGCACTCTCCACCTTCCCAACTATCTCCACACACATAAACCATATCATATAATAGCCACGTTGCGACGTGAAAGAGCCACAAACAAACACACTTTCACATTTATAATATTAGTATGGATAGTATGGACTAGTATGGATGGTAATTATAATTTTAAGTACAAAATACATAATTATAGTAACAAGACTCTTAGTACTTAATTATAATAGAATGTCATAGGTTTTTTCCAAATTATTATTATAATTTTATTGTAATTAATAAAAATATTTAGTTAAAACCATAGTCAACCAAATTAAAGAATTACTTTTGGTAATCCTGCTAGATGTAGGTACCTATTCTGAATTTAAAACACTAGCTCCCATACTAAATCATACAATCAAAGGAAACCCAGACATTAGAATTTAATCTTTTACGCAACCTGAAACCAGCAATACCTTAGATCTTGTCTTTATTGAAATGAAAATTCCTATCACGTTTTTTGTATATTTCATGGTTGACTTTGATATACGACACAAGTGGAGAAAAGGCGAGTTAAATGTAAAACGAACGAACATGCAGAAGCAAACAGTTTGCAGACGAGCGGAAAAACAGGAGAGATGATTTTCCATCAGAAACGCAAACTCTTGTAGCGGAACTTGGATGTACGAGTGTACATGGAAGTGTGCTTTCGACGCGCGTGTAACGATGTTTACGTTGTTTGCGACTGTTGAGATTAGTTAAGATGTCTTTATTTACCACTCCTCGCCGGATTTGCAGTATTTCCTCTTTTAGAAATACGTTCTGATCTACTTCTTTTATTGAAGGTGATTTTATTCGAAGGTGCGATAGTACTGTAATTCTCTTTGCAGTTTGAATATCGTATAGGCGTTGGCTAAAGTGGCCATATACTGTAACCCTTATTCTGTGTACTGCGTGCTTTTCCTCATAAAAATAAGTGAAAATATACAAGCATTTATTTCACATAACGTGTTAAACTGACAGCGTTTTAGTGTTTATTTTGCCAGCAGCTAAGTTTAATTAAATACAAAAGCAAGTAAAGCAACTTGATCATCTTGATTGCTAATTGTAGATATTTTAGATGTGAGTTTCAGTCAACTTACTAAGCGGCAGTGCCGGATTTAAGCATAGGCAACATAGGCAGTTGCCTATGGGCCGCCACCACAAGGGGGCCGCCACCACACCACAAAAACATTAAATTAAATCGATAGAGGCTCAGTAGAGCGAGAGAGAAACAAATACTGAGTTTTGTTACAAATAGACGAAAATCTTTTTTTAAGCGGGAAAAGTTGAACATTTAAAACCACAAACTATTTGAGGGCCTCCACCACACGCTCTGCCTATGGGCCGCCGAGGTCTAAATCCGGCGCTGCTAAGCGGTTTCAAATTATCGAGGGTGTAGGGGTCAATTCATCCTGAACTCTTAAGTCAACCTATCTGCTCATGCTCGACAAAGACAAACTAATGCACGTCACACTGGCGCCCCATTTCTCTTTAGTCCATGGATGATAATTAATATAATTAATAACGACACACACTTATAGCCATACCGAACCATGGACAAAATACAAGACAAGAACACACTTCTAGATTGAGAACGGAAATTTAAATAGTCATTCTTTCCACCTCGCTGGTATGTGAACCCAGGACCCTTGAAACAGTGATTCGGCATTGTAGTGCTCCGCGTCAGTAAAAATACGTAGGTATATCTATTACCCATTGCACCATTCGGGTCGTTATAGGTAGTTCATAGTAATAAGATTTATTTTAAGATACGTATAAACTCATTCTGATGATCATTAAAGACTGTTAGACGATATGAAACTCAGTAACCAACTATACAATATACTGAAACAAAACCATGAATTAGTACATGAATAATACATTTACACTGGACTTGCATTCCGTAATTAAAAAACCTTCAGACAACGGATAAATTTGTCCGACTCAGGTCATGTATAAGGCATGAGACAGGGAAGAAAGATAAGCTTTTTGCATAATATGAATTCAAAAGTACAAAAAATTGTTGCTTTTCTTAGTATTTAACCTCCCTATGAATTAAGTTAATTGATAATTCATGATTCATCGTAAATAGTTCATAATTCCACAGGCTGGGTTAATAGCTCAAAGCTCAACGAATGAAATAAAAAAGTTGCGTTTTCAATTAATTGATTTTGAACGAGGTCAATAGAGATAAATGAACTACCGTTAAAGATATAAATACTCTAGCATAACATGCCAAATGCCTAGGAAAATCTAAACACATCAACAAAGTCTAAGACTCAGTGAATAGTGAAAACTGTTTCGTATAAAACTAATCTAAAGACTGTACTGGCCACTTAGTTATTTTAAAAGGAAACAAGAGCATGATAAAGAAATTCATTTTTTTTCCAAATTCAATTTTTTTAAGATTCACGCTCATTTTTAAGCGCAAAGCGGCAAAGCGTGGGCTCATTCCCACGGCATACGTCTTTGACGATTCGTCAAAAAACACGATACGTCTTGACGGATGGACGTTCACATTGAATACGGAATCGTGTTTTTTCACGATTCGTCAAAATATCCGCATTGAAGTTCACATTTATTTCGTGATTTAGCTCAGTTCAGATTGGTTCAGAAACATTCACGATTCGTGATTTCTAAAAGACGCATCCGTCATAATCATAAAACATTCACGATTCGTGATTTGTAAAAGACGTATCCGTATTCGTCTTTTTTCACGATTCGTCAAGCGTGTGAACATGAGTATTTAAAAAGCATTGCCGCCGTCAAAAAAAATAACGAATCGTGAAAAAAGACGATTCGTGAAAAAAGACGATTCGTCCTCGTGTGAAACTGACGGCTCATTCACACGAGGACGAATCGTCTTTTTTCACGAATCGTCTTTTTTCACGATTCGTTATTTTTTTTGACGGCGGCAATGCTTTTTAAATACTCATGTTCACACGCTTGACGAATCGTGAAAAAAGACGAATACGGATACGTCTTTTACAAATCACGAATCGTGAATGTTTTATGATTATGACGGATCCGCGCACAGTTTAGTATGCGTTTGTGTGTGAACTTCAATGCGGATATTTTGACGAATCGTGAAAAAACACGATTCCGTATTCAATGTGAACGTCCATCCGTCAAGACGTATCGTGTTTTTTGACGAATCGTCAAAGACGTATGCCGTGGGAATGAGCCCTGAGGGTTTTTTTCACGACCCGCTTCTTCTTTGTGACTCTTTTTGGCTAGTAAAATTTTAGTTTATTGGCGAAAAACAATTATAGCGAGGAAGTTTAGAGTAATAAGCATAATGTCGCGCCGCCATTTAACTCGTGATGAAATGTTACGTGCAGTGGGTATGCTCGAAGCCGGGCGTTCACGTCGTGATGTTGCTGCAGCTGTTACTTCTAATCAATCGGTTATCCGAAAGTTGTGGGACCGCTATCGTGTCACTGGTAATACGGCCGAATGGCACCGTGGCAGATATCGGGTAACAACTGAGCGACAAGACCAAATTTTACAAAACATAGCCAGAAGGGAACCTAGGACTACGGCTCGACAACTCGTAGAAGAGCTGCGATCTGCCCACCAAGTGGCTGTCAGCACCCAAACTGCCAGGAGGAGATTGCATGAGATTGGTTTCAAGTCTCGTAGACCGTTACGGGTCCAAGCTCTTTGACGTGGCAATCGAGCACGACGGTTACAATGGGCACGTGATCACTTACGATGGTCTAACGGGCTGTGGGCTTATGTCCCGTTTTCTGAAGAATCCAGGTTCGGTTTCCATCCTGATTCAAGAAGGATACGCGTTTGGCGTGCTTCAGGACGTCGTAAACAGCTTCAGTGTCCTCAAGAAGTTCTTCCCTACCAAGGTGGAACAATCATGGTTTGGGGCGGAATTCGAGTTGGCGGGAGAACTGATCTCGTTTTTATACGGGGCACCTTGACTGCCGGAAAGTACCGCCAAGAGGTGGTTGAACCCATTGTTGCTCCGCTCCGACAGCAAATGGGTGAAGATTTTGTGTTTATGCAGGATAATGCACGAGCACATACTGCACGGTCAGTGGTGACCGCTTACCGTACACAATATGATATCACTGTACTAGACTGGCCTCCACAATCGTGCGACATGAATCCTATAGAGCATGCATGGGATCTGCTTGGCAGAAAGACGTTTGAAGAGATTCCTCATAATTTATGCACCGAACAAGAACTTTTTGTGCATCTCTCTCAAACTTGGCGCAGGATTCCCCAGGCTACTATAGACAACCTGATTCTAAGCATGCCAAGGCGTTGCAGAGCCTTAGCTAATGCGTTAGGAGGTCCAACAGACTACTAAATGCCACTTCTATAAATTTTTGTTTAATAAAAATGTCAATTTGCCAATTTAGTTTTAGTTTTTGTTCAGTACATGTGTATTCATTTTCTTTCCATTTTTGATCTTTTCAATTAAACTTTTATTTTGTTACTTTAACTACATGGAAATTTTAATTTATAAACAAGCATTAAGTTACCCTTTAAATCACATAAAAATGTTTAATAAAAAAGTTACATTTTTAAGTAGTCACCAAAAATGTGCCTGAGTCTTAGACTTTGTTGATGTGTGTATTTACGTTGAACCACTTGCAAATTGGTTATGCATTAAATATTAAAATTTGATGATATGTATCTGTCCAGAGAAGGGTTGACGTGTATACTATGTGATGCATATGTTACCGGAAATGTATGAAATCTAGGAACTTTATACAATTCCTAGGAAATGTATAAAATATTGTTTTAAAAAATATTTAATACATACATATCCTAGAAAATGTATACATTTCCTAGGAATTGTATACAATTCCAATATCGTATTAGGAAATGTATATGTCGTGGCCACATCGTAGATTTGTTCACTTCAAATGCTCGCATTTCATGAAATGGGCAACTCAGCTTGGCCAGACCGTTAAATCGTCTACGTTTCACGATTTGGTTATCCAATCCACGTTTGGCCAAATCGTAAAAACGCAGAATATAGGGCATAATTTCGAACCGTGACGTCTCCGGCGCTGCGGAAGGTGCAGCCCCTTTGCCCTTGCGTAACAAAGCACAGACACCCACGCTCGCCTGCGCAGCTTCAGCTTGCTGGTCGCCTTCGGCGACGAGCCTCAGCCGCTCCGGCTCGCCCGGGTGTCTGCGTTTTGTTACAGCGGGCGGGGGCTGCCCTCACTACGCGCCTCCGGGTTCTAAAAAACACTCTCGGGGTAGGGCATACAAGACTACGTGGAGTAGGGGTAGGCTAATTCGGTTCTGTAACCAATTCGACCTACCTACACCTTGAAGAATTTGACTGAGTAATAATGGAAATGAGTATTCATGGTTTTACAAAATAATATTTTTTATTAAGGCACTCGGTGAGACAATCTGGTAACAATCATACCGTAAAATATAATATCTTCATTCTTCATATTGTCTATCCCGCGTAGGTACCCATTAAAATCTTAAATGTTTTACATTTCCGATTGCTATTTAGGAAATGTACAGATTTCCTAGGAAATGTGTCCAATTTAATTTATTTCACACATTTCCGGGCGATTTTAGGAATATCATACATTTCCTAGGAATTGTATACAATGACGGATTACACACATTTCCGTTAACACATACAAATTCAATAAAGTGCCAGATATCTCTGCTTCAGGGGGTGTTAACTGAAAATATCGCATCCCTTACGTGCTTATCTCACCCACGACGTCTATAGAAGGGAGCTTTCAAGAGTTTCGACCCTACACTTTTAAGAGTATTGAAATTTACGAGTGTCCTTTGAGTGTTTGTCCGACATCGACGTGACAAATTTCACTTAGCTCAGAATGTAGGTCGTGACACCCTCTGATTTTTTCACTCAATTAAATTCAAGACAAGAACGGAAGAGCTTCTAATTTTAACTTCAACTTAGGTCACTGGTGCTAATTTGAAAGCTTAATAAAACCATTTGTCCAAATGTTTCCTGTTTACGCTGAACATTTAAACAAACTCGGTTAAAGAGCAGAGGTTGGTAGCATAATTTTGAAGCTGAAATATTGGCGATGTGAAATCATTTGAAGCTTGCCCCCATGTCGGCCGAGGGCTGCCATGAGGGCGATGTTGAGCAGCTGTGCAAGGGCAGAGCATAAACTTGACAAACTGCCAATTATCGACCGATCATGCTTCTATGCCAGTCAATGTCAAAAGTCACTCGATTACTTATTATCGACTAGCTGTTTACATCGGCCTCCCGACTTTCTTCTCTGTATCGCTGTATACTCGAAATGAGATTTTGACTGTTTTTATATGTGAAAGAAAATTTAGAAATGTACTTAAGTTAAAATGAAAATTAAAGGTATTTGCAGCTCTACAAATAGCACATTGATTGGCAATTGATTAATTTCCTAATAGAACTTCAGCTTTGTTTTGTTCAATAGATACAGACGTCAACGATAGTTTAAAAGCAAAAATATGTAGATTCAAATTAGTGTTAAAAATTAAATATAATACAGAATATGCGAAACTCAACTATGTTACTGTTTTGTTAAGTTGCGCTTACATACGAACGTGAGATAGAATCCTAATGAAGGATGTAAATGTGAACACATTTTGAGGAATCAAAGTTAGTATGTTTAGTGATTTAGCAGAAATCTACATAGATTGCTATCCTACTATTAGGCTTCTTGCTTCTTGTATATGAAATGAAGTATGTTCTAGACCTATTTTGGTTATGGCCATGTGCCCATAAATGTGTGAACATACTGCATCTAGAAACAGTAAGAGAGTCAGTGCATTGTTGGGCACTTTCTTTGCCGCCAACAAAATCTTTAAAAATTAGAAGGAGAAAGAACGTTATTGACATGACAATACAGCGTATTTTAAGAAAAACCTGCTGACCTACGAGTATGTCTACTGAACTATACAATGTCCATGACAGTGAAACAAATAGGGCGAAACACTTGAGAACTCGTTGGCAAAAACAATAGTAAGGTAACAAGAAAAACTAATGTTGTCGAGGTTGAAAACAATAGGAAGACAGATATAGTTCCTTTTTTAACTGCTAAGACTTCTCTCACTTCAATGAGGGTCGCCGTTTTTGTGCTCACCAGTTTGCGCCACTGGCGAGTGCGGTCCTGCTGTCAAAGCCCGCCCATACATAAACAGTGACAAGTGACATTCAGACAAGTGAGAAATGACAGTGCCACAAACTTAACTGACCCGGTGGCCAAAATTGGAACTAATGCAAATGTTATACTGTTTTCAGACAAAGACAAAGACAGTAGCGCCCCTCTTACCGGGTCAGATAAGTTTGTGGCTTTGACAGACAGATCTCACTCTCCAACAGCACCTCTAGCGGCTAATTTTTATAGGTGGTAGGGCCTAGAGCTCACCCGGGGAAGTACCATCGCCCGCCACGGTACTTAGTACCATTCCTACCGTATAATAATTGTTTTAAGAACAATTGTGTTCCGGATAGGAAGGTGTGGAGCCGGTTACACTTTTTTAGAGGCGACCATCTCAGTCCTCAGGGGTAGCAACGCATCGGTGACCGAATTAGAACGAGACTCATCAGTCTAGTTCTGGGTCGGTCACAGTTGTCATGGGCGGCAGCGGAAGGTGGTGCTGCATGCTCGTTTGCTATCTTAATTCCATTAAAAAAAAGATTATTTTAGATTTTAACACCTTAGAATGACTTTGCAACACTATTCGATGGAGTAACAGGGATTTTTTTAAATCTGAATTGTGTTTCCTGACGAATGATAAGTAGGTACCTACGACATCCTACACCAGGTCCTTTAAAGAATATTGAAGGCGCATGAGAGATCCTACGGAATCGAAAAATGTTATTAGGCCAAAAAGAAACGGGATAACTGCATTAAAATAAAAATTGTTTCTTTATAAGTATACAATAATAAAAATTCTGCAAAAGACTACACACAATTATTTAAAAAAGATATATAAATAAAGTAATTTAATACATTATTCACCATGGTTAAAATAATATTTATATCCGTCAAAACTTATTGTGAAATACAATCCCTGAAGATTATTCTTCACAAGAGTGACTGAATAATTTAGATGACTGGCAAAACTACTCAAATTTTATATGAAAGTCTCTAAAGTAAATCCTACCGTTAAATATTCAACGAAGTGATAGGATTATTCATGAATGTCGATTTGAATGCCACCGACCTGTTTATTCATAAATATGAATACATAAAATAAACAATACAACCCCATCTTCCTACACTTGAAGCTCGTAATTAAGCCATAAGTGCTCTTATTCCTTCGATCTTCACAGCGCAGCAAATTTATGAAGCAAATTTAATTAACGCTGTTCAGCAATATTTTCCCGTTTAATTGTGATTTTATTAACATTGACTAATTTAGTTCTGATACGAGCGCGCTTTATTATGGTGTAATGTAAGCTCTTTTTGACACAACGTATTTGATTTAATTTACTTGTAGAATTCATTTTGAATCTCGAATATTAAAGAGGCTCGATTCAGACATAATTTTATTATCAGTGAGTCACTTTTTCAACCAATCCGCTAACCAGATAATTGTCAACTATTCTAAAAAAACATTCAATTAGGTAATTGAAGTAACCCTTTACATTTCGATAATGATAATTATAATCACGAATTGTATTTGACAGATACGCCATGGAATTATCTCACTATGAGCGATAGCTTTTATAAAAGCAACTACTCGCCAGTTTCCGGTGGACAACAAACATTGCACCACCATCAATCTTCCACCATGTACTGTACCTACTACTCGGTGATGGATATACCAGCATACCTCGCCAATATTTCCATACATCCCCAAGGCCTTTGTTCGCAAGCCTTTAAACAAACTTCGCCTCTGACCCCAGTGACAACTCAATAGATATTTTAATATGTATTGTGTTCGGAACTTTTATAAGCCACATATTCCATAGAGTATACCGAATACACGTAATATCTTTGTAACATACACGTTAAACTTTATTAGGTACCTATCTGTAGTAACTGTGTTTACGGTATTTAAAAAATCCAATTGGAATCGTAGGCGATGAAGTTTAATATACCTAAAAATGTAAAATAATTCATATAATTAGACCGACAAGATTTGCTGCAATAACTACATTGAAATCTGCGTGTTTAAGCTCTACATTTCTTTTTTCAGAGTCGTTCAATATTAATTAGGTAATTACTTGTACATTAAACCTTTTAAGATTTTAAAAAGGATTTAATAAATTAACGAGATACTTAAAAAACTAAGTACCTAGATGAGTTTAAAATACTTTACCCGAGTTTAAATTGGCGCTTAATATTATGTAAGTAAGGAAATATTCAAACTATTTTTCTACATATTGTTTGTTACGTCTGTCTCCCTTTGAGTCAGTACACATGATAACTTTCAATATTCTCTCTCTGGGTCAATTTGTACAAAAATATCATATTTATAAAGTAGGTATATCATATTTATAAAGACAAACAGACCCGCGAACGATGCTATAAAAATTCAATTTATCTCGAATGTACGGAATTCTAAAAAGTTGTTGTTTTATGTCTTCTGTTTGTTTATACCCACCTGAACCCAGTGCCAGTAGAGTATGTAATCACGGCAGTTTGTTGTGCCAGGAATGTTCCCTTTCCTATGTAAAAGAAACCCACCCCTTGTCAATCTACGCCGCTCCGCATCTGCACCAGTCTAATTCCATTTAAACGAGGCCCAGGTAAAATAGGGTCGTTCTTTCAAGAAAGCTAGTCATCCGAATATTGCCTAGCTTCTCACGGATTTAGACTGAAACAGCTTACTTATCTTACTAAGATTTCATTTTTTAATTAAGTACTCTTTAGGGGTTCGGCGGTTTAGAAAGTTACAACGAATACGTACCAGTTTCTATTGATTTATAAAATATTCTACAGAACGAAATATGTTGTTTTTACGCAAGTACCTTCTTAATATCATAGGTAATTTTTTGGGTTTTTCCCGTTGGCTCCCATTCCCATTCTCACCCGTCCCACTATACCCCGAATTCCGATTTTACTGATAACGTCAAATAAAATTAAACATTGCTTAGAAGTACAGTTATAAGAAAAGGTCTTAAATTAAAAATTGAACCATACCGGACGTGATTGGATAACTTGAATTGCCCTTCTAAATAACCTGGGTTTGATCTGGGTGTTATATTACCCATGGAAGCAACGAGACGGAATCCTAGAGAATGAGGCTATTTGTCGTTAGTTACTAAAAGAATTGGGAGTAAAATAAAAGTGGTTAACAATAAAGGTCATTAAATAAACAAATAAGTGATACAAAAACATTTAATAAAAATTAAAATGCAAAATCAGTCTTATTTTCATATTATATACCTTCTTAATAATTTGCTAAATTAACAACAATTAAAGTAATTATGTCACATACAAATAGACAAAAATTCTTAAAGATCATTGTTTTAGGTTCTTTCGCGTTAATAAATAAATTACTATTAGTATTTATGTTTTTTCCCGGGAACTACGAGTTTAAGTGACATTGTGAATAACATTTTACTAATTTTTGCTTACACACGTTGTGGGCCCCTGTAGCCCCGGAACTCCGTATCATTGATACGGCTGATACGACGGTAGCTACTGCAATGCTAAAAAAATTATCTTACTTTAAAGAACTTTTTCTATCGACTGTACATGTTGAAAAAAGAAGGCAAAAGTACTCACAAACTATAAATCAAATTAATCGTTTTCGGGGTCTAGTGGGACGGGTGAGAACGGGAATGGGAGCCAACGGGAAAAACCCAATTTTTTACTCAGTGATACTGATAGTATAATTGATTGAAAAAATACCTTTTATTCTAGTCTATGCTATCCATATTTAACATCATCTGTGCTTTCGTGTCAAAATGACAATATGTTAAGAAAAATATTTCTGTTTTTCATGTACGTTAATCTAAACTCACAGCTTAAATTATATAAAATGCTAAATAAATGCACCAAAATGAATCAAGATATGGGAACAAGCGAAAATCTTAACGCATAAGTACTAGAAATAAAAAACGCAGATGAAAAGCAATACAGAAAACATAAAGAACATAATAATCGGATAACAGTCACACTATCACGAATAGATGTTGTGGACGCAAGCCCATCGGCTACAAATTTCATGATAGAAGCTGGATTTTACATATCTTTAGTAAGCAACTGTCTTATTACACTGGGTTACCTTATAGGAACTACATTTGATGGTTGTTCTACGAAATTATCAGGAAATTTCCTAATCATGATGGGTCATTTGGTGGGTATAATTGGTGAAGCTCACACATTGTTTGAAGATTTACTGTACTTAAAGCAACACAATCGGAACTTCAAGACCAGCCATTTTTTTCTGATTGCCAATGTAT
Source organism: Hesperia comma (assembly GCA_905404135.1). NCBI lineage: Eukaryota > Metazoa > Arthropoda > Insecta > Lepidoptera > Hesperiidae > Hesperia > Hesperia comma. The sequence goes on from FR990020.1 coordinate 6,356,727, forward strand.
TTTTAATCGCGGGAGAATATGATGAGATGCAGACAAAGCTTCAACATGGAATTGAGTAAAGAGCAAGAGAGAAAGTTGATGCACAAATGCTGGAATTGCAGTCATTCATAGAGGTGTACTTGCCTTACATCGGACACGCTCTGATGGCGCTGGGTTACATTTTAGAACAGTTCCAAAACGTTGAGCCGCCAGTCCCCAGTGCCGTGGTCTTGATTGGACATCTCTGTGTTCTGTCCGATCCAAGGACCCTGTCTCCGGAACAGCCTCATGTGCAAGTCGTCAACCTAATTTTCCTAATTAGCAACATCCTCGTATTTCTTTACGATTTTATCGTAGCGTTAGATTACAACATCCCATCGATAAGTTAAGCAAAATAACTATACAGTAACTTTACGAACATAAACATTTTCCAAAGAAATATTTATATTGTATTGTCTGTTTTAAATAGTTTTTTATACGTTGTATGTATAAAAAATAAACTTGACAATTGAAAAATAACTTTAGGAAAATGTTTTAAAGGTTCCATTTTATATTACGGGCTCCCAAATTACGTAAAATAAATAAATACATTAAAATCATATTCTTTTTTGTAATAGTACCTACATAGATACCTTAACTCAATAATTATATCAAAGTTTTAGCTTTTCAAAAAGCTATATGTATGTTTGATGTAGCTACCCAGGTATCAAAGATCTACAAAGATGGATAGTACCTACATTATTCTATAGAAAAGATTCGCTTTTAAAAGGAAAAACCTGCATAGGTGCTGATTTTCTTTTGCACCTATGAAGCTACTACTTATCTTATAATATTTTATATTCCAATAGGTGCCTAGGTGCATATTTTGCTAGTAAAACGAATTAAATTTGGAGTGGAGTTTAAAGTTACCTTACTTAATCTAAAAGTAAAATATTCCATCATAAACGATAAAAGTGTAGTAGGTACCTTCGTACCTTCATACCTTTTTTACTAGCTATAATTTATCATTATCCATGTTACACGTGTGACAAACTTTCTGATGGAAAAGAACCTAATGTATTATGTTACCGCATGACTAGCAGAAATAATTTTTCTAATTCCTACCACAGATGCCGAAAAAAGTTAACACACCTACAAACTTACGTTTCTTACGTACATACGAAAGGGACATTGTTATGATGAATATTAAAGAGTAAAAAAATAACCCTTGTCTAGATTGTCTAGTAGTATGAATGGAACTTAGGACGCGCATTTTATCTTTATGTAGGACTAGCTGATGCCCCCGATTTTGTTCGAGTAGTAAAGTTATAATCATTTCAATACTTGAATTTGATTATCTCAGCAGAAAATTCTCAATTAGAGCGTAATTTTTAGGTATATCTCGTATAGTTTAGCTGGTCTGTTGTCGTTCTGCGTCCCATATCCAGTTCACAAAATCAATTGTAGCATACAGGTATGTTGCCCAGATTTAATAGCTATATAACAAAAAGAGTTTTATTCCAATCCTTCCAGTATCCCCGGAGATAGGCGTGTACAAACAGACAACTAGACAATGATGTGTGATGTGTACAATCAGTGCTGAGTTAAATTAGAAATCAAACATTATTCAACATCTTCCATATCAACAAGACATTCTGCCCTCCTATTTCCTCTATAATTTTTTTAACATTTTGTATCAAGTAACAATCGTATATTGTCCCTGTTACCTATTACAATTTCTAGCATGTCAGCCTTCTTCAACACAATAATATAGTGACATATTCTCCTCCTACTGGTATCATTACCTAGTTACGTATACAAGGCGTTTTATTAACGTTGACAATACATACGAGCTTTCATGATATAAAGCTCCATTTTATATACCTCCAACGGTGTACAAAGGTTAACGTCTGAGCAGTGAAAACGTAAGGTTCCATATCGACACCAATACTGCCTGTCATATAGGATCGTGCCTACGATACGGTCTCCACAATACGAAACAATAATTTCGTTTGTAAATGAAGAAAGTCATCATAGATGCAGGTGATCTTTTTTAACTGGCTTCAAGGGTCACTATCAACTAGGCTACGGGTTTGTAAAAAAAAAAGTCTAATCATATATATTTACTCGCAGTGGCAATAAATTGGCACAACAGGGAAAATTATCGAAATCTAAAAACGTGCGAATTCAATTACATATACATATGATTCTTTGATAGGAATTTGAGTTTGAACAGTAGATTTTAATATACTTGAACTTTGTTAAATTAAGGTAATTGAAGACAAAACTCCTTATATCTTAAGTTTGGCTCGTCCATCTAATAATCTGGTTCCGGTCTCGGTCCCTTCTCACATATGGATAGATATTAATTAATCCATCATGTGAGCAATCTAACTGTGAATTGTGCAATTTTCGGGGGAGTCACAAGCAGGCGGAAGAGCCCTCAAATGCCATGAATTGTAATTATTTTGTTTCGAATTACAATCATAAAAAATAATAACTGTAACGCAGAAATTTTACATCTCTATCAAAAACAACAGCGGTGAGCTGCAGTGAGGAAAAGTGGGAAACTATGAGATCTCCCAAATGATTCTGGCCAGTGATTAGCAAAATGGCCAAGCATACAAGGCAATTCATGCAAACAATGAAAAAGGGTTGGATATGGCTACTATTAAAATTTAATTAAACAATTTGAAAGACTGTGCACGGATATAAGTAGGTATCTACCGTATGGTATGGTAGCGTAGAAGACCATTTAATTTTTTTTAGTATTACAATAGAGCATAGGTAGGTACCAATGATGTTTTAAATATCTAGATTGAGCGTCGCCCTACAATGAAAACAAAAAAAACAAGGCAACATTGTCAAGCATGTGTGCGTGTAGGCGATGTTTTTCGCGTTCATTTATTGTCTATGTGTGCGTAATCTGTGCGTAATGTGTGCGTAATGATATAAAAGTTGTGGCCAATTACAGTTGGCCACAACTTTTTGACACGTTTTCGCGGATTCGATGTTCCATCTAGATATTTAATACATCTTTGGTAGGTACCTATAAAAAACACTGCATCGGGAAAGCTTCCCTTATTGTTATATTTAAAAAGCAATCATCAAATGACACCCCTAAATTAAAAATACCTGAAATCAAATGGATAAATAAAAACCCGACTTGTAATGTTTACCGAAATCGTTGAAGCAGATTTAGAGAAACCAATAAAATAAACTAAAGTTTCGTACTCGTATGTATCTGACCGCAAAACTCGAAAAGTTATTGATGGATATATTTACTTGAACATTTCATACAGGATAAGTGCTTAGATATTTAATTTTAAGAGTAATTTTTATACTGAACTATATTGAGTTGTATACTGAAATTTTAATGGAATCTTCAAGTATTTTGACTTTATTTACAATATGGTATACCTATGTACCTAATTGCGGTATCCGTTCCTGTGGCAACCTAAAAGTAGTTATGTATTTCTGGGATTTAGTTTGGTCAACTAAGTCTAAGTAGTAACAATCCCGCAATAAATAATTATTATCTATATTTTAAAATACATATAATATACGTAGCTAACCATACCTAGATTTACCATTCACTGACGTTTGTAGCTAACAGACACGGACGAAACAAAAAATCTTATATAATGTCACATAATAATGTCCACCTTGCCTATACATATTTACTTCGACCGGAACCGATGTACAGTACAACTCAGCAAGTTGATTTTAAGTATTAAAAATTTTACTGTCGGTAAATCTCTTCTGTCTACGAAACTCGTTCACATCCATACTAATATTATAAATGTGAAAGTGTGTTTGTTTGTTTGTTTGTGACTCTTTCACGTCGAAACATGGCTATTATATGGTATGGTTTATGTGTGTGGGGATAGTTAGGAGGGTGGAGAGTGACGTAGGCTACTTTTTACTGCGGAAAAACATCTCATTCCCATGGGAAAATCGATGTTTTGTTAGTTGCTAGATATTTAGTTCCGGATGTTATTAATAGATGGCGTCAGTAAAATTCATTTGCAAGTTCTGAATGACGCTATCAAATACTACATGTAATTTACTTGCGTCATAGGCAAATGTTATATCTGATGTTCCAGTATATTCTTTATAATAGGCTACTGTTTAGCCGAGATTCCTACGGGAGCGGGACCTACGTGGCTGTTACCTACGGGTCCCGAAGCGAAGCGCGGGCGGTTCTCTAGTTATTAAATACCCTTAATGAATTGTACATTCCCTTTGTCATGATTCTGATTACTGCAATACGGATAGGGTTACCAGATACTCGAATTGATCCGGACATTTTCAGACTTTTGTCCATGTCTTTTAATCGGTTTCAAAAAACCGGCCAAGTGCGAGTTGGACTCGCACACGAAGGGTTCCGTACCATTATGTATAAAACGCCAAAAAAATCTGGCCTGTTGTATGAAAGCCTCACTTAAATATTTACTTAAGTTTTTTGTAGCCACATATTAGCCACAAGCAACGCCATCTCTTGGACCGACGGGTAACTAAAAGCGTCGGAGGGTCGTAGCCACATATTAGCCACAAGTAACGCCATCTCTTGGACCGATAGGTAACTAATTTATCGCTGAAGCGTCGAAGCCATATTTCGACTTAAATATTTATTTTATTCATTGTTTTAGTATTTGTTGTTGTAGCGGCAACAGAAATACATCATCTGTGAAAATTTCAACTGTGTAACTATTACGGTTCATGAGATACAGCCTGGTGACAGACGGACGGACGGACAGCGAAGTCTCAGCAATAGGGTCCCGTTTTACCCTTTGGGTACGGAACCCTAAAAAAGAAGAGGTTCGTAATTCAGTTGTATTTTTATACCTTTTACCCAGTAAAAGGTCCGATTTAAGTAATTGCTTTTATATCCAAAAGCTGATGCTTTCCGTCTCGTCCCATATTTTGATCGATATCCGATAGGTAGTTTTTGAGTTAAGTATTGTTTAAATCGGTATTTTTGTTGAAAGTGTATATTAAATGGTCATAATGATAAAAATCTGAATAAAACTTTAAAAATAAACAAATAGTCAACAATCGTCCGTCTTCTTATAGAAATAAAACCGATTAGTTACGAGTACCTACATCTCAAAAACAATGTACCTAACCTATGAATGTAAGTGATTCAACCACATATGTATTATTTAGTACTTATAGTCGGCACAATCATAAGATTCCGATATGACGTCTGTCATTTATGAACACAAACTAACCTTGTATGGGCGTCTTCAACTTACTTATTACGGAAATATGTATTTTTTCGATTTGATATTCGAACCGCTGGTAATGTTACTATGAAGCGAAGATATTTCGTAGTGAATGATAGGTCACTTTGGTTAGATTCTGTAATGCACTATTTACTGTGCATATACAGTATACAGTTTATATTTATTATTTATCAATGCAGCTTTATAAGTAGGTACATAATGTACTTGTAAATCCACCTCCTCTTCGTTTTGAAAAATTGTTTTTATATTTACAGACAGATAATAAACATTTCTTCCCATTTTTGCAACATATTTTATTGGCACATCGCTTCTATTGCTCATAGCATGATGTTATAAAATTGCCCACAGTTTGTTAAATATTTTAATAAGGCATTATTCGTAATATTAAACGCAAGTAACTAGTGTGTTAAACGAATTGGAGTAATATTGTTTACTTACTACGAATATTAAGATAGGTACTTACTTACTTATACGTACTTACATAGGTAAATACTAGAAACTCTGGCGAAATATGTAAACCATCCCTGCTTGTTTTTTATTTGTGTTATTTATAAACTGTATAAATCATTTCATTTTATTTTTATCAGTTTACATCATAAATTGTGTAAAATTGAACAAATATTTAAGACGTCATTACAATGTTTTATAAGGAGGCTTGTTTCATAGTTATGTGACCGCTTGAAAAAATTTATGAATCGACCATAATCGATACATTACTATAATCGAAAGTATGTGCTACCATGTCACACCCAAAATACAAATAGTTATAGATTCTTTAATATATCTAAAGCATTGCGATTTTTCGTAGCTAATATAAATTCCCGATATATACGTTTTTAAGCTTTTTCCACTCAGATCGGATAATTATTAACCGTTTTATAGTTTTTCCGTTTTCAGTAGATTAATGAAATTTCCATTTTAATAACTAATATAATTCCCTCACCTTAACTTGCTCGTTAAATTGCCTTATTATGCCTTTCGGAGTTCCTCTCAACGCTACATCTGTTTTTAACCCATTTTAAGAAAACAATCAGAGATCGGTTTATTAATTATCGGTCTTTAAATTTCCGAACTTAATTAACGAAACGATTAGAAAGTCTTATTACTTATAATCGGTTAATTTTAAAAATCGGTTTATTTAATGTATCGATTTTAGTTGTACTTCACTATTGTCACTGTGATGACAGCCTTCATATCGGAATCTTATGATTGTGCCGACTATAATTTAAAACATTTTTTGTCTGTGTCTACAATGTCGAACTTTTTTTAATTTGAAGATTCGGGATCCAGCTAAATCCGCCAGTCTTGTTGAATTTTGAGATGTTAACCCTAAATACAAACGGCTCATATTTTAACAGTTTAGTTCTTGTTTATAAGTTGCTAATTATTGCGGTGTTTGGCGGTAAGAGCGGTATAGATTGGATCCATTCAACGCGATCAACTTTGAGGTGTCTTGCCATTTTCCGTCTGCCTGGAGGTTTTCCTAGTTGTCTTCAATTTTCCTTTCGACATTCTAAAATGCTCAAAAACCTGTTTACGGAAAACTGTTCTAAGCCTGTTTGCAATTTTCAATTTATTTCTAACGTCGAAATTTCTTCAAGGTTTCCATGCTTCGGAAAGCACATAAAATAATCGGTTACGGTTTTTATTGTGATGTACCTAATAGATTTTAAGTCATGTTGGAAACCTTCAAGTGCCATTAAAACTTGCTTCAATGGGCTGATAACTAACCCCTCCAAAAACCTGAATCGGTCTCAGTAAAAAGAAGGTTAGGTTGTAGGTTCGTTAATAGGTTGACGCCATACGAAACAAATCTAATATATTTTTTTTCATCAAAAATCTTTATTGAATATTGTAACTGAAACTTCCTATTTTAATTTAATGTTTATCTACCTACTCATCTTTCATTCTTAAAGTTGAATCTAAAATATTAAATATATTTTATTTATTTTATAAGTACATATTTGTGATTCACGAATCATATTTGTAAGCCGATTTCGATATAAGTATTTCGTAAAACCCCTCCGCATCAAAAATATTGTTGCGTACCTACATTTTGCCTGCTCAAGTCTTGCCTCTGGATTTAGAAGGCATTTCGATCGCATTTATGATTGAGTGCATTCAACTGGAATGATCACTGAGAAAGACAATTATGCCACTTGTATGAACTTATTTTATGAGTAAAGAATACAAAAACATGATCGTTACACTAGAAACAAACTCATAGTTGATTTTGCCAATGAAGTGAATAAATTAGAAAAAAAATACTTTTTTTATGGACTTAACATAGCAAACGGAATGGGGAATGTTGAATGACTGGGGCAGGGGCTACATGATAATTTCAGTTAGTATCATTAGTGGTTTATATGGGTCTTATTCTTAGTCGATGACAGATGTGTTTGTTACCTATGAAGGCTTGGATTGGGTTCCACTTTTAAGAGGTGAACCCTCTTAAAAATGGAACCAGATGCAAACAGAACGGTTAATAAACGGAAGACAATTGTGAAAAACAATTTACACAGTTGATATGGTAGTACTACCATGGCGGACGAGGTATTGCCCCGAGCGAACTCTAGACTCTACCACATATTAAAATGTAGCTTTCTAACAAGATTTATGCTAATAACAATCTATAAATCTATCAAATAAATAAATACAGGTTTACTATTTATAATGAACAAACTAAAATATCGCTTTTACTCCTATGGTTCATCGTAAACACATTAAGAAAATTTTATAATAATATTGGAACAAGACTCATACTAACAATAACTAACTGGACTATTACTAACATTAACTAACAGGACTAATTATCACTAACATACCCTGTCCTCGCACTTATTAACAAACTAACCAACTAATATTCTAACACCATCTACTAACTGGACTAACCATCCTAGTCCCTTTGAGTCTAGTTCTAGGTCGGTCACAGTTGTTATGGGCGGCAGGGGAAGGGTGGTACTGCTTGCTCGTTTGCTATCTTAATTCCATAAAAAAAAAATTGCAGAGAACAATACTTCCATAAACTTAGTAGTAGTACTTAGTTTAGTAGTCATCGCCCTGGTAATTTAACTAGCTTCAAATTTCACGCGCCAATGTCTACTAAAAAAAATATTTTTTTTAGTAGACATTGATATTATTAGATATTATAATATTATAAAATGACATTAGTAGATATTATAATATTATAAATGCGAAAGTACCTAACTCTGTCTGTCTGTGCAGCTTTCAGGCGTAAACCTCTTAACCGATTTTAATGAAATTAAGTACATACTCGTAGAGTTGACCTTCTGAAAGAACATACGATATTTTTATCCCGGAAATTATCCCATAACGGAATGAAAAGGGAAGAGGAACATAATATTTCTGTAAAATGTCAGTACCCTCGACTTTACTGATATTTTTCATTTTTATGTATATTATGATAAATAAACACATCAACAAAGTCTAAGACTCAGGCACATTTTTGGTGATAACTTAAAAATGTAACTTTTTTTATTAAACATTTTTATGTGATTTAAAGGGTAACTTAATGCTTGTTTATAGGTAAATTAAAATTTCCATGTAGTTAAAGTGAAAAAATAAAAGTTTAATTGAAAAGATCAAAAATGGAAAGAAAATGAATACACATGTACTGAACAAAAACTAAAACTAAATTGGCAAATTGACATTTTTATTAAACAAAAATTTATAGAAGTGGCATTTAGTAGTCTGTTGGACCTCCTAACGCATTAGCTAAGGCTCTGCAACGCCTTGGCATGCTTAGAATCAGGTTGTCTATAGTAGCCTGGGGAATCCTGCGCCAAGTTTGAGAGAGATGCACAAAAAGTTCTTGTTCGGTGCATAAATTATGAGGAATCTCTTCAAACGTCTTTCTGCCAAGCAAATCCCATGCATGCTCTATAGGATTCATGTCGCACGATTGTGGAGGCCAGTCTAGTACAGTGATATCATGTGTACGGTAAGCGGTCACCACTGACCGTGCAGTATGTGCTCGTGCATTATCCTGCATAAACACAAAATCTTCACCCATTTGCTGTCGGAGCGGAGCAACAATGGGTTCAACCACCTCTTGGCGGTACTTTCCGGCAGTCAAGGTGCCCCGTATAAAAACGAGATCAGTTCTCCCGCCAACTCGAATTCCGTCCCAAACCATGATTGTTCCACCTTGGTAGGGAAGAACTTCTTGAGGACACTGAAGCTGTGTACGACGTCCTGAAGCACGCCAAACGCGTATCCTTCTTGAATCAGGATGGAAACCGAACCTGGATTCATCAGAAAACGGGACATAAGCCCACAGCTCGTTAGACCATCGTATGTGATCACGTGCCCATTGTAACCGTCGTGCTCGATTGCCACGTCGAAGAGCTTGGACCCGTAACGGTCTACGAGACTTGAAACCAATCTCATGCAATCTCCTGGCAGTTTGGGTGCTGACAGCCACTTGGTGGGCAGATCGCAGCTCTTCTACGAGTTGTCGAGCCGTAGTCCTAGGTTCCCTTCTGGCTATGTTTTGTAAAATTTGGTCTTGTCGCTCAGTTGTTACCCGATATCTGCCACGGTGCCATTCGGCCGTATTACCAGTGACACGATAGCGGTCCCACAATTTTCGGATAACCGATTGATTAGAAGTAACAGCTGCAGCAACATCACGACGTGAACGCCCGGCTTCGAGCATACCCACTGCACGTAACATTTCATCACGAGTTAAATGGCGGCGCGACATTAATATGCTTATTACTCTAAACTTCCTCCCTATAATTGTTTTTCGCCAATAAACTAAAATTTTACTAGCCAAAAAGAGTCACAAAGAAGAAGCGGGTCGTGAAAAAAACCCTCAGTAACGCTTTGCCGCTTTGCGCTTAAAAATGAGCGTGAATCTTAAAAAAAATTAATTTGGAAAAAAAAATTGAATTTCTTTATCATGCTCTTGTTTCCTTTTAAAGTAACTAAGTGGCCAGTACAGTCTTTAGATTAGTTTTATACGAAACAGTTTTCACTATTCACTGAGTCTTAGACTTTGTTGATGTTTATAAGGTACCTATTCTACTGGAGCAGGCATCTTGACCCTCTTGCCTTGAACATGCCTACATAGAATAGACATTGATTTTCCACAACGAAGTAGTGATAGCCAATTACCATACACAGAAGGCGCAATCACTGTGAGATTGCTGAAGTTCTATGTATCTGGATAGCGGATTACGACTAGCAGAAATATTGCAAGTTTGTCACATTGATTGGCCTTACTCTCTTGCATCTATTGAATGAAGTCCCATAGGAAATAAGACTGAAGTCACAGCAGTCGTGTAAATCTAGTAGCTTACAGTTTGCAGTTGCAGTTTGGTAAGCAGTCGTTCTTGGGCATTAATCTTGTCCAACATGTACTATTTATAATTAAAAAATCTCTCGAATTAGAACTTCACAATCAACTGATAAGTATATTAAACCGTTCCAATGAGATCGAATTTGATCTCTCTACTGTAAGTTTGTGACTAAAATCCAGTTTGTACCAGGAGTTACCGCACCATTAAGTCAAGGTTACCAAGTGAAATAATTGTTGTCACTGTAAACTTAATTTGGAATCAATCAAACCAGAAGCAAGTGCGAGTCGGACTCGCCCATGAAGAGTTCCGTAAAGGTAAATTGCGGTTTACGATTTATGACGTATTAAAAAAAACTACTTACTGGATCTCGTTCAAACCAATTTTGGGTAGAAGTTTACATGGTAATGCACATCATATATTTTTTTTAGTTTCATCATTCTCTTATTTTAGAAGTTAGAGGGGGGACACACATTTTATCACTTTGGGAGTGCCTCTCGCGCAAACTTTAGTTTAGAAAAAAATGACATTAGAATCCTCAATATCATTTTTGAAGATTTATTTACCCCACACGTATGGGTTTTATGAAAAAAAATTTGAGTTTTAGTTCCACGTATGGGGAACCCCCAAATTTTTTTTTCTATTATTGTGTGGAAACCTTAAAGCGGTTCACAGAATACATCTACTTACCAAGTTTCAACAATATAATTCTTATAGTTTCGGAGAAAAGTGGCTGTGTCATACTAGCGGACAGACAGACAGACAGACATGACGAATCTAAAAGCTATTGGCTACGGAACTCTATAAACGCTCAAATCCCTCCAACAAATACACAACAGCTTACGGTCTTTAAACAATCAGTTTTTTTCAATAATAGCCAAGAAATTCTGGATCACATTTAAAACAAAGAAACAACTACATCGAAATCGGTTTATCCGTTTAGGATCTACAATGCACACACTGCAACACATTACAATGCACGTGAAAGTTATAAAAACCCTAAGTTTCTAATAAAATTAATGCAGTTCTTTGTCAGAAGTATTAGTGCATTTTATTATGAAACCTTGTTCTACATTTGACCCAGCGACTCTACTCTCGATTAGAAAACACTTGATAAAACTGACTGGCTGGATACGCACGTTATATTAACCGAAATAATTATTAATATTAATTCTATAAGCACAAGCGTCTATTTGTTGTATTCATTTAATTATGGAAAACGAAAATTTAGGTGGGTTAGCTACCTATGTTTTTTTAGGTTAAGCGGGATTTTCGTCATTCATTTTTTTGATGATTATTATTCAGAATAACATGACTGAACAAACAACTAGACAGATGTCGCCAGAAGGATTCACTTTTTATACATGTAATACCTATTGAATATTTTTATTTTTATTTTATGTAGGTACCAAAATCACAATACTAACCTACCTATCCAAGGTATAACCCACGCCATCTCTACAATATTCTTAGGTATATGCACCTCAAGGCCCTGAGATTTTCAACATATTTTTTAACGCTTCCAACAAAATTAACAATAATAACCCTTATACCAAGTCAACTGCTTAATTGAAGATATATTATTATTTGTTTTTGTTACTTATTTTTGTTTTGGTAAAAAAAATATCAATTTAACTACAAAATTAATAAAAAATAAAAAACTTCTGGTTGAATGACTTAATTAATGTTTGTTGATGTATAGGTAATTAATTGATAAAAAATTTAACAATTTAATTCAGAACAATAATTTCTTATTTATTCTAATTGATTTTTTTGTACTTTTTGTAAATCAAAAATGTTGAATATCTCGATAACGAGCCTCCATGGTATTATGGACATCATTATTGTATTATCACATCCCAAAAGGATTAGGTACGTCGAATTACAAAGCACCCTATATACACTCCCATATCGCCAGCTACATAATTATGTAATAACCTGTATATTATGTTTTATTATTGCATTTGTTTCACTTAAAATAAACAAACCCCACTCTTTTAATACTCTAGTATTAGATAAGTGCGATATATTGACATTTCTCGAGACATACCGATGAGACAGCGTACCTTCTACCTGCACCTTTAGGATGTAATAAAATTTTGTTTATTTTTATACAGGAATTTCAACGTTGATGCGAAAGGAGCCATGTACTTGACGACTAAGAATGGAACGTTTCCAATATCGCTGACATCCTTAAAGTCGCACGACGGCACACCAAAGATTTTATCCCCGACCGCTAAGAATCTCTCAAGCGACACTAAAGATATCCAATTGGATGACAGTCCTGACGAGTTCTTGTTCTCCAATTATTTGAACGAATCTTACGATGATATGGATGCCAAAAATGTGTGGAAGTCTAGTAAAAAGAGAAGCATCAATGACGCAGTATCGAAAAATATTACTCTCGTCTTGGAAAATCTTTTGAAAAATTACGAAAATTCACAATTACCTACTCATGGCAAAGGTAAGTAATTTGTAATGTTATTTATTACAATTCAATGAACATGTGAATTCATACGTGAGAATAATATTCATATTATGAAAATTATAGATAAAATTAAACTACACATATATACCGAAATCACAGTATTACAATGGTATTGTACAATGAATAATGACGTTTCTCTTAAAAATATATTTTTTTACATAGAGCGCCTATGAAAATTCAATGGGCAAAAAAAATATGTTAGCATGTGAATTTAGGAAAACCGAATATATACAATAATTTTACTATATTTTCTCTAAAAACTGAGATACATTGCTTTGGCGCCGGGCCTGGGTCAATTTTGGCGGATCCCCTTTAATGTTGATAAGTAAATTATACATTTACGAAAGACAATTGCTATAATCTAATTATAATTTTACAGGATACCCTACTGTGGTACAAACAAACATTTTAATAAGAAGTATGGGACCCGTATCGGAATTAGATATGGTAAGTGTATTCATCATTTTATTACATTTCTATATTAGTATGTAAGTATACAAAATATTATCTGTTATAACATCTTCACGTTATAAATATAAGATAACTCAATTTCTTTGAAGTGCTTCACGTAATCATATTTTTGATTCACTGGAACATTAAGTACCTACCTACTTATAATATGTCTTTAAGGGTATGTCGTATCTATAGATTAGGTGAACGGTAGATATTATGTATCTATAGGGTAAATATCTATAGGGTAAAGATATTATGTATCTATAGGGTAATGTGTATGTTCTTGTATCTTGCTTTAAAATAAATGTTATTTTATATGCGCGTGGGTACCTCTTTGTAGGTATATAAATAGGACTGGAAAATACCGTGCCATGCAGGGCCACGAGTCATTACATTTTTGAAGAAGTGTTCATAATTATGCCAATTCAAGACTAAAAAAACATTATTATTCTATTACTTAGTTGGTACAAATAATAGGTAGATACCAATTTATCGGCTAGGCGTGAGCTCTAATGTATGAAAACCTACAGGAAATTTCACTCCTGACAGTCACCCACCCAACAACATATTAGTATTTCAGTAGCGCTTAATAATACAACTTTTACCTAAATTACATCCTTAGGACTACTCCATGGATTGCTACTTCAGACAGTACTGGAGGGACGCAAGACTGTCCTTCCTCGGCCCGATACGGTCGTTGTCCCTCTCCATCAAGATGCTCGAGAGGATCTGGCGACCTGATACCTACTTTTATAACGGGAAACATTCATACGTGCACACCATTACTGTTCCAAACAAGTTACTGCGGATTAGTCAACATGGTGATATATTATATTCCATGAGGTATAAAAGACGATTTATGTGTGAATGCCCTAGTATAATTTAAGATCTGTTCCGCATATTTTATCATCGTGGAATCAAAGTATAACAATCGTAATTTACTTTAGATAGAGGTAATGGTATTTTATGTGAGGAGAATTAATAGAACGTTATGCTTTTTTAAAATCTTGAAACTTATTATGTGTCATGTTCAAGTGATAAGTGGTTACCAGAATCGCTGTGAATGTTTCACGAAATAAGGTCCATTAATTCTGCGGCCGCTGGCTGAAAAACAGGCATCCACCATTTTAATTGGCAGGGAGAAAAATGCGCGCACTCCGATTACATGACTGACTTATTCATTTGTTGTAAAGTGCCACGAAGATTATTAATTTGAGAGTTGCCTCATTCGGCAAACATTCATTAGTTGAATAGGGGACATGAGAACAAAACGAATCCAGCGACCACGCAATCTTAAAACAATCGTTAAGAAATGGGTTATGACATTTTTTCGCCCGCCTAATCTGCTCGTTAGTCGGGTATTGAAATAAAAATTAATAACAACACTATGTATAAAAGTAGGAATACAACGTGGTATTAATCAATGTAAGACATGTCATATTATTATGAGAAAAATGAGATCCCTGATATTCCAATTAACCAATTTACCACTTTACAGATTAACAATTAAAGCTAAGTGTCCAATGGAATTACGCAATTTTCCTATGGATAGGCAATCATGTCCGCTTATTCTTGGCAGCTGTAAGTATTTCTTAACATGACTTAACATAAGAAAATTTATAAATTTGGCGAATATTATTTGTTAGAAAATCTACAATAAATGAAAATAAGTAGAATTTAATGTTATCTCCGTAGGTACCGACATTAAAAGTTCTACGCAACCGAAACCATCGTTTCCATTCTCGTGATTCTCGTACCTCGATCACGTTAAAGTTTCACGTTAGAATCGTAGCGAACTGTCAACAATTTCCAGCTTAAATCCTTGTTACAGATGCTTACTCGAACCAACAACTTGTGTACCAATGGCAGAACACACAGAGTGTCAACTTCGTGCCGGGCATGACTCTCTCTCAGTTCGATCTCATCAGTTTTCCGTATAGGAATTTCACGTTCACAAGACGCGAAGGTAATGCTAATCGAATATTTTAATACTATTTCTGAAAAGCAAACTATAAAGTTCCAAATACTTCGCCCCGCTTACCATGATTTGCATTCAGAATCCGTGTACACATCACACCGTAAAACACGCGGCTAGCAACATTTTTATTTTAAAACTTTATTCTCTTTTCAATGTAGAGCTACGCTTTGAGCTGCTTCTCAATTTTCATCGGACTTCAATAAGGATTTTCCTCGTCCGTTCGTCGCATACCTATTTGTTTTTTATTTACACTCGATTTCATCCAGCCAAAGCAGACGGCTTTTAATTATTTCACGTTCAGACGTTAAAATGTAGTAATTTCATAATGTCTTACAACGTTCAAAATTACTGATGATTCAAGTTTTTAGTAAATAGAAACTATCCATCTTTTAAACCGTCATATCGACTTGAAACTTTGCCAATATAAGTTTAGATCACATTAAGTGACATTCAATACTAGTTATAGGTACCTACTTAGGTCTCTTACCTACACATAATCTTATTTTAGTTTATTTTGAAGGCCTTACAAACCTCAAGTTTCCTAGACACCGGAAGGTCTCGGTTGCAATTATTACCAGCCAATGCCAACTTTAATGTCATAGGTTCTTGGTTCTTTGGTTTGTTTATGACATGTCATTAGTGTGCTTCTCACGACACAAGTATTTTAGGAACTTTAATGAGGGTGTGACTCTAAGAACGTTTATTCTATATTTTATTTCTTTATTTATTAACTATTATAGCCATGACAATGTTGTGATAAAATTTCAAATTTAAAAAGTAGATAACTATTTTGGATAAATTACCTAAGTCGTTAAAAAGCTGATTTAGTAGGTACTTACAGTCATAACGCCAAGCTTATTTTATGTTTTAAAATAAGTATGAAAATAATGAAAATAACTAGGGTAGACTGGGTACGGTTGAAACACAGGACGGTTGAAACAAGACGAATATCTCGCGAATGGTTGAGCCGACAGGTAAGGATTCAAGGGGAAAAAGAAGCAGGTGACAAGTCCAAACCTAAATCAAAGTGTTACATTGGTCACCGGGTGCTGTATATTTTTATAAATAGGCCTATTGTATTTTAGCACCCAAAAGTAAGTATTTTTCTTTTGAGTTTCAAGCTATTATTATGTTAATCTATTCAAGTATAAATATTGAGTGTTCATTTATGATTTAGGTGAAGTTTTTAGAATACGGAATGATGACTAGTTTTAATAAGTTATTATTACTACCATTACTATAAACTTTCTTTTACCAAAATTCGAGTTGAGGACGGTTGAAACAATATATGTGGGTACAGGTTAAAAAAAACATATAATTTTGTTTTGTTTTCTTGATGCCGAATTCGCATAGTAAAGACTTTCATAGGGCAGATTGAGTTTATGGAGACAAATATGCATATACGAAGGTAAAAGTTGGAGATAAAACTATGCACTATCAACAAATTATTCGTCAAAGCCTGGTTACGTACACTGTAGGACTATTAAAACATTGAAGACCGATTAATATTATCATACGATGCCATGATTATTATAATACAATTATAACTAATGCTAAATAAAGCATGTTGCTATATATTTTTTGTATATTTCGCGTGCGTTTCAACTGACCCTAGTCACTGTTTCAACCGCCCCTGGCATGGGGACGGTAGAAACAGATCGGAATTTATTTTCAAATCTAAATATCTCTAAAAATAGCACCCACCAGAACTAAATAGTATAGCCCTTTTGTAGGTAAAGTTCCACTCTTCAATTTAATATGTCATCATCATCGTTCTTTTTATAAACAACAAAATTACGGACAATTAAAGCCAAATCGTTTCAACCGTACCCAGTCTACCCTATATCAAATAAAATCTTTATCTTTGTTTGTATAAGTAATTTAATACTCGTCACTCATCAATTTTATTTCTTAAAAATATCTGAGACGTAAGTCATAGTGTGGTCGATCCACAATCAATAAATATTATACATATAAATTGTATACGGATATTGTAAAACATTTAGGGAGTTTGAAAAATGTGTTAACGTTACCAATATTGTGGGGTACGAGCGAGCGCTTTTGATCCCCGCTTCATAACAGCTTTCTCCACTAATCGCGACACGACCCGCCGGAGATGGCTAGCGGTTCATCCGCTTACCGCTTAATATGATTCCATACACTTCAACTCAGATATGAAAAACACTCAAGACATAAATTCGTTTACGTTGGCTCAATTTATATTTATGTGGTACCTACCCATATTAGAATGGTGCTAAACCGGCAGATAAGAATTTCATTGTTTTTAATTTTTAGAAATATTTTAATGTTAGGTACCTACCGATTAGATATTTGATTAATCACATAGGTAGGTACTTACCTACGTAGAGTTGCTTACAAACAAAAATATCTAACATTTTTCCCCTATGCAGTTTATCAATAGATAGGTATATAGGTAGGTATACCTAGGTTTTATTCATACCAAAAGAACTACGACTCAGTACTTTTATGAGCACCTTGCTAATAACTTTGGCAAACATCTTTGAGAACAAAGTATTATGTCAATAATATAATGTATGAAATATAGTAACATAAAATATTACATGCAAGAAGATCTCTACATAACGCTCACTTGTCGCATCGGAGTAAAATCTGAATTGCCCTCCAGAAAGATCTCACATGCGCTTCCCTTATAAAATATTATCTGATTTTTTCCCCTTTTAGAAGCATTATACAAGACATGTAATGTCTAACAAGCAAGTGGAGCTCCTAAAATGACATAAAACAGCTTTCACGCTGAGGGAATTTACTCTTTCTGAATTTTGTAGATAATACTACTCCTACCGAACTAACCTATTTGAAAAAGATAAATATGAATATTGAATAGGTACTTATTAATCATTTCTCACAGAAACATTATCATCTTTGTTGAAATAGTACCTACCTAAACGACATGGTCTGTATGCAGGTGATTTCTCCGTGCTTCAGGTGTCGTTCAACCTTCAACGGCATACAGGATATTTCCTCATCCAAGTTTACGTACCCTGCATTCTGATCGTCGTGCTCTCATGGGTGTCGTTTTGGATACATCGAGAGGTAAAGCAGTACCTAGTATCTACTAGTGGGTTCAAGATAAAGGTACCTACCTATAATAAAATTATAAAAGTGGCAAAATTTGCCTTCGCAGGCGGCTTTTTATACCTAATTAAGGTAAAGGGCCACAACTTCGTGCTAGTACATTACTTCGTTAGTTTTGCTTCAGGCGCAAAAAATAAGCTACGTACATAATATACATTAAAATTATACATCAGAATAAAATATCTATCTCCTAACCTGTCTAAAAAACCAAGTTCCAACATTCTACCTACTAAACTCAATGAAATAAAACGCTTGGAAGTCTCATCGGCCACAAACGTCCGTGAGAGGTGAATATGCTTCACTATACCGTAAGGCAGGCGCTCAAAGTTCTTAAGCTCATAGAGAAGAAACGGTAAGTCCATTCAAATAAAAACTTAAACAGTGCTTTTATATGTCCCTTAACAATTGATTTGACTCATGAAAAAGTTCCATGTAGCTTGAAATGCTTTTAAAATAGCAATAAACCGACTGACGAAATAGCGGTCATTTTATATTTCGGGTGTCTCCTATTTCGTGACATTCACGAATTAGGGGTTTTATAGATACATTTTCGTTGTTCGTGTTCATATATTATAATTGAAAAAATTGAAATATAAATGAAAAAAACGAATAAGGTATTTAATTTCAGTACTTGTGAGCTAAATTCGGTATATGTTTTGTTTACTAGGAAATCCATAATACGAGCTTAAAGATGACCCAATTCTACAATTTTGAACTAAATTCGCATAGGTACTAGCAGCATAATTTCGTTTGTTATTCGATTTGTTTTGCCAATATTCGTATATTTTATTATATAAATAGTGTACTGAATAGTCAATTTATATAATCTAGAAAGAATCTCATTACTTGAGTGTGGTAATTTCGAAAAATCAATAACACGAAACAAAGGACTTATCTTTTGTTCCTTGTCCGTTAGTTCGTTACAAATAATTTTAAAGTAGTTCCAGTCACTTTAGCATAGTAATTTTTTTTTTATTTAATCATCACTAACAATTTATAAACAATTTGGTATTGATTAGCAATAGGAAACCACAGAGGTTTATATATGATCTCATATCATTAATTTATATGAGATGCTATCATTAAACAACCTCGGATGAAAAATACCTAAAAAGCTGATTTTTCGTATAGGTGTTTTTGCATAGGTATAAATTTTGGCAGTCATGTTAGATCTCAGAAGTCTTATAAAAGACGCACAGGACCAAGTAGTAACAATAGTAACTCAACATCAAATGTGAAAAAGTCTGCTTTTGCCATTATATTGGTTTCTTTTGTGTAGAAATAAGGTAGCAATCGAGCAGGCAGCACCACCTACCTATACTTCTATACTAATAATATAAAGCGGAAGAGTTTGTTTGTTTGAACGCGCTAATCTCAGGAACAACTGGTCCAATTTAAAAAATTCTTTTTGTTTTGAATAGTCCAATTATTGAGGAAGGCTATAGGATATATAACATCACGCCACTACCGAAAGGAGCGGAGCAATAAGTTTCCCGAAGCGAGGGAGTCTACTTAATAATATTTTCTAAGCGTGATGTTATTATAGCCTTCCTCAATCAATACATTATTCAACACAAAAATACTTCTTGACATTACCTAGCGTATTAAAACAACCATTCCCCTTTATATTATTACAAGCGGATGTCGTCCTGCAACATACATAATATATTATATTATTAAGTAGACGCCCTCGTTTCGCTTTCGGAGACTTGTTTCGCCGCTCCTTTTGGTCTTAGCGTAAAGTTATGTAAGTAATAACCTTCCTCAAAACAAAAAGAATATTTCACATCGGACCAGTAGGTAGTTCCTGAGATTAGCGTCTTCAAACGAACGAACAAACAAACTCTTACGCTTTATATTATTAGTATAGATATAGTATAGACATTAATTATCAAAATATAGTATTTAAATATATATATTTTTAGAAATTACCAAAAAAACTTTAACAAACGTTGTCACGAAATAGGGGACACGAATTCACGAACTTAGGAACAGAGCCAAATTTTGTCACGAAATAGGGTTCAAACAAGGGGTCCACAAATAAATTAATAAAAAATTTAATTCTAACTAAAACTGCATAATTCATACCTTAAATTACTAACAAAAGACCATATTCATTACACAAAAAGTTTCAGACTGATATCTTATGTAGTAAAATTTAAAAAAAATCTTAAAGTCGGCGGAGGCTTAACATACCGAAATATGGGACACTTACCTTAAGTATGCTTTTTTAAAACAGCTTTTGTTGTACGATATTATTAGTAACTTTTGCAAAACTTTTGCAGGCTACTTCGGATCGCGTGGGTCTCGGTATAACGACTGTCTTGACGCTCTCGACAATAAGCCTCGACTCGCGTACCGATCTTCCAAAAGTGCGTTACGCGACAGCCCTGGATTGGTTTCTGCTAATGAGTTTCTTCTACTGTATCGCCACGTTACTCGAGTTTGCTGGAGTGCATTATTTTACAAAGGTAAAGTTGTTGAATTTTTATGTTTAGAAAACTTATCTTACTTAGCTCTTTCCAATGCCGCGTTTTTTTTTCAGTAAAATAATAGACTTAAGTAGTTTTTGAAAAAAAAAATCAGTGCCTCTATTATGAGTTTTTAATACTATAGTTTACTATACACGCTAGCGTCTATCGTTTAGAATTTGTATGAGAATCCGTACAGCGCCTCTAGCGGTTACGATACTGAACTACAATTCTCATACAAATTCTAAACGTTAACTGCAATAGTAACGTCCTTTACGTTTACTACAACAACTCATAATAGAGGCACAGGATTCAGGATTCAAACTTTAAACTCTTAAACGTAAAATAATTGATTGCCTTGGTAGTAGGTATTCCTAACTTATATTAAATTCGAAATAATAAATTCGCAATTACTAGAACTCATACTGCATTTAAGATGGGTAAAAACCTGCCTACTATACTACTTATTTTTTTATAAAGATGGATTCTAAATAATTGCTAGGAGGGTAAACAAATTGTGAATTTTCCTTTTCACAGGTGGGCTCTGGTGAAATCGTAATCGACGATTCGGAATGGGAGGAACTGATCGAGGAGGTGGGCGGCGATGCCTTCGCCGCTCGGCAGTTGGCGGTGCGGCGCCGCAGCTCCACACGGTCTACCAACTTTGTTCGTATATTACTATGTATTTTGTTAACATGTTGCTGAAATTGGACTGCTGGTAATTTTCATTGTCCGTTTTTCGTACATCCATATTTTTAATGTGTTTATTAGCCCATAACCATTAACAAACTACCTAACTAATTTCTAATCTGTGTCCATTACGTTATGTGTGTAATTAATTTTTCTTATTTGCATTGAAATTTCAAGTGGCCAATTGCCAAACGGTGTCCAGTTACTCCTCAGTTTATCCTATGTGAAATTTGATATTCCTAATACACGAAAATAAGAGTAACCGACAATTCTAATTTCTTCCTACCTAATTCACCACATTAGCTCGTTAATTATCGCGTTTATTCACAAGCGTAGCCTTAGTACAAAAAAATCATAACCGTATGTTCCAGAGCTTCTCCGCCTCGGGTCAGAGCTCATGCGGCAACGAAGGCGACCTCCCTGACGCGCCAGACCAGTCGGCGGTGCGGCTGACGATGGAGCGCACCACGCAGACCGAGACCCGCGTGCCGCGCTGGCGGCAGCTGCTGTACTGCCTGGCCGGCGACGACCAGTACCGCCGGCAGCGAGAACGGGAGGCGGGTGGTGAGTGCATTACTGGTACCAATAGGTCCATAACTATCATGTGAGGTCCACATCTATCCAGCGAGGTACACAGCCATTCAGTACGGGAGGCTGGTGGTGAGTGCATTACCATCCGTAAAGTTATATTCAGAGATGGGCAAAATGTAATTATGATTACAGATTATAACTACATCTTATGGCTGGGAAAATCCTTCGCGAGCGCCTTTGGAAAGAGAGCCTTCTTGGTGGGGAAATCCCATGGGCGTACGCAGGTATGTTAAGGGACGGCAGCTTCAGACGGAGCCCTGGATCGCAAATAAAGTACCTACCTGCGGTTATTGTACCCTTTACAAAATCTGCCCCAATTCAGGTATTCAAGACCTAATCGGCATTTCCGTGTCTGTAGATGCAATCGGTATCCATAACGATGATTAACTTTTGGACAAAATGCACCAGATGAAATTGTAATCATGATCACATTTTGCCGACTCAAAAGTATTAGGTACACGATTACCAATATTTCTTGTTATTTCAAGTCAAGTGTGACTTCAGACTTTAAATTGTGGACCATGTTGCAGGTACCCGCGGACACATAAACAGCGTATCGCACATCGACCGGGCGTCCCGCATCCTTTTCCCGGCGTCGTTCGCGCTGCTCAACCTCTTCTACTGGCTCATCTACGCGTTCGCTCACGACGACTTCGCCTGGAGCGACCATCCCATGCATTCTTTGTCTCATTGAATTATACCGAGAACTCTAGGGTTCTCCATTACATATACTTACTTAACTCTTGACTTGACTCAACGAAGCATTAAAATATTATGTGCTTATTTCGTGTTTCTTACGGTTGAATATTCGGTTGGGCCAAACTGACGAGTCGGAGTGGAGTGGATTTGACGTCGATGTTTCTCATAAGCTAAGAAGTTAATTCAAAACATATTGACTCAGTAAGAACTTTCTTGAATCGCGGATCATTTTCTACTGGCAATAAATTGTCGAGTACCTACTTACTTATGTAAGTCATGTTTGCTTTTTAATACTTAACAACAAAGCGTTTACGAGAATTATTTGGAATAACGTTTGTAATAAACCATAAAAAAATAGTTAAAAGTTCACAGTGGTAATTCCAAAGACGGATTTTCCTTAGTCGGAGGTAGAAATATTAAGTTCCAATGAGATGTGGTTGTAACAGATGGCGCCACCAGTCCCAGCATACGTGAATCTATGACGTCGTTTCTCGTTTCAGTGACGAAGAAGTAGTGATTTTACAAAAGCAACGTCTAAGCAAATAACCCTTAAACTATTGAGTAGGTAATTTATTTTAAAAAATAAGATCATCATATACAATAGTAGGCAGGTGATTAGGTATACATATGTACTTACAGTAAAATGCGTCAATATTGTTTTGTTGCGGGTCTCTTAATAGGTACTACGTACCGATGTTATATTGTATGCGCAAAAATCACTACTACCAATAATTTTATTATAATTGGCAATTACATTAACACATTATTTTAAGTGATTTTTAAAACTGACATTTTTACTGAAATCCTTATAGGTACTTAGGTACCTATAATTAATAATTTGAAGCAGCGCTCCTAATTATGTCCTCGTCCATGGCATTAGACAAGTGTTAAGTTAAACATAATTTATATAGTACACATGCGGTACATGGTTTTTTATGTAGGTGTATATTTTGTTCCCAGTTTTTTCTCGTTTTGGGTTTCCTCTTTTTACTGATTCACGAATTGTCATTATAAGTACCTAATAATTAAAATTCTCTTAATCATTGTCAAAAATTAGAGATATTGATGTTTAAAAAGTGTAGTAGTGTATTTCATGTTTATGTACCTACTTAGAATTATCAAAGAATGTAAGTAATACAATTTAATATATTATTGGAAAAAACTTATGAGCTAAAACCATTTTATTTCTTTGTTGAGAAATAGAAATAGTTATAGTAAAAATATACTACGTAAAATACTTAGTATGTACTTAATTATATCACTATATAGCTATAATTAAGTATAAACAATGTTACTTAAGATTAGTAAAGAATTTATATTGTATCCAGTGGCGGATTAACGTATAAGCACCGGCGCCGCGTAGAAACCGTATTGTCTCCGCGTTAAATAATAAAGCAGCGATCACAATTCAGTATAGCTCTGTCAGTATAACCGTACAGACTTCACTGTCTTGATATTTCGTATCTATTCAAAAGTTAATATTAAGCAAAAAAAAGAAAGTGTTACTGACGTATCTAATCTACAAACAGTGGCTGGAACAAATTAACAAACGTAGAAGAAGATTTTGGGTACACCCTGTTTTATCCTGTAGGGAAAACAAGGGAGAATTTCATGTTCTTTTTGAAGAATTGAGAAATTATGAAGATAAATTTTTTGAATATCTTAGAATGAGTGTAAGAACTTTTGATGCACTGCTTAACATTTTACGAGCTAAACTTCAACTTCAGAATACCAACATGCGTCTAAATTAATCAATAACTCATAATCGAACTCTTCCATGTTGAAATATGGTGAAATGACACACGTGTGAACAACGCTGGCGCTGTGGCGGTCCGGCGCCGACGCGGCTCCGGTGCGGCGCCGGTGCGGCGCCGGTGCGGCTCAGGAACGATTTTCATTCATGTACATAAACTTGCGGTCCGGCACCGGTCCGGTTGCGGCGTCATGTACAGGAAGCCTTAGGGAATTCCTGAGTTCGTACCCTTGGAGGCAGCTCTGCTTCGCTTCCGGGGACCCGAACGTGTGCGCTGATTCAGTAGCTGTTGTGATACGACAGGGTATGGAATGTTTCATTCCTAATTCTGTCGTATCCATCGGTGGGAAAAAGCAGCCCTGGTACAGTGGTTCATGTGCTGCGGCATCTAACCGCAAGCGGGCCGCATACCAGGCCTGGGCATCAGCGTACACTTCGAAGAACCCATCAGCCCAAGCTCAACGCTGCCTCCCGGTCGGCTAAGAAGCAAATGTCCAGGGCGAAGGCCCAAGTCATCGGCAGAATTGGCGAGCGACTAGTAAATCCGTTGTCCACACGGCAAAGGGGAAAGCCGAACTCCTTGGTACCCTATTTGCCACCAACTCGACTCTTGACGATAGAGGGGCCGTACCGCCTAACATCCCGCGGTATGAGAGCTCGCTGAATGACATACTTTTTACTCAAAAGGCTGTCAGGCGAGCTCTACTGTCTCTCGACACCAAGAAGTCGAGTGGGCCGGATGGTATTCCCGCAATGGTGTTAAAGACGTGTGCTCCCGAGTTGACTCCCGTCTTAACGCGCTTATTCTCGCTATCCTAGAACCACTGGTATAGTACCGTCTTCGTGGAAAGTAGCCCTAGTTCATCCTATCCCCAAAAAGGGCGATCTCAGTGCTACAGGCTTATAGCGATAACTTCCCTGCTTGCGAAGGTGATGGAGCGTAAAATAAATAG
Organism: Hesperia comma; assembly: GCA_905404135.1. Lineage (NCBI taxonomy): Eukaryota > Metazoa > Arthropoda > Insecta > Lepidoptera > Hesperiidae > Hesperia > Hesperia comma. The sequence continues at coordinate 6,382,448 of FR990020.1, forward strand.
ACAGCTCCTAGGATATCTCGAAGATCGCCAGCTGATCAATGATCGGCAATACGGTTTCCGTCGCGGTCGTTCAGCTGGCGATCTTTTAGTTTATCTCACGCACCGGTGGGCTCAAGCCCTAGACAGCAATGGGGAAGCACTGGCAGTCAGCCTAGACATCGCTAAGGCCTTCGACCGGGTCTGTCACAGGGCTCTTCTTGCGAAGTTACCATCTTACGGTCTCCCTGAGAGGTTATGCAGTTGGGTAGCCAGCTTTCTGTCTGAGCGACATATAAAGGTCGTAGTCGACGGTTGTTGCTCAGATACCCATAAACGCTGGTGTTCCCCAAGGGTCTGTGCTGTCTCCTACCCTGTTCATTCTGCATATCAATGACATGCTGGAGCGTGCTAACGGCATTCATTGCTATGCAGATGACAGCACGGGAGATGCCTATTATACAGGCCCTGCAAATGCCTCTCGTTCACAAGTGGAGGATAGCAGAATCAAACTTGTGTCTGAAGTCGAGAACTCTCTGGAGCAAGTTTCGGAATGGGGCCGACTCAATTCATTTATTTAATAATTTTATATGTACTTTCATCCAGCAAAAGAGGGCCTACACAGCCTCTGTGCTTAGGGCCTCGGAAAGTCTTAATCCGCCACTGATTGTATCGCACATGACCTGCTACAAAATTGTATCGGTATAAACAAATTTAATAGTCAAAATGTACCTTTACTTAATTATTTATAAAATAAACACCTATCTATTTCAAATATTTTTACAATCTATAGGTAATAAAATCCAATCAAAAATATTTTTGCAGGCTCCAAACTTAAGAATATAGTACCTACCACTACCTCCAAGCGATTTTACTACCTACCTATTCTAAAATCTCAAATACATCTGAGAACTGAAAAAAAAACTCATTTGAATCAGAACTTGATTAATCATGCATCACAGTTTGATACAATTTTTCAAGGCTGGACATTATTTAAAAAGTTGTAAATATACACCTACCCTTAATGACAAACAATTTATGAAAGTGTGAGAAATGAAAGAATGTAAGTATAACAACAATTCAATGGGGTCTCCACCGAAGAATAAGGAGTGGATATCCAACCTAATTAATATAGCGTTTATTTACATCCTGCTTCGGCTGCTTCCGATGGGGCCCCTGATTTACTCTTAATTGCTTTCCGGTTTTGTCGTGTGTCAAATATTTCGGAGTAATGCGGACAATACATTTTTCGCTTTAAATCAGAAATCACCGAATATCCAAATCTCTTTTGATATTAAACGATAAAAGGGAACGTTTATTTCGGTTTAATAGGTATCGCTATTGAGCGATAAGATGGCCTTTTATGCACTACTTATATAGCATAGTCTTCTTATTTATTACTATGGTGTACAATAAAGTGTAATAAATAAATAAATATTCCTACTTAGGTACAATAAAAAGAATATTGGAACATTAAATAAGAAATAATCGTGTTAAAAAGAACTACTTATTTAAAGTCTACTATAACGACAGCGAGTGAGACGAGATGTGGAAATCTGTGGAATGGTGAGATGCAGTGAGGAGAGAAAGCAAGATGAATGTACGGGAGTGTCTCGTACATTCAATAAGGGTGAGTGCGGGGGCAGCGTGGCCGGAGGTATATCACGTAGTTAGGAATAAAACAACCGACCAACTCGTATACTGCTGTGTATTGCACCGGCTCGAAGGACCAAATGAATGTACGGGAGTGTCTCGTACATTCAGTAAGGGTGAGTGCGGGGGCAGCGTGGCCGGAGGTATATCACGTAGTTAGGAATAAAACAACCGACCAACTCGTATGCTGCTGTGTATTGCACCGGCTCGAAGGACCAAATGAATGTACGGGAGTGTCTCGTACATTCAGTAAGGGTGAGTGCGGGGGCAGCGTGGCCGGAGGTATATCACGTAGTTAGGAATAAAACAACCGACCAACTCGTATGCTGCTGTGTATTGCACCGGCTCGAAGGACCAAATGAATGTACGGGAGTGTCTCGTACATTCAGTAAGGGTGAGTGCGGGGGCAGCGTGGCCGGAGGTATATCACGTAGTTAGGAATAAAACAACCGACCAACTCGTATGCTGCTGTGTATTGCACCGGCTCGAAGGACCAAATGAATGTACGGGAGTGTCTCGTACATTCAGTAAGGGTGAGTGCGGGGGCAGCGTGGCCGGAGGTATATCACGTAGTTAGGAATAAAACAACCGACCAACTCGTATGCTGCTGTGTATCGCACTAGATTTTATTTGTATCTTAGGTATAAAGTAAACTCTTATATGCTAAGTAAGATGGATTGAGTAAGTACAGATTGAGGTCGCGTCAATGTACGTGCTCATACACAAGAAGAGATACGATGAGGAGGGAGTTATATCCAATCCAAAATATGTTCTAGGTTCTAGGCGAGCGTCCCTACAAAATGTTAGGTATACTCGCCAGCGAGCATGCGATCTTCGAGAATAGACAGATTGCAAAACACGTTAGGGAAAGGGACGTGGCTTGACGTTGTCCTTATTGTCATTAAATAATATATTTTGGAAGATATTCCGTAACTAAAGAGCATCTATAATTTTAATAACATATTAAAATCTCATATTGCCTCAAATACATTTCTATGGAAAAAAAATCGTAGCCGGCTTAAGCCCCGCTGCTGATCAGCCAGGTCTGCACTACTGTCTGATATGTGACAAGTTTTCATCGCTTGCCTCAAACCTACCCAAAATATTGGTGCCAGCCCTCCTACTAGGACGTTTTGGTGAACTCTCGGATGTGCTGATCCTTCACGATTTCTTTCACTAAAGCAAGTTTTAATTAATTTCTAATACAAATACAAAGGATAAAATAACAATTAAGGTGCAATCGCCCTGTTCGAGAATGCAATGTTTAAAACACTTTATTATCACCGGGTTTCATTAAAATTAATTTACGTGTTAAGTAAATAATTGATTGAAAAATAAAACGAGTAACGCATTTATAAATACTTCATTTTATATTTGTGCACAATTGAAAACATAATACCAGATGCTCAATAACAAATCATAATTATTCACACATATTCCATGAAGTGTTTGGAAACATATAAATTAGGTACAGTATGGAAAATTTAATATCTCTACAAAGTCATAGCAGCTCGTACAGTAGAATATAGCAAGTTCTAATATATAAATATAGATAGACTTCCACGATATTGTTAAATTTACAATAATTTATGTAAAGAGAGCAAATACGCTTACAAGTATTTCAGATTTGGTCCAACATTCCATAAATACTTTACACTTGTCCCCAGTAATTCTGAATACGACCATCCATTAGTCTTCACCTATAATAGAAAATAGACATATCGAAGGCAAATAGTTTAAATACAATTGGAATGTATAGTAAGGCTTCCGTCATAAGTCTGAAAAATTATCTACTTGGCGATGTATTGAAAGATTTATCGTTGTATAAAATATCTTTTCGAATAAATTATATCTGAGAATCAATTTCTACTATTAAATACTTATCAATATTCGAAGCTTACTCAACGCATTACCGTAAAACTATTTTTGTTCTATATTACGTGAATAACTACAATTTTACCTAGTGGCGTTACACATATCGTGTTAATAAATACATACGTATCATACATACTAATTATTATTATTATTTATACATATAATAGTAAATAAGTAGGTAATTAATTTTCTCAACAACCCAAAAGTATGCATGTAGTAGGTACGTACAAAGTTCATTATCCAGTCATAATAAGTATAAATAATAGTATACCTACATACTTACCAATTCATTTATCTTTCTGAAAACATTTGAATTTTCGATGTACGTATTTATAATTATCATGGCAGTTTCATCCTCAACATGCATATTTATCATTCCTAAATATATTTAATTACAATAGGTAATAATAATTTATAAATTGTATAATTACGGTAATGCCGTTGATGTAAGCAAATGGACACTTACACTACATAATAGGCGTGTTTTTGACAAATTCATTTTAATTCATTCAATTTATATATAGACTGCTCCAGATTGACACTATCCATTTTTATAAACAGACGAGAAGAACACGAAACACCACACGGTGCACCCTCGTCGTCGACATCAGTGACAGTAAAGATATCACTGACACGTTGCCGACTAAAAAGAAGCGAGACACCAGAGTATTACCCTATTACAGATTATTACCCTATTACAGATTATTACCCTATTACAGATTATTACCCTATTACTATTGTAAGTCAACATATTATTTAAACGTTTACAATATTTGGAATATTATTATCAAGCAGAAATACCATCGCAACAGCAAAATGCAAGCTATATCAAGTATCAATGCAGAACAGCCTTCACACACATATAATATATAATATTTATATTTAATATATTTTTACCCATAAAATACATAGTCATTAATAGACAGAGAATAGATAAATACGACATAGGTATATAATTTAGTCTAAGCTTCCAAGAGAAAGGAATTAATGTTATCATATTCATAATTTTTTTTTGTTTCATCCGTAACAAAAAAAATAATTAAGTTAAAAAATTCTGTACAGAATACTTGGAATAAGCATTTGAGACCGTATTATGGTTTTTTTTATTATTAGTATTATACGTTGGGAAAGGTTTGATTAAGTTCTTGAAATGACTAAAATGTTGTCAAGAAATCTCTATTAGGTACCTACAGATCAAAATCTAGATCATTTAGAAAATCATCAATAGTCAGTTCGTTATAGGTCTAAATTCTACAAAATGTTAAAATCACATTATTTCAAACTAATACATCAAATTCTACCTAATCTTCTACAATATTGTTAGTCAATTTCTATACACATCACAACTTATTTTATTGTTTAAATAATAATATAGAGAATTTTAGTATTACAATAAACGGTGTTTATCCAGATTTCAAACGTGAGCAAAATTTATACTTTACATTCATTTTATATAAAACAATGTTTTAATGTCAGCTCTGTAAGAATGAACTATACTTTATAAATATATTTGTGACCAATTTAAAACTGGATAACGACCGATTCCAATCATAGACTAGACAACTGGTCAAAAATTACTCAAAACCGGCAAATTTTACTTACAATTAATTTTCTTCGCCGAGCCTGAACTTTTGACTTAAGCCCAAACATTAAATTATTAGGATTACATGCATAGGAGTATTTCATCAAGCCATTACACTACACACTTTCCAATACACTTACGCCATTACACTTTCCAATACGGACAATAAATAGTCGACATTTCTTACCATAAATAGTTACCCATTTACATTACCATATACAAATATAAATAGTTAAATCACAGATTCTACGCTTTTTGTAAATATAATTTTATCTACGTTTCTTTTTTACCTACGAGAAGATAAACGTTCATGTTATCTTTGCCCTTCACGTATACGCTGCCTCGGGGCTCGAAATTGTATCGGGCGGATAGTACCGGTATACAAGCTTCCCCCACCTGGATCCTCTTAGGTACTCCCGTGGAGTCCATTCTCGAGGCTATATTCACCGCATCTCCCCATATATCGTAATACAACTTCGTCGTACCTATAACCCCCGCGGTGACGTCACCAAAGTTGTAACCGATTCGAAGTATAAAGTCGAATTCGAGCAAATCCTGATTGAAATTGTCCACTACTTTCTGCATCTCTAGTGCGAAGTCCATTAACTGGTACAGATGATCGTAGTTTCCTCGTGACGCCTGCCTCAGACCAGGGTTCAACCCACTAGCGGCCATAAAAGTACTGCCGATAGTTTTTATTTTTTCCACGTGCTGAAATTCTGGCCTCTCCAACAATTCATCAAAATCCGCGATCAACTCATTGAGTACCCGAAGGTACTCCTTACCTTTAAGGTAAGATTCATCGTACATTTCATTGAAATTGACAATGCTCGCAAATATTATAGCGACATCTTTGTGATTTTCGGAGTATTTAGCAGTGTTTTTCAACTGGTCGGCGACGTGTCGTGGGATGATATTGTGCAGCAACCAATCAGCCTGATTTCTCATGTTCTGAACCCTCTGTTTGTCACGATTCGCGACGACGTTGCTATAGAAGCTCAATCGGTAACTGATCTCAAACTCTCTATTCAAGAACCAGACTAACATCAGCAGTAACACGACATCCAAGTATAGTTCAGTCAAATGCATCTCATGCTGCACACCCTCGACGAACATCGTGTCGTTGATCGTATCGTACGCGGACAGCGACGAATTCGTTACGTTAAAAAAACTTATATTTTGAGCAAAATTTGCAGCGCTTTGTTGTGCATTAATATCAATAGCCAGCATTTGAGTATTAGCTTCGTGACAATTAAACATCGCGAGGAATAGGAACAATCCAGCGTATAGCGAGACCAGAGTATTTTTTACGAGCCAACTCATTTGAGTTAAATTACAAAAATGTACAATACTTACGCATAGAAGGTAAACGTAGAACGATTGCTCGCCTCTCAAAATAATCATAGTAGTATTTTGACAGGTAAAGTTGATCAAGACAACCAAAATTGGCAAGCTAATCAGCAAGCTCCCTGATAGATGCCAGGGATACCAATTAGACAATTTTCTGAAGATCCTGACCGATCTTTGCATGGTATCTGTCATTACGTGAGGGTCATTTTTCGCCTTCCACTTTAGGTAATGTCTGTACACGCAGAGTGTTATCGCCAACCCCTCTATGATTAGGAAGAAAACAATCCAACCTAGTGAATTAATCCTGTCCTTATAGAGAACTAATATAGAACATGCAACGGCTAGAAAGATGATCGCCGAAACGAGGATGTCTAACGCAGTATTAAATCGGGAGGTGGTGAGAGTAGGCGGGAAGTCTTCACTGTCGTCGCTCCTATGGGCTTTGTCCCTGTAATATCTTTCCATTTCCGGAGACTTAAAGAACAACGTGAATCCATTGAGAGGAGGCTGAACGAAGTAGTTAACACCTGATCTTGCGTTGTCTTGAACGCACCGTATTAGCTGTAAATCGGATTGCTTGCGCAACTTTTGCAACGATTGCACTTGCTTCTCGTTGAGGGGCGGGGGGAGGCGGCTTCTGCAAGGTATATCGTTCAACGAAGACTGACTGGAAGTGTAGTAACCGGACACTCTATGCTGCATCATGTCATTCTGAGAAGTCGCTATTGACGCATGGTTGAGCGCAAATATCTGAAAAAATGCAAGGTCAATTGACTACGGTCGAACAAGCCTCGCTTTTGCCGCCTAAAAGGAAAACGCAAACAAAATTCTGATGACAATTTAAATATCAATTATAAACCACTAAATAAGCAGGTCACATAACGATTTAATTACACCAATCGTTTAAAACCAATTAATCTGTTTACGTATAGTTTATGTACCTGTTGTTGTATGCTGGAGCGTCGACTCGTGCTTCTGATTCCGGAGTCCTTTCGGCTGTTGACAGAGGGGCAGAGACTGACTGCGTCATCCGAAGGTCTAACGACCTGTGTTGGAAGAGGCAGGTTCAACCGACGGTCTTTAGGCCTCACTAAGTCGTTATGGGTTAATGTCGAACTGCGAGCCCGGCATACTGGCACCTGAAAATGGACATTTTAACCCTATAACGCCTTGGACATTTCCACTGTTGCCTACTCTTTTATATAGCCTAGAACTTATTTTACCACAATGCTCGAGCGTGAATTGCTGGTGGGGTTATCTATCGAAATTTTTATACAAACTTACGACCCTTAGAAAAACCTAAACTTAACATAATATAAGCTACATCATCGTAGCGCTAAAGAATTTTTAGAAAAAGATTGTGAGAAAGGCAATCAATCACTACGGGTGTAAACGACCGCTTCAAATTACCTATGTATAAGTAGTACGCCACTTATCTGGGTTACAGTTTAATAACACTTAGAATAACGTGATGATCACGCCTTAAATACGCGCAAATATTTAGTTATCAAAGTTTTTAAGATACTTCGTGTTTCGGTAACAATGTTAGGGATAACGTTTACTTTAAGAATGAGGTGTAGGTACTCTATCTGTCTTCATATGACTAAACTCCGACTTCATCTTTCGCCTCTTTTGGTTGGATTCCTTAGTGTAAATTATTGACATTTTAGATAAGAGAAAAACCCAATTAGGTCCGAATGTACATACAAAAAAAGCAATTAATAAAAAGCAATTAAACTAAAGTTACGGAAAATCCGGATTCTCGTATTTTATGCTGAAATTTAGACACGGTTTCATGGGTCAAGAATACGAATATCTATTTAAACATTTTTAATGAAAACGTTCAACTAAAAAGGTTAATTTATCTAAGTATTTAGCGTGGTATATTTTCAAGGCGCAGGTCACATTCGTCGCGAATGTATCACGAAACGCAAAATTACAAGCATTTTCCGTGAATGAGAACTCTAATTTGAAAGCTTAAACACAATACAATACAATTCAATGACATTAAAAGTAAAACGACAGGTACGATAGTAGCAAAATGCAACAATTATAGATAATACGATTTTATTGTATTTAGCTGATTGTATCATGTGTATTTTGTTAATTCGTCTTACTGTAGTTTCAGTCAATCATCCTTTCTATTCATTACCGCTTAAAGATTATACTGTAGCAGCTGTTACCAGTCATCAATTTTAAAAAAACTTACTTAATTGTGAAACAAATTTTAATTAAATTGATATTAAGTGAGCACATAGAAAATACGACGCAGCAATAAGGCACAGGGTACAAAAACCAGTCCCTAATTACATTAGTAAAAAAATAGGTTCTAAAATAGTCCTTATCGAAATGTTTCTGAAACCGACCAAACTTGGTTAGTCTTGAAATAACAAACTGTAACCGAGAGACGCAAGTCTTTTTTGAGTGAACTCCAAAATGTTGCCGCCTAAAACTTGTCAACTAAATAGCTAAGTAAAATAATAAATAAAAAAGTGAAAATGCAAGACATTAACATTAACTTATTTATAAAGCAAGATATTAAAGACTTATTGGGTTATAACGGGGTACGGTAAAAATAACCGGGACAGGGTAAAAATACTTTGGGGAACGCTCCATTAAGGCAACGCGACCTTAACAAGGTTGGATGATAACCTTCAACAAAACCAAGGATACTTACTTCTATATTAGGTCTGCCATATTGAGATCTGTAGCTACTACTTCTGGCGAAGGGCGACATGTTGCTTCTAGACTGGCTCAAGTACGATCGAATGTCAATAATTTCTCTTTCAAAGGAAGCAACGTCCGGGCCTGGCGGAATGTTTAACTTGCTCCCATGCATTACTCGACAATTCTTATTGTCCTGAGATTCTATTACTATAGGCACTTGATGGTAACCATTATTCGATTGCGTCGCGTCACCTCGCTCCAGAAAATTTATCGGTTTCTCATCAAATTCTTTCTTCTTTATCTCGTGTAGTGGCGTATCCGAATGCTTTCTTAGAAACCGCGGCACTTTCCAATTTTTCAGCTTATTCGTGTATTTACCGTAGCTCCCTTTAAGCAGCAAATATCAAATTACGACAAACAGTTCATTGTCAGTGAAATATGATATGAACTCGCAAAGTTTTTATTGATGTTAAAACGTCGTTGAGGAAGGCAGTTCGTTCCCAAATATACAAATATTAAATGTTTTTTTCCTTATGGATTTTTTTACTCATTACACCACCTAACACCCTAACACCCGTCACCCGTTTTGCACCAGAGTCCACCACGACCAATAAAAGTAGATTTGGAGAGAACATGGCCCTATTCTTCTACACTCAAAAGCATTAATTTATTTGTTATATTCTGATTATATTTTGAGAGTATTTAATATACAAATAGATATACTTAGGTAGTTATGTTTTCCTTCGGTGGCAACTCGAACGGGGCTAATATAAGTGAAGTCAGAAATTGAATAAAGCCCCGTCGTCCCCTCATGGGACCTCAGCTAAGGGGACAAAGGTCATTTAGGTCTTTGATATGTCATTGAACCCTTTGAAATTGTTAAATAGATTTTAACATGTGTATCTGAGTATTCATATATATTTCATTGAAATCAAGTTGACAACAAGTCTCTTTATCTCGAGATTTCAGTATCGTGCTCTCTCAAAAAATACGATCTTCGATTGTGTACTTTTGTGTATGTAAGTATATAATATAGGAATCTATCCCGACCATCTAAATGTAAAATGATTTAATTTGGATCAAAAACTCACTCAAAGCATTTAGGTATGAAAATAATTCGACAATTGAAACAAGGAAATAATTTAAGCAGCGATATTGCAGTCATATTTAATTAATATCCATACTTTACGAGTACCTATTACCTATGCAAAATTTTCATTATAATTAATTTAAGTTTCACACTAAATTATCGTGTTTGATACATATTAAAATGTTCGCAAAACGTCATACATAAAACTAAAAATATAGTTAGTTATCTAGAGTATCTAGACACGAGAAAGAAGTGTCAGACGAATAAAACTGACTGGCAGTTGTTTATCTAACTCATGATGTAAGTGGACCCAAGATATTATTCGTACAAACTAAGTATTTATCGAACAATCACTTAACATACAAGTGCTAGATATTGGATATGTAATAGCGATACTGACACGTATGTTTGTGTACCGAATGTAGGTATTCCAGCGTGTACATGAATAATTAAAGCTAAATATAGATAGTTGACACCTCACTTGTTAATTATAAAATGATGCTCGTTACAAGATAGGCACAATATTTTTAACAATACTTAAGTATGTATCTATTTATTTTAAATTCATCTTCATCATGAATGTCAAAACCTAATCGACTCATGTTTCTTTTAAAATATACATTAAACTATGACCTTTTTGAATAATAGCCTAGGTATGTCAGTCAGTATAAATATCAAACCTATCGGGTCCTGCTAAACAGTGGATGTGGCATTGCCCTTGGGACCTTTCTTTTGCAAGTCGTTTATCTCGATATCACCCAGATAAATAGATTACAATGTAAGTTTCCTAGTCATAAGAGAATAAGTCAAGTGCTAAATACATTCTACAAATAATTATAAAGTAGATAAATAATTTAACTTTTAACAAAATTAACAAACCTCAAAGTCAATAAGTAGAGGTAACTCAAAAACTTTCCGTCAGATTACCCCTTTATATGAAAACAGACGACACGCACCAGCTTCGGAATAGGAATAAAAAAATTGACACAATCGGTTCACTTAGTAAAAAAGCTATAATAACACGCATAAAAATACAGTCAAATTGAGAACCTCCTCCTTTTTAAAGTCAGTTAAAAAAAGAAAAACCCCATGGTAGATGGTTTTTTCTTGGATGAAATTTCTTATTAGGTACATTTTAAATAAGTAGGTACTTTAGGCACAGCCTCCACTAGTGTATGAAAACATATATTTCTTTACTTATTCATCGATTTACTCACGAAGTTTTTCTTCACCGGGATATAATCACGAAAAACTCAAGCTTACATAACTTCGATTTAGGTACATGACTTGCACCTAATTGAAACTATAGCATCCTGTTACAACAACAGATGACCCTAAAGCCAGAGTCCATGCCGAGCAATATGTGTCAGCTAAATGTTTACACTCGGCTCTTAGTTGTTCGTGATTGGTCTTAATTATTTGTGTTCATGCTTACAGGAAAATCTACAGCAGTAATATAAAACGGTGTACTCTGAACCGGCATAAAAATTACCGCAAAAACTTTATATTATGAATTAACTTTTCCTCTTGGTCAATGAAGACGTAGGTACTTAGTTCATTCATTTTGCTAGTAGGAAAAGATTTATTAGGTCTATTTTGGTTTAGTTCAGGTTTGGCTTGCATTTAGTTTAAGAAGTTAGTAAAGTAGAGAAACATATTACCTATAATGTAGGTAAATCACTACATATTTTCTAGAATAAAATGGTCAAAGTAAGTATGATAGAACAAATCTTTATGGACCACTAAGTACATTTTTAGTTGCGTTCAGAAATCATACAAATAATATTTTTGTGCAGGTGTAAAGTGTATAAACAAAGTTGCGACAAGAAATGACCTTTATATCTAGGCACTTAAAAGATACTCAACATATTCTATTATAAATTAATTATTCAGTTTAAAACAAGATAACGTTAATATAGCAACAGCGATAATAATTGCGTTGTTAAGTTTCTTGAGTAATTTATACTTTGTGCAGAAATTAGGCAAAGGCAAAACCTTTATAAATAATTATTTGTTAATATCTACTTACAGTGGTTAGCTTTATTACAAGTAACTTTAGCCGTGACAACCGTACTTCAAATCGGGATCCATTTCCTCGAGATATTTACAGATTTTACTATCGCATTCCACCGGATGCGGTCGAGAAAAACATCAAAGAAAACCAGATTCATAAATCATAATAAAAACCATAAGACATTTTATTGCAGAAGTAAACATTAAGTCAGCGAATTCTATTCCTTATCATCAACATTAGTGGCTTTAAAAGCTTTTCCGTGTAAATTAGGTCGCCTACTCGGTACTCGCTAAGCGAGAGGTTAAACCAGGACGGATTAAATTCAAGCTCAATACTTTCCCTTAGAACACGACCGACCAAGTTGCTAAATATAATGAGGATCAATTACTGCAAGCAAAATTGTCTTTTGCTGAAACAGATGTAAAGCGGCCAGCAGAAAAAGGAAACGATTGTTAAAAATATTTTAGCTCGGTTTTCAGAAGGACGATAGCATTACATGCAAGTAAAAATCTCTACCAAATATTTGAGTATCGCCGAAATAGTCGTATAGAATAGTAGAACCCAGCGGCCTCCGGTATGGACCAGACGTCCTTGCCTGATCCATTGTTCAACATGATACAATATAGGATACTTTGAGTTCCATAGTAGAATGAGCCTTTTGCACTCTTTTTAATTCAACATCAGAATCTATAAAAGCTAAGCAAAGTACTATTTATTCTACTGTACTTGCATTCTTCGAATGAGAATGAGACCTACGTATTACAAATGGGTGACACAATTAGTAATTTTCCAAATAGCGTTCATTTCGAAACTTTAATAATCTTGTCTTAATGTAAAACCATTAATATCGTAATGCACTAGAAGCGTCACCTCATAGCGTCATACTTATCATCTTATCGTCGACTTGTGCCTTGTGCTGTTGATAAGACATTCAATAAATATAACGCTACTTCATATTATCTACTTGTATGATTTCAATATGACCATGATAAACATCAAAATCAATGCTAAGGTAACGCGACAAGCCTTCTATAAAAATGAAAGTATGTATAAACAGAATCACTGAATCTGGCGTTAATTTGAACCAAAGATAACAACACGCTTCTATTATGTAAATAAATAATGTTGTAATATAAACAATGAGAACCGGGCGAAACCAAATAATTCGATCGTCATGAAAGAGTACCTACTGTTGGAAAAATGGGTGATAGGGCCCCATGTTGCTACCCAGGAGGAAACGATTGCGCATCAAAATATGCGTTACAAAAAGGTCTAGATACCTAATTAGTACGTCAATCAAAACTATTAGATGAAATGACCATGCAATATCTGAATACATAAAAAGTTAAGTTTGTGTTATGGAAAATTTATCATTTTAAGACTTGAATGTGCAAATTTTAACCAAAATTTTCTCAGCGCGTATTTTTAAGAGCTTGTTTGAAATGAATATAATATTTTGTTCTGTTTTTGTTATACCTACATGAGTAAAAATTAAAATTGTAAATGTAATGCACAACAGAAGCAATTAAGAAAAGGACTTACCAACTGAAGTTGGACTTTTCGATGAGTTATCATTCCTTTCTGCAAAGCCTTTTTCCCTTTTTTCGTCTAATTCTCCATCGGAGTCCAATATACTAGGCAGCGAGCTAGCCTTGTTACGAAAGTTGAATAGGTTGGGGGATAGGAAGTTGCTAGGATTGCTTGTGTCTGTTTTGCTAGAACTGTTCTTTTCGTCAGACAAAATTTCGCTAGTTCTAGCGGACATCGGCAGGGGAGAATGGTTGAAGGACAGGATGGATTGCGGGGAAGCAGCTGGGGATATGATCAGACGTAAGTTAACAGGATTGGAAGGAGTGAGACAGTGATCGTGGTCATATGGAGAAGTCATCTGACGGCCTTCAATGAAGTAGGTTTTATGACCTGAACATATTTAAGGTATTTGAGATACTCATCATAGGTAAACATGCAACACACATAACAAAATATACTTACCGAACACTTCTTCCCCTTCCTCTAACACGTATGATCCGCCGAGAAAGACGCTAGTTTCCTCTGATATGTGGACGCGGCCAGGCTTACCAGTAGACTCCATTTTGTTTGCGAATGTCACATCATTGCTCCAAACGTCGAATTTGAATCTACGAGTGCCAACAATCCCACACAACACAGTTCCGGTATGAACGCCCACTCTCATATTTACACCCTCCCCACATTCTCTATCAAACTCTTGAATTGCTTCTATCATACCTGTAAAGAAATCAAGCTGTAACTTATTTATTTATTGAAAATAACAGGTACTTATTACGGCAAATCATTGAATGGGCCACTTGCCAGTTAATGGAACTCACCTAGCCCCATCTCAACACAACAAGTGGCATGGTCAGGCCTCGGTTCTGGACATCCAGACACACAATAATAGCAATCTCCCAAAGTAGAAATTTTTTCGCAACCATGAACTACACACAATTCATCAAACTTCTCAAATAAATCATTCAATATATTTACAAGCTCTTCAGCACCCTTGTTACTAGACATTCTCGTAAAGCCAACAATATCAGCAAAAAGTATGCTGACATTATCCATTGAATTCATGTTAAATGGCCTGAACAGTGACTTAATATCAGAGGCTCCTGGATTTGATGTTCTAGGATTGAGAGGATCATGGGTCTTGAAATTTGTGTCCAACTCTTGGACTTGCTCCTCCATCAACCAGCTGGCAAGTTTCGGTGGCATAACTGAATGTATCATCTTCTCTTTTAACTGCTTTTCCATTTCTAGTTGCCTTCTCACCAACAAACTCTGTCCTACTTTCATAAATGTGCCACGCATTCTAACAAAAGTCATCAAATAAATATGGACACCAATGATATGTACACAAATCTGAAGTAGAATCCTCACAAACATTCCGGGGTATTGCCATTCCTCTTCAGTCAGGTGCAAAATTATATTTAATATTTCAAATGCTATTGAATAAAAAAGTCCAATGATAACACAAGCGAATAGTGGCAATGGTGTCAGTGTATACATTATCAATAAAATTTCGATGCACATAGTGAAATGTCCTGATTGGCTTATGTCTGCCACTTGGGAGGAAGATGTATCAACTTGTGTAGTCAACGTAACAAGGGACAAGCTCAGGGTACACAATGCCAGTGCTATTATCAACGACAGTTTAAAGGTGTACACTTTGTATATACTTGTAAAGGTCACAAACAGCATAGCAGAAGTTATCACAAGTACTCCAGCAAATATTGAACACAAAAATGGCCACTTTACAGTTACACCATTCAAGCCAAGGACCACAAAGTAGACAAACCATGATACAGAGAATATCAAAATATACAAAAGTGCAAATCTGAAAAAGATAAATATAAAAATTAAGAACTTCAAAATGTATACTGTGATTTTCATATTTTACAAATCATGTGATATACAAAATCAAAGGAAAGCCTAATATGAAAATCTACAGTCAATTCACAGAATGCACACAATATGAATGATCAACAAATCAGATAAATGAAACACAATATCATCCAATAAATGGGGAAAAATATATTTCACTTTACGAATAAAGTCTATAGAATTGAAACTCACCTGAATCTTAATCGTATTTGTCTGAAAGAACTGCTCCTGTACTGGCCTTCAAGTATTTCCGAATCAAATCTGGGGTTCCACCAAGTGCCAGGTGCAACCCTTTCAAATGCAATGGGAATGGCAAACCCACAACAGTTGGTGGTGGGATTGTTGTGGGCCAAGTATGCTTGCACGTAGGGTGCCAATTGGATCTGGGCATCTTCACCTTCAGAACACTCTGCTTCATGCTGGACATCATATTGTTCAGACCCATTGTGGCAGCTTACACATCCACCTTGGGCACTCATTGTTTATGTTTGTCAGTAGGCATTTTACATGTTGCAGCTACCCTGTGCAAGGTAGATGTTGTTCATCTGTTGAATTGTAACAACAATTAACAGTTTCAGCCTTTCATAGTCCATAAATATAATTTAAATTAAGTGTTTTAAATATGCAACCTGTTTTAGTTGTTTCAAAGATTTCACAAAACTATAGACTTTCATATAATTTGGCATTCTGTTTGTCAAAAATATCAGGAGATATCGTTTTACAGATTTATTTTGTATAAAATAAAGATGAATTTTATGTTACTCACCATTTGGAAGGAGAGACTTGAATACATTTATTAACCCTAGCAACAAGTATTATTATAATAAAAGTTATTGAAAATTACCCTTCTGGTTAGTCAAGGATACAAAAATATTACTTTCTTCACTTTATAGACATATCGCAAGTTTCGTACGCTATATTTTTTCACGTGTATACAATTTGGCGAAATAATCATCTACAGTCTTAAATTTACCCAACTGTTATTCACTCACTGCCCTATTCTATTCCATTTATACCAAAATATCGCGAATCCCGTCCAATTTCAGACACTTCACTTACAACTTACAACTTACAATACAAAATGAAATGAATTGAATGACATTTTTATTTATGTCAATTTGTCACTAAGTCACTATTGACATATTTGACATGACCGAGACCATAACAATAACCATAGATGTAAAATTATGCATAGATAATCCAAAAACACTACAACAATCGCTGTATTTAGCATAGAATATTAATTTGTCTACGAATTTCTTAATTTTTTTGTAAGTTTAAAATAGACGTCCGATTTTTCTCCCCGATAGTCGGTTCCAATAGTCTGATCAGACAATCGGAAGGCACTCGTGCCATACATTTTGTTTGAATACACAATACACGTAATTTAACACGTCCGATTCGCCAGTCGTCCGATTCGATTGTCTGATCAGACTATCGGATCCTACTATCGGAGAAAAAAATCGGACGTCTATTGTAGCCCTAAGCAAGGTGCCGTAACCGGGAATGCAAGCAAGGCATTCTCCGCACGCGGGCGGCACGCATGGGGGCGGGGCGGCATAAAAATAAGTCTGAGATTGGTATCATAAGCTATGAGAAAAAATCCAAATGCAAATAAAATAAAATACAATAATGGTCAGTTATGACCTGAGACCAATAGTTTATTGGCCTGAGGTTATGAATGACCTCAAATGAACCAAACATCTAATTAGGAAAATAATAAATTTAAAAAGGTCATTTCAAATCAGACTGATTTTAATCCGAATAATAACTAACTTTTTACAAAAAAGTAACCGACTTCTGACGAGATAACTCAAACACCACTCGCCAGATGTCGCTCAAATCGATCCTTAGTATCCGAGTAAAGATCGGATATTTTCGACATAGAGATACCTAATACACTAGAGCGCAGAAGCCAGCCTTCAGAGCGTACAACAGACTTCAAAAAGAGGAGGTTTTCAATTCTACTGTTTTTTTGTTGTTTTAACTAATTAGTTGTTAATATTCAAACTTATTTACGAATCGATAGAAAAAAAGCAAATATTATTTATTAAGTGAAGCTTAGCACAATGTATTAGTATAATTATAATGTTCACACCGCCGGCAAGTACTCGCTTGCATAATTATGCATCTGTTTTGTTTACATGGAATGTCTAATTTATCTGCCTTTCTTGAGCGATAAAATAACCCGTCGCTGCTCTCTTCTCGCCCGGGGGGGGGACACCTGCCATACATTCACTTCAGAAATTCGATTTTATTATCTCAGCAGAAAATGTGCATCAGACACAACAATTTTTCCTAGGGGAGCATTTTTATAACTCTTATGATTAGCTAGTGTGTTGTGGTTCTGAATCCGGTGTTCCAGTTATTAAATCAATTATAGCACATAAAAAATCCTTAAACCAAATTTG
Source organism: Hesperia comma (assembly GCA_905404135.1). Taxonomy (NCBI): domain Eukaryota; kingdom Metazoa; phylum Arthropoda; class Insecta; order Lepidoptera; family Hesperiidae; genus Hesperia; species Hesperia comma. The sequence continues at coordinate 6,400,468 of FR990020.1, forward strand.
GAGATAAATATTTAATCAACAGAAATCTAGAAAACTTTAGCACAAAATTTATGAAATCCTGAAATACTTCAATGACCAATTACATATAAATATAAGGCTACGTTCCGTAACTCGACCAAAACGTCCAAAATGACACTTTTTCATAGAAATTTGAACGTTTTGGGGCGTTTTGGTCAAGTTACGGAACGCGGCTATAATGTATAACAGGCAAATGGTGTTGCAAAATAAAACATATTGATATTTATGTAATAAAAATCTTATATTTTATAATTCAATGGTATTAAATATTTGTTATAAAATTATTTTACAATACCTACTCAACATTAAAGGTAAAATTTTAATAATATCACAACAAGTAAAACAGTGCAAGGAAGACAAAATATCTTTACATGTAAAATTCAATATCAAAATATCATGTAGAATACTTATTTATTGCTCTTTAAAAATAATTAGTAAGGCACAATGGAAGCACCATAGCTTATATTAGCGGAATTAAAAATATATGCTTCTTATAAGAGAGCAGAGTAATTCCTTAATATTTAATTAACATGCGTAAACATTGCAGCGAGGACTCAGTTGTAGATTTAAGTTAGCATTTATGAACTCTTATCTATGAATTTGATTTTTTATATTTAATCATTATACATTCCATCAAGCAGAAAATCCATTCTTTTATAATGTCTGTTCTTCCATGCCTCTTGGCCTCGTTTTAGAGCCATGTAACCGACCATAGCAAAAATGGGGACAACCAACACAGTTATTATAATGGGTGTAATCATGCCTGGATGCCCATTAGAACTTGTTTTATGTATCTTTATCATACGCTCTTCATCACCCACAACAGGATCGCTATTTAGTAAATCCGCTTTTTCAATCAATTCTGCTGATACTATGGTTGGTTTCTTTATAATGGGCCGAGGAGTTGATAAACTCGTGTTAGTTATCAATTTTGTATCATTAATTGTAATATTTGCAACTGAAATATTTTTAACATCTTGATCAACATTATTAATAGGACTTTGTTCAATACTTATGTTTCCACTTACTTCTACAGGAGCCCCTTTTCTCGGCTTTATCTTATTACTACTGGTGTCTCCGGGTGATGTCATGAGGAATGCTTGATTTTCCTTTGGAAGACTTAATGCAGGCATATTGGTTATAATTGCTCCTCCTTCGCTCGCAACAGGCATTTTGGTTTCATTCGTTTGTAGAATTTTATTGGCTACTGGTATTGTTGAGTTTGGTTTTCCTTCTATTTTATCTACTGGGCTTCCATAGGAACTTGAAACGATACTCAAACTCAAAATTAGAACTTTTAACATTTTTATGTAACTTATTACAATACATTCAAATAAACAATATATCTATGAAATTGAGATTTAACATTTGAACACTTTAAAAAACAATTAATAAAAACTGTTTTTCTGCGGGTTTTAGTGAGTACCTAAATAAATAATTTTTCTATTATTGTGTCAAATAAAAGCAAAACGAACGTCAATAATATGACAGAAAAATGACATCGTAAATGTGGTAAAACCATAGAGATAGGAATATACTTATAGATCAATGGGTAAAACCACGGAATATTTCGTGGGTAAAACTAACTAGGTAGTCTACGTAGGTAAATAAAAAGTTATACCACAGATTAGGTAATGGGACCAATGGGACACAGTTCAGTTCGTCTACATTAATTTTGTTTATGTTGGTCGTGGTGCTCATAATACGAGTATGTGTACGCACAAGTGTAGGACGGACCTTCACATTCAAGTGTTTCAAGCTGCAAAAGCTTGTTTTTGTATTCTGCGATTATAGTTTGACAATGGACATAATATTATCTCCATTTTGTGATCAAAAGTGAACACGTAATCCATGACGTCCTAAGCGCTCATACGATCACCAAAATGCCACGACCTTAATGTTGTATAGTGCCACCAACTTATCTGTTCAGTAAACGGATGTCACTAGACTCGCTAGTGCAGCGTTCAATGTTACCATATAATAAAATTTGGCGACTGTCAAGGGAGCTCAACAACTTTGAGACCTATGATTTTTACCAGATGTTAAATGATGACAAAGCCTTTCCGACGAATATAGATACACAACTTGGGCTGTGGCTACTAACTTAAACTACCATGTAATGACTGCAGTAACATAGGATGTTATCATTATCTCAATCCATCAGGGCCCACTATTAAGCATAGCTCTCCTCTCATAATGAGAAGGTTAAGACCATAGTTCACCATGCTGAACAAGTGCGGTTTGGCAATGTTTTCTTTTACCGTTATAGCAATTAACATTTAAATGCTTAAAACGCACATAACTCCGAAAAGTCAGAAGTACGTGCCCTGGGATTCGAACACGGTCCGTGTTCGAATGTCCGTGCCCTCCGAATAGGAGGGCAAATTTTTAATCAATCTGTTATCACCGCCCTAAAATAAGACATTATAGATAATGGCAATGAATAATTCTCAAGAGTATTTGTCTATTAAAAAAAATTCGTAAACATTCAAAAATAAAAAAATTACGTAGGCCAAAACAGTCAAATTTTACTTTTTCATGTAAAAATTAAAATTTCAGGACAAGGGAAATAAAAAATCCATTGTTATTGACTAAAATTATTTATGTTTTTTATTTATTTTATAAAAATAATTGTCATCGTGATCTCTAAGTTTGAGGGGTTCCACACGTGAAATCCCTGTGGAAAATGATGCCGATGCGCCAGATACATTTCTTCAGCTTTTTTTCTTTTCACTCATTAGCTTGTAAACAAATCGTTCACTAACTCCTGTAACAAAGATATAATATTATAAATATTATATGAAGTATAAAAAAAATTAGATACCAAATATATCCAGTGACACTTTAATCGGTTATGCAAACATAAGTGAGGAAAATAAAATAACTGAAAAATTTAAAGGGGACTATTAATTAACTTGCAATAGCAACACTAACCTGTTGTAATCGCGACGCATTTTGCCACTTTTTCAAACGTTATTTTCGGAGTTAGCAGGCGACTTTCTTCCCTCATACAATCTAAAACTTTTAAAATAACTAATCGTGCATCACTTCTAAGAGGCTCAGGCATTTTTAATCACTTTTTGCAATTAAAATCGAATTAAAACACATAGAGCACTCGCACTTCAAAAAATTGACAGCGGACATGACATTTCAAAATTGACGTTGTCTTTTTTTAGTTCCATTTTTTTCTACTGAACAGATAAGTTGGTGGCATTATAATCAGTAATGGAACGCTTTTTTTCTTTTTTGAGACGTTTTGAGTGTTATGTTTTGTCTTTAGTACATAGTATCTCAATGTGTTTTGTACAGACCAAGGAGTATTATGAACTTTGGGCTTGCTTTCAAAGAGCTTCTTACAGTGCTACAAGGATCTTTTGGCGCGTGGCCAAAATCGGAACTACTGCCGCCATCTTGCTAAAGTAGGGCCATTTTAATTTTTAATAGGTCACATTTGACAACTGTTTGTCTTTCCTTCATAGTGAAGGTAACCTGCTGAAAAACATCGATTAAATTTAGTTAATCGATAAGGACTTCAAACATCTGTAAATTGAATGCGATTGTTATAAAAAGTATTAATAAGCGCACAGTTCACACAACGACTAAAAAAACGACAAAAATAATGCGTCAAATAATGGCGCGAAATGAAATTATGACTTTTTTGTAACATTTCACGTTCAGGGCACTGGCTTTTGAGCCTGACGTTATAATAATATATAAATGAATAATTATATATATTTTTGGCCTAAAAAGTAACAAAATTAATTTTGTTCGTATTAAAATATTTTTTATTTTGTAATTATGAAATACTTTTTGTCGATTAGTTCGACTTATCGAATTCAACATAACAAGTGATCTGTTTCATTCGATACCATCCCTAATGTTTAAAAAGAAAAAGAGTTCACTGACGTAACTTTGTAACGACGTCGGTTCTTTACTTTTAAGTGTAAAAAGTTTAAGAATATCTCATAGGGAATATTAAACAATATGGGGTGCCTCCTTTTCAAGGTTAATTCCTAAAATTTTGACGAACTGTCAAATGTGACCTATTAAAATCATAGAGATATTACAATAGAGTGGGTGAGCCATACGGCTGCCCATACATTGCAATCGCCCCCGGTTAGAAAGAGAAACAACGATAACGGTAATTATCTATCTCTCTTTGATCCCGATGAGCCAGAAAGAAAAAGGTGATTACTAAGGATTTCGTCTCTTTTTATCCTAGGTACACTCTGAAGCCTCGCTAGAAAGAGAAAGGTGATTACTAAAGATTTCGTCTCTTTTTATCCGAGGTACGCTCTGAAGCCTGGCTTCTGCCCTCTAGTGTAATATCTCTATGATTAAAATGGCCCTACTATAAGTGTCACTTTTTGACATCTAATTTAGGGCTGCCATCTCAAAAATCTATAAAACCAGACCAGGAACGTAAAAATCTGGGATTCCAGAGCCCACCACCCGCACGTTTGAACAAAATATGTTTTCAAAGCTACTCTAAGGGGTGCCGTTAGCGAGCATACAAGTGTGCACCGCACGCGAGCGGGACACTTGGGGGGGCGGCCAAATGATCCAGGGCGGGCCGGCATAAAAGTTAACCTGTGTGAGATTGGTAATTAACATCGAGGGTTGTGGAAAGCGGTTTAGCATGCGAGCGCCGATATACCTTAGGCGTCTCTGTTTACTCAGTATTAAACAATACATTTATTGCTCATCTAGGGAGGGAGGCCGCAACGGCAATAGTTCGCTCCCTCTGAGTGGACAGTATGCGTAACTGCATTTATTTTATTACAATTTTAAACATCTTAAAAACAAAACAGAATTTTCTTCCAGCCCACCTTACAAAAGGGTTTGAATTTAGACAAAATTAAGGCAGTTCACGGTACGTGTGTAACATGGTTTTTTTATGGAATTAAGATAGCAAACGAGCATGCAGCACCACCTTCCGCTGCCGCCCATGACAACTGTGACCGACCCAGAACTAGACTCAATGAGTCTCGTTCTAATTCGGTTACAGCAGATGCGTTGCTACCCCTGAGGACTGAGAGCCTCTAAAAAAAGTGTAACCGGCTCCACACCTTCCTATCCGGAACACAATTATTGTTCTTAAAACAATTATTACACGGTAGGAATGGTACTAAGTACCGTGGCGGGCGGTGGTACTTCCCCGGGTGAGCTCTAGGCCCTACCACCTAAATATATATACCAAATTACCTTTAAATATTTACCCATTACTTATTTTATTTGCTACTTATGCGATTTTAATTAATCCTAATCTTTTTGTGCGATAATGTTTACCCTAAATTAAGGAAATGTTTTAAACTGGTTCCCTCTATTCTATGGAATGGAATCGTCCTCCTGTCAATGACAATGTCATCCGTGAGCCAAAAGATCCTTGTAGCACTATAATTTGGGCATGACAGGAGCAGGACAACCAAAAAACGGTCTGTGAAGTCGGTTGTTTTGTTGTTTTGCTATGGTTTTGTCCATCCATGGGTTTTGTTGAGTTTTGAACTTTTGAGTTTAACTTTTGATTTTGACTTGACTCGTTAATTTGACAAACATGACCAAGTTACAGTACGCCCAACTTATCTCTGAAATGGCGAAAATTGGAACTAACGAAAAGTCATTCATAAGTATAGTAAACCCAACTTAAGATTGAAACGAAAGAGGCGCTGTCGGACGCATTTGACATTCATTTGACCAATCATTGCACACTAGTAACTGACAGATGAATGACCACAACGTACTTATGAATGACTTTTCGTTAGTTCCAATTTTTGCCATTTCAGAGATAAGTTGGGCGCACTGTACAGTCCGCCCAACTTAACTCTGAAATGGCAAAAATTGGAACTATACTCCGACTTTTAATTCGATGCAGTAAAATGACATTTCCAGTGTTACCGTTTTTTATTATCACAAAAATAGTGATGTAACCTGGACACAAATTATTCGATTTGATGAAAATATTAATCGGATTATAATCGTTTCGCATAATTTAGCAAACTGCTAAAATAATGTATGAAGTTATTACAGGATCAATAACTACACATAAAAATACGAATAATATCAATAATTTCCTAGATTTTTAATTATTAAGCGCTTTTAGTGCATGTCATGTACTAAAAACATGCATGCACCGGTGTTTATTATTTTAATAACCTTTCCGTATTGTTTTCTGAATTTGAATTATATTTTATTAACATACATTATAATAGACATATTGAGAAAAGAATAATCGAATAATGAAAACATCGTTCGTTAATCGTGTAAGTTTTCACTATTATTGAAAATCTGGCAACATTATTTCAAAATGTGACATTAGCAAATGTCATTTTACTGCATCGAATTAAAAGTCGGAGTATAACTAAAAGTCATTCATAAGTACGTTGTGTTCATTCATCTGTCAGTTACTACCTAGTGTGCAATGATTGGTCAAATGAATGTCAAATGCGTCCGACAGCGCCTCTTTCGTTTCACTCCTATGTTGGGTTTATAGTAAACCCAACCTCTGAAATGGCAAAAATTGGAACTAAGGAAAAGTCATTCATAAGTATGTTGTGGTCATTCATCTGTCAGTTACTAGTGTGCAATGATTGGTCAAATGAATGTCAAATGCGACCGACAGCGCCTCTTTCGTTTCAGTCTTGTTGGGTTTACTATACTATACGTTGTGGTCATTCATCTGTCAGTTACTAGTGTGCAATGATTGGTCAATTGAATGTCAAATGCGTCCGACAGCGCCTCTTTCGTTTCAGTCTTAAGTTGGGTTTACTATACTCTATGAACAATGAACATGACTTTCAAATGACATACCTAACAATGTTTTACGTGATTTAGAAAAATGTGAATGCAAAATCGATTTATACTTTCCTATCGATCCCAAGTGCGCAAAACTGCAAAATGAGGACCCGAAGTAATTCTGGTGTCCGACTAGACTATTATCAAAGAGTCGTGCACAAATTAATTTTAGATCACCAACAACCCGTCACTGGTTTGTTCCCGGCCAGCCCTCAAAACGATCATGCCTGGATCAGGGACAATTTATATTGTATATTGGCAGTATGGGGACTGTCCATGGCTTTTAAGAAAATAGCTGATCAAGACGAAGATCGTGCCAAGACTTACGAGTTAGAGCAGAGTTGTGTCAAGCTTATGAGAGGTAATACCTTTTACAACCCAATGATTCTTTCGGTAGTAAGTGTGGGTGGCACAGACTCCGAATTGAGATCACACAAACACTGTTTACCCAAAAACATAATATTTAACTCCCATATAAATGTCAGATTTTGTTAAATGTCCGATTTATGTAGAATCAGCTTCTGAACTTGCTTACCAAAGTTATCAACATACTGTTTTATCACTGGCTAAACTGAAATACAATTTAAAGTAGAAAAGAATTTGGTGCCATACCATCATAATAAAAGCCTTTGTATTTACATGAGTGTGTTCATTAGTAACTTCATATTGTAATATAAGTTTTACAATCACTAAACTCCTGTTTATTATCCTATTTTTATAACACAACCCCAAATTACATACTTCATAGACACAGTTTACTGTATCACTTGGATATTTTCAGGCTTGTTAATGGCTATGATGCAGCAGAAAGACAAAGTTGAGAAATTCAAAAGTACTCAACATCCTTTAGATTCACTGCATGCCAAATATTCTTCTATTACTGGCCGCAGTATCGTAGAAGACAATGAATGGGGACATCTTCAGATTGACGCAATTTCCCTGTACCTTCTTATATTAGCACAAATGACTGCTTCTGGATTACAAATAGTTTTTTCCTTGGATGAAGTAGCATTCATACAAAACTTGGTGTTTTACATAGAATCTGCATACTGTACCCCTGATTATGGCATTTGGGAGAGAGGTGACAAGACCAACCATGGTCTACCAGAATTAAACGCCAGCTCCATTGGCATGGCTAAAGCAGCTTTGGAAGCCATGAATGAATTAGATCTTTTTGGAGCTCGAGGTGGCCCATCCAGTGTCATCCATGTCTTAGCTGATGAAGCACAAAAGTGCCAAGCAGTTTTGCAGTCAATGCTGCCCAGGGAATCAAATAGTAAGGAACTAGATTCAGGTCTATTATCTATTATTAGTTATCCAGCATTTGCTGTTGATGATCCACAATTAATAGCTAAGACCCGGGATACAATTGTTTCTAAGTTAAAAGGCAAATATGGATGCAAACGGTTCTTAAGAGATGGCCATAAAACTCCTAGAGAAGATCCTAATAGACTTTACTATGAACCGTGGGAGCTGAGAATGTTTGAGAATATTGAATGTGAATGGCCGTTATTCTTTTGTTATCTCATTCTTGATTACTGCTTCCAAGGAGACAAAGCCAATGTAGCTGACTATATGCAACAATTGGAAAAAATTATGCTGAGAAAAGAAGATGGTATGAAGTTGGTTCCTGAACTGTATTCAGTTCCTGCTGATAAGGCAGACCAGGAGCAGGCAGATCCTGGTAGCCAGGAGAGGATCCCACTAGGAAGATGCCCTTTTATTTGGGCACAGTCATTGTATATTCTTGGTAAATTATTACAAGAGGTAAGTTTATATTTTCGATGTGTTTTGACCCTATCATAATGTTAGCAATGTATATGAAAAGTCTGATTTTGGGGGTTGCTCTGTTATATAGCAAATAACATGACAAATTTTATTTAAACTAAATGGGAGAACATTGCGTCTTACTGGTGTTATAATTTAAGGAACTTTAAAAGTTTAAAACTTTCAATTAATTTTTATTTGGATACTCTAATTTGCTTGTTTTACTGACAAAATTTAAATATTCTAGCTTTATTCATAACAGATATTGTATTAAAATTTATTAAAACATATGTTTCAGGGATTTCTGGCCGTAGGAGAACTAGATCCCCTTAATCGCCGGCTGTGTTCTGAGAAGAAACCAGATGTTGTAGTGCAAATAGTTATATTGGCTGAAGACAATGAAATTAGAGACAAGTTGCTGGAATATGATCTACATGTGCAGACCATTAGTGAAGTAGCTCCCATTGAGGTTCAGCCGGCCAGAGTTCTTAGTCATCTCTATACTTATTTAGGTACAAATATATCTTTTTTTCTTCATAAGAGTCATAATTATAGTTACAGTAATATTTCATAGTAGTAAAACAACCATTGCTTAGCTTCTAAGTCTAGATTGTATAGAACAATGCAGCCAAGATGTTTAGATAGTATACTTTATAATTCATCTTTGGATGAACTGGAACCAAAGTATCAAAATCTGTTGTTGGTTGATTCAATAGAAATAGGGTAGCTGAGGGCATTAAGAAGAATATAATAATTATTATATGAATGTAGTTATTTGCTTATAAATTTGTTTTTTAATTTTACAGGTAGAAATAAAAAACTTGGCCTCTCAGGAAGGAAGTCTCGGGATGTTGGTATTCTCAGTACCAGCAAGTTGTACTCATTAAACGATCGCATATTTGCGTTCACTCCTCAGGTGATATAACTTATTTCTTTTAAGACCATACTAATATTTTGTACATTTAATATAATTCTTTTACAAATATACCATTATGAAAAGTCATATTGCAGATCAGTTTGCAATTAATAACAAATAATATCTACACATTGATTTAAAATAATGATTATAGATTACTTTTTATTGTAAATATACCTAATTTGAATTATCTTTGGCTTGCATGTCTGAAATTTCTTTCAAAATTTACTCTTCAATAGTATATTTACAGCTTGTTTTTTTATTTAATAGTATTCTGATATGAAACGTTTCTACATCGCTTCTGATTACGAACTGATGGTTGATACGTTAAAGGCTGAGATTGCTTTCTTGAAGTCCTCATGGCAAAATCTCCTCGGCCGGCCGCTTATTGTCTTGGCTCTCAATGAAATGCACTTAGGTATTGTCTTATTTTATTATATTGAATGTTCAAATCTATTTGCTGATTTATCCTCTATCCTTTGTATTTAAGTGATTGAGCAATCCCCTCCATTCGTAAATACCAAGCTAAGACTGCTATGCAACGTTCCAGTACTAAACTAATACTATTATATCTGCAAATGCATGAGCGGATATTGAGTATGATAATTATGTTTATTATATTAATAATATATGATATGATTATGACTACCTATTACTGTAATTTGGCTTGTATTCCTTCTACTTACTAATGTTATTAATTATAATAATATACCCCTCATAAGCTAATAGATTTAATTGACAATTTTTATGAGGCAGATAAATGATATGTAGAGTGAATGATTAAGATTGCGTAATTGCAAACAATTCAAAGTATGCATTACAGAAGATAAATGTATTAATTATCGTCAACTTTTAGTAATTTTTGGACGTGAGAGATATTATTATTTTTGCACTCATATTTGTGAATCTTTTAAAGAGTTCAGTTGCCGAATCCGCCTCATAAAATAGTCGTAACTCATGTTGCCCCGCATGTGTCATAGAATTTCGACTACGAGGAATACTACATGTCTCGCGACCCGGCGCTGCTCGCGAGCACGTTTACGGCAAACGTCGCGTTCCTCGGAATGAGCTGGAAACAAATGCTGGGCCGGCCCACCATCACGTTACTTGCCACGCAGTACCTGTTAGGTAAACACTAACATACCGACATTGCTCAATGTTTATACAAGGTGTTGATGAAATGCTGTATAGTTAGATTATTTCTCTGGGAATGGACCTCCAGTTCTTAGTTGAAACCTCAATATCTATTACAATATTTATTTATCAATAATTTTACCTCAGTAAATTTTTTTCCACGTCGTAAGTGTTTTATAAATAAATCTCTCGTTACTTCGAATTATTGATATAATTATCATTTGATAAATGTCGTCGATAGAAACCTTTTTTATTTCTTACAGTGAATAATTTAAGTATTTGGAGTAACTTATAGCGATAGTACCTTTGAATCAACACTCTGTATATTATGCACACAAAAAATTAATGCACTTAATGTTTTTAATAGTTGTATATTTCTCGTACATATGTACATCGATATTATCATTTCAAACGTGTACTTTATCCATTTATGAACCTATGTTTTACTGATTTTAATTTATAACTTTTTAACGCCGTGTGAAAAAACTTATGTTTAATACGTCCGTTTTTATAGTTTAAATAACCAATATAAAACTTTTAAAATAACCAATATAAAGCATTTATCTCATTATAGCGTATTTTACTGTAATAAAAACCCTTTTAAAATCTCTTTAAGCTGGGTGTTATACTTATACTCATTGATACAGCTTGGTGAAATATTCCCACGTTCTTTATAGGGATATCTGGGTTGCAACCCTTTATGCCAAATATGAATGCGTCGTCATACAATCTTTATATTATAATTATTGTTATACATAATATGTTTGCTTCATATTGGTGTCAATAAAGTTGTGCTTTTTTGATTATTAATATTTTGCAATTGGTCATATAATGTGGGATCTCCCTGCTTTGCCAGTGTTATTTTATATGTATTTAATATTTTGACGACTTTAATTTTCAAGTTTAAGGGTAATTTTTCAGATCAAGGTAAAATTCCTATGGCTATGATAACCACAATGAAAAAATTGAAGTCGGGTTATATCAATGGCACTAGAGTGACTCTTGGGAATCTTGGTGAATTTCTGAGCACGTCGGCTATCACCAATTTAAGTTTTCTTGGTAGTCAAGAGGATGGATACCCGGATAGTAAGTATAATCTACTCATACAACATTCCTTCATTTCATATACTTATTCATGTTGATCATCAATGAGGCAAATTTTATTAATGGTTCTTATGATTCGGGATTTTTTTTAAGATACTTTAGTAGGTATACTAAAGTATCTTAAAAAAATTCCGAAAGATGTAGAGTAAATAAATATTTAGTTAATTTAAGAAGAAAAACCAAACAATAAATAAAACATTTACATTCTGTAATGTTGTAACTTTCTGATGCATTGGTAATCGACAAAAGAATTACACATATAATTATCAACAAACTAAACATAACCCTGTCCATTCCAGAGCTACCTCCACAAGTGCAGAGCTACCTGGAGGAGCACCTGCTGAAGTCGTTCAGCAACAAGCTGAGCGTGCTGTCGCGGCCGGCGGGCGTCCGCAACGCGCGCGCGCTGCGCCGCCGCATGTCCGTGCGCGGCGCGATCAAGAAGACAAGGTCTATTAATGTTGACTGTGAGTGTACATACTGTTCTATCTCTTACACTATAATACAATGCAATATACTTTATTGAGCACAATAAAAATAGTATAAATAATTTATAAGACACATAGTAGCGATGTCTTCCAGACAACCTTAAGGTAAAGGACACAGACGTTATAGCTCGTTGTTAGAAGTGCAAGCGCTCTAAGAATTTAAATTGTTCTTTAGTTACTAAAATCTATAATAATATCTGTACATACTGCAGGTTGAGAATTATAATAGCTAAACATTTATTTGGATTACATATCTTAGGTTTTTTATGCCAGATTTAAAGGATCAAAAGTTGGGGTGCTAGGTTTGCGAATTGTATTTACATTCAGTATTTTTGTAATAACCTCCAGTTCTAAGTTCAAGCCTCAATTACAATTACCACGCTTAATTTTAGTCCACGACCAAGTGTTTTATAAATATATTTTGCTAAGATACAAAGTATTAATTATTATTTGTCCAGCGGAAACCCTGGGCATGGAAGGAGAGCACGTGGGGCCGGGGCCACTGGAGCGGAAGAACTCCTGGCTGGAAGTGGACCCGCTGATGGGCCGCGCCGTGTCGCCCGAGACCAGCCGCTCTAGGACCATCACTAAGTATGTTACACATAATGAGGTTGCTTTTTGACGTGTCAGATAACGGTGGTCGCAGAAAAAATAATGGTGATATATTTTTCTTCGTTCTTTGTATTGGTATCGTTACGGACAGGATAATTTGCCTGGCTCTGTGTTTCAGAGTATATTTTTCCTTTTTTATATCAAGCACTAATAAAAAAACGTAAATTTGTAATAAGCGTTTAGCAAAAACCTACTATATCATTTTTATTTTCCCAGAGGAACATCTACAACAGGATTGATAGTGCCGCCGGCTACGGAGATGCCTACTATCGAAATAAGCAAGGAAGAATCGCCATCGCCGCCCAAGGATGAAGGTTTGATATCGTTTTAGTTTTAATATCGTATATTGACATGCAAATGATTGCAGTAACTGATATATGAGACGTCGTATAATTTGGATTTTAATGACGTCAAAGATTTTTTTAATATCTCGCGAATAAAGACATGATAGTAGTACAAATTAATATCAACCAAATACCATACTATTATTTATTATAAAGAAGGAAATATGGAATTAAGTGGAGTATCATTAAAAGAAAAAAAAATCATACAACTATTCCGAAGTATCAGGCGTACGCAACATGTCCTTACAACTATTCCGAAGTATCATGCGTACGCAACATGTCCTCACAACTATTCCGAAGTATCATGCGTACGCAACATGTCCTCACACCTATTCCGAAGTATCATGCGTACGCAACATATCCTCACACCAGCAGCGTGCACAGGATTATGACACTGGGTATACCGCGAAGTACTAGGTCACAAAAACTTTTTCTTTTATAGATTTTTAGCATAGCCACAGCCCCGCGACGGAACTTTAAATCGGAAACCATGCCAACAGAACAAGTCTTAGATGTACTACCATTCATGTACATCTTCTACGGTAACGCAGACAAAACAGCGATCGATCGTCGCGGCGGCGGCGGAAGAAATTCTAATTCTAATAAGTTAAATAATAAGCTAAAATATTATAATACTTTTCACCTAGTCTGCTTCAATTTTCACATATTCAAGGTTCCGGTAACTTGAGATTATTATATCCCGATGTAAATAAACGCAAGATTTCGGTCACATTTGATCACATAGATAACCTTTAAATAAAACCAACAACCACATTAGTAAAAGAAAATCACTACAATTATTATAGAAACTCAGTAATAAACTGTTAAATGTACACACTTTACAAACGCGCAAACGAAATAAGTAAACAATGCATAAAACATGATAAAAGCAACATGGCCGGCGCGAAACACAAAACATTTCAACTATTTAAACAAATAAAATCCTACTCAACAAAAATGCATAATAATATAATGTGCATACGTGATTTACTCGGATTATAGGCAACGAATATTTCCGATTACTCCCGACTACCATCGACTACTGCCGAACCGAACTTCGATAGGTACTTTCGATACGATAGCATGCGGCATGACTTCCTTGCTCGTGGCTTTGGATATTATATGGATGTGTGCGTTTGCGAACTGTGTACAGACACCGAAATTACTACACACATGCAAACAAATGTCCTGCAGAACGCGACGGCATTACTTGTTGATATCGCAACGTCAGGCGTTTCTGTGTTTGCAAATAAGTGTTATTATTATTTATAGGTGTTATTTATTATTATTATTATTTAACTTAATTTATTATATTGTAATTTTCTGCTAATTAAAGTCATCTAAAACGTATGAACGTTTTTCGTAAATGGCAAGTAAAGCACTGCATTTCTGCCTATAAGGAGCGCACGCCCCTGCCTCACACCGCCTCCGAAGCATCAAGCGTAGGCAACGTCCTCACACCTATTCCGTAGCATGCGTACGCAACATTGTCCTCACACCTGTTCCGAAGTATCATGCGTATGTTATCTCCAGCGGTGGTGAAGAGTGCGTCGGGCCGCACGCGGATCATATCGGAGTCGCAGAGCCTGGTGTACGCGGAGCAGGAGACGGACGAGCTGGTGGCCATGCTGCGCGAGACCGAGAGCCTGGACGAGCAGGGGGACATCCTGCAGTACCTGGTCGATACGCACGGGCTCGAGTTTAATACTGGTGAGTGGCTGGGTCTGTTTACTGTTGGGTGGTTGGGTGATAGTGAAGTGATGGTGGAGTTAGGGTCGGTTTTTTTGGAATATGGGTGCAGTAAAGTTATGCCATATGTATCTGTTAAAAAAAAGAGATCCATAAAAATACTAACTGTTACTGACTACGCACAGCTAACCAGTATACTTGGAAACACGAAATAATGAGAATATGTTCGTTGTAAAGTAATTAATGTAAGTATTAATATTATAATATTAAAATCTATTAAGGATACTTCAACCACCTTTGGACGACACGATGATCAAGTAGGATTGGTGAAAGTTTTCTAAGCTTTTTAAAACAATTTGTATGAAAATTGTAAAAGTTAGTTGTCCGACTCTGTCAGTCTTTTGAAATAGGGAATATAACGCAAAGCTCGGCGTAGATGGCGCCATCAGCACATACAGTAAACAAATCATAAGCCGCGTTCCGTAACTTGACCAAAACGTTCAAATTTCTATGAAGAAGTGTCGTTTTGGGAGTTACGGAACGCGGCGGTGTGCTAGTGCTACACTCTGGCGCCAAGATTTGGCCGTAAGGTCTCCTATCGGTCAAACATTTTGTTTACTGTTTATGCTAGTGCTGCAATCTGTCGCCAAAATTTGCCAGTAATATCTCCTATTGACAAAGATCACGTCAAAAGTCTGACAGCCAACCTTGAGTATTGTGCCAGTTGTGTCTCTTGCACAATATTATAAATTAAAAATAACATTATCCAAATTTCAGGCATGCTAGAAAACGGCAAAGCGGTGACAGTGAAGGATCTACTGAAGGCGCTGTACGAGAAGGCGTGCTCGCAGAAGCTGTGGGGGCTGGTGCGGCACTCGGCCGGCATGCTGGGTAAACGGGTAGAGGACCTCGCCAAGGCCGTGACCGATTTACTCGTGCGCCAGAAACAGATCACTGTGGGCATGCCGCCCGCCAACGAGCATACGATCACCGCGCCGCTGCCCGAGAATGAGCTAAGGCAGCTTATACATACGGTGAGGATTTGGTTTGGATTTGTGATGATTTTATATAAGTACGGTAGAGTCATTATAACTTGGCCCCTCTGAATATAGCTACGAGTGGCTGCGCAGATGTCTGTCGATTTAAAGGCCAAAATGGTGGTAGGAGGCGGGGAGTGCGGGCGGTAGGACAGATACGCCAATACGAGGTAGCGCATCACAAAACACTTCATGGCCACCATGTTTTGATTGGTCATTTACTGTACCTGCGCAGACATCTTGGAAAACGATGTTCAGAGCGGCCGAGTTATAACAACCTTACTGTAGCATAAGATGTGACGATCGAGCGTATTTATCGTAACTGAACAGGTGGTGGAAACCTTAATTTGGTACTGAATTTGTTATTTTTGTAGTACAAGCCTTCATAAATAAAATTATTAAAATTTTATAAAAAGTTTGTGTTTCATGCAGTCTTTTCGTCACGAAAAAAATGGAAATGAAGCTAAGAAGGTAAAACTTGTTATGAACTGATCTTTAATTTTTTTAGTTTCTTTTTCTTTACAATAATACCTACATATAAAACTGGAGGCAAAATGAACACAATGTGTTCAATTTAAAGGAACGTCAAGTATTAAAACACACTCCAAAAAGCATAATCGTTTTTTAGAAACAATACTTACATAGATTTTTTTTTGTATGCAATTGTTTTACGCAATTTTTATTTGTACATATTACTGTTTGTAAATTTCCTATACGAACAGTAGGAACTGTGCCAATTTGTAATTCAATTTGTCAACTTCTTCTTGGTAGGTATCTTAGCTTAAGGCTTAACTTTTTGTATATTCAATCAAAGTTGTATATCCGTTAGGCATACGGCGACGACGAGAGCACAGCGATGCTGACGCAGGAGTTGCTGGTGTACCTCGCCATGTTTATCCGCACCGAGCCGCAGCTCTTCCTCGAGATGTTGCGTCTGCGCGTCGGTCTTATTATACAGGTAACTTTAAAGCGAGTTGATCCTTGTACCAATAACGAGAGGAGTAGGTCTGCAGATTACAATAATTATGTTGTTGCATGATGACATCAATCCTCAAGTCAGATATTGCTGCATATATCGATCGATCTAGACACGCGGTAGCATGTCAAGCCAAGTGCTATATCATATTATTATATTCACTTATGAGGACTAGAGCACAAAAAATATGAGTTACAATTATTCATGTTATGTATTGTAACTTACATTGACAAAACACAATGATTAAGTTTTAGATAAAAATTTGTACCAAATATAAATGTTGAACAGATTGTCATACAATGTCAAAATTCTAACACAAAAATAAGTAACCTCCTACAAAAAATGGTGTTATGTATAGTTAAAGTTTCATCACATTAATAATTAAGTATTTGCTAGGTGATGGCAACTGAGCTATCTCGAACTCTATCGTGTGACGGCGAGGAGGCTTCCGAACATTTATTGAACCTGTCTCCTTTCGAAATGAAGAATCTTTTGTACCACATTCTGAGCGGAAAAGAGTTTGCCATCAATAGTGGTAAGTGTAATATTTTTTACATCGTTAATTTTTTTTTAGTATTGTAATTCTTGATTACAATCCTTTCTTATGGTGACTAGCGATTTAAAATCAGGTCACATATTATATTATGTAGGTACTGAATTAGTAAGTGCCTGTTATCTTGTATAAATAATTGTAAAATTGTTATAATATCTGATTAATAATTGCACAATTATAATTTGAAACTGTTTTACGAATCTTTTTTTTTTGCTTTCTTTTATTTTATTTTATAGAAAAGTAAATTAATTTTGAAAAGACATTTCACATTGTATAAAAATTAAGGAGCGTAAAATTATAACAAAATATTAATGACTTGTTTGTTGTACTTGCTTGTTACATAATTGCACATATTAAAACAGTAATTTTCAAAAAAATATGTGTGTGCAACTAATATAATTAGCACCTAATGTAACTGCACTTTATTTTTTTACATTATTAGCTTATTGCGTATCGAATTGATGTGACGTGATGTTTCCTTTCAGAGACAAACTCTCTGTTTGTAATAAGGGATAAGATCAGTAAGAATAAAGGCGAGTTTTATATATTATTTTGCTCCCGGTCAGCTTTTGTTTATGTCGATCACGCCGCCTCGCCCGAATGATGATAACTCCCTGGAAATTCCATTCCCTAACTTCCTCTATATTATGTTTTGTATATAATCTATTGATTTTACGTACATTTCCGTGTATTCATTTATCTATTATTCCCATAGCTCTAGGTAACTTTCAACCACGTTTTAAGGATTAAGTCACTAATTAGCATGTAGGACCAATTACTTGTTCTATCTACTCTACATATATTTCAGTATCCCCATTAAAGTATATATCAGAATTCCCCCCCTTCTAGATTAGATCTTATGACCTTTATTCATGAATGGGAATGTATAAAGCACATTTTGTACTCTAACAGCATAACACATCACATTATTCACATTTAAAACCTTATAATTGCACTTACTCATAAAGCAATAGCTAAGTCGGCCTTATTAATATTCAGATATTTCATTGTTATGTTGACAAAATGCAATATAATAAGTAAAAACTTTTTCTGAGACTTAAAATACATAATATTAAAACATTAAAAATTGCGACACAAAATATAACCGAGCACACAAAACAGAATTACACAATACATTATTTTTAATAACATTAAAAATACATATGTCCTAACACAGGCTAATTCCTTTTTATTGACTTGAGTTTTATTCTTTTTATGAATTTCATTTTATTATTTTTCAGTTGGACGCGGAAACTTCTCCATCGTGAGTCAAAACAAATCGACTCATTATAAGAAATCGCAGATTTTACTCGAGGGGCCGTCCCTACAGACAAGTATTGAAGAGCGTAAGTCGCCATAACTAGATCATTCAAGGATGTGTTAGTTAAAAAGAAGTAGACATGTTAATAACATCCAAAAAGTGGTACTTTTATATTGCTGATAGTTCAACTTTTCATGTAGTCATTCATTTCTTTCTTTGTCTTGTTTTTCGTAATTGACGAAATTATTCGAAAATGATCCAATCCAAACACAATTATTTTCTAGATAATGCAGGTTTAGTTCATAAGATTGTCATTGTCACAATCTTCATTGTTTTTAAATTAATTATCGGTATCATGTTTGGTGTGTTATATTAACACTTCTACGGTATCTATCTTTTCCATACCTTGTGTATGTATAATAAAAGTCTGTATATGTTGTGCAGAGCCGATAGTGGAGCCGGACCGGCAGGGGCAGTGGCTGCGGCGGCGGCGGCTGGACGGCGCGCTCAACCGCGTGCCGCGGGACTTCTACCAGCGTGTCTGGGGAGTTCTGGAGAAGGTAGGTTTTCATTTGTCCTATTGGTATATCCTACTTCCTACTAATATTATAAATGCGAAAGTTTGTAAGGATGTATGCGAGTGAGTGAGTGTGTGTGTGGGTTTGTTGCTCTTTCACGCAAAAACTACTGAACGGATTTTCATGAAACTTTGCAGTAATATAGCTTAGACATCGGAATAACATAATTTGTTAAAATTTATAGAGATTTTTGAAGGGTCTGGTTCCCCGAAGCGAAGCGAGGGCGGATTTACTAGTTATATCTAAAACAATGAGTCTAGAAACATAAAATCTTGTAAATGGGATATTTTTATAGAATGAGGTGTGGGTAAAATTGGGGTAAATTTTATGAGATGGAAGAAGTTTCTGAGAAATTTATGTGCCTAGAAAATAATATAACCATACATGTTTTGTTTCATTAGCATGTTCAGTTATCAAATCAACAAACTGACAACTGATTATATCTTTGTTTACCTTCTTTTAGTGCCAAGGACTGGTGATACAAGGGAAAGTGCTGGCGCCTAATTTGACCCAGGAAATGACGTCGGGAGAGCTGAAGTTCGCCCTGGCCGTGGAAACCGTCCTCAACTCGATCCCGCAGCCGGAGTACAGGCAACTGGTGGTGGAGGCTCTCATGGTATTGACTCTTGTCGTGGAGTACAAAGCCGTGAGCCACCTGGGAGCCATGATCACAGTGGAACATTTGGTGCACAAAGCCAATCAGATATTTTTGGAAGATCAGGTGAGGATAAAAATTAAATTGTAGTTTCTGGCTGTGACGATATGAGCATTAAATAGTTTTTAGTTCTTGTAAGAAATTATTCGACAGATATAACCTTTTAGACTTAGTTCTTTTTTCTTCTTTGGCGTTCGTTTTAAGAACCCAAAATCGTCAGAAACAATATTTCAAAATGTGCGTTAATGTTCCCTTGTAGGCGCTGAAAGCCTAGTGAGGGAGGCTTTTAAAGTGGTTGGAGAACCATCCACCCAAACACAAAACAAGTTTGATACGTCACATACTTAACAACATGAACTGTCATCAGATGCGCTGCAACGGCGACGCGACGCTATGCTGCGGCAAGCCGGGCGGGCCGGGCGCGGCGGGCGGCGCGCTCGTGTGCGGCGGCGCGGCGGGCGTATGCCAGCACCTGTACGACAGCGCGCCCAGCGGCAGCTACGGCACCATGACGTACCTGGCGCGCGCCGTCGCCTCCCTGCTCGCCGAACGTAGCCCCGCCGACACGCCGCTCGAGTGTACCATCACGTAGACAATTGTTAGCAAATTGGTCATAAATCATACGCCAGTTCAGATGTGAAGGTTCATACTGCGCGCTCGAGCAACGCACGCATAGATACCGTTCACGAACACGGAACATTATTCAATAGTGGTGAAAAGTTAGCGCGCGCCGTCGCCTCCCTCCTCGCTGAACGCGGGCCCGCTGACACGCCGCTCGAATGTACTAATCACGTAGATAATTGTTAAGCGAAATTGATCATAAATTATACGCCAGTTCAGATGTGTAGATTCATACACTGCTCGCTCGAGCAACGCACACATAGATACCGTTCACGAAAACGGAACATTATACAATAGTGGTTCAAAGTAGCGCGCGCCGTCGCTTCGCTTCTCGCACAGCGCGGGCCTGTCGACACCCCCTTCGAGGGTACCATCACGTAGACAATTGTTTGCGAAATTGTTCACAAATTGCAATACTAGTAGGTATAGATCATAGTATAGCTTCATTACTGCGACACGAAATCACTGAACCACTATTGAACAATGTTTCGTTTCCGTGAACAGTTCATGTGTGCGTTGCTCGGGCGTGCAATGTTCGAAGCTTTACTACGGTATTGGTATATTATGATTTGTGATTTGATGTCAAAAGCCATGGACGTAGAATAGACCTATAGGCGTGTATGAGCGTAGCCCACATGAGATAGCACCAGAAAAGCACGATTGTATGGGGCTCAAGGACCAATTCCACGGTCAACTAACATTTGTCCAGCAAAATACTTTCTGTCCTAGGAAAAACCGCTGCGGAAAGCGAGACTGAACATGATATCATTGAGTCTCTTTTTGTGTCATTAGCGTAAGTTGCTCCTTTACTTCTGTTAATGTGATAGATGACATCCCTGGGTCTATGCTCTTCTTCCACGTCATTTCAGAAGCATATCGATTCAAGTGACATTTTTAGAAACAGTACTTATTTAGGAGACAATTTAATTGGTAGGAATCATTTGTCTGTCTACATCGATCTTACAGAATTTCATCATCAATGATGGTCATAAGGTGTTAATTATATACCATTGTTTATAAACAGTAATTGCATCTGACATAATTATAATTCGTATAGTCATTTAATTACGTCATTTCACAATATAATGTAAACATCATAATAGCTGGGGAGCCCAAGAGGGGATTCTTGGATTCACTCGAGCGCGTCAGATTAAGGTACAGGAGGTACCTGGCACCCAGTTAAGTAGCTCCACCAAATATGAGCCCCATATATGAGGCCGCGCCTATAGAATAAAGGATCAGATTAGTAAAAAAAAATTGATCATCAGACATTCTCGAGCGCGTCAGATTAAGGTACGGTGAGTTAATTACACGCTAAAAAGTGTGTATTCCACTAATCTGACAATTTGAGAATGACGCAATGAAAGGGGAGGGCTACAAAGTTGTTAAAAAAAACGCCATCTTGACATTCTCGAGCGTGGCTAATTTTTTATTTATTTTGAAGGAAATGATTCAAGGATAACGAAAAATATATAATCTGACGATTTATAAGAGCCGAAATAACAAAAATTCGTCATTAAAGTTTAATGTTCAAAATCGATAAGTAGAGATAAATCAAAAAGTACCGGTCAGATTTCGCTCAAATTTATACGAAAACATACGACGAGCTTTCGATTAAAAAAAAGGATGAAAGGATGAAAATTTAAATTCTCAGTAAAAAGTTATGAGGTAGCGACCATAAACACACATTATTAAAAATAACTCAAAAACTGCCCATTAGAGGTCGCTCAAATTTATACTGTATCACAAGACACGCACCAGCTTCCGAATAAAATAAGAATTATAAAAATCGGAACACCCAGTCAAAAGTTATGAGGCAACTACCATAAATCCAATACACATTATTATGAATAACTCAAAAACTATCTTCAAGAAACGTCAAATTAAACGAAAGGTTAATCTCACAAGGAGGTTTTTAACCAATCTTCGGGAGAGTTTAAATAGTTTAAACTGGACTTGATCGATTATCTACCGTTGATCTTAAGAAATAATTCGTGACTAAACTCTGAAGCATAGTTTAAACTATGATTGATATTAAGGCCCTTATATTATGTAAATACAAGTATTCTACTAATTACGTTAACGACAGCCGGAGGACTTAAAAAAAACCAAAGTTTTTATAATACTTTAATTAAAATATACTTTTACAAATTAAGACTTAAATTACGAGACAATACCGATCGATGCTATGATCAATAATTGAATACATAAAAATAATTAATTAGTTATAATGAAAGTTACGACATGCTGATGCAGCCGATGCATCGAACCATATTGGGGCTGCACGTGTATCGATGACCGCGGCGACGTCAGCGATCTTCCTTGTCGCTAGGCATGTAACACCTCCACCCCCAGAGCAGCAACTATTTGAGGACATTCATCGAAAATGTTGCTGGTACTGATCCTTGAGATCTGGATCCCCTTGGCGCTGCATATACATGATTTTCTTTTCTCTCCGGTTCTTCATCAGATGTGGTAACGTTAATTCTTGTCCTTCTTAGGTGATGTCGAGTGAAGAAGACCAAGCTAAGGATAATTGCACCGGCTATAATTATGTAGAGAGGTATCGTTGTGCGGTATAAAGTCGGGTTCTCATGTTCCAGCTTGATTGGGTTTTGAACGGATATTCTGTCTTCCAGATTATGTAGGGATTTGAGATTTATGGTATTCAAGGTTATGTGGGGGATGTCATCATCTTCTATTACATCAGGGGTATTCAGTACTTCAGCTATCTTCAACGGCTGGCCTTTGATCTCGTCGTCGGTATTAATAATAGTTATGGAGTCCGTTCGTAGCGAGCATTCCAACGGGATCGTAGCAAGGTAACTTCCTGATAGAGACATGTACTCCCGGCGGCTACATTGTAGTTCCACTTTTGTCGGCCTTGGGAATATTAAGGTGTAATGGCGATCGTCCAACTGCTCCATTGCTTCCTTATTGAAACTGATCTTAGTCGGATGGCATGACTTATCCAAGGACTGGTTGATAATGATGCCCTGGATGCAATCTGGTTGGTCACGTAGGGGATGATTTCCTGTTTCCTCACAGAGAAGGTATTGACCAAACTTCGGGCATTCAGCCTCTATGTACATGAATGCCTTCTTATCGGTTACCATATAAGGAAAGGGTGGTATGAAGGTCTGCTGAAGTTTATTAGGGACAATAGATAGTCGGTAAAGTTCAAAGTTAATAGGAGATAGGATAGGGAATTTAAAAACTATTACTATCCGCTTATCGA
This sequence comes from Hesperia comma, assembly GCA_905404135.1. NCBI lineage: Eukaryota > Metazoa > Arthropoda > Insecta > Lepidoptera > Hesperiidae > Hesperia > Hesperia comma. Next base: position 6,424,251 of record FR990020.1, read on the forward strand.
TAAAATAACTACCGGGTTTAATCAAATTATAATAATCTCTTAACTCAACATCTAGTATTTCATTATTGCTATATATTTTTCTAAGTCTAATAATTATTTTCTCCAAGTTATCTATGCTTAACATGCTATGGTGGGTGCTCGATGCACGAATAAAAGCTAACATATTTTCTAATTTTACTAATTCTAAATATAGATCCTCTGCGTTTTCACTAATAATGGCTAACAATTGAGCGAATTTAGCAAACTTCACTTCGGAAAAATTACTTTTATCTAGGATTAACTTTAGAGTTTCGTTAATTTTATATTGATTATCTGCTAAAGTAGTTATTATTTGAGTGTATTGGGACATCCACTCTTTGTTAAAACTAATACGGCTGTTAAGTTCGGAAGCTAATTTTTCTTCGTTGTTCTGTAATAATTTAATGGCTTTATCATAGTTTTCTGCATCAGAATGATCTAAATTACCAGTTACGCTTTTTATAAAGGATCCTAGACCGTCAATTAATCCTCTCTTTACGCGATTAGGTTCCAAACTCTGTAGTTGGATAGTTATCTTATTGATCTTAGTAGTTAAGTAGTCTATCTGTAATTCAAATATTGAAAGAGTATTGTTGTCTAGTCTAGTTCTGAAAAAGTCTAATTGGTTATTAATAGAGTCCAGTTGTCGTTCTAAGTCAGAAAGCTCTATGTACTGGATAAAAGAATGGTATTGAGTTATAAGTTTAGTTTGTCCCAGTTTAAAAGGTAGAAGTCCAGGTCCATTGTCTAGACTCTCGAGTCGTATGTCGGTTGCCACTGTCAGGCATATTAATGGCATTAGTCGGATCCTGAAACAATTAATTTTTTGTTTTAGGCATTCGTTTTAGTCGTGATTTGGCTATGGGTCCTTTCTTTTTTGACGTGTATATATGGATTGGGAGGTCGGCAAGTACAGTGTCCTGGGTGTATCTCGGTGCCAACTTTTGACGGCTAGCCAAAGGATTTTTAATGAAAACTTGTTGGTCGGGTTGATATTCGACTTCCGGCTCGCGGTCTTTATTTCTATTGGCCATTAAGTTAGTACGGTCTGTCGTAGTGGACTCTGTTATCAATTCGTATACGGTTTTCATTTGGTCACGATGGGTCAGGATATACTGTTGCATAAGGTGTTCCGTTAAGTCGATGTCTAGTGGGTCTCGGGGGTCAAAATGTCCTCTAACTATGTCATGGGGTCTACACTTAGTGAAACTATGAACTGAGCTGTTATAAGCTAATAATGCGTACGGCATTTGGTTAACTGTCGGTTCGTCTTTCTGTTTCAGTCGTAGTATACGTAAGTGTTCTAGTAATGTCGAATGGAATCGTTCTATAATGCCGTTGTCATTGGGGGAGTTAGCTAAGGTCTTGTGATGGTTGATTTTATGTAGCCTTACAAACTCAGAAAAGAGTTGGTTGGTGAACTCGGTCCCATTGTCAGTAACTATAGTCAGTGGTAGCCCGTGATGCGTGCAGTAAGTCAGTAGTCCTTGTAGAATGCTAACGGCTGTACCGTCACGTAGGTGGTAGGCCTGTCCATATTTTGAGAAGGAGTCTACAAAGGTTAAGTATTTCTCGTTATCGGCTGTGAATAAGTCAAGGTGTACGATTTCAAAAGGTTTTGTGGCTGGTGGTACAATATTAAACTGAGGTTTGATGGGGTTCCTATCGTATTTCGTCTGTCCGCATACGGTGCATTCATTGATGTACTTACTGATCTCGTCTCTCATCTTAGGCCAGTAATAGCGACGGGACAATGCTAGGTAACACTCATTAATGCCTCTGTGATTGGTTTTTCCCTCATGGTAGTGTTTAATTATTTCTTGTTGCCTTAAGTATTCCTTCACATCTTCTAACTCAGTTTTTGCTAAAACTAAGTTCATAGAAGAGCTTTTAAAGTTACGTTGAAGAATGGGGATGATGGAATACATTCCTAACGGTGGTGTAATTTTAAGGGCGGTTTTAATCTTGGGATTGACGTATTCTTTAACTGCATTAACCACATCCTGTTCTAAATTTGATTCAGAGACTTGTATGTGTGTCCGTGTGTGAGTGTCAAACGGTTTAGTCGCTGTCGTTCGTCGCTTGATGTCACCTACAATAGTAAAGCAAATTTGTCTATGGAATTTATTTAAAGGTTCATCAGTGATGGGTATCTCAAGGATGGGATCTTCGGTTGATGTATGGATAGTGGCGGTAGAGGAACTAGGGGGTTCAGGTCTAACTGATACGTCTATTCCACATTCTAGAAGTAGGGATTCGATCTCTTCGTTATTAACTTGAACTCGTGATAAAGCATCCGCGTTGGTGTTATATTTTCCCTTTTTATAGATGATGGTATAGTCGTACTCACTAAGTTTCAGTCGCCATCTAGTTAATCGAGAATTGGGTTCTTTAAGATTCATAATCCACTGAAGGGGTTTATGATCTGTTAAAATTTTGAATTTACGGCCAAATAGATACGGTCTAAAGTACTTTGTAGCCCATACGATAGCTAAAAGTTCTTTTTCGATGGTACTGTAATTTAGTTCGCTATCGTTAAGAGTTCTAGAGGCGTAACAAATCGGTTTATCGGAACCTATAGAACCTTGGGAAAGTACGGCTCCTATGGCTACGTTTGAGGCTTCTGTCGTCAATATAAACTCTTTAGTAAAGTCTGGGTACTGAAGTATAGGGTCGTTTGTCAGTAAGGTCTTGCAAGTTTCGAAACAGTTTACATAGTCGTGATCAAAGTTAATTTTATTAGATTTTTTTAGACATCTAGTCATGGGTTTAGTAACACGTGCGAAATCGGGTATGAATTTTCTATAATATCCTAATAATCCTAAGAATTGTTTAATTTCTTTAGGGGTCTTAGGCAAGGGATAATTTTGAATGGCTTTAATTTTATCTGGGTTAGGTCTTATACCGTCTCTAGTTATGATGTGTCCGAGGTAAGCTGTTTCTAATTTCAAGAACTCGGATTTGTCCATCTGAATTTTAAAGTTTGATTCACGCAATCTACTGAAAACTTTTTCGAGATTAATCATGTGTTCCTGAAGGGATGTGCTGAACACAATGATGTCGTCCAAGTAAACCAAACATATCTCATTTTGTAATCCGCGAAGTACGTTATCCATTACTCGTTGGAATGTGGACGGGGAGTTTTTTAAACCCATGGGCATGCGTAGGAATTCAAAATGCCCATGTTCAACATTAAAAGCTGTCTTGGGGATGTCGCTGGGGTTCATCTCGACTTGGTAAAAGCCTGATGCTAAGTCAAGGGTCGTAAAGTACTGACACCTACCAAGTTTGTCTAGTACGTCAGTAATGTTGGGTATGGGATACTTGTCGTCTATGGTCTTGTCGTTTAGTTTTCTAAAGTCAACTACAAGTCTCCATTTCTGTCTACCAGAAGCGTCTGCCTTCTTGGGGACCACCCAGATGGGCGAGCTCCAGGCTGAGTCCGATGGTCGGATAATTCCTTGCTCAAGCATCTTAGAAATCTGGTCTCTTACTTCCTGACGGTGTACGAAAGGATACCTGTAGCTTTTAGTGTGTACTGGGATTTCGTCGTGGGTTCTAATAGTATGTTTAATCTTATTAGTAAAAGTGAGGGGTTCGCCTTCAATATAGAATACATCGGCGTAACGGCTACATAATGATTGTAAATTGGCTCGTTCCTCGGCGTTTAAATGGTCGGTTCTAAGGCGAGATAATACGTCTTTAACACGGTCTGGGGTTTGTTCAGTTCGCGTGCACTCAACATTACATACGTCGAACTGGATTGAATTTTCAAAGTTAATAGTCACGTCTTTCTCTGTCAAGTTTTTTATCTCTACTATACAAGTTCTATCTGTCACAGTCGTAATACATTCTGAGATAACACAGTTACATAAAAATTGTTCTTGAATTAATATGTCACCATCGGGGTAAGGAATAGGGATGTTAATCAAGCGGGAGGAGTTAGCAGGAATACATTCTTGAGAACTCGGTTCCCTACGTTGATAACGCAGTAGGGGTATACTTGCGTTCTCAGTAAATAAGATATTATGTTTGAGGTCTATTTTACTGTTTTCTAATAGATCTAAACCTATAAGTCCGTCAAAGTAACTATGAAATTTATAGATGAAAAATTTTATGTCTTTACTTACGTTAAATTCCGGAAAACTAGGTATTACAATTGAAAACTCGTGAACACTAGTTATTTGTGAATTGGTTACTTCAAAAGGATCATATTTTTTTTCTAAATGCGAGTAAAATTTTTCCACGGTTTCAGGACTTATAAATGATTGGTTCGCACCGGTATCTATGAGCAATTTTAGTGGAGGGTCATATATCTGGATGAAAGGTAATTCTTTTCTCGAGTGTAAGTTTAGTTCTATTTTGGTTTTGGATCGTGACGGCTCTTGGGAAAATCCTGCTCCTGACTAGTGGAGGGCTGCGCTGACTCAATTGGAAGGTTAGGTGTTGGGTGGTGATACGGGGGTTGTTCGTCTTCGTATGGTGTCTGTGTGTTGTCGTATTCGTAATAATTATAGTCGTAGTAGTCAGTGTAGTTTGTCTGGTCGTCGTAGTAATAGTCGGGGTAGTAATAATTATAATTGTCATATGTCTCATTAAAGTTAACCTCTCTAGACTTAAGGTAATTCGATGGAGGAGGGTTACCGTATCGGGTCCAGTCATGGCCTGGGATTCTAGGTGGCAAGGGCTTGGGTGCGAAGTGGCTTACTCCACTCATGGGCTTAGGGCCCGTGTGATTCGGTGCTGGATTCCTAGGAGGGATTCTAAAACCTTGATTGTTATAATTAGGAGGTGGGGCTCCAAACATCCTCTGGGTGTTAGTAGGCATGCGATGTTGCTGCATGGGTGAGGCGAATTTAAACGGTTGAGGTGGAGGCCTCATGGGCTGCTGCCCTATAGGTGTTGGCCACTTGGGTGTAGGGGAAGGAAAGCTTATTGGTGCGCGTGGTGGTGGTGCAAAGGACGTGGATGGGAATACAGGTGGTTTTTGGATACCGTGATTCCTGTGGGGCTCGTTACGCTGTTGGAGGTATGAGATGTTAAGCTCCTCCTGAACGTATTCAAGCGCCTTTTCGATTGTTTCGGGGCGCATACAGCGTATACGCGACCCTAATGGTTCTTTCAAACCACGAACGAACGCTTGTAAAGTCACTTTTCTATACAGGTCACGTTTAGCTGTCACGGTAGTGTCAAGAGTCTCATGGAGTGTTACATAGGTCATTATGGTGCTGAACATGGTCATACAATGGTCATAGAACTCCTGGGGAGATCTATCACCTTGCGTGGCAAGAGATAAGTCGTTGTACAAAGTTGTCTCGTCACGTTGGTCGGAAAAGTTGTTAATAAGACTCGCTCGGATACCTGCCCAACTATCAGGAATGCCATTGGAATTAATCGTGCAGGCAGCGGTGCCTGTTATTTTATTTAATATACCATTTAAAAGACAAATATTCGAAAATTCACTGCCGGGGATATTGCTAAGATATTTAGCGGCAACCTGGTCACAGATACTAATAAATCGCGTAAGGATATTAGGGTTGCCGTCGAAATCCGGTACTAGACGAAGTGCCTTAAAAATAGTATCGGGTTCAACAGCCATATTATTTGAATATACTAAGTTACTAGAATAAAAATTACTCAACTCTAGGTTTGAATCTGATTCTAGATTCCTAATGCTATCACTAACACTATGGCGAGTCTGACGAAGTTCAGACCGCCGGTCCCTATCGGATCTAGGATGAAAAATGGTGAAAGGAAAGGTTGGCAACACAATAGGAAATGCAATTCAAAGCACTTACATATGTTCGCCTTCTCTGGTTTTCTTCTGTGCGCTGATTTTCAAGTGCGGCCTCGGCTGAACGTCTTGATGTTCCAGGTAGCTTGATGAAACGCTTGATAGCGTACGTAGCTGGTCGATCGATTCCAGGTCTTCCCTAGCTACTTCAAGCTATCCTACCGACTGCGCCAATTACGTTAACGACAGCCGGAGGACTTAAAAAAAACCAAAGTTTTTATAATACTTTAATTAAAATATACTTTTACAAATTAAGACTTAAATTACGAGACAATACCGATCGATGCTATGATCAATAATTGAATACATAAAAATAATTAATTAGTTATAATGAAAGTTACGACATGCTGATGCAGCCGATGCATCGAACCATATTGGGGCTGCACGTGTATCGATGACCGCGGCGACGTCAGCGATCTTCCTTGTCGCTAGGCATGTAACATACTTAAAAACATACACTTCTTTATTAGCATGCTATTTCCTGAGCTTTTCTATAAATGAAGTTCAATGATTTAATTTTTTTTTGGCAGATTAGGGAAATCCCTCTAGATAATCGTCAGATTAAGAGACAGCAAGTCTAGGACATAAAGATGAACCATATATATCTTAATCTGACGCGCTTGAGTATTTCAAAATGGCGATTTTTTTTTTGCATATTAGTATAATGGCTGCGAGTTTGGGTCACATCCAAATCGTCAGATTATTGAATTAGAGCTTTTTTTTGGTGCACTTAACACCCCCTTAGAAAATCTGACGCGCTCGATTAAATTTTTTTTTTTTTCATTTTCAACCCTTACGTACGATCACCCCCACCATGCAAACGGTCAGATTAACATACATACATTATTAAAAATACGTAGGCCATTGATGGTATCAATATCTGACGCGCTCGAGTATGTCCATGCGGCAGTTTTTTTTTACATATTTAAAGATCTATAGCCGCTTCCCCCACCGATGAAAAGGTATACATTATATAACATTTTTTTCTCCTTATCATCTAACCTTTGCAACCCAATAGGTCTCTATGACGCTCGAGTAAGTACACATTTAGCATCGTCGGCTCCCCTACCATAATACAAAGAACATAGTACTATATACCGAAAGATGTTTTGTTGATGATACACTTTACCTTTTTTGTTACGTAAATATGTCATTCTTATTACTATTTCTTCTCGTTGTCGTATAAAAATATGCTTTATTGAAAAAAAAATGTTGCTTGGGTCTGTCGCCGTATTCGGTATTACTACGTTAACACTCCTTTTCTTAAGAAATTAGATCACAGTATTTCGCATAGCAGATTCCTGCGTTGCGAATTCTTATCGCGTCAAGTAACAGTTTTGTGTTTCTATTCATATATAATGTAAACAGAATGAGAAAGAGGAAGCAAAATCAAGGAAAAAAATCACTCAATCTGCAAAATTCCTTATGCATGCAAAGTTGAGAGTTCCCATGTCTAAAAATAGTGTGATAATTTTCACTACATTTATAAAATATACAATTGAATGTACTTTATAGTATTAGAATATTATTTTTAGTGTAGTTCGTAGTGTTTTATTTATAGCTCTTGTCAGGTGACTTAAATCTTATCTTTGTTTGGTTTCGTCTTAATGTGTATAACACCAGAATAATATATTATGCTTACAACATGCAACTGTTCACTCATTTAAATGTATATAATAGATATTTTTTTATGATTTATATGTATTTGTAAACATATATATATATACACTACAGTCTTATGAGAATTAAGTTCCTCTTTGCCTGATAAAAAACAGATCTTTATATAATCATATTTTTTATAATGTACCAGATTGTATGTACTATATTTTCGACTGGATTGTTATAAATACAATAATTCATTGATATACAAAAATAGTTTTGCTGTTATAATCTTCAAATCAATAAATTTTAATTTTGAATTATGTATTTTGATTTCATTTATACTTGTACACGTGTACAAAACTATAATTTGCTTTATTCAGACAATCAAACATCACACTCACTAACAACGCCTATTTATTTTAAATATTACACATTTTCTATAACAACAATTTTGATTTATTATATTACGACGCTGGCTTCTATGCTTCATCTTTTTTTCCAAATGGATTCATTTTAGACAGCCACGATGTTGTAGACCTGAAAAATATTTTCTTGTTAATCAATCAATATTTTGCGTATCTGACTGACTAACAAAGGCACAGCTGAAAACTACTAAACACAAGAAGCTGAAATCTGGCATACATGTTTCTTGGGGAGTTGATGGGAGCACTAAGAAGGGATTTTTGGAAATTTGCTCATTAAAGGATAAAAAGGGGCTAAACTGAATCAAAATAAACTGTGGGGCTAGAGCTAGTGAACTATAAAGCAAACAATGCATTTTATAATTTGTGCAATGTCTAATAGCAAATATACATACGAAATTTCATCAGATGAGCCCTTGGCCTCATTGATTCCAGCATCCTTTAATTTCTCTATTAGATTTTTCCTATATATTTTCTTAAGAGGAACTGGTTTATTTGCTGCTTCCTTGAGCTTGGCTGCTTTACTCAAAGCTTCCAACCATGTCAAGCCATACCATTCTATTTCCTCCGGTGTGTACTGCAACATACATACAACAAGTGAGAAAGTAAGGAATTTAATGTTGAAGATGATCTCATTATGATAAATATAATGTTTTCATTTATACTGTTTTCATTTATACTGTTTTTTACCACTCATTGAATGATAATAAATAACATAATAATTAAATCCATTCCAGATCAAAAATATGTTTTTCACTCAGTGCAAGAAAATTTATTTATATCATGATAAGCAGTGAACCCATTTGAAGTAGAGTTTAAAAATTTTAATCTTTATTTGCATGCACTGTAACAATAAAATTAATTTGAAACACTGTCTTCAGTGTTGTGTTTATTTTCATTCCATTGTCTTACAAATTTTAACATTACTAATGATTATATATTCACATCGGTATGTTCTGGCTATGTGCCCGTTTATTTCATCAATACTATACATAATAACATGTGTATAACTGATGATGAAACAAAGAAAAACATTTCATTCTTGTCAACTTCATGTTTCTACATAGTGCATTTTACCAACCAAAAATTTCTGATATCAGTAAATACCTAAACCATATTTACACATTGTCAAATTTATTGTAGCTGGGTCCGTCACTTGAAAATTCTTCTAATAAGAAAAACTATACTCACTGATGATAAATAGGTTTGATACTCTTCATAAACTTTTCTTTGCTTTTCAGGGTCATGAGCATACCGGGGACAGCCATTCATTAGTTCAGAAAGAATCTGTTTCTTCAATTTCAATGCTAACATAGAAACTAGATCGCAAGCAGGAGTCTTTAGGAGGTAGTGGTCAAATCCATAATGGTCATTGATTAGTTTGATTGTTCGGTCAGTCACTGTCACGGACAAGTGGGTGTTCAACACCTCAGACCGGACAACAGTACGTTTCAGCACAGGCACCCAGTAATGGGGCACTCGACGACGTCTTTCATCACGTTTTTGAAAACCTAAAATACAATTTTAATTTTTTATACATTTTTATTTTGAAAAATTTTCTCAGACTCCTATGCTCCTCATTCTTAGTTCTACAATGAACATTTTGCATCAATAAATTAGACTAATGTCATTAAACATGTGCCAAAATAGTAGCTATGTTTAGATAAGTATATAGAATATTGTTTACAAGTTTAACAAAAAGCAAATGAAAGTCATATGATAAAAACATACTTATGGGAATCCAATGTCCCCTACTAACCTTTAACGACGGCTTCTCCACCCCATATTCCTTCATGGATTTCGTTTGGATGTTTCAGAGGAATAGGAATGTTTTGCACTGGTAATGTTTCACCAGTGAGTTCATCGCGCCTCCATTTGCTCTCCTGGGGGATGTAATGTACTGCAGCGGGTTTTAAGACCTTCCATTCACGCCAAAATTTTTTATACGCAGGTGGAAGTTCTGTAGCTATTCCGATATCAAATCTACTTCTCTTCTTGTATGTCTTCGATAACTGGCGAGCTGTAGCCTAAATATATAAACAGAATATCAAACTTAAAGGTCACTGTGTTGCATTTGCGTTTAGGTCTTTACATTTACTGCCGTCAACAATTTGACGAGATAATGATGCAACTTAAAGTGATAATATAGTAAATGTTTTACGTACCTGAATACGAGACGATGCCATTTAATACACTACTAAGGTATAATAAAACAGATAAATTTCAATAAATTTACTATTTCCCTGAAACTGAAAGCAGAATATTCAGAATAAGGAGAACAGAACACGCAGAATGTTGAAATTGAATGGATTCAATTTTAATTCAAGAGAAAAAAAATATGTACAAAACGTCAAAAATGTCAAAATTGACCATGTCAAGATCACAGACGATTGTCAAGAGAATGAAGAATATACAGATGCAAATTAGATGTGATACAGGCCGCGTTCCGTAACTAGCCCATAACACTCATAACGTCTCAAAAAACCCACTGATCCAGGTGGGTCGTTGTGATTGAAAGTGATAACGCAATCCATTACGTCACAACCGTTCAAACGAACACCAAATGCCATGACCATAATGCCCATAATCCTTAATGGAACGCTTTTTTGAGACGTTATGAGTGTTATGGGCTGGTTACGGAACGCGGCCATTGTAATGTAATCTTTATTTTTTTTTATCTATGGTACGGTAAGTGACTGACGTGGAAAAAAAATGGCAGGTGATCAGTAGGGATGGGCAAATCGGAAAATTATATCGATATATATCGTATCGATATTTTTCAAATGTATCGATATATATCGTCCAAGAAATATCGATATTTCGATATATCGATATTTTTCGCCTATTATGCAATTATTTATAAAAAATGCCAAAATATTCGAAATTTTAAAGTAAAAACACAATCTGGCTGTTTTAACATCAGTTTTATTATTCCAATAATTGCTTTTTACAAAAAAAATAACCGACTTCAATCTTTGATAAGTAGAGATAGCTCAAAAACTACTCGCCAGATGGCGCTCAATTCAACTTATAAGTGTAAAGTTCTCGTCACTACAAATTAATCAAGCCCAAACACTAGATAACTGCAGTAAATCGTTGAGGAGTTCCCTCGACTGTCTTTCGGCTTCATCAGATCGACTCCAGATCTTCATGAAATGTTAGCGCTTTAATGTACTTATGATAACATGAACAAACTCACTAGTTGTCTATACAATTTTCGAAAGTTCCCTTCGATTTCTCCAAGATGCCATCATCAGATCCTGGTATCATTATCAGGGGACCCCACTGCGCATATCTACTTTACAACAAAAAAAGAATTATCAAAATCAGCCCATAAACGACGAAATAATCGCTGAACGTACATAAAAAAAAGCATATATTATACGGTCGAATTGAGAACCTCCTTCTTTTTTGAAGTCGGTTAAAAATAGGTTTATGTACAGTCAATCGGGGTAACTTTGACAGACCGCTCCCAAAAAAGTTTAGTTTGGATATTTTGAGACTTACATCAACACTGGTGTCATCAAAGTTTGCCGACGCAACATCTTTAGTCGAATTGCTAGACTTTTCGGTTTTCTTCGATGAATTTTGTGTGTCTATCATTTGTAAATAAGCATAATGGTGCTTCGTTTTTAAATGTGTTGCCAAATTTGTAGTGTTTCCACAAGTTTTATACGTTTTACCGCACAAGTTGCAAGAAACAGGTTCGTTGATCCCATTTTTTTTTAAAAACTTCCATACAGCAGACATGATGTTTTATCATAATATTCAGGTAATTTAACCACACCACACAAAAAATAACAATGACGCTTAGTTAGTTTACTCACTCGTCCCTCGCCTGCTATAGTAAACCACACTTAAGATTGAAACGAAAGAGGCGCTGTCGGACGCATTTGACATTCATTTGACCAATCATTGCACACTAGTAACTGACAGATGAATGACCACAACGTACTTATGAATGACTTTTTGTTACACTAGCGGCACGCTATGATGGCCGGTTTGACACATTACAACAGTGATGTGTATCGGCATCAAAGCTATCGATGCCTACGACTGGTTTTGCTCGTTTTCTCTTTTTTGGTGTGTGAAGTTTATTTTCTTCTGTGCCAGTCTCGCCATATTTTTCTTTAGTTATCCGTCTAACAGTTCGTTGTCCAATATTAAGCGCATCAGCTACGCGTTCAACCACTGACGTTATAGGTAAAATTGGCCCTCCATTTTGAGCTTCACGATCGAAATAGTTACGAAGGCGTATTACGAACTCACGTGTCTGACTATTTAGAACAGTTCTCTGCGTACGTTCGGTCATATCGACGAAATCCACAACAAAGGGCTTGAACAGAGTCCAAATTAACGAGTAAGGGTCAACAGTAATGCAGTATCAATATTTGAAATCCAAAGCCAGGTCAAAACTATATCACAATCGCATTGCACTGACAGTTTATACTTTTCGAAGCAACGTCAATTCGAAACTGCTTTGTTTTGCATTGAGCATTGACGCGAGTTTGCCGGAGGTAGTAGTTGTGCTAGCCAGCGATCCTATGTGACGATCGTATTAGATTCCATTTTTAAAAATTTTCAATTTAGAAAACCAAATGCCGAGTTGTGGTATATATCATATAAAAATAAAAATTTTACCTTTTGTATGAAACAGCTGATATTTTTTTGCGATTTCAGAGGTTTGTCCACATAGTGAAAATTGTTCATATTCACAAGTACATTCACCCCTTAAATGGTGCAAACTGATTTTTCTACACTTGTATACATTTTAGAAATCAATTTAATAAATAAATTTTGAGTCCTAAACCTAAAACTACATTCGATAAAATTTATGAATCTCTGCACATCACTATCGTCAATAAAGTAATACAATTATTTCCTTCAAAGTCGTTATCAATTAATACGGAACTTCATGAGCGGACAAACGTCAAACCGGCCATCATAGCGTGCCGCTAGTTTAGTTCCAATTTTTGCCATTTCAAAGATAAGTTGGGCGCACTGTACCTACCGCTATACTACAGATCAGATATCAGAATTTAGATACAGACAGAGCACAACCACAGCTTATGCCAAAAAGCAGTGTCATTGTCATAGACAAGCAGGTTATAGACTGTAATTTTTGTTTTTGTTTGAAGCAAAGAAACTAAACCCATACAGCCTACTGCATACCTACTCTACATAATATATATTTAAGAAATTGGATTGGTCAAATTCATGATGTGAGAGTTTTAAAAATATATCGATTTTGATATCTGAAAATAAATATCGAATATCGATATATCGCGGGAAAAAAATATCGCTGATTTATATCGATATTCGATATTCGAAATATCGATATTTTGATATATCGATATTTTTTGCCCATCCCTAGTGATCAGTCAATGTAAGTAAGTGCCAAGTAGTGGCAAAATATTTTGTTTGTGAGGTTGTCGTTATTTAGTCTTTCTCTCCATTATTTATCCACAACTTCACTTGTAATTTCTGTGCCTTGTGTAGTGTTATAGTATTAATGTGGTCAGAAGTCAATAAACCATGTCTGAAACGCCAACAATCGACAGCCACCCTGAAAAGGATCAGGTGGATGTCGACATCATTGATATAGCAGAGTCGCCAGGCGAAGTGTCTCATGTTAGTGGCAGTATTAAAAATGTTAAGGTAAGAACTACTTTATACTACAAAAATTAATTTCAACTTTGATAATGTTTCGAGTTTGAGCATAGTCAGTTCATTGAATAATGTTGCATACGAAGTCGTGGTTACTACATTAACTACGTCCATCTTGTTCTTTTAAGACGACGTCACTTCTTATTACAATATTTTTTATAACAATTTTATTACTTACGTTCATATATCGATGAATCCAAACAATCTCTAAGATAATATGATAAATATAAAGTAAAAATAAACCACACATCTGTTAAAGCTGCTTGGGTCTAAAGTATCTTAATCGTATTAAGTTTCCATAACAATCCATATTCACCGTAATATGTCAGTGTGCATAAGATTTGTGGTCATATAACAACACAGAGGTTAAATTAAATCTTGTTTCTATTCTTGTCCTTCTTGATTAACTTATAGTTAGTATGTAATAACTTGGTTTATGTTTAGAAGCATTTACATATATTAAATTTAGTCCTTTAACTAGCACTAGCAGTGATAGCCTAGTGGTTAATAATTCCGCCTTCTATTTGGAGGGCCCAGGTTTGAATTCGAGGGCACGCACCTCTGACTTTTTGAAGCGATGTGCGTTTTTAAACTAAGCATTGTAAAACTGGTGGCTCATTCATGGGTAGATGCGTAAAAATTTATAATAAAATTCCGTTACAATTGACGGAAATGCCATACTGTAAGCTAAAAACTCATGTTAAGGACATTCTTATGACGAAGGGTTATTATAAACTGGATGATTATTTTCAAGATGAAACAGCCTGGACATGAGTTTGAAATATAGCCTTAAGTAGTGATAATATAGAGTTTCTTGCTGCTTCTTCTACCAAGGCCACTCATCGTAGGGATTTGTGGAAGTGATGGCGTAGAGTGACATTCGAAAAGTGTTTGTAAAAACCAAGTTCGAAATAAATCATTTCATTATCATTATCATTAAGTATTTAAATGTCCGTTGCTACAAATGGTGAAGGTAGACATTGTGAGGAAACCTGCACACCAGAGTGTCCACCAAAAGCACTTAGCCAGCGTGGTGGAATACGACATTAACCTTCTCATTCTGAGAAGAGATCCCTGCTCAATAGTGAGCCATGATGGGATGGGATGACCTAGCACTACCAACCAACCTAACTATTAACTATTATATATGGTTAATTTATTTTTTAAGCTGCGTTAATTTAAAATTAATACTACTTACCAATGGCTACAGCCTTAGTTGATTTGCTAACAAAGAGTAAGTCTGAACTAGTTATTACATAAAATATAAAGTTACACAAAATTTTATTTCTTTTAATATAAAACTCAATGAGTGACTATCAGACATCACACAGCCAAAACTGCTGAGCCCAAGAAGCTGAAAATTAGCATGCTTGTTCCTTGGGGAAGGTAGCTAAGAGAGGATTTATGCAATTCCCCTAAAAGGGATAAAATAGGAGATAAATTGAAACATGAATTTCGCATGAGTGAAGCCACAAGAGGTTATTGTGGTGTAAGAGTCAGGTGAATGTATCTACATTTTGTTAACTTTACAAGAGAGCAAACACGTCGAAAATTCACCCCTTCAAACTTTACCAGCTCATTAATAGAGATAATATACGTTCATCTGACTCTTAGACTGTGATATTATCTCTATTAATAAGCTGGTAAAGTTTGAAAGGACGAATTTTCATCGAATTTTTGCTCTCTTGCAAAGTTGACAAAATGTAGATATACATTCACCTGACTTACACTGCGATATCTAGTCCGAATATAAATTTTGTATGTGAAAACAATGGAGTACATTAATATAATATTAGCTGCACAATGCACATTAAATCTAGATTTCAGTGGTAGTTATTTGCTATAGTAATTTTGTATATTTGAATATCAAAGAATGTTACAATTTGTATGTAAACATGGTTTAAATGGCAGTGTCAATGAAAAAACTTGTGTATTTTATAGCATCATACATCAACATCTGAAAGAGCTCAAAAGTGCCTGGAAAATGCTGCTCTTGTATCAAAACGTATCAAGGAACACCGAAAGGCTGCTGCCGAGTTATTGGGAAAACCTTTTGGTAAGTTATCATACATTCATTGACAATACCTTCTTTCAAAAATCCACCTGCTACACACAGTCAGTCGTCTCCTAAACACCTGACACAACTATGGTGCATGGACAAATCCTTTCTGTTGGCAGTCACCACCTAACTTTATCCCCACACTTTTTTAAACAGTTTCTCACATTAATCATATTTTGCAAAAAGGTTATTATATAATGTGATAAATTATTGATAAACAAAAAGCAGATTTTTTACAATACATGTACAATTATTATTTGCAGAGGATGACTTTGGAGATACGGCTTCTGAAATGGCAACCACCATTAGTGAGCGAACTGGATACTCCGTTGCAACTGATAAGTCTACCTTGTCTGTCCAAGACGCCCTAAATAGTAAGTACTTATAATGGATTTTGTGATTCTTAGATATTTTGTAAAGTCTCTTAAAATATTTAGGACTATTCACAACATCTGCCATTGCCTCTTATCACTTTGGAAGTGAGTTTATATTAGTGTTCACTTTTCTTGGTTTCGGTGATTAGTATTTCAGATGTATTTAAAATATCAAAGAGGACAAAAAATAAACAAATAATTTATAAAACCTTTTTGATTTCAGTTCCTGGCATTAGCGAGAGTTTGGCAAACACCTTAAAGCAGAAAGAACTTTTAATGGAGAGAATAAAACAGTATAAAGAAATCAGTAAAAGGCCAGCAAAAAAATCCACTGTGATTAGGAAGGAGTCGACAACCACAAGCACTTCTAACACAACTGATGTGAAAAAGCAGGTTGTGTGTCTTTTTTTAGCTACATGCAAAAATTTGTGTAATCAAAACTTGAATTTAAATTAAATCTATAGTCACTGTTCCACATGAATAATATTCTTAACTTTGTGATTTATAGGCATGTTTTGGTAGGGTCCAGTTAAATTAAGTTTTAATTTTGAAATTATAAATTATCTCTGAAATGGCTGAACCTATTTTTGTAGGATTTTCACTTGAAGATAGAGGAGGTTGTCGAGCAAAATATAGGCAATTTTTATATCCCGGAAATTCCGGGGGCCGGAATTTATGCGGGAAAAACTTCAACATACGAAGTTGCAGACATGTCTCGGTTTTTTATATAAAATAATATGGAATAATAATAATATGGAATATATAAAATAATGGAGTATTTATTTATATAAAATAACTCTTTCAGACTACAGAAAATACTGACGTGTCTAAATTAATTAGTACTGTAAAAGAGAAGGAAAATGCCTTAAGTATAATGCAAGTCAAGATAAAAGCAATGGAAACAACTATTCTAGATTTGCAAGAAAAAATTAATGAGAAAGATCAGATAATAGAAGCCAAGAATAAAGCAACAATGCTTATATCTGATAATCTAAGCAAGAAAGGTAAGACTTTTAACAGTACCTTGAAATCCTCAGACAAAAAAGGACAATACCATTTGCTTATAATAATGGTATGATTGTGTTTTCTTAAATTTTTTAAGTTTGTAAATTTTTTTAAGTTTAGAAATTAGCTGCCATAGATTACCAAACTATTAAGAACTACATTGGCCTCATGCCAGTAAACCAGGCTGTCATAGAATTTGTAAAGCTGGCCCCCGCTGGATGGAAGAGCTCAAACTCCAGCTAGCTGACAAACAAATTGTGCTGTGTTGAGAGCTTGAAAGCCAGTACTTTGTTTCTCTTCTTTCGTTCTATCTTCACCGTTAATGCATCAGAGTAGCCTGTGGTGTTATTGATGTCTAAAGGCAATGTTAGCTATTAACCATCAGGTGGCTCAGCAGCTCGGTTGTCTAAAAAGAAAATTGTTAATTATTAATTTTTACTGCCATAACATAAATAATATTATATTTATATTATTTTATTATGTTTAATTTTAGAAAAAGATTCTATGGATTTGCTAGAAGATACAAGGCAACAAATGACAAAAATGCAAAATAACTTTGCTGCAATGGAGTTAGAATGGAAAGAGGAGAAAAACAGATTAATTAAACAAATTGATGAGAAAAATGACAAAATAAACAGTTTACAAGAAGCGAATACAATATTAGAAAATTCTCGTTTTGAGATAAGTTTGGCAAATTCAAAATTGGCTGGGGAACTGGATTTAAAAAACAAAGAAATTTTAGAATTACATGAAAAAATAGAACAATTATCGCAAGCTAATATGGAACAAGTCCAAGAAATTAAGGATAAAGAACATATAGAAGAAGAAAAGGGAACTCTTGAAATAGCTGAAATGGTAGAATTGACCAAAAAGATAGAAATTCTGGAGCAATTGAATTTCCAAATTAGGCAGACAAATAAAGATTTAGAAAATCAACTTGCAGCTGTGAATTCTGAGTCGAAAGTATCTGCCAACACCTCAGCAAAGAAGGGTAGTCCAGTTACTAATCGCAAAGGCGCTAAAAGCTCCAAATCTAAATCTCCTTGGAGTAATTTGTCTGCAGAAAATGTCCAAGAGCCAGAAAAAAAGAATACCAAAAACGAAAATGCTAAGCAGGAAATGATGTTACAATCTCTTAACAAAGATATACTAGAAAAGGAGTACTTAATATCTCAGAAAGAAATGTTAATATCACAACTTGAATCTTCAATTGCTGAAAAGGAGGCCACAATAGCTGAATTACACTCTTTAGTGGAATCACATAATAAACCCACAACAGAGATGATTAATGTTGGTACTGACAATTCAGATTTATCACAGTCCTATTCGACTTCAAACATAGAAAATTTGAAGGAATCTGAGCCCATAACATCAGATGTAAAGGATCTTGAAGAAAAGTTAAAAATTGCTGAAGAAAAAATAGTGACGTTAAACAGTGAGATTGAAGCAGCTAATAAAAATATGATTAAGGTTAAATCACATTCAAAGCTTAAATTAAAACAATTGCAAAAAACTATTGACAGTTTTAGTAAAGTATCTGATGCCAATGCTGAAATTGTCAAACTTAATGAAGAGTTGCATCAGCTATCCCAAAAAGTTGCTGAATTAGAAGAAGAAAAGGGTAATTTACAGTTGCATCTAGTAGATTACGACAGTGGAAGGCGTAAGTACTACTTTATAGAAAACATTTTGATAATACATATGCATCGACACAATTAGTATGTTTTTTAATTGCTATTTACATAAATTCTCCTGTTTACTTACTACATCGTGACTATAGATTGGCGACAATTCTATATTATATATTATTTATTAATTTATTTGCTGTATTGTATACTATCTCAAATATGATTAGAACGTAACTTGTTGCGTAATATTGGTTGTTTAATTATCGTTCATGAATTTACCTGTAGGCACATATTTAGACGGACAGTTATATCATTTTTGGCAAATACTTATGTTTCAGTAACGGAGTCTGATGTTTATAAAAAGCTTGTGGAAATTGAAAACTTAGCTGAAGCAAGATTAAAATCTATAAGCTTATTAGAAGCTCAAAAGTTCGACTTGGTTCAAGGTAATATAACTTTTTGTACAAACCGATTCATACCGATTGATTTTGCAATAAATTTAGATAATCATGTTTATTTTTATTTTTTATTATTTTCAGAATTACATGTCTTACAACAAAAGAATATTGAATTAGAAGACAAATTAGCTGATATGTCTCAACTTCAAAATGAACAGGTTTGTTCGGAAATAAAATCAGTGCAGCTTGAGGAACAGATTGATGAACTTCTCACATCTAAAAAAGAATTGGAGCTTGTCATTGAAAACTTGAAATTTGATAAAGAACAGTCATTTGGTAATATTCAAATATTGCAAAGTGAAAAAGAGGAATTGTTACAAAAACTAGAGAATTACATACAAGAAAATATGGAGTTAACTGATAAACTTGAGAAACTAAGTGCTGAAAAGGTAAGCTCCGCTGAATCTATAGAAATCGTTGAGTCATTAACAACACAAGAAAAGTTAGAACTTGAAGAATACAACAAGGGTCTTGAAAATGAAAAAGAAAAAAGCTATAAATCTGATTCACACCAATGTGATGAGAATATAGAAAGTTTAGTTAAGGAAAGTGCGGAGTTGAATCAAAAAGTTGAATTATTTACCAATGAACGCCAAGAAGTAATGGAGAAAATGAACTCCCTCTCGTTAGAAAACGAATCATTACATGAGAAAATAATTCAGTTAAATGGGCTGTGTGAGTCGCTTCGTGATAACATTAATTTGTTAACCGAAGAAAAGACTAATCTTCAGTCCTTAAACAATGAGTTATGTCAACAAATAGAGGAACTTAAAAATGAAAGATTGGAGATAATGAAAGAAACCGTAGAAATCGTGAAACCACTCAATTTGGATGAAAACGTTGAAGGCTTATTGACAGAGAGCCACGATGAAAAATCTGCTGGCGATAAAATCAACAATAGATCTAAATCTGTAAAACAATTAACAAAAGAGATTCTTAAACTAAAAAATACAATTAAAGAAAGGGAAGCTGAAATTGCAGATTGTCAAATGAAAATACTTTCCTTGGAAGAACATCAGGAAAAACAAAAAGAACTAATACAAAACAGTGCATCGTATGAGGATAAAATTAAGCAACTAATTGAGGAAAATCATCAACTAAAATTAGAAATGGAAAGAGCAACTGAATTAGAGCAAGATAGAGCGCAATCAAACGTGGAACACATTCAAATTGAAATCCAGAAACTACGCCAAGAATATTCTGTTGCAATAAATACACGTGATTCTAGAATACACGAACTAGAACATCTCTTAAAAGAATATGAATTGCAAGTATTGAATTATGTGAATACATTGCAGCAAAAAGATAAGGAAATTAATGATTACATTAACCAAATTACAAAACTGAATGATGTGTCACAGAAGCTTAAGTCGACTATCGATTTGCTTGAGGATGAAAAAGCAAAAGATCAGAACGTAGAATTAATAAAATCGCTCAATAAACAAATATCTATATATCAGAAAACATTATCGGATTGTGAAGATAAAATTAAGATTTTAGAAGACGAAAAAAATCAATTAGCATCTTTAAAATCAAAATTCGAAAACAGAAGTAATGCTCTTGAATCAGAAATAAAAAATATAAAAGATAGCGCCATAGAAAAAGAAGCAGCTATCAATGAATTAAAAATGCAACATCAGAAGCATCTCGATGAATTATCTGCGTTTAAAGCTCAAACAAAAGAACAAGATGAAGAAATACACGAAATAAAACTACAACTACGAAAAGAATCGATTGAAAATGAAAAGTTGCGAACATTTTTACAACAAAAAGAAAAGGAGTTTATGGAGATTACTAAAAATTATGAAGATGTTAAAGTGAAGCTTGACGCTGCCAGTATTCATTCTAAAAGTAATTCTGAACAGTATGAAGCCATGGAGAACAAGAATAGGGAGTTACTCGAAAAATTGAAGAAATTCGCTATCACTATTAAGAAAAAGACTGCAATGTATGCAGAACTAGAATGCCAACTAAATGAGCTACAAAAAGAAACAGAATCCAAAAATCAACAAATAGAAGATTTGCTGCTACAAGTAGGAAGTATTCCAATGCTTCAAGATAATTTAAGGAAAGCAGAAGAGCAATTAAATCTCATCGCTAATGAAAAATTGTTACTTAATGAAGAGGTAAAAAAACTCCAAGGTCATCATCTAGAAAAAAATCAAGAAATAGATAAATTACGTCAATCACTTGATATGTTGGATAAAGAATTACATTTTACGAAGGAAGAAAACAATAACTTAAAAAATCAAAACGAATTTTACAGTAAAAAGTTGGCCGAATATGAAATTGAGCAGAAAAACAATTCTAATTTCTTGACAAAGATTTCATGTTTAGAAGCAGACATCATTAAAAAAGAATCTCATATAGAAGAGTTAGCTAATGAACTCAAAGAGCACGGTGAAAGATTAAATCAAGTACAATTAGGTCATAGTGCTAAAGTTCAAGAATGTGAACTTTATATTGAAAATCTGCAAGCCGAAATAGAAAAATATAAATATCGTATCGGGCGTCTTGAGGAAACTGTATCCATGATGGAGAATAGTCGTGTATCTTTAGAACGTAAAGCGCATGAGTTAGATGATCAATTACAAGAAAAGCGACAAGCCTATAGGCAATATTCAAATCAGGAAGATGAATTAGTATCGAGATTAGCGTATCTCATGGATAACGACAGACTTATTGCAAAACAATTATATGAGACTGATATGGAAAATCAAGAATTACAGTTCAAAATTCAGTATTTAAATGAAGAATACTCCCAATTGCAGAATACTTATTCTGATTTGCAAGATTATTGTAAAGTGTTAGAGTTGAAAGCTAGTAAAGTAGATGAACTGGAAACTGAAGTGACAAGTAATCAGTTGAAATGTAGAGAACTTGAATCCACCATTAAACGACTCAGTTCTGAAAATAATAGTTTGGTAGATAAAAAGAAAACGGAAATAGATGAACTGGAATCAGAATTTAACACACAAATAGAAAACGCCATTAAAGAAAAGAAATTATTAAGCGAAAAGTATGAAAAGTTATGTGAGCGTGAAATTCAATTAGAATTGCAAATCCAAGAATATCAAGCGAATTTGGAAAACCTGAGAATAAATATAAATGAATTGTCATCGGAAAATCAGAAGTTGCTTGAGAAATCAGACCTAAATAGTAAACAGTCAATACCCGATTATACTGATCAATACATAACTGAAATAAATAATTTAAACTCGATCATAAATAGTAAAAATGAAGAGATTATCGAACTTAGTAATAAAATGCAATCATTGCAATGTAACCATGCGGTAGCTTTAGAGAAATTAGAAACCAAAATATCTGAACTAAACGAAAAACTTGAACATTCTTCTGTTCAACTCAATAGATATATTTTGGATATTAATTCTCTTAAGCAAAGCAATGAAGACCTCATTGAGAAACTGCAACAAAAAGATGATCAAATGAAGCAGTTAATGGAGAAGAAAAAACTATCTTTTGAAATGAATATTCCTAAAACTGAAGGTTTGACTATTTCTTCCACCATAGAAGATATAAGTGATGAGCAAAAAGTTACAAATTTGTTTGAGCTTCAGTCACAAATAGTTCCTGAAGCTGGAATAGATTATGTGGATACAGTATCTGAAAAGAAGAAAACAACAGAAATTTTGCAATCCCAACTAGATTCTCAAGCAAGTACTTCAAATAAAGATATTGAGCCACCAATGGTATCCAAAAAGTCATACCTTTGTTATGACAAAGATGAAACAATAAGCGAACAGTTTGATCCGTTTAACTCCGAAGAAGGATGGGGAGTTGATGTTCATGAAGATAACGTTGATGTTACGCCTGGGCTATCTCATTTAAATAATGTAATACAAAAACTCAATGAAGATAATCAGAAATTGAAGTCTGAACTTGAGATTACAAGTACAAAATTATTGAAAGCACTAAAAAAATTGAAAGAGTTGAAAGCTTCTAACGATATCTTGACAAATGAATTGAACATTTCCAAGCAAATCTCGCAAACTTCTTTCTTGGATATGGCCATTGAAAGTGAAATGTCGAATAATTTAGAAGAATTGGAGAAAAAAATACAAGAACTCAATTTAGAGTTAACAAAAGAAAAACGGGAAAAAGATGCACTAAAAAAGCAAAATGAAGTATTGAAAAATGCAAACGATCGTCTCGTAGAAATAAAAGAAAAACTGGACAATGAAATTGAATTGTGGAAATATAACTTTAAACAAGCTAACGATAAAATTTCTTCTTTACATTGGGGAGCTGAAATGAAAGATAATACAAACTTACCAACTACATCTTCTTACTTTGCCAAGCATGTAGAACCAAAGGATGATAAGGATGATATGCTTAAATTGGAAAAAGAAAATGATGAATTACAAGCTATGGTTGATAACCTTAATACGCAAAACGAAAGTTTATCTAAACAATTGAATCAGTTAAAGTATGAAATCGATAACATTCAAAAGGAATATGAGAATCGTCCATTTGAATGTGCAGAATGTGAAAAATACAAAACTCAATTCCAAGAACTTATAAATTCAAACCGAGATTTAAATGAAAATAAAACTGCATTGATAAATCAATTACAAGAAGTTCAACATCAACTTGAAGAAACTCGACATACTCTCGAATCAGTCAAGGCCAATAGTTTAGAAAATGAAAAAATTGCGAATCAAATAAAAAAAGATTACCAAGAAAAAGAAATAAATTTACAGCAAGCAATAGATAATCAAAATCAGACTATTGAAAATTTGTTAAGAGAGTTAGAGGATGCAAAATTAAAGGTTGTTAATGCCGAAGAGCAAGCGAAACATCGTAGCATTCCCGAGACTACAGAAATAAATTTAGTTTCAGTTCATAGTAAAAATTTGGAAGATAGATTAATAACTTTAGAAGACGAGCTAAAGACCTCGAATGAAACAATAAAATCGTTAGAAGCAAATAATCATGAATTGCTCCAAAAAGTTGAATCTTACCAAAAAGAAATCAGCGAGTTAGACGTAAAGATACAAAATCTAAACGTCGAAAATGATCAACTATTATCTACTGTAGCTGAATTACGTGCATCTGTGTCCAGTGCTGTTGATCAACGAGGTTATGAAATAGCAGAATTATGGAAGCAGCATTTAGCACAAAGAGAAGCAGAGTTCCAAAAGATTGAACAAGATTTACGAACTCAGTTAACTGCCTCTGAAACGAAATATGAACAATTACTGGACAAAATCCAAACTTCGACCCAGGATGAAACTGAAAAAATTGTTATGGTGGAACAAGTGACGTCTTTACAAAATAAGATACAAGAAAAAGAAGAAAATCTCATCAGTTTACAAAACAAATATACCGACGTAATACATCAATTACAAGCATTAAATTCAGAAATGGACGATGAAAAACTATTATTCGAAAACAAAATGCTTGCCCAACAAGAGGAATATGAAATTGCTATCAAAGAAATCAAAATGCAAAACGAAAAGCTTTCAGAAGAATTGGAAAATGCTAGAAAATCTCATGAAAACGAATTAAAGTCTATAAATTTGAATAATTGCAACCTTAATCAGCAAATTGAAGACCAACGCAGGGCATTCGAAATAAAGATAGATGAATTAACGAAGCAAATTCAAGTCAAAGACAGTGAAATATACCAAAAAACACACGAATTTACTAATATATTAGCACAGAGAACAGATGAATTTGAATTTGTTAGAGCAAAGTTGATAGAGTATGAAAAGAAAATTGAAGATCTAGGATTTGAGAAAGAATCAGAATTGGCTGTTTTAAGGCTAAAAATGCATGACACTGTTAATAGTTATGAAACTACTAAAAGTAAATTGGAAGATGACAAGAAAAATTTGACTGAAGCACTGAACAATAAGATAATAGAGTGCACTAACCTCAACAAGATGATCACTGATTTAAAGAAATCTCTAGAAGAGTATTCTGTTAGGACTACAGAAGCTCAAGCAGCATTAGAGAATCAAGAGATCGAGATAGTGGCATTGAAAGAAGAGATAGATAGTTTAAATGATATAATTAGAACTTCAAGCAAAAAAATTGAAAAGCACGTAACATTTGCTTCTGATACTCATTCTGGTTTGGAGCAAACGGAATCATCTTTAAATAAAGATCTTTTAGACGCTGTCCCTAGAGCGGAGCTAGATTTGGCACTCTATATGTTACATCAGAGAGATATACGCTGTGAAGAACTTACAATGGAGCTTACACAATTATTAGAAGAGAGAGATACACTCCAATTGAGGCTCTCAGACAGCTTACGTTCTGTAGAAGAGCTGAAGTCAAAATCTAATTCAAAATTAGATGCTCCGGTTCAGGACATTATATCCGAAATACCGTCCACAAGCGTAGAAAAGGAACACCAGATGGTCGAGACACAACGCATGTCGCGAAATAGCAGCGTAAGCGACCCTGACGCTGACAAACCGAAACTGCAAGCCAAGTAAGTAGCAAGTACGATACTTTGATAACATTATTATTGTTACAAAAATACGGCCTCTGGCATTCCGGTGTGAATCGGCCCTTAATATAATTATAGGATGATTTTTTCATCATGAAGATTTCTAAATAACTTTTAACAATATAACATGTACGCACTACATGCACTTCTGACTCTTTAGAGTCATGTGCGTTATAAACATTATTAATGGGTAACCTGTAATACTGAATACTTAAAAATAACTTATTAGTAAACAGTGTAACACCAAAGTTAACTTGCGATGTTAACAACACAACCGTGTGTCATCGCAGGCTATCCGAACTGCGCAGCGTGAAGCACAGCCGCGACGTGCGGCTGCGGCACGACAGCGAGCAGCGGCAGCTCGGCATGCGGCTGCTGCAGCGCGACGTGGCCAACCTGCCGCCCGAGGCCGTGGACCAGCTCAACCAGGCCCACCACACGCTCAGTGAGTACTCGTGTCCGTCGAATCATAGTCGTTTAGACGTTAGCGTGTTCAGCGTGTTCTATGTGAATTTTCAGTGAGTACTCTCTCATTTGTCGAATCAAAATCCCTTAGCTGTTAGCGTGTTCTTTGTGTGTTTTCAGTGAGTACTCTCTCATTCGTCGAATCAAAACCGTTTAGATTTTAGATGTAAGGGCTCATTCACACGAGGACGAATCGTCTTTTTTCACGAATCGTCTTTTTTCACGATTCGTTATTTTTTTTGACGGCGGCAATGCTTTTTAAATACTCATGTTCACACGCTTGACGAATCGTGAAAAAAGACGAATACGGATACGTCTTTTAGAAATCACGAATCGTGAATGTTTTATGATTATGACGGATACGTCTTTTAGAAATCACGAATCGTGAATGTTTTATGATTATGACAGATCCGTTGTAGTATTCACGTCCATTGTGTTTCTGAACCAATCTGAACTGAGCTAAATCACGAAATAAATGTGAACTTCAATGCGGATATTTTGACGAATCGTGAAAAAACACGATTCTGTATTCAATGTGAACGTCCATCCGTCAAGACGTATCGTGTTTTTTGTCGAATCGTCAAAGACGTATTCCGTGGGAATGAGCCCTAAGGGTCAGCTCACACCGAGACGCGACGCGACGCAACGATACTGGAAGAGGCCAGTGATTTCGCGCTGCGCCGCGCGTCGCCGCGAGACGCATCTCAATGCCGCGAGGTGCATCGTAAAAGTAGGCAATCTTGCACGCCGCGTGGCGTTTTAGGCGTTTTGGTCGAGTTTTGGAACGCGGCCTTTGTGTCTTCAAATTATTTTGTTGCTGAATTTAAAGTTTACAAAAGTGTATAACGTATTAAATTGCTGAGTTACGAGTATAACATTTATGTTCAGCAGAAGAAGCTTTCAAATAGTTTTCGTAAAGAATTTATGCTACATAATTATATTTTTGTACACCATTTCGAAATATTTAAGAGTAAAGTCTTTATTAACTTAGCCATCAACCCTCCAAAATGAAAATTATTTATTAACAATTTGTATTATTGTATTTTTCCAGCCCGCGACT